>CM053027.1:494574592-495174592 GCA_028564925.1 Lithobates sylvaticus | reverse complement strand
TTGGCCTTGTACCATGGGATCACTGTGGCCAATTACATCAATCACAGTAGCACTTAGCCAAACAGTGTTAGAAATTATCTCTTATACATTCATAATGACTGTAGAAGCAATCACAGTTAAACCCCCCTCTCCAAGAATGTCGGTAAGTGTCACTGATCACCACCACATCAGTCTCAGTGTCCCTGATCATGGTTACACCAGTCCCAGTATCCCTGATCACTGCCACACCAGTCTCAGTGTCCTTGATCATTGCCAAACCAATCATAGTGTCACCAGAATGAACTGTGCACATGTGTGATGCTCTCATAAGATCCATGTTTGGATGGCTCTTCAGAGAGCATATGACAGGCAGTGAGGAGGAATTGTATCGCCACCTCACCACCTGCTTTAGCTCTTTGGACCCTGCACAAGCACTCCCATTCACTTGAATGGGTCAGAATTGACAGGTGTACAAAGTATCTCAGCAGTGGCATGTGTACACCCCTGACTGCTGCCTCTTCAGCCAAAGGGGTAGCAGTTAAGAGGCAGTAATACCACAGCTCATCCACAAGGTTTTTTTTGCCCTCAACCTCCCTAATAGTGCAGCCAGTTAGTGTCTCCAATCAGCACCACACTAGTCAATGTCACCAGACCAGTGTAGCTAGAATCTGTGTTATTTGCCACCACAACAGACCTATGCAGCCATCAACAATTTTCTTGATCACCATCACACCAGTCTCAATGTCACCAGACCAGTGTATGTCAGCAACAGTGTTCCTTATTACACCACACCAGTCACGGTGTCACCACACCAGTGTAAGCCAGTAACGGTGCCCCTGATTGTCACTGCACCAGTTCCAGTGTTGTCAGACCAGTGTAAGTCAGCAGCAATGTTCCTGATCATAACTAAAAGTATCCAAAGTGTCCCCAGACCAGTGCAGCTAGCAACGTTTTCCTGATTACTGCAACACCAGAGCAGTGTTGTCTCTGCCTGCCGCCTGTACTGGCCCTGACTTCTTTATTGACCACATTTCTGACTGGACTGATCCTTTGCCTGTTTGCTAACAATGTTTCTACCTGCCACCTGAACTGACCTATCTTCATGTCCAACTAACTATGTTCCTGCGAAAGGCCAGTTACATCCATTGTCTGCAGACAACTGCACTCCTGCAACTACAGAAGCATGTATCAGTAAGCTAAGCTTGCTTGGCTCATAAGAACAGGGGCTGCTATAGGTGATGCTACACTAAGCTATATTGTCTGACAACTCATACAGAGGTGACCATTACAGTACATTGGTTTTGACACAATTGGTTGAGTTGTGTAAAACACCAGATACAATGCCTGGTACATACAGAAATCAGTCCAAACATTGAAAACGTCTCTCACATGTGGTATTGCCATATGTGGCAAGAGTTGCAGAATGTGTTTTGGGTTGTAAGTTTAACTACACCCATGCTGTGCATGAGAAATATCTTATTAAAGGGATAACTTTTTGTAAAAAAAAATTCTTTTCGTTTTCTTCAAAAGACTCACCATGCCTCTTAAAAAATATTTTGGTGTTTTTACTGTCCAAAATGTGGTCATTTGCGGGTGTTTCTACTGTCCTGGGCTTCAGGAGCTCCAAAAATGTTATAGGTAGTCAGTAAATTAGATGTGTATTTTATGTCCCTAGAAAGCCTATGTGAAATGTATTTTTGGTCATTCTATGTGGTTGGGCCACACTCAGAAAGAGTAGCAGAATGTGTTCTGGAGTGTAATTCTAAGTATGCCTATGATGTGTGCTAGAAATATATTTTTTAATTTAAAAAAGTGATAAAAAAATTAAATTTTAATTTTCTTTCTTGCATTTTCCAAAAAATTACATTTTCAAAAGACTCACTCAAAAAATAAATTGGGGTGTTTGATTTCCAAAAAGGTGGTAATTTTGTGGGTGTTTCTTCTGTCCTGACACCTCAGAGACTCAAGAAATATGATAGGTAGTCAGAAAATTTGCTGTGTAATTTATGCTCCTTAAAGAGGTGTGCCCATTAAAAAACATTTTTTAAAAGTCAGCAGCTACAAATACTGCAGCTGCTGACTTTTAAGAATCGGACACTTATCTGTCCCAGGGTCCAGCGATGCGGGGGAATGAAGCCCCCCCCCCTCGTTCCCCGCTCGCAGCGCCGGCATCCTTACTGTGGGCATGGCCGGGCACCCACTGCGCATGTGCGAGCGGCGCCGTGCGCTGTGATACCACGCTCAGGCATCTGGGACACGTGACAGGTCCCAGATGACTGTGCGGTGCCGAGGGGAAGTGATGTCAGTGAAAAAAAAAATTTTTTCCAATAATTTATTTTTTATTTTTTTTTACGATTTTTTTTGGTGGAAACACCCCTTTTTTTTTCACAAAAATAGTTTATTGAAATTGAACAGAAGTACAGGTATAATACATCGCATAAAATACAATGCAAAAACTCATCCATGACATCAAAATTAGGTTTAACAATAACAAAATCTGTATTGTAGTCTGGGTCATGGGTACTGTGGATAAACATAGGGAATGTAACATGTGAAGAACGTACATTAACAGAAACAGTGTATAGGGTCTATAGGACATGGTATCTCACGACGAGACTTCCTAATGTCAACAAGTTTGGCATATGTGGCTTATCAGCCCTGTGGACCATTATCTACAGGTCCAAACACGGCCTGGCGAGAGACTTGAACTTGACCGTAAACTAAAGTAAAAAACATGGGTCTCTAGTAAGTTGTTAGAACGTTTTGATCTAGGATATGACTCCTATGGGAAGGCGTTCGGTAAGAGGAACGGGAAGGGAGGGTTTAGGTGGGGGGGGGGGGGGGTAGGGAAGATAAGCAGAGATCGGAGAAAAAAGTGAATCTGGAACAGAAGATAAAGGGGGGGCGAGAAGGGGGGGTGTCACTCCCCTCTCCTCCCCCCCGGCACACACATTGTACAAGCTACAGGTCTGTCAGGTATTCGAGGGTGTCACATTATGTTTGGAAGTAAGATTTGTATCCATCTGTGGTTTTAAAGTGGGTCCAGCATGCCCATGTCGAAGTACATTTTTGAATGCGATCTTGTGAGGTGAAAATTAATTCTTCCAGTTCCTCAATTTTTGCAACCCTGTCCAACCACTCTCTAATGGTTGGACTGTGCGTCGAGCGCCAGTGTATTGGAATGCATAGTCTGGCTGCATTGACCATATGCATGGCCAGAGATTTATGGTAGGAGCGGTTGGACAGGGTTGTGTGGTGTAGCAGGAATTGTGCTAGGGGGGAAATCTAAAGTGTACGTAGTTACGTTTTTTTTATCACCGAGTGTACTTCTGTCCAGAATGGTTGAATTACTGCACACTCCCACCATATGTGAATCATGGAACCTACAGCATTGTTACATCTCCAGCATATGTTAGGAATTGCAGGAGAAAAGTGATGTAGACGGGATGGTGTTCTGTACCATTTAGTAACGATTTTGTAACCATTTTCTTGTATTGCAACCTTCATTGATCCCTTGTGTGTGTTTGTGAGAACGGTTTCCCATTCTTCGTCTGTGAATGTCGTCTGGAGGTCTTTGTCCCATGCTAAGCGTGCACTGTCAGTCTGTGGGGGGGGGTTTCTTGTCCTGTAGCAGAGGGTAGATTGTTGATATCAGATGTCGTTGAGGTTCGGTATGTGAATACAATGTCTCGAACGGTGTGAGGTTTCTGGACCATATGTCTGAGGAGTCAGGAAACACCGCTTTTAATGCCCAAAAGTGCTTCTTGGATTGTAAGCCCCTCTATGCATCTAGACTGTGAAAAGGTCTCACACATGTGGTATCCTGATAAGAAGCATGGAGGAGCCCAGCTATGAGGAAAGATTAGAGGAACTGAAAATATTCCCTCTTGAGAAGAGGAGATTACGGGGATATGATCAACATGTATAAATACATAAGTGGTCCATATCGTGAACTTGGTGTTAAGTTATTCACTTTAAGGTCATCGCAGAGGACTAGGGGGCATTCTTTATGTCTAGAGGAAAAAAAATTTCATCTCCAAAAACGGAAAGGTTTCTTCACAGTAATAGCTGTGAAAATGTGGAATAGACTCCCTCCAGAGGTGGTTCTGGCAAGCTCAGTCGATTGCTTTAAAAAGGCATAGATTATTTTCTAAATGTTCACAATATAACTGGGTACTAATATTTATAGGTAAAGTTGATCCAGGGAAAATCTGATTACCTCTCGAGGGTTCAGGTAGGAATTGTTTCCCCTGCTGTAGCAAATTGGAGCATGCTTTGCTGTTTTTTTTACCTTCCTCTGGATCGACTGTGGGTGTTGGTTTGTGTATATGGGATTGTATTTTTTTTGGTTGAACTTGATAAACTTGTGTCTTTTTTCATGGTAAATTATGGTATCCCCATATTTGGGAGGTGTAGCAGAATGTTTTGGGGTACAATTGTAAGTATGCCTATGCTGTCTGTGAGAAATAAGACATACGCACTTTATTTAATTTCTTCTTTTATTCCAAAAAAAACAAAAATAAATTACAACTTCAAAAAACTCACCATATCTCTTAATAAATACCTTGGACTGTCTACTTTACAAAGAAAATTGGCATTTGGGATATATTTGTGCTGTCCTGGGAATTTAGAGCCTTAAGAAATTGAATCATTACACCAGGGTTAATCAATAATCACATATACTGTATTTATGGTCGGAGCCCCCCAACCGAGATAGATGTGAAACTACAAGACTCACAACATAACATAGACCTGAGGTGTGCCCTGGTCAGCTGGTCGGTATGCCAAAAAAGGGGGCAAAAAATACCAGGCTAGGGAAAGCTGTTTTATTGGTATACATGACATTCATTGAGCAAGCCTGGTGAAGGCTTGCGACATCTCAACCTGGGGTTTCGGAATGTACCGGGTAAAGCAGGCAGATTTCCATCTGCCTAATCTTCTAATGACATGACCTGGCACCCTGTGCCGGGAGGTGGCCGAGGCGGCTCCGATCCGGAAGGAGTGCCCGCAAAAACTGGTTAGGGTTGAGGCCAAGATTAGCCAGGAGGATGTGAACATGTCTGATGAACTGGCTAGCTGTTAGTGGGCTGGAAGGAAAATGCAACAATGGGCTAGAGCTAGACTGGCTTAGCAGGTGTGATAACAACTGGTCCAGAACCGCTACTGGACACTATTCATTGTGGGTCTGGAAGAATTTGATGTCGGCCCCCGGTGCCAGACTGATGAGTTTTGGACACTGCCAAATGTAGGACAAAATGTTCTTGAAGGTGGGCCAGATGGCACCTGCGTAGCACCTGACAACCGGTGCCACTGTAAGTGAACTCACCGGGCCATAGGATGTCATATAAGGCCAAGCAGATAGCTGCTTGGATGACCAGGCTTGGCAGCAACCCAAAAGGGGACCATGACAGGATGTCTGACATGTCCTGGAATGTGGAACTTGATATGGGCAAGCGTTTGCTACTGGCTACGGGCTGATGTTTCTGGATGCCAAGCAGCAAGGCTTTGACTGCATGGGTCGCGAACGACGAGGGTTTCCTAGGGTTTTGTAGGGAGAGGAAATGCTGAATGCCAGCTAGGTACAGTCTGACAGTGTTGTGGGAAAGGCTCGCCAGGATGTGCTTGATGTGACCTGTGCCCGCCCAGGGGCATGTGGCTAGGAATTTGCCGTAGGTTCCAGGCGGTGCAATAGGCCTTCAGCGTGTTATGCAACAGTGACCAGTCTATGATCAACATAGAGTTCTGAAGGTGGTCTCTTAGCCCATGGCTAGCTGCGACCAAGGTGGGATAGGAAATGAGGTTGGGTAGGCTCCGGGTCTCTGTAAAAAATACAAAAGAAATTTGAGGCGGGACAGTGCGTCTGCTGCGAGATTGCACTTGCCAGGTATGCAAGGACAGTGCACATTGAAATTGTAGTGAAGGGATATCTGCACCAGCCTGCGTAGAAGGGACATGATGGCCAGGGACTTGGACCTGACTTTGTTGACAATCTCAGCCGTGGCTAAGTTGTTAGTGGAGAAGACCACGGTCTACCCTGTCCAGGTAGGTCCCCAGACCTGAGCTGCCACGACGATAGGGTAAAGCTCGAACAATGAGGACGTCTGGCTGAACCCAGGGGCCAGGAGGATTTCCTGTGGCCATGGACCTGCAAACCAATGGGTGCCAAAAATGGCAGCGAAGCCTTTGGAGGCTGCTGCATCTGTAACTATATGAGATGAGAAGGCTGAAGCTGCTGGGATGAACATGGATACACTGTTCCAGTTCTTAAGGAAGTTGTCCCACTTTGCTAGATCTACAGAAGCTGCCTGGTGGTTTGATCGGGGTCCTGTCCGTGGGAAAGGAAGACCAGGAGGCGAGAAATGAAGGAACACCCCTGAGGGACAATCCTCATAGCAAAGTTATTAACTGGGACATCAGCTGTCTCTTGGTGCAACTTCGTGAGGTGGTGAAGGTGTGAATGACTGCCCTAATCTGGGACAGCTTGTCAGGGGGTAGGCTGACCTGCATAGAGCAGATGTCAAGGGTGATTCCTAGGAAGGTGAGTGGCTGGGTTGAGTGCCACTGGAGACGAGCTTGCAACACATGTTGCAAGAAAGTAGCCTCAAAGGAAGGCTAAAACAAGCAGTAGAGAAAAGTGGAACATGTATCGGGATAACCAAGGTCATACTGACCGAGTGACGTAAATAAATGTGCTGACACTGAAAAGAGGCGTGCTAAAGCATGTCGGCATTTGCGACCTAAGAAGGCGCATGAGTTGTAGGTGTGCACGGGCAAATGAGTTGTATAAGTGGCAACTGAGAGCTTGTGGCAGGAACCTCAAGGGGGAGGCCGTGCTGCAGAAGCTTGTGGTGCCTGTAAACGGGTAATGAGTGGTATGAGCAGCAACTGAGAGCTTGTGGCAGGAACCCCATGGGGGAGGCTGTGATGCAGAAGCACGGTGCCTGTTGGAAGAATGTAATATTTTTATTTATTTTTTGTTATCATTATTACTGTATATATTTATTTATTTTTGTCCGTTTTTTTTTTTTTTGTAGAAAGATAATAATAATAATTATATATATATAAAATGAATTTGGGTTTAGTGTTGCATGACTGTATAATTGTCATTTAAATAGTCACAGCGCAGAAAACTGAAAATGGCCTGGGCAGGAAGGGGGTGAAACAGGTTTTGAAGTGGTTAAAGCTTGACTGCATTTTTTAAAAGAAGCAGCTGATGCTTTAATACTCACCTACTCTTACCCACAAAGTGGTCCAGTGAGAAAGACTTTGTTCCCAGAAGCACCTATAGGACTTGAAGTGTGTTAGTCCCATCACACACACAGAGCTATATTTTTTCCCAGAAGCACCTATAGGACTTGAAGTGTGTTAGTCCCATCACACACACATATATTTTGTTCCCAGAAGCACCTATAGGACTTGAAGTGTGTTAGTCCCATCACACAGCACAGAGCTATATTTTGTTCCCAGAAGCACCTATAGGACTTGTAGTGAAGTGTGTTAGTCCCATCACACACACAGAGCTATATTTTTGTTCCCAGAAGCACCCTATAGGACTTGAAGTGTGTTAGTCCCATCACACACACAGAGCACCTATGTGGCAGGCAGTGTGTTAGTCCCATCACACACACAGAGCTAGGACTTGAAGTGTGTTAGTCCCCTCACACACACAGAGCTATATTTTGTTCCCAGAGGCACCTATAGGACTTGAAGTGTGTTAGTCCCATCACACACACAGAGCTATTTTTTGTTCCCAGAAGCACCTATAGGACTTGAAGTGTGTTAGTCCCATCACACACACAGAGCTATATTTTTTTCCACAGAGCTCCTCTATTTTGTTCCCAGAAGCACCTATAGGACTTGAAGTGTGTTAGTCCCATCACACACACAGAGCTATATTTTTGTTCCCAGAAGCACCTATAGGACTTGAAGTGTGTTAGTCCCATCACACACACAGAGCTCCTATATTTTGTTCCCAGAAGCACCTATAGGACTTGAAGTGTGTTAGTCCCATCACACACACAGAGCTATATTTTGTTCCCAGAAGCACCTATAGGACTTGAAGTGTGTTAGTCCCATCACACACAGACCTATATTTTTTTTTCCCAGAAGCACCTATAGGACTTGAAGTGTGTTAGTCCCATCACACACACAGAGCTATATTTTGTTCCCAGAAGCACCTATAGGACTTGAAGTGTGTTAGTCCCATCACACACACAGAGCTATATTTTGTTCCCAGAAGCACCTATAGGACTTGAAGTGTGTTAGTCCCATCACACACACAGAGCTATATTTTGTTCCCAGAAGCACCTATAGGACTTGAAGTGTGTTAGTCCCATCACACACACAGCTCCTATATTTTGTTCCCAGAAGCACCTATAGGACTTGAAGTGTGTTAGTCCCATCACACACACAGAGCTATATTTTGTTCCCAGAAGCACCTATAGGACTTGAAGTGTGTTAGTCCCATCACACACACAGAGCTATATTTTGTTCCCAGAAGCACCTATAGGACTTGAAGTGTGTTAGTCCCATCACACACACACCTATATTTTTGTTCCCAGAAGCACCTATAGGACTTGAAGTGTGTTAGTCCCATTACACACACACAGAGCTATATTTTGTTCCCAGAAGCACCTATAGGACTTGAAGTGTGTTAGTCCCATCACACACACAGAGCTATATTTTTGTTCCCAGAAGCACCTATAGGACTTGAAGTGTGTTAGTCCCATCACACACACAGAGCTATATTTTGTTCCCAGAAGCACCTATAGGACTTGAAGTGTGTTAGTCCCATCACACACACAGAGCTATATTTTGTTCCCAGAAGCACCTATAGGACTTGAAGTGTGTTAGTCCCATCACACACACAGAGCTATATTTTGTTCCCAGAAGCACCTATAGGACTTGAAGTGTGTTAGTCCCATCACACACACAGAGCTATATTTTGTTCCCAGAAGCACCTATAGGACTTGAAGTGTGTTAGTCCCATCACACACACAGAGCTATATTTTGTTCCCAGAAGCACCTATAGGACTTGAAGTGTGTTAGTCCCATCACACACACAGAGCTATATTTTGTTCCCAGAAGCACCTATAGGACTTGAAGTGTGTGTTAGTCCCATCACACACACAGAGCTATATTTTGTTCCCAGAAGCACCTATAGGACTTGAAGTGTGTTAGTCCCATCACACACACACAGAGCTATATTTTGTTCCCAGAAGCACCTATAGGACTTGAAGTGTGTTAGTCCCATCACACACACAGAGCTATATTTTGTTCCCAGAAGCACCTATAGGACTTGAAAGTGTGTTAGTCCCACACACACAGAGCTATATTTTGTTCCCAGAAGCACCTATAGGACTTGAAGTGTGTTAGTCCCATCACACACACAGAGCTATATTTTCTTCCCAGAAGCACCTATAGGACTTGAAGTGTGTTAGTCCCATCACACACACAGAGCTATATATTTTGTTCCCAGAAGCACCTATAGGACTTGAAGTGTGTTAGTCCCATCACACACACAGAGCTATTTTTTCCCAGAAGCACCTATAGGACTTGAAGTGTGTTAGTCCCATCACACACACAGAGCTATATTTTGTTCCCAGAAGCACCTATAGGACTTGAAGTGTGTTAGTCCCATACACACACAGAGCTATATTTTGTTCCCAGAAGCACCTATAGGACTTGAAGTGTGTTAGTCCCATCACACACACAGAGCTATATTTTGTTCCCAGAAGCACCTATAGGACTTGAAGTGTGTTAGTCCCATCACACACACAGAGCTATATTTTGTTCCCAGAAGCACCTATAGGACTTGAAGTGTGTTAGTCCCATCACACACACACAGAGCTATATTTTGTTCCCAGAAGCACCTATAGGACTTGAAGTGTGTTAGTCCCATCACACACACAGAGCTATATTTTGTTCCCAGAAGCACCTATAGGACTTGAAGTGTGTTAGTCCCATCACACACACAGAGCTATATTTTCTTCCCAGAAGCACCTATAGGACTTGAAGTGTGTTAGTCCCATCACACACACAGAGCTATATTTTGTTCCCAGAAGCACCTATAGGACTTGAAGTGTGTTAGTCCCATCACACACACAGAGCTATATTTTCTTCCCAGAAGCACCTATAGGACTTGAAGTGTGTTAGTCCCATCACACACACAGAGCTATATTTTGTTCCCAGAAGCACCTATAGGACTTGAAGTGTGTTAGTCCCATCACACACACAGAGCTATATTTTGTTCCCAGAAGCACCTATAGGACTTGAAGTGTGTTAGTCCCATCACACACACACACAGAGCTATATTTTGTTCCCAGAAGCACCTATAGGACTTGAAGTGTGTTAGTCCCATCACACACACAGAGCTATATTTTGTTCCCAGAAGCACCTATAGGACTTGAAGTGTGTGTTAGTCCCATCACACACACAGAGCTATATTTTTGTTCCCAGAAGCACCTATAGGACTTGAAGTGTGTTAGTCCCATCACACACACAGAGCTATATTTTGTTCCCAGAAGCACCTATAGGACTTGAAGTGTGTTAGTCCCATCACACACACAGAGCTATATTTTGTTCCCAGAAGCACCTATAGGACTTGAAGTGTGTTAGTCCCATCACACACACAGAGCTATATTTTGTTCCCAGAAGCACCTATAGGACTTGAAGTGTGTTAGTCCCATCACACACACAGAGCTATATTTTGTTCCCAGAAGCACCTATAGGACTTGAAGTGTGTTAGTCCCATTCACACACACAGAGCTATATTTTCTTCCCAGAAGCACCTATAGGACTTGAAGTGTGTTAGTCCCATACACACACAGAGCTATATATTTTGTTCCCAGAAGCACCTATAGGACTTGAAGTGTGTTAGTCCCATCACACACACAGAGCTATATTTTGTTCCCAGAAGCACCTATAGGACTTGAAGTGTGTTAGTCCCATCACACACACAGAGCTATATTTTCTTCCCAGAAGCACCTATAGGACTTGAAGTGTGTTAGTCCCATCACACACACAGAGCTATATTTTGTTCCCAGAAGCACCTATAGGACTTGAAGTGTGTTAGTCCCATCACACACACAGAGCTATATTTTGTTCCCAGAAGCACCTATAGGACTTGAAGTGTGTTAGTCCCATCACACACACACAGAGAGCTATTTTTGTTCCCAGAAGCACCTATAGGACTTGAAGTGTGTTAGTCCCATCACACACAGAGCTATATTTTGTTCCCAGAAGCACCTATAGGACTTGAAGTGTGTTAGTCCCCACACACACACAGAGCTCCTATATTTTCTTCCCAGAAGCACCTATAGGACTTGAAGTGTGTTAGTCCCATCACACACACAGAGCTATATTTTCTTTCCCAGAAGCACCTATAGGACTTGAAGTGTGTTAGTCCCATCACACACACACAGAGCTATATTTTCTTCCCAGAAGCACCTATAGGACTTGAAGTGTGTTAGTCCCATCACACACACAGAGCTATATTTTTCTTCCCAGAAGCACCTATAGGACTTGAAGTGTGTTAGTCCCATCACACACACAGAGCTATATATTTTCTTCCCAGAAGCACCTATAGGACTTGAAGTGTGTTGTCCCATCACACACACAGAGCTCCTATATTTTCTTCCCAGAAGCACCTATAGGACTTGAAGTGTGTTAGTCCCATCACACAGACAGAGCTATATTTTTTTCCCAGAAGCACCTATAGGACTTGAAGTGTGTTAGTCCCATCACACACACAGAGCTCCTATATATTTTCTTCCCAGAAGCACCCTAAGGACTTCGAGTGTGTTAGTCCCATCACACACACAGAGCTCCTATATTTTCTTCCCAGAAGCACCCATAGGACTTGAAGTGTGTTAGTCCCATCACACAGAGCTCCTATATTTTCTTCCCAGAAGCACCCATAGGACTTGAAGTGTGTTAGTCCCATCACACAGAGAGCTATATTTTTTTTCCCAGAAGCACCATAGGACTTAGTGTGTTAGTCCCATCACACAGAGCTCCTATATTTTTTCCCAGAAGCACCCATAGGACTTCTAGTGTGTTAGTGGCATCACACAGAGCTCCTATTTTCTTTTCCCAGAAGCACCCATAGGACTTCTAGTGTGTTAGTGGCATCACACAGAGCTCCTCTATTTTTTTGCAGAAGCACCTATAGGACTTCTAGTGTGTTAGTGGCATCACACAGAGCTCCTCTATTTTTTTGCAGAAGCACCCACAGGACTTCACACAGAGTGTTAGCACCCACAGCACTTCACACAGAGCTATATTTTTATTTTTTTGCAGAAGCACCCATAGGACTTCTAGTGTGTTAGTGGCATCACACAGAGCTATTTTCCCCAGAAGCACCCATAGGACTTCTAGTGTTTTCTTCCTCAGAAGCACCCACAGGACTTCTAGTGTGTTAGTGGCATCACACAGAGCTCCTCTATTTTCTTTGCAGAAGCACCCATAGGACTTCTAGTGTGTTAGTGGCATCACACAGAGCTCCTCTATTTTCTCAGGACTTCTAGTGTGTTAGTGGCATCACACAGAGCTCCTCTATTTTCTTTGCAGCAGCACCCACAGGACTTCTAGTGTGTTAGTGGCATCACACAGAGCTCCTCTATTTTCTTTGCAGAAGCACCCACAGGACTTCTAGTGTGTTAGTGGCATCACACAGAGCTCCTCTATTTTCTTTGCAGAAGCACCCACAGGACTTCTAGTGTGTTAGTGGCATCACACAGAGCTCCTCTATTTTCTTTGCAGAAGCACCCACAGGACTTCTAGTGTGTTAGTGGCATCACACAGAGCTCCTCTATTTTCTTTGCAGCAGCACCCACAGGACTTCTAGCACCCACAGGACTTCTAGTGTGTTAGTGGCATCACACAGAGCTCCTCTATTTTCTTTGCAGAAGCACCCATAGGACTTCTAGTGTGTTAGTGGCATCACACAGAGCTCCTATATTTTCTTCTCAGCAGCACCCACAGGACTTCTAGTGTGTTAGTGGCATCACACAGAGCTCCTCTATTTTCTTTGCAGAAGCACCCATAGGACTTCTAGTGTGTTAGTGGCATCACACAGAGCTCCTATATTTTCTTCTCAGCAGCACCCACAGGACTACCGACTACAATGGCTGGAAGACCGCCAAGGGGAGGCAGAGCGTGCAGAGCCAAGAACACAGGGCAGGCAGGCTCTGTTTCTAGTGGACGTGGCCGTGGACGTGGACGTGGTCGTGCATCGTCATCAGCACGTGGCCATGGGACACGCGCGTCTTTGTTTTCGGCAGCTGGACATGTGGAGCCGCATCATGCTGAAGGCTTGGTAGAATGGATGACCAAGCCCTCCTCATCCTCCTCATCCTCTCTCACCCAGGCTCAGGGAACTGACAGAGCATCATCACCACCCCCTCCCTAGACCCACCATGTCCTCCTGAGGAGTCCCCCGAACTCTTTGAGCACAGTGTTGGGTACATGCTCCAGGAGGATGCCCAACGATTCGAAGGCTCGGATGACGATACCCAGCTTGAGGAATCTGGCAGTACAGTTCCACCAGCTGCAGCTTACTGCCAGGTTTGCTCAAGTGGTGAAGAGGGAGGGGATGATGAGGTCACTGACTCCACGTGGGTGCCTCAAGGGAGAGAGGATGAGGAGGAGTACGAGGAGGAGGAGGATGCGGCGTCACATGTCCAACGAGGCAGGATGCCCCCTGGAGGCCAGGTAGAGGCCAGCACAGCAACTGTACAACACCGCAGAGCTCCGCCTGTGCAGGGCGCTGCCTCTGCACGTTATCAGAAAAGTTCTTTGGTGTGGGCCTTTTTTGAGACGAGTGCAGCAGATCGCACCACTGCTATTTGCAATATTTGTCTCAAGCGTATCTCGCGCGTGGCCAAAAATCAGCCGCTTGGGCCGCTTGGGCACGACAAGCATGACCAGACATATGGCGACCTGCCATGCAGCTCGTTGGCAGGCACACATAAAAGACCCACACCAAAGAACTAAGCGGACCTCTCCTTGCTCCTCCTCAGCTGGGATCTCCATCCCCACTACACCTTCAGTCCTCTCTGAAAGCTGCTCTGAGAGGACTGAAGGTGTAGAATTCGGTGTGTCACAACCAAGTACTTGCAGTACACCGACGTCCGAATGCAGCAGGCAAATTTCCCTGCCCCAGCTGCTGGACCGTAGAAAGAAGTACACTCCCAGCCATCCACATGCCCAGCGGTTGAATGCTAGCCTTGCTAAATTGCTAGCACTTCAACTGCTGCCTTTTCAGTTGGTAGACTCGGCCCCCTTCCGTGAGTTTGTTCAATGTGCGGTTCCTCAGTGGCAGGTTCCCAAACGCCACTTTTTCTCGCGGAAGGCGATTCCGTCTCTCTCTACCGGCATGTGGAGGGCAATGTCCATGCCTCGCTGGACAGGGCGGTCAGCGGTAAGGTGCATATTACCGCTGACTCATGGTCCAGCAGGCATGGACAGGGACGGTACCTTTCTTTCACGGCCCATTGGGTCACTCTATTGGCAGCTGGGAGGGATGCAGGACAAGGTGCAGTAGTGTTGGAGGTTGTTCCGCCACCACGCCTCCAAAACGCGACTACTGCTACTGGTTGTGACACTCTCTCTCTCCTCCACCCCCTCCTCTTCTTCTTCCTCCAGTGCTCTGTCCTTGGAACCAGCGGTG
Organism: Lithobates sylvaticus; assembly: GCA_028564925.1. NCBI lineage: Eukaryota > Metazoa > Chordata > Amphibia > Anura > Ranidae > Lithobates > Lithobates sylvaticus. Next base: position 495,159,942 of record CM053027.1, on the reverse strand, counting down.
CTCCGTAGGCGTACAAGGGGCTACGCAAGTACGCAGGCAAAAAGATGCCATGCCGTGCTTGCGCTGGTGTGTTTGGGGGACAGGAGCCACACTGGGCCAGAGGTTCTGGCAGCTCTGCAGGGGCAGGCCGAGAGGTGGTTGACGCCACGTCAGCTTAAGCCAGGAATGGTCGTTTCTGACAATGGCACCAACCTCCTCTCCGCCCTGCGACAGGGGCAGCTCACCCATGTGCCCTGCATGGCTCACGTCCTCAACCTGGTGGTGCAGCGGTTCTTGGGCAGGTTCCCAGGCTTACAGGATGTCCTGAGGCAGGCCAGGAAAGTCTGTGTGCATTTCCGCCGATCTTATAATGCCAGTGCTCGGCTGACTGAGCTGCAAAAGGAGCTGAACCTGCCCAAGAACCGCCTAATATCTGACATGCCCACCAGGTGGAACTCAACGTTGGCCATGCTGCAGCGACTGCACACGCAGCAGAGGGCCATCAATGAGTACCTTTGCGACTACGGCACCAGGACAGGGTCAGGGGAGCTTGTTTTTTTTTCCCCACGTCAGTGGAGCATGATCAGGGATGCATGCACTGTCCTCTCACCATTTGAGGAGGCCACGAGGATGGTGAGCAGTGACAGTGCATGCATCAGTGACACTGTCCCTCTTGTCCACCTGTTGGAGCATACGCTGCGTGGGATAATGGACAGGGCACTTGAGGCAGAACAGAGGCAGGAAGAGGAGGACTTCCTTGCCTCTCAAGGCCCCCTTTATCCGGACAGTGTTCCTTCTGTCCCACCCATCACACAGGAAGAGGAGGAGGAGGAGGAGGAGGAGGAGGAGGAGGATTGTGTGAGCATGGAGGTGGAGCCTGGCACTCAGCATCAGCAGCAGCAGTCTTTTAGGGATGATGTACAGTCCCAACAAACCAGTGGACTTGTACGTGGCTGGGAGGAGGTGGCTGGCGATCATGTCATCCTCAGTGACCCAGAAGACTCCGGACCGAATGCCTCAGCTAACCTACGCTGCATGGCCTCCCTGATCCTGCAAAGCCTGCGGAAGGATCCTCGTGTTCTTCGGATCAAGGAGAGGGACCATTACTGGCTGGCCACTCTCCTTGATCCGCGGTACAAGGGTAAGGTTGCGGACCTTATCTTGCCGTCGCGTCGCAGAGGGAGCAGAGGATGAGACATCTCAGGGAGGCCTTGCAGAAAGGTCTGTGCAACGCGTTCCCAGAAACTGGGAGGCTACAAACTCCTGGTCCTGGGCGACGAGTTGCTGAGGCTTCGGTCAGTGGCAGAAGGAGCGGTGGGGAAGGTGGACGTCTGACCGATGCGTTCAGACAATTTTTTAGTCCGCAGCCCCAAGGTATGATCGGTTCCAGCAACCATCGCCAGCGTCTGATATACATGGTGCAGGAATACCTTGGGGCAAGGTCAGACTTGGACACCTTTCCCACCGAAAATCCTCTGGCTTACTGGGTCCTGATGATGGATCACTGGCCAGAGCTTGCACAGTATGCAATTGAGCTACTGGCCTGTCCTGCCTCCAGCGTTCTTTCCGAACGCACATTCAGTGCTGCTGGAGGATTTGTGACTGATCATAGGGTGCGCCTGTCCACCGCCTCGGTTGATCGACTGACATTCATCAAAATGAATCAGTCTTGGATCACCACCAGCTACCAGGCACCTGAGGCGGATATAACCGAATAATTTTTAATGTCACATCCCTTCAAGACTGCCTATGCTGATGCTGATGCTGAGTGACTGTCCTCTTATGTTCACTGACTATCCTCTTCCTCCTCCTCAATGATCCATGCCACCACACCAGTGCCTAAGGCACAATTTTTCAGCCCCTGTTTAACAGGGGCGTGTACTTACAATTTTTTAAAAAAATGCTTCGCAACACGTGTGACTGCTGTGCTCCAAGTTGCTCCAAGTACAGTCTCTGTGAGGGGTTGCAGTGTTGTGGCACCAGCACCAGTGCCTAAGGCACAATTTTTCAGCCCCTGTTTAACAGGGGGTAATTACAAATCTTGATCTAATAGTTCACAGCAGGGCCCATTCCTGCGCCCACCAAGAGTAACTATGAGGGCCTACAGTCTTGTGGCAACACCGTCCACCACCACCGCCAAGGCCCAATTTTTCTGCCCTGTTCATCAGGTGCTTGCAATTACAAATCTTGATCTAATAACTCACAGCAGGGCCCATTCCTGCGCCCACCAAGAGTAACTGTGAGAGCTTACAGTCTTGTGGCAACACCGTCCCACCACCACCACCACCGCCAAAGGCCCAATTTTTCTGCCCTGTTCAACAGGTGCATGCAATTACAAATCTTGATCTATTAACTCACAGCAGGGCCCATTCCTGTGCCCACCAGTCTTGTGGCTACACCAACATCTAATAGGGCAAATTTCTGCAGAGTATATACGCCAGGCCCCTACTTTCAAACATCCAACTTACAAACGACTCCTACTTGCAAATGGAAAGAGAAAACAGGAAGTGAGAGGAAATCTACCCCTAGGAAGGGAAATTCTATCCTGTTAGATTTAATTTGGGAAAAAGGTATCTCATCTCTACTGATACTTTATCACCAATCCTTGTTTCAATTAAAACCCCACTTTTCCAAAAACATTTGTCATGGGACGGAAAGTGAGGTGAAATGTTCTGAACAGATGTGCAAATACTGCAAATTTTATTTTAATATCAACTATCCTGATGATTAAATAAGTAATAATCTAAACAATTTGTTAGTTCACCTTTGATGCCACAAATTTCAGTAAAGTCAACATTTTTTTATTTCCCTGGCAAAGACATGTGCACAGCCTATTGTGTGTAAAGTATATGCAACACCTTCTCACCTGGGTGTTTTTTTAGCTGACTGATTATTTGCTGAGGAAGAGCAGATCTATACCCCCAGAGAATTCCATACAGTATTTGTAAGCAGAGCTTGAATATCTGATAAATTAACTTTTAATCAAGGAATCATTTTGTATTCTGTGGTGATGTGCTTCCTTATGGGAATACATATATTAGCACATTTGAACATGCAAAATCACTGAAATATATAATTGGCTAATTATTAATTTCCGTTAAGTACAGTATAATATCTACATCTAACTTCCACTGTACCAAATCCGTATATTGTAAGATCCCAAAAGACTAGAGAAACACTATTGTTGCTCCACACTGCTGGACTTTGACCACTTAAGGACCGAGCCTATTTTTTAGGCTCGGTGTTTACAAGTTAAAATCATTTTTTTTGCTAGAAAATTACTTAGAACCCCCAAACATTATATATATTTTTTTCTAACACCCTAGAAAATAAAATGGCGGTCGTTTCAGTACGTTCTGTCACACCGTATTTGCGCAGCGGTCTTACAAGCGCACTTTTTTGGGAAAAAAATACACTTTTTTAAATAAAAAAATAAGACAACAGTAAAGTTAGCCCAATTTTTTTAATATTGTGAAAGATAACGCTATGCCGAGTAAATTGATACCCAACATGTCACGCTTCAAATTTGCGCCCGCTCGTGGAATGGCGACAAACTTTTACGCTTAAAAATCTCCATAGGCGACGTTTAAAAATTACTACAGGTTACCAGTTTTGAGTTACAGAGGAGATCTAGGGCTAGAATTATTGCTCTCACTCTAACGATCACGGCAATACCTTACATGTGTGCTTTGAACATCGTTTTCATATGCGGGCACTACTCACGTATGTGTTCGTTTCTGCGCGCGAGCTCGTCAGGACGGGGCTCTTTAAAACAAATGTTGCTGAGCTTTCAACCAAGCAGCTCAGTGAAATTGAGAGCTTCTAATTCAGTGAAATTTTACTAATGTTCCGAAAAAATCGAATTCAGAGAAATTACTCTGCCCATCTTCTCTAATAACGTTGCTAATGTTTTCTTTAAAAAAATCAGTACAGTCTAATCAGGAATATTCTTTGAGGTTTTTGTTAATAATTTCTAATGAGTCCCACTTGGTGGTACAAGAATAGACGAGACCCTAGTTTACTATTGCTACAAAGCTACACTATATTAGCAAAAGTATTGGGACTCCTGCCTTTACACACACATGAACTTTAATGGCATCCCAGTCTTAGTTCGTAGGGTTCAATATTTAGTTAGAATAATGCCGCGTACACACGAAGGGACTATCCCGCGGGATTATCCGCTGGACCGAAGTCCAGCGGATAATCCCCTCGTGTGTGGGCGCCGGCGGACTTTTTTTGGCCAAAGTACGGCGGACTAAAGTTTCAGGTTTTGTTTTCAAATTATCCGCTGGACTTGGCAGTCCAGCGGATAATCCGGTCGTGTGTAGTATGGTCCGGCGTACCAAAAAGGACGCATGCTCAGTAGCAAGTATTTTTCTAGTATTTTTCGTTTTCTAGTCCCGTCGTACGTGCTGTACGTCATCGCGTGAACCGTCGGACTTTTTGCGTGATCGTGTGTGGTCAAGTCCGTTCGCTTTTTAGTCCAGCGTACCCAGCTGGAAAGTCCAGCGGATTGTCCGCTGGACTTAGGTCCGCCGGGAAAAGTCCGTACGTGTGTACGCGGCATTAGGCTGTCAGAAAACAAAATGAGTACATTGTACATCGTAGCAAACACCTGGTTAGCTGATCCTTAAAGCGGTTCTGCACTGACTTAAATAGTTTTTTTTTAGGTGAATGAATGTAAACGATATCTATCTTCTAATCTGCTTACTTGTTTGGTTGCTCCCCGATCTCTCCGTCCGTTTTTATCTGGAAAGAAGTCTTTTAAAAAATTATCTTGGCCGATGTCATTTTGCTTGTGGGCATTTGAAGCCCACAAGCAAACACTTCCACCTTCAGTGGCTTCACAGCTACGAGCGGTGCATCTGACCTCCGCAATGACTCCTGGGATTAATTGCATGAGATCTCAGGAGACACTGCGAATTAGACAGGAAATATAGACCGCCCACCGCTGCAGGGAGAAAACAAAAGAAAGATGAAGTCTAGATAACAGCTACCCTTACAAGATGCAGAATTGAACCAGCATTTAGAAGTATTTACCTTGTATAGAAGCGATAGAGCGCAACATGAACAGATGTGTGCAGAACCGCTTTAACAGATAGAGAGGTAAACTAATAAATATTGGTGTTGCGCTGTGAAATAACCAAATAAATAAAGTGCTGACCCTTGTAAACGGGATTACGCTATTGGCACCTCTCTTCTTTGTTCCTCATCTCTCCATATAGAGTACACTAGTTCTATTAACATCAAAGAGGGATCCTTTGAGGACCGATGCTTGTGACCCACAGATGCTGTAACCTTACAGCAGTAAAGTGGGGGGCTTGAACACACATAGGTGTTATCACAGAGGATTGGCCAGGCATCGGCTTTTGTTGCTTATTCACGGTGGAGGGATCCATTACCTGTTTTTGAATAACGGTCAGACTGTCACAGTATTTGGATTGCGGCTCTGCGGCTGTCTCGGCTCCACCCAGCAAGAGCTAACCCCCCTCTGGAAAGTGCTCTCCCAAGGGGGTTAGCTTGCAGGCGCACTCCCATGAGATACAGTCGGCAGCCATGGCCGCTGAGTGTATCACTCGGCCCTGCCCCCGGCGCACATCTTCATTGATTTGATTGACAGCAGCGGGAGCCAATGGCTGCGCTGCTATCAATCATCCAATGAAGTGCCCACAAGAGCTGGGGGAAAGCAACGCGGAATCGCGCCCACTGAGATTCAGGGTTCAGGTAAGTAAAACGGGGGCTCGCAGAGAGTGCAAGGTGTTTTTTCCCTTTAATGCATAAAATGCATTAAGGTGAAAAAACACGAAGCTCTACAACCCCTTTAAAGTTCATGTGCGTGTAAAGGTAGGTGTCCCAATACTTTTGGTATATAGTCTATTTTAGGGGCTCCTTATCCTCTGTTCATTATTCCACAGTTCCCAGAAGCTTTTGCTAATTGTGTAATAATTGAATTCTCACCGCCCCATAAAGAATCATGTGCAAAGTCTCCCTTTGTGTATAAGTAACACTGGCTTTGCACATGTAATATGATGACATTACCACATTTCTTCTGTTGATGTCATCCCTGCATCCAAACCAACAAAAAAAATATACTGCCAGGTACCATTTATCTTGGAGTTTCAATTAGAGAAAGATATTTTGAAAGCAAACTACTTGAACTGTGATGGAAAAACTTGATTATTTATTGTTTATTAATTGACATCATTCCCATATGGAGAATATTAAAATATCTGCTTGGATTCTGTATAATCTTTGTTGGATTACTACAGGTACTTCAGCTTTCTTTGGTTGGCTGCCATCCAAAATAAACCCTGTTAGGGGTATCAAATGTCTGTGACAGAGATATTAGAGTGTAACCCTCACTGGGGCAGAAAGTGCCATTTTAAATAAATGAACATAAATAAAAACTCAAAGAGGTACCGCATATACTCGAGTATAGGCCGTCCCGAATATAAGCCAAGGCCCCTGATTTACCACAAAAAAAATGGGAAAAGTTATTGACCCGTGTATTAGTCGAGGGGGGGGGGTGGAAATGGAGCAGCTACTGTAAGTGGAAAAGAGTGTCAGCAAATGCCCATCTGCATGTCCCCTGTGTCCTATACAAACCCCTGTGTCCCCAGTGCAGCCTACCTGTGCCGAACGATCTGTCTCCCGCCGATCTGTGTCACATCGCTGGCTGTCGCTGGGTGTCCGGTGTCCGCTGTCCCGTTTCCCCCCCATTGCTGATCCTGGCGATCAGCGTACACGCTGAGGCGCCAGGCGCCATTACATGTTTGAAAGCGCCTTCCTCCTCCTCCTCGTCCGTGATAGGAGGAACACTCGGTTTTCCCAGCAGTCAGTGTGCAGTGTTCCGCCTATTATGGACATTCTCTCATCCTCGTCCATGAGATGAGAATGACAGGACATCCGTGATAGGCGGAACACTGTACTGCTGGGAAAATTAGTGTCCGCCTATCACGGACGGGCGGGAGGAGGCGGCGCGGCTTTTGAACACTGCCGTCTGTCTACATGACAAGCTGTTCATGTAGGCAGACGGCACTGACTCGAGTATAAGCCGAGAAGGGGACTTTCAGCCCTAAAAAAAGGGCTGAAAATCTCGGCTTATACTCGAGTATATACGGTATGTACAGTTTCTATTTCCACAGACATTTCCTTATTTCCAAATGAGCTACAGAAACTCTCATGGACTTATATGTTCACCATTGCTAGAAGTTAATTGGGGGGAGGGGGTGCTCACTGGGGTTTTAAGGAGCTATCTCTCCTCTGATGAGTCTGCTTAGCTATCTGAGGGGGGTAAGTGTAAAACTGGAGTTCTACATGATAAGATATGCTTGGGTTCCTCATGACTCCTTTGCTTGTGTGCAGGGCACTCTTAGCACTGGTGTTTTTTTAGGATTCCTTTGACCTCTTCTGGGGCCTTTTTGTGAGGGGAGTCAAATACTGTGGAAAGGGATGAACACATCAATTTTAAGGTTTCCACCATGTCAAAAACTGGTAGAGAGTTGTCACATCCCTATGATATTGGAAGAAAAAGGAGAATACCCCCTACATGGGATTTTAAATGGCAACAACACTACCAATTGGTTAAAACTCAATATTTATTTAAACATGTAAAATAAGATCAATCACACATGTGATGATCTAAATAAAAACACAAAACATGATCATAACAAGTTTCAACAGAGTAGCATATTGTGCATGGATTCAAATATTCTCCAATATCCGAGAAAGACCCTTCAGTACCCGACACATTTAAGGTTCAAGGCTCCTCATCAGGGGTAAAAATATAGGATAAATATATGTTCAACAATGTATCTAGTAAAGAAAAAATAGAGCAATATGTTGTAATCTAGACATACACTAGAAAACATATTCAGTGAGTGCCACATCCATGTTAAAGAGGAAGTAAACCCTGATGGGTTTACTTCCTCTTTGTTTCCCTGCAAAGGTAAAGCATAATGAACTACTATGCATCGCATAGTAGTGCATTATGTGTGACTTACCTGACACAGGAGCCAGCGAAGTCACCCTTTGTCCCCTTGTGTACGAAGCCTCCATGTTCTTGGTGGGTCTCGCGGCTCCGGCGCTGTCATTCGACGGCGCCGCGATGATGTCACTTCCACGTATGCGCATGGGAGCCGTAGACAGCGGTGCCTGTCTTTTGGCAAATATCTCCTAAACCAAGTAGGTTTAGGAGATATTCCTTGGACCTACAGGTAAGTCTTAATCTAGGCTTACCTGTAGGTCAAAGTGGTTTGTGTTTACAACCACTTTAATGGTGCAATGTTCAAATGTATATTATATTATTAAATGTATATTACGGTGAACGGTGAACTTAAGGTGAACGGTGCAATGTTCACATGTATATTTGTTCAAAACAGGGATTCAGTAATCTCTGCAATAGATGGTATTATTGGAGGGTTAGTTTGACCAGAAAATGCCACTGAGGTCCCCTAAACATGGGATCGCAAACATGTGTGTTTAAGTCGGTGACAGGAACTGAAACACAGGAAAAAATAGAAGGGGTACACGATTGTTCCCACCTCATTCACTTAGTGGCTAAAATAGCAGTGAGACCACATATAAAAATGTACCACAGACCACACATAGAGGATTAAAGGCATTCCTAGGTTCCAAAAAAATCACATTTACCTGATTGGTAGAAATAGAGGAGATTATCACAATTTGATCCTTCCATGATCCTTTAGTGGAGGATGTTATACAGAATGCAGCTAAAGCTGCTAGCCCTATAATGACAAATAGTATCCGTGTATTTAAAAATTAACAACCTGCATGCCGGCCATACATATCCATTGGGATAGAGGCCGCTGCAGGATAATAAAAGGTAGGGGGTTATTTTTGGAAGGGTATACTTTAGGGGGATGGGAGGGACACCGTTAAATAATAACACATAATAAGAAGTCTAAATCACTCACTCTGTCCATGTAATTTTGATATGGGAGAGGATTGCTCTATTTTAAGAGTTCAGTAATAACCCCCCTAGTGACATATATATTTTTTTATGTACACATCACAGATGCTGGCTGTTTCTATTGCATACCTCGTTGCTATCTGTTTTTTTGACCTGTAATTTAGTTTCTGTAATACTTTTTTGGTTTGACTTACACTCATGTATACCAGGGCTTAATCAGTCTATTCTATATAAACACTGTATAATGGTCTGTTTTCCCTAGGAGTGATTTCCTTCTATCTTTTTCTTTTTCTCTGGTCCTCTCTTTGTGCCTGTGTACATCTGCTGCTTTTCTTATCTCTCTGTTTTTTCCTTAGCCTGGCTGATTCGATGAACCTCATTTTGCCACGGAGCTCTCTATGCAATTTGATGTATTTTTTATAGACAAAGGTAAAGATTGCAATGCTCATTTTAAACGCTAGATGGCACAACCAATTTTGTTGGAGGATGATGTGCTGACTCCGTGCTGACCTATCCTTGCAGGGGGGGGGCTCTCTCTGACGTGTCTCGTTGAGGGTCCTCCCTTTTTGGCTGCATTGTCGCTGGCCTTCCTCCTTCTGGATGGGGCTGGTGGCGTGCACAGCCTTTCTGCGTCGGTGTCTGTGGAGCGCATGGCGATGTCCCACCAGTTGGAGGGGGCGGCGCAGTGTGCGCTCCACTGACTGTTGGTCTCATTGGTTGCAAACTCTGCACATGCGCAGTGGCAAAGTTCTGGAGTGCAGGCACGGGCGTCTAGCACCATATTTAGACCCCTGTGACAGTGAAAAACACAAGCACTGCCAGAGAGGTATGGCGCAATTACAGGATGTGAATTGCACAGGTACAGTTGCTTTTTTCTTTACTAGATACATTGTTAAACATATATTTCTCCTATGTTTTTACCCTGACGAAGAGCCTTGAACCTGAAATGCGTTGGGTACCGAAGATTCTTTCTCGGATATTGGAGAGTATTTGAATCCATGCACAATATGCTACTCTGTTCAAACTTGTTATGGTCATATTTTGTGGTTTTATTTAGATAACCACATGTGTGATTCATTTTATTTTACATGTTTAAATAAATATTGAGAATTTATCATTGATTATTTCTTATATCACTGCTAATCTATTGGACATTTTAGACCTTTGGATATTTGTGAGTCGTTATTTTCTTGATGACATTGTACATTGTTCTGTGAAATGCATTGAATATAAGCAACCACAATATAATTTGTACACATATAAGAGCTGGTGAACATTTCTAATCTAATCTAATTTATTTCTAATAAACTCATCATGGCTGTGTTTCTAATGAATTTAATTAGGATGTAATAAATATTAATAAAAAAAATTTTTTATTGGATCTAAGTCCTAATTTTGTTGTGCGCTCTTTTGAGACATATTGATGAATACGATACTGTTCCTCATCCTTCACCAAAAAAATGATACAAGTAACATAAACGTAACTTTGGCCTTTTCAATTATTATTACATAGCATCTGCAGAACTATACATTTAACAAAATACATAATAAATTGTTCATACAATATGTTGTTCAGCAAACAGTTGTTGTGATTTCCCCAGGAAAAATGCTAAAGTTTGCCACAAGAGGGATGTTGATGGTAAAAGCAATGGTGTAGGCCAGTGATGGCGAACCTTGTCACCCCAGATGTTTTGGAACTACATTTTCCATGATGCTCAACTACTCTGCAGAGTGCATGAGCATCATGGGAAATGTAGTTCTAAAACATCTGGGGTGCCAAGGTTTGCCATCACTTGTGTAGGCGCATCAGAAAAACAGACCTAGGAAGGGTACATACTTTATCTATATCCTCCTCTAAAGGAAGGATTTGCGCGCTAACATTAACTACAAGTTCCATGCTAGTCCCCACTAGACTGAAATATTACTGGCCAAAGGTCCATGTTCTGGATCAGCAATAGCCATCTGATGTCCATAAACATGCACTGAGTGGGGCATTTTGATCAAACCTGCCAGACAAAGCATGGCATTACACAGATGCCCTTTCTTGTTCTAGAGGCCTTTTTTCTTTATCCTATGTTTCCAGGTCAAGATTGACTCAAAGTTTCCATGTTAGTGATACGATAATTGATTTACTAAGGCCCCTTTCACATTGGGGTGTTTTTCAGGTGCTACAGCACTAATAGAACCTGTATAGTGCCTGAAAAGAGCGGGTCCTTTCAGTCCAGTGTGAAAGCCGGAGGGCTTTCACACTGGAGCGGTGCGCTAACAGGACGGTAAAAAAAGTCCTGCTAGCAGCATCTTTGGATTGGTAAAGGAGCAGTGTATTCACTGCTCCTAAACCGCTCCTACCCATTGTAATAAATGGGGCAGCGTGGCTATATCGCCGGCAAAGCGTCACTGCGGGCGTTTTGCGGGCGATTTTAACCCTTTTCGGCCGCTAGCGGGGGTTAAAAACCCCCCGCTAGCAGCCGAATAAGCTAACTATAGTGCTGCTTTACCGCCGACACAAATAAAAAGGCAAATAGACTGTTCATTTGCAAACAAAGTTACATTTTTCAAGGGAATGTTCCCTAGAACTTAGTGAATGAGTTAAAGCTCCCCCAATATCCATCATCCAATCCACCCAATTCAAGCAAATATATATATATATATATATATATATATATATATATATATATATATATATATATATTTTTTTTTTTTTTTTTGCACATTTGGGTATTCTTCGCAAAGTGACATTTTACCATATTGACTTAGCTCTGGGGAAACTCAGTTGATAAGTACAACTTCCCTTGCAAAATGAACAGACTAAATCAAGCATACATACATACTATATGTGAAGTATATAAAATACAAAAACTATTTCCACTGTGGAGAATTGTGCACTGTTTAATGAGCACTTTACATAATTAAATACCAGACAGAGGGGTGGCAAGCTAATTCCAAGGTCCACTGCTGGCTTTTGCTCCAATATATATATATATATATATTTACTTTATTTTTTTTTTTTATCAGATCCTTTTTATTTTATTTTCAAGCAAACAACATTAAAACAGTACAAACAAGTCATACAGACAAAACCACATTAAACCAAACACAACCAAAAAAAACCCACCCCTTCAACCTCGGCTGCAATGCTGGCAGCACTCATGTGTCTATTTCCCAAAGGAAACCTCTGGATATGATGCTGAGCATGTGCACTCAACTTCTTTGGTTGACCATGGCGAGGCTTGTTCTGAGTGGAACCTGTCCTGTTAAACCGCTGTATGGTCTTGGCCGACGTGCTGCAGCTCAGTTTCAGGGTCTTGGCAATCTTCTTATAGCCTAGGCCATCTTTATGTAGAGCAACAATTCTTTTCAGATCCTCAGAGTTCTTTGCCATGAGGTGCCATGTTGAACTTCCAGTGACCAGCATGAGAGAGTGAGAGCGATAACACCAAATTTAACACACCTGCTCCCCATTCACACCTGAGACCTTGTAACACTAACGAGTCACATGACACTAGGGAGGAAAGATGGCTAATTGGACCCCATTTGGCCATTTTGACTTTGGGGTGTACTCACTTTTGTTGCCAGCGGTTTAGACATTAATGGCTGTGTGTTGAGTTATTTTGAGGGGACAGAAAATTGACACTGTTATACAAGCTGTACACTCACTACTTTACATTGTAGCAAAGTGTCATTTCTTCAGTGTTGTCACATGAAAAGATATAATAAATATTTACAATAATGTGAGGGGTGTGCTCACTTTTGTGAGATACTGTATATACTTTATTTTAGTCTTGTGCAGTGAAGCCTCTGCACCCTCTGTCATAACTGAGTTCCCTGAAGGGTTAGCCATACATGTACAGAAATAAAAATAGATATAAATTGTGTAAATAAATACATTGTCCCTAATAGCAGTCCATTAAGTGGCTCAATTCTCATAACATATGACAGTCTTTTTAATCACTATCCTTGCTTCAGCTGTCATTCCAGTTTATAAAATGACATTAGTATAGAAAATATTAAATCGCCTTATATCTGGCCTACAACTAAGAAAAAACATGTTCTGAAATTAAAATATGTGATTAGACGTTGAAACAGGAATTGCACCATTCTGATCATTTTAGTTTGACAATGCAAAGATGTGTTACAGGTTCACTAATTATTTTGCCAATAATATTGTGATAGGTCTGCTACATTAACAGCCAAATTTAGGCTGCATTCACACCTGAGCGTAGCGGAACGAGCGTTTTTACCAGCGGTTTTACCGTCGTTTTGTCGCGCGAATACCGTCGTTTTTTTGCACATTTGCATACGGCGTAACAGGCGTTTTTCAACTTCAGCGTTTTTCTTGATAGCCAATAGGAAAAATGATCATCACTGTCATCATTTGTTGCTATGTTCTATGGGGATACAAACGCCCAAATCTGCCCGATTCGCGCTTCAGGCGTTCGGCTTCAGGCGACATGGAGTGGAGATGTGAACCATCTCCATAGAGAATAATGTATTTTATCCCCTCGACGTTTTGTAGCTTCAGGCGTAGGGCGGCTTAGGGCGACAAAACGCTCAGGTGTGAATGCAGCCTTAAAGTCCAGTTCCAACCCAAATTTGAGTTGGAAAGGTGTTTTTACTTTCTACTATAAAACATATCCAATAAAAAACAAAAACAAAACAAACATTCTCAAAATGTATTCTGCTACTTGTCTTTGGTTAAAAAAAAAAAAAAAAACAATAAGTGTATATTAATTGATTTGTGTAAAAGTTGTAATGGCGGTTATTTACGAAAGGCAAATCCACTTTGCACTTTCAAGTTGCTCTAAATCTAAGGGGTAGATCTGAAATGAGTGGAAGCTCTGCTGATTTTATCATCCAATCATGTACAAGCTAAAATGTTGTTTTTTATTTTCCTTGCATGTCCCCCTTTGGATCTACAGCGACTGCACTTTCAAGTGCACTTGCAGTGCAAAGTGGATTTTCCTTTAGTAAATAACCCCCAATGTCTATTGTACAAACTATGGTATATATACTGGAATTTTTTTATTTTTTATAGTAGTAAGGGCGATGATTAGCGACTTATAGTTGGACTGTGATAGTGCGGCAGACAATCTGAAACTGACTGACACTGGGTGGGAACTGACTAACTGACACTGACATCACCAGTGACAATAATACAGTGATTAGTGATAATACTATACACTGCCACTGTACTAATGACACTGGCTAGGAAGGGGTTAACATATCAGGATAATCAAGGGGTTAAGTGTGTCTCTAACAAGTGTTAATGTGTGTATTATATAATGCTTTTTACTAAAAATCTATTTGGGCCTTCTCCCTGCCCGCCCTGTACCAGGAGGAGGCCAGCGATGTACAGGTGGCATCGCTGTGTTTATAGGAGCCACCCATCCGCAGTACAATGCGGGCAGTTGGTCCTAAAGAGGTTAACAACAAATTTGTTTCTTGGTTTGAATATGGCTACATTTTCCAATCATTTGTTCAACTCCCCCCTCCTGATGTGTATTTCTCTCTGTACAAATTATAAAATGATTTTGCCATGCTCTATATCAGCATATTTGTTGTACCATTGAGTGATTTCAGTATTGCTTGCCAGATGTTACATGTCTCCATAGGCATGCGCAGGGTGTGTGCCAGGTGTGCCTGGGCACACCCTAATTAATGAATTTTTAGCTGAGTATAAAGTTTAAAATGAATGGCAAAAATTTGCAAATTGTCATTTAATTAATAGAAACTGTTTCTTGAAAACATTTTATTATATTATAGTTGGATTAGGATAGCCATACACACCTTCAGGGCTGTTTTTAAGGCAGGGCAAAAGGGCCCTGTCATTGTTGTGGAGCCCAAAGCAGCTGCCTCATTCTTGGCATAAATTATCCCAGTTTAAATTCCCTTGTCCCTTGAGGTTTTAGTCCAGTGCTGTGTCCGGATATCTCAGTGTGAAGTCCTGCTACTAATGCTGCCCAGCTCTGCCCTATTGTGTATGACTCATCTGCAGACCCTGTGTTTATATGTAAATACCGACATTGATATGTAAATAGTGACTGCATTCATATGTAATTAGCGGCAGACCGGCAGGATTCATATGTAAATAGAGGCAGTATTCATATGTATATCATGCCCCCCTGAGGTCATAGCCACCATCACCTATACTGAATGGGCATGCTTGAAAGTCCTGCCTACAACTGTGGTCATTAAGCCTATCAGCCTGTTCTGCAAAGGTAAGCAATTTAGTGGGGGGAGGGTAGTGTGGGGTGTGCAGAGGTAGGTAGCGAAGGAATTACAGTTTGGGGTGCACAGGTGAGCAAGAGGGGGACGTATAGAGGTAAGTAAGGTGGGTACAAAGATGGGATTGGAGTGGAGAGGATGGGGGAGGTTTGGGGTGCAGAGGTTAGCATGGGTTTTAGGATGCAAAGGTGTACTGACAGGGTGGATAAAGATGTAGGTCATGTGTAGGGCAGCCCATTCATTTCAATGGGCTGCTCTATGCAGTACAAATGCGGAAGAAACTCCCAAACCCTTTTCCAAAATCAGTGAGCAGTATTGATGTACAGAAATCTCTAGCAACCAATCAACAAGCAGAAATTATGTGCTGTAACCTCTAGCAACCAGTCAGTGAGTGATGCACTGTAACCTCTGGCAACCAATCGCAATCGCTGTCTGATCTGATTCAGTAATGTGATTTTGAGTCTAGCTGCTTTTTATTGTATGTCTCAAAGCAAGTGGAGAGCGAAACTGCATGGAGGGGGGGACCAAAAAAAAGTTTTGTCCAGGGTCCAGTCAATATTAACGACACCCCTGCACACCTTAATAAATAAATGAGATTCAAAACATTCAAGTACGTCTTAATCAGGGGAGGGATAACAAGTATATCTGAATATTGATAATGCTCCTTGACAAACACACATACACACCATGTATTAAAATCTGAGAGTGCCCATATTATCATATGGCACATGCTGTGTGTTGCGGTGCTATTTTTTGTAAATTGCGCCCAAATCCACTGTGCAATAGCAACCAACACCCAATCACTGCAGTGCACCACATTGCACATACCATGCTGTGGGGTGTGCTGTGTTGTGAAAAAGGTCATGCATGGTTTTTCAGTCCATCGTGGTGTGTTGGCAGCCCATACATAATAAATGGGCTGCCTTATCATAACACACATTAGTACACAATGTAACCCGAGTTAGAATACAGCAAGGGAAAGCTGAAGTGTCAGTCCACTGTAAATATCCAAATACTGATCATTCTCTTTTCTAAATGGAAAGGTCTATTTACTGCATGTGCAACACGTCTCTTTGTTTTCCAAGTCAGAAAAGAAATGGTCAGATCCAGCCGTATGTGGTTTGAGCTTGGATGGGCAGAGCACACTGTCTATTAGGGATGAGTGGAGTAATTTCTGCAAGATTGATTTCATTGGGAAATTTCACTGAAGTGGAAACTCTCAATTTCTCTCACTGAGCTGCTTAGGTGATATTTGCTTGAAAAAGAAAGTAATTTTTTTCCCTTTATTTAGAATGTGTCTGTTTTTTTTTTGTGTTTTTTTTTTTTTTGGAGTAGTAGTTTAGAGTTCTTTGTATGCCCCTCCCCTTTTTTTATGTGTATTTTATTATTTGTGTACTGTCGCTTTTAAATTATTTACCTTTTTTCTTCAATTTTCTTTCTGTGAAGACAATTCATAATATAATGTGGCTAATAAAGGGCAGTTTTATGACACAAAAAAAGGTCCAGGATAGCTGAAGGCAGATCCTTTAACCCTCAGAAGCTATTTTTTTTTATTTTTTGAATTAAAACTTTTTTATTGACAAGAATAATGGGTAACTGAGTTACAATAAGGGGGTAAACATATCCCTCCACATCTGAATTGTACACAGATTCAACATGTATGTACATATGATGCAGTTACCTAGTTTCAGGCACAAATAAACTTGTTTTTAGAACTTAGAACAAAAAAAGAAAAAAGCACCAGAAGAATAAAATAAAATAAAGTAAAATAAAATAAAATAAAATAAAGTAAAATAAAATAATATAAAGTTAGAAAAAATAAAAGACTTAGGAGTGAAATAAAGAAAGAATAAGAAAAAAGAAAGGGCTCCTTCCTCCAGGCTTGTCCATAGGCCTATTTACACCATGAGTTACATATAGTTACATTGTAGGTGAGGTTGAAAAAAGACACAAGTCCATCAAGTCCAACCTGTGTGTGTGATCATATGTGAGTATTACATTGTATATCCCTGTATGTTGCGATCGCAGTCCCTTGTTAGGGTTGGCAGGCATAGTACATAGAGGTAGGATATGGGGGAGCACTATTAGCTTGTGAGTGAGTATATTTCATTTCCCTCTGCAATGGTTGCCATTCATCCTCCAGTGTGCTAATACGCTTCCTTCCACTGCAGAGGTGTGCTCATGAAGCTTCTGCATATCCTGCCGCACAAATTATATTTTCATGCTTTTCACCTCCCCTGCAAGAGTAGTAATAGAGGAGTTGCAGACAGTGACCACAGCCATTATATCTCTGAGGGTTGGCTCAGGATCATTATTATCATTATTGTCCCGCATGCTGGGTGCATATTGGATGCATATTGGATGTGTCTGTGGGACCTTGAGACACAGGGGACAGAGCGGGTGGATTAGCCAGGATCAGAGGAGTATCATCCAGATCCCTGGTATCCTCCTCTGGATCATGTCTGCCAGGCCCTGGGGTAGGTGGTGTATCTTTTCCCCATTTAGAGAAGAGGCACTGGGCCGATTCCTTAGCCGAATGGGGCGGGAGGCTGCCATCTTGCATTGGGGCATCTAGCAGAACTCGGGGGCCTTGTCCGCATCTAGACATGTTGGGGCACAAAAATGTTACTAGCTTTTTATAAAGCAGGTTTCGCGGGGCTCAGCGGTGTCGGTCCCGAGGCTGTAGATCGCATTATGGCGGTGCAATCGGCTGCAGGCTCAGATTGTGCAGGATGATTGGCGGAGCAAACGGCTGCACGTCCTCTTACATGTGATACATTGGGGTGCCATTTTACCGTGCGTTTCTGCATTATAAAATGTGCGTGTGTCCTTAAAGTGGTTGTAAACCCATTAAAAAATAAAAAATAAAAAAAACACCTGCAAGACAATGCATAATGAGATAGTATGAGCTAGTGAGCTAGTGTGTGCGTAGTGCCCTCCTGATCTCTACATTGTTTATGTAGCACACTCCTGTTCTCTTCATTATGTGCGTAGTGCACTCCTGATAGTGCAGAGTACTGCGCCCCGAGCCCACCCAGTTGTGTGACAATAGCAAATTAATATTTGCTATTGTCTTCCTGATTCTCCTCCTGGCCAATCAGGAAGCGGGTCCTGAGACCCGTTACCCGATTGGTTGAGAGTAGAAGGGATCCTATTGGTCAATGAGGAGGGAGGAGACGCAGGGAAAGCCACCACCCACCGCCCAGGGGAAGCGCTGCCCGCGACCTAGATGGGGTAAGTGCGGGGCTGGTGACCAACTGACCAGGGGGGGGTGCCTGTGACCTGACCAAATGACTAGGGGTGGTGGCGGCAGGTGGATTTTTTGCACCCCTCCCAAAAAAATATACCGCCACTGGTGGAAAGTCTATGACCTCTGTGCTGTGCAGCTAGCCGAAATCAATCCAAGAGGTCATAGAGATTCATAGGACCTGCTTGACCTGCACAGCAGCTTGCACATCAATTGTCTTAGACACATTAAAAAATGTGTCTAAGACAATTCCAGAATTGAAATGTGTCTGCACATGACAAATGTTGATGTAGGCAACAGATTCACGTACTTGTTGTAAACAGGCACATGAATCTGGGGCATGCACCATATGTGGAGGCATACTGAGGTTAGAGGGCCCATTTGGACCCTACATCCTAATTGCAGTTGAGCTCCCTTCCTGCACCTGTCACACAGACTAGTTACAGATACTAGTTCCTCATCAGGCCCACTTCTTTTGTGATTGACAGCAGGCAGTGTATGGGTTCTTAGCCAGTTGAAAGATGTATTGGCTAAAGAATCTGTCCATAGCCTGCTGTCAATCACAAGGAGAGAGTGGACCTGATGAGTAACTAGTGTCTCAGATTCTCTATCAGGTTCCACCCACTGAATGTCAATGGTTGTTAGAAGGCATCCTTAACAACCAGTAACAGATGGGGAGGGGGTAGTGGCAGCAAATAGGCTGCTTTGCTACACAGCATACAGACAGGCACTTTACTTAGTGTTGGTCTTAATTACCTCCAGTTTTATTACCTCTGAACTTAGATATTTAAAAAAAAAATGTGGTGCATAAATAGTGCCACTTTGTAAAAGCGGCGCTATTAGGAATTTCCTAAATCTGTTGCATGTGTCGGTAAAGCTACCGAAATGGACTGCATTGATTTTTTAATCTGACACAAGCCATTTTAACTGGCTATAGGTCCAGAAAAGGGCTGTTGGGAATTTATTAGTCTTGCATGCATGCACAATTTTAACTTGCAATTTTAGAGTTGCATTAACAAAATATATTTTAGTTCTGTTTTAAAATTAATTTGATATAAGATCAATGCCAAGAGTGTTTAATGCATTTCAGAACAACATGAGCATGCTTAACCATATTCCAACCCAATCAATCTTGTGCAGGTGAAGTTTCACTTTCTTAAATTCGAATGTGCAAGATAAGTATTTGAACTGAACACAGGTTACCCTTGGTTCTAGAGTTGCCACCTCATCCCTTTAAACCCGAACACCTTTGAATTACACAGGTTCTGAGGCTAATTAAATGCAGATAAGGCACCAAGTGATTTTAATTACCACCTTAATCCGCCACAAAACCTGTGTAATTAATATGTGTTCGGGTTTAAAGGGATGAGGTGGCAACCATACTTGGTTCACACATATATGTTTATTAGTGTTTTATGCAGAAACACACTACGATTCATTTAACATGGTTTCCTATTGGACACATTCACATCTATGTGTTTTCAGCCACTGCATTTTTTGGAAAGGGTTGGGAACTTTTTTTTCTCACAGCAGATTGCGTTTTTAGTGCAATAGACTTCAATGGAACTGCACCAAAAACGCAAGTGTTTGGTGTTTTTTGGCCAATAAGAAAGTTTTGAGTGCGACTTTGATGCAAGTTTACAGTCTCTGGCACTCAAGTCACATCAAAGTCACATTAAAGTAGTTCAGAAACCTTTGCAAAGTTATATTTGAAGGGGTTCTATTGCCATCAATGGGCTGCGACTTGTCATGCAACTTTATGTGTCCAAAGTTGCATGTTAGGGCAAGTGTTAAGGGTTAGGGTTACGGCTAGGGTTAGGATTAAATCTTAAGGTTAGGGGCTAGGGTTAGCATTAAATGTTAGGTTAAGCATTCTAACCCTAACATTTAATGCTAACCCTAACCCTTAACCCTAACATTTCATTTTAATCCTAGCCGTTACCCTAACATGCAACTTTGGACATGTAAATGTCACATGACAAGTCGCAGCCCATTGATTGCAATGCACCCCTTCAAATCTATGAGACTTAAAGTTGCAGTAACTTTGAAAAAGGTTCTTGTAGTACTTTGATGTGACTTTGAGATGACTGAGTGCCAGAAAGTATAAAGTCACATCAAAGTTGCATCAAAGTCATACTCGGTACTTAAAAAAAAATAAAAAATAAAAAGCAAACCGCACTGCAAAACCACGTGTTCAAAAATGCAATACAGTGTGCAAAACCCACCAGAAAAAGCTCTTCAATCGCAATACACATTGTTGTGAACTGAGCATCTAAAAAAAGAATAATAATAATTATTGCTTTTAGGACACCTGAGTAATTTTGTTGAATTACAACTTTGCAAACCCAATCCTTCTGACATAGATATTAACATTTATAATGGTGAACACCGGTCGAATGAAAACCAGTAAAATGCCAGTCAGTTGACAGCCAGTCAGCTAATATTATGATAAGCTGCAGACAGTGGTTTATGGTTAAATGTGAGTGATCTAATACCAGTGCTAGTTCAGTGCTCTATGTATTTCACATTTTAAATGGCTGACAATGCAACTTCACATTGCCAGCAGTTTAACTATTTTATGCCCTGTAGTGATCGATATCCTATAACTAATGCCTGAAGCATAATACAACAGATTATTAAATAAAAGAGTTTGTTCAGGAATGCGTGGCTCTACAAAGGGTTAAAGACGCCTGATTGGCTGCAGATGGCTGCAGTTTGCAGTAAATCATCTTGTGTCGTCCTTGCTCCTCCAGCTCATATAATCATAAAAACAGAGGAAAAAGGCACAAAGAAATGTGTGAGACATCAAAATAGATATATTGCTACCTTAAGGCATTGCTCTCATCTCTCTCTCTCTCTCTTCCTCACTATCTCACAGACTCTCACTCTCTTATGATTTGTTTTTTTAAAACCCTGCTACAATTGATTTCTTGCTTCCAGCTTAGGCTTAATTCTAAAGAAAACAAAAGAATGTTAAAAAAATGAAATAATAGACGATAACACCTTTTTTTTCCCCTTTCTGTCTTGGAAGCATTGAAAGCACTATAATTGAACAGTACAATCATCACATACTTCTGCTCAAATGCCAGAGGTGTTCCACGGTTTTAAAGCACAAGTACTTCAGACCTGAATGAGACTTCAGTGACTGGCATAAGTAAGTAAAAACAGCATGATCCTTGAAGGCCGTCTCTGGTTTTAGGCGAACACCCTTGTCTCTTCCCTCCTCTAATTCCCCCCCCCCCCCCCCCCACCCAAAATAAAATAATATATTGCCTTTTTTAGGGATCTTCCGGGTCCAGTGACATCACACGTTCTTCCTATTACTTTCCAGGAGCGGTGGCGGGGGGTCCTGCACCGAACAGTGCTCACATAGTATGGCATGAAGACAGTTCACAAACAAAAGACGAGGGCACACCAGCTTCCCAGCCAGATAGCATGCGATTGAGCTGCAAATTTTAAAATGACTTGCTAAGCTATTGCTAGACTTGCCAGGCTTCACAAGTTTGTTGCACAATTGCAGCAAGTCCGCATTGCATTACTCCAGATCAACTTTCTTTGCAAACATTCTGCAAGTCTGCTGCAAGTTCTGGTTCAGTTATGTTGTGCAATAGTCATCCCACCACAGGGGTCACTGTGGCTGATTTATCATGCTGTAGACTTGCAGAGCTCTTGCTGTAGACTCACTACTGCAACTTTGATCTTGCTAGAGACTTGCCATGCAAATTTGCTACAAATTGGAAAAGTGTCAACTAGAACTTGTGCCTCAAGTGTTCTACAAGTGTAGAGGTACCCTCGTAAGGGCTGCTGATTTAGTTTCTTAGAAATCCGCCAAACACCCTGCTGCTATCTCCCCCCCCCCCCCGATCAAATAACTCAAGAACAGACGATTTCACGGTTTTGTTGCTTTTATTGTGGGATGTTACTTGAACTTGGGAAAAGGGTGACATGGGATGCCCATAGTATTTAACACATTGCCCCTTTAGATGTAGTTATTCAGTGGCCATGGCCTTGCAAAGAAAGACTAAATGCACCGCTTGCACCCCAATCTCTTCTATTTGAATAACTCTTCTGCAGACTATTACTTCTACTTTTCTTGTACAAATACTTTTGCAAAACTTTCTATTTCTTTCTTCCGTTTGAACAAAGAGGAATCACAGCCACACAGTCTTGGGAAGGCACTACCATTGTGCTAACCAGGTCAGAGATGACTTGATATCTCCACACGATGACCTGACACAGGGCAGTGAGTGGACCGCTGCTTTCAGCCAGTCCAGGACTATCAACGCTGTGTTCCCCGGCCACAGCATTCTACACTGACCTTTCTGTAGAAGGATAATAGTTCTGTGTCCCCGGTCACAGAACGCTGCTCTACTCTCCTCCGCTACGGCTATTTCTTCCTTCCAGATCTCCTCCAGCATGCAAGTCCTGTGTTCCCCGGTCACAGTAGCTTGATACTTCTTTGAGGATGAAGATCTTTAACTTAAGCTCCTTCCTAGCAGTTCCTCCATCCCTCCTACACGCTCGGCGCATCCCCGCATGGGGACACCCGGAACAGCAACTTAGTACTCCATTGTCTGTTCCTACTTTCCAGACTCCTCCTTTGAAGCATGTGACCCCAGCTTTTATGGGAGGCCTGCCCCCTGCCAATACCGAAAGATAATTGGTCAGGGCTCCTCACATGAGCTGCCTGCCACTCAGGTCTCAAGTCCAACCTCTCTTCCAGAACTATCCATCTGAAAGCAGAGGAGGAATCTCTGAGCCAGAGTACAGGTGGCCACACCCCCCACTACACTGAACACTCCCAGTCTCAAATCACAACAACCAGGCCCAGCCTAAAGCACAGGCCTGGCTAAATGTACCTGTATCTGAACCCTGTGCTTTGAAAAATTCTACTCTAGCACCTACCTTTAGGTAGTGGGGGTGGTACACAAGTATACAACTTGCCAGTGAAAATATGCAGCAAGTTAACAGATTTACAATTCAACATTACCACAAATTTGTAGCAAGTTATCCTTGCTATCTGGGTTAGTGCATTACTGTATAACTCATTTAATAAATATAAAAAAATCCAATATACTGACAAAAAGAGAAAGACACAGGCTTAACATTAAACAATTGCCACCCAACATATGTCCATCGACTAGGATGCAGTTAACCAGAGCCCCAATGCTGCAACATTTATATAGAGGTTAAGAATAAGCACTACCTGCCTCAAAATTAGGGGTGGGGTCAAAGGTGAAACTCAACCCTCATATAGATTAACCCTTGGGGAACCATTCTGGACCACAACAAACAGAGGATAGCAAAAGAGAAAGGAATAACTAAACAATTGTATACCATCAAGTGACATATGGATGTGAAGCCACATAAATACTGTAGGTATTGGAATGGCAGCCATAATAATTACATCCATTGTGCTAGATGTCCCTGTGTCTGTGCAAACCAAAAAGCATAAAAATAGTCAAAAATTGGTGTACAAACGGGGAAGGAGGAAGTGAAACCTCACCTGGGCTGCCTGCTCCCGGAATGAAATAGCACCCGCCGTGCTTGACACTGCCACCAATCATGCCGATGTTTGTTGTTGAAGTGCACGCTGAATTGAAAGTGGAACTGCCAGTGTAGATGGAATGCAAGATTTACTAAAGGCAAACAGACTGTGCAGTTCCATCATCCAATCATGTGCAAGCAAAAATGCTCTTTTTTCATTTTCCTTGCATGTGATTGGGTATTCTTTGCAAAGTGAAGCTTCATTTAATTTAATATGTTCTGAAGCAACTGCACTTGCAAAGTGCACAGTCCACACAATTTTTTCATTACCTACTATTTTGCACTCCCTTCACAGGCTAACTCCACATTCATAGGAAAAAATAGCAAGGAAAAATAATATAGCATACACGATTGCTACACAAGTCATTTTGTAATTGAACATTATTAAAAATGATCCATCTTTTTCAATCTACATTGGAGTAATGTTCTGTAAAATGCAATGCAATATGGCAACATGAAGGCGTTCTATACATAGATGGTGTACAGAATTCTCCCTGAAATGTACTTTCCTGCTTATGTGATTGGCTTACTGATTTTCCCAGAATTGTGCACTAAGATACTTGTCAGCTTTTGTGCATCTTCTGCCACCAATTTGTCATTTTTGGTGAGATACTCCTTAAGGGAAATTACATATAAAGGGACGCTGGGATACCAGGGTGCCTTGACGAGGCTCTGTGGCTTACGCATGCATTTGCAAATGTGTGCAGACTAAACCCCTGCTTTTAATGCATACTGTTAAACAGGATTACTTGGTTGTCTGTGGGCTGGTCGGTAAGTTAAGCTTGTTTTTTTCCTTGGATTAATCCTAGGCCTTGTTTGTACCTGTTGTTAGCCTTCCAATGCTTCTTACTGCGATAGCCAGCTATAGATGGGAGCAAGTGACATATTTTTTGTATCACTGTCCTGTTTTTTGGTCAGGCAATGCACTGACACCTTTGTAGCCATTGTGCTATATGCTGGGTGTTCAGTGTGCCCCTGTACCTTTAAGAAGGGGTGGCTCCCCTTCAGTCCACCTGCTCTCACCTATCCATCAGAACCCCGGACCAACATATATGCGTGGATGAGTCACTTGTCAAATTTAGCAGCAGGCTGGGAATCAGCAATTTATCCCCAGCAAAAGGGCCCACTATGGGGATAAATTATGTGACCGAGCCACAGGGTACACATATGACTTCATAGTGTACGAAGGGAAGGATACCCAGCTGCATCCCCCTGACTACTTAGGATCAAGCGGGAAAGTCGTTTGGGACCTCATATACCCACTACTGGAGAACTTCTGGATGAGTCTGCCCCTGTTCCGCAAGCTTCACCCGAGGAAGACGCCAGTATGTGGCACCGTGAGAAAGAACAGGAAGGGCTTTCCTCGAAGGCTCGTCAATATTAAATTAAGAAGAGGGGGAACGGCGAGTCTGCGAAACAAGGAAATTCTGGCAGTGAAGTGGAGGGACAGAAGGGATGTCTACATGCTGTCTTCCATCCACAATAACACCTACGTTGAAATCCCCAAAAGGAATGGCCCCATCCAGAAGCCAACATGTGTCCACGAATCCAATTTTTTCATGGGGGGAGTCGACTTCAACAACCAAATGCTCGAACCCTACCTTGCCACAAGACAAACATACCATTGGTATAAAAAAAAGTATCAATTTATTCTTTTAATTTGGCCATATACAACTCCTATATAATCTACCGCAACTCCATCGAAAGCCCCCAACCCTTCCTTGGCTACCAGGAGGAAATTATCACTGCCCTTATATTCCCGAACTGCCCACCAGAAAACATTTGATCTGATGTGATTAGTAGACTCTCCGAATGCCCTTTTCCTGATAAAATTCCTACCAGACCAACAGGCCAAAGACGTCAGAAAAAATGTAGGGTGTGTACCAGTGGAGGACTTAGAAGAGACACCTCTTATTATTGTCCCCAGTGTCCTTCCCAACCAGGCCTCTGCATAGGTAACTGTTTCTGCAGTTACCATACTTCACTACATAATTCTCAGTTCCTGACATTTACCTTCACACCCCTTATGCCACTGCATGCTCTGACCCTGACCTGTTTTCGACCACGGCTTTGCCTGCCGCTTTTGTACATACATCTGCCTGCCCTGGAACCTTACCCTGGCCTGTTATTCAACCACAATTTTGCCTGCCACATCTGTACATACCTCTGCCTTATCTGGAACTGACCCTGGACTGTTTGACCATGTTTTTTGCTTGCCTCTTGGACTGATGTTGTACCCTGCTACTGGAGTAGTGGGATTCATAACACAGGGGCCTCACATACTCCAGAATTGTTTTTCTGGATGAAGAATTTTTTTTTTTGTTTTCTCATTCCCAGATAAGTGTCTGGAGACCGGAGACTTCAAAGATATTTGGGTCGGAGAAGCCTCTACCCCTGTCCCCATTCTGTCCTGAACCATACCCTACTTATGCCTCTGCTTGCCGCATGAACTGACCACACCTCTGCCTGCTACCCCTACTATGGACCATGTTGCTGCCTACTACCAGGACCAATGTTTTGGTACTGATGACAATATCACTGCTTGCACTGACCCTGGACTGTATATGACAGTATCCCAGCCTGCTGCCTGTACTGACTATGGACAGTATTCCTGCCTGTTGCTTGGACAATTGCGTTCGCTGTTGCTGACCAAGTCCTTGCCTGCTTCCTGGACCAGTGCTATCTTCCTGTAGACAACTTTGCTACTAAAACCACAGGTAATCTTTTGTTGAAACACTTAAGCCCCGGACCATTTGGCTGGCCAAAGACCAGAGCACTTTTTGCGATTCGGCACTGTGTTGCTTTAACTGACAATTGCGCGGTCGTGCAACGTGGCTCCCAAACAAAATTGACGTCCTTTTTTCCCACAAATAGAGCTTTCTTTTGGTTGTATTTGGTCACCTCTGCGGTTTTTATTTTTTGTTAGTGTTTACAAAATAGGGTATAGTTTTATGGCATTTTTATTAAGAATTTTTTTTATTAGTAATGGCAATTATCAGTGATTTTTATCGTGACTGCGACATTATGGCGGACAGATCGGACACTTTTGGTGCAATTTTGGGACCATTCACATTTATACAGCGATCAGTTCAATTAAAAATGCATTGATTACTGTGCAAATGTGACTGGCAGTGAAGGGGTTAACCACTAGGTGGCGCTGTAGGGGTTGTGTCCTAGGGACTTATGTGAGGCGGTCGCGAATCGGTTAATCTTTTGTTCAGCAGAATGTATTTTGGGTGTAATTCTTGGTATGTGCATGCTATGTGTCCCTAGAACACCTGACAGTGTTCCTTGCATGTTGGGCCCCTATATGTGTAAAAGTCTCACACATGTGGTATTGTCATACTCAGGAGAAGTAGCAGAATGTATTTTGGGGTGTCATTTTTTCTATGTACATGCCATGTGTTGGAAATATCTTATAAATGGACAACTTTGTGTAAAAAAAAAATTAAATTTTTTTACACATTTTCCAAAAACTTCTGGAAAACAATGACATGTTCAAAATACTCATTATGCCTCATAGGTTATACATTGGGGTGTTTGCTTTCCAAAATGGGGTAATTTTGTGGGCGTTTCCATTGTCCTGGTGCTCCAGGGCCTTCAAAAGTGTAATAGGTGGTTGAGAAATGAGATGTGTAATTTATGCTCCTAGAATGCCTGAAGGTGCTACTTCAATGTTGGGCCTCTGTATGTGGCCAGGCTGTGTAAAAGTCTTACACATGTGGCATCACCATAC
The DNA here is from genome assembly GCA_028564925.1 of Lithobates sylvaticus. Lineage (NCBI taxonomy): Eukaryota > Metazoa > Chordata > Amphibia > Anura > Ranidae > Lithobates > Lithobates sylvaticus. Next base: position 495,132,276 of record CM053027.1, on the reverse strand, counting down.
TCAGTTGCAAGTATGCATATGCATACTTGCAACTACATGGGGTGTAGTTGCAAGTATGCATATGCCATGTGAGAGAAATAACCTGTTACAATGACAATTTAGTGAAAAAAAATCGTAATTTTGCAAAGACAACTTCATAAAACTCACCATGCCTCTTGCTAAATACTCTGGAATGTCTACTTTCCAAAAAGGGGTAATTTGGGGGGTATTTGACATTTTTTTACCGCAATTTTGCTTTTTTTACACTGTTTATAGCTGGTTGCTAAGGAGAGGGCCGGGAAGCCAGCCGCTGCATCCTTAACAACCAATGAGTCATCAGCTGTCAGCGGGCTTCCTCTTTGCTGGCAAAGAGAAATCGTGAAAAAAAAACAGCATGTGGTCCTCCCAGGTCCATACTAGGCCCTTAGGTCTAGTATGGATTTGGAAACCAGACCCTTATCCGAGCATGCAGCCCGGCAGGTCAGGAAAGGGAGGGGATGAGCAAGTGCCCCCCCCTCCTCCTGAACCATACCAGTCCACATGCCCTCAACATGGGGGGTGGGTGCTTCTGGGCAGGGCGGCTCTGCGCCCCCACCCCAAAGCACCTTGCCCCATGTTGATGGGGACAAGGGTCTATTCCCGACAACCCTGGCCATTGGTTGTATGGGTCTGCGGGTGGAGGGGTTATCGAAATCTGGAAGTCCCCTTTAACAATAGATATCAGGTACATCGTACCCCTACCCATTCACCAAAAAAAAGTAGTGTAGTGTAACAAAAGACAAGAGACAGTTTTTGACAAGTCCTTTATTAAAAATGTCTTCCTCTTCCCCGCTTCTTCCTCCTCTGGGTTTCTCCCGATTCTTCCTCCAGTCTTCTCTTTCTTCATCCGGTCTTCTGCTTCTCCCACTTCTTCTTCCTGTCTTCTTTCTCCTGTCTTCTTTGTTTGGTGTGCTTCTTTCTCTCCCGCCGACGACCCTTCTCCGATGCTGCGCCCTACTGATCTGTCTGCACTGATGTCAAGCATTTCTTAGATAACTATGCGGCGTGGCCATCGGATGACGTCATCCGATGGCCATGCCCTATAGTTATCTAAGAAATGCTTGACATTGGCTCGGAAAGATCAGCAGGACGCAGCATCGGAGGAGGGTCAGCGGTGGGAGCGGCGGTCGAGGAAGAAGAACACCGGACAAAGAAGACAGGAGAAAGAAGAAGACTGGAGGAAGAAGTGAGAGAAGGAGAAGACCGGAGGAAGAAGAAGAAGAATGGAGGAAGAAGCAGGAGAAGCCCGGAGGAGGAAGAAGCGGGGAAGAAGACATTTTTAAAAATGGACTTGTCAAAAACTGTCTATTGTCGTTTGTCACACTACACTACTTTTTTTGGTGAATGGGTAGGGGTACGATGTACCCGATATCTATTCACATAGGGGGGGAGACCAGGATCTGAGGGCCCCCTTGTTAAAGGGGGCTTGCAAATTCCGATAAGTCCCCTGCCCGCAGACCCCAATAATCAATGGCCAGGGTTGTCGGAAAGATGCTCTTGTTCCCATCAACATGGTGGTGCATCCGAATGTCTGAAAGATGCAAAATGTGGCCGAATTTCGATCCATTACGAAACAAATTGGACGTGTTTATTAAATACCACCAAAAGCAAGCTCTATTTGTATGAAAAAAAAGGACAAAAAGTTCATATGGGTACAGTGTTGCATGACTGAGTAATTGCCATTCAAAATGTGAGAGCACTGAAAGCTGAAAATTGGTCTGGGCCGGAGGGGGGGTTTTAGTGCCCAGTAGGCAAGTGGTTAAGGAGCATTAACTTGTTAAATTGCAAAGTGTACAAACAAAAATACACATTTCTGCAGGGCAACATGTTCAGATATAACATTTATACCATCCCCCAATGTGAAATACGGCATACTTTATAACTACTGTTTATACTCAGCCACTCATACACAGACAATTTTAGAGGAAAACTTTTGTTAGTAGAGGCTGGTTTTGATGTCTGCTACAGAGAGGGAGATGAAATATTTTAACATTTCCCACTGAGGTTTCCGGGAGTGACAGAACTGATGGAGCTTGTCCTATAAAGCCTAGTTTAGTTTATCTGCAGTTGATTACAACATTTATAAAGAGCCAGGCAGCCTTGCTGGCATATTTTTATACAAGAAAAACAAAGGCTAGATTGTGGATTTATTTATTTATTCTATATTCCACGGTGACAAACTGCATATACGATTGTTATGCCGTTTGTGCTTTTCATTTGGTCGATTCAGCGAGCAGTTCGTCAGTAACTGTCACACCTAGGCAAAGCAACCTGGAATTTTATCTCTACCTACTTTCCTCTTTCTTATTCCACAAACCCCCCCCCCCCCACCCCCAAACCGCTCATGTCATCCCCCTAGCTCCCAAAATAATAAGGAGATATAAATGCATCAAGTTGCCAGTACTGTGAAGGTATAAACTGATTAAAAGCAAGATGCACTGCTGAACAGACATGCCCTTGAAGTGAGAGATGGGGACTGTGAGAGGAACGATGCAAGATGGGAAAAAGGTAAACTCTAAGCAAAACAAACTGATAAAAAAATATAACAAACAGGAAAAAATGAGAAAGGCGAAAAGGCAGAAAATTAATACAGAGTATATGGATTGAAAGATAAAAATGCTACTGCTTTAAAATATTTTAAAAATGCAGTGCTAAGGTGTTTAACAAATATGGTTGTATTACAAGCATTAAAGAATCACAAGAACTTTGGGTGATTCATGACATTTTCTTCTGATGTTAGGTAGGTTCCACATGCCCCACATACCTTTTAAGTCAAGAACGAAGAGTCAGCAATTGAAAATAGAATGGATAAGCTTATCGTGTGATCTACAGCCAATTTGCTGCTTGTTCTATGTTTGGTACATGTTTGTGCATTGTATAATTGGAGAAAAGAAAATTGTTGGTATAGCCCATTGAAACCAATACAATAACAGTATAATGTTTCTGTAAAATGACTAAATAAGTCAAAGTTTCTATGGTAAGCACTTCTCCTTAGTTTTTCTCCATTTGTGATGAATTGGCCCAAATTAATTTAAATAAAATAAGACATAAAAACAGAACACCATGCCATGTGTTTTCCCAAAGACTTATTTTTTTATGTAAGTGTGTGGAATGCACTTTAGTAACCATAATGAACTGCTTGGCCTTTAACCTAAGCCAGCTGGCTTAGAAGGGCCAATGATAGGGCTATTGTTTTACTGAAATTTAAATTTTTATTGAAGTTTTGGATAAGTGAATGCAGTTCAGATGAAACTGGAAAGTACAATGGTAAAATTTCCAGGTGACAGGAGGGAAATAAGGGAGCAACTTTCTACCCTGATGAATAAACTATCACAGTAAAATTATCTGAGTATACTGTAAGTATTACTGGCAAACTGGTCTCAAGTGATTCCATGGGGGTGAGGGGTAGAAACTAGATAAAACTGGCAAAAAGAAAGTACTCCCACATCGCCCATGCAATTAATTTAAAATGTTAATAAACCCAGTAATATAAAAATAGTTCATCCCCCTCCCCCACTGTGCCCACAGCTTATAAATCTTCTTTTTACATTAAAATACTGCATCTCTATACCTTTTTGGCTGATCTGTATAAAGCGGACATGTGATAAACTGCAGGGTTTGCCTGAGTGCTGAGTGTTCAGATAGGAGGAGATTTCCACTACAGTCTGTGTCCTCATGCTGTTATGGGAGGCGGATCATTCATGAATCAAAATGTGACATCCCACCCACTTTTTTTTTTTTAGTTACTGGGTATGGAGGAGGAGGGAGGGACTGGGCTGTCATTAAGGATCTGTATACACACCCAAATATGTGATGTCAATATCATGTGACCTGAAAAGCTCAGCTCAACAGGGAACTGTTCTCACCAGCAATATAGACCAAACTGAGCATGTGCAGTGTTACTACCCTCACTGTGTCTCATCTGGCCTTGCCAAGAGAGACCCTGCAAGAGGGGGGATGTGTGCATACAGGATCACAAAGCCTTTTACACAATACAGAGGATTAGCCCCTTAAGTTCCACAGAGAGTATAACAAGCATGCTATTCTGCATAAACAGACAGATTTTACTGTTGTTGTTTTAGTAACACTTTAAGTAAAAGGGCTTGTTTTATTCAGATGGACCACTCTATCCTTATTCTGACTTTACACAAACCACCGACTCACCAACGTGAGTTCCATTGGAGACTGAACGCCTCTATTCTTAGTCATCCCGCACATGTTAGTGAGCTTGAAAAAGATATTCGTGAATATTTCCTGCTTAATGATATTGATAATATCTCGGCCACAACACTGTGGGCTGCCCACAAAACCTTTAGCAAACAACATAAACGTAACCCCTCCTCTAGCTCTAAGGCTAACCTTGAAACTGCACGTACAGCACTTAACTTAGCACTCACAGCCATAGCTGAAAAAAGCCTCAGGTGGGATGGTGGGAGGTTTTATCACCAAAAGGACAAGTTGGGGACCATGCTCTCACGCAGAATTACTCCTATGATTAGGGCACGCACTTTGCCGAAGATACGTCTTCAAAATGGTCACCTTACACAAAACCCCCAGAAGATCATGGAAGCCTTCCATGATTTCTACCGTTCGCTATACAGTAAAAGTACGACGGATCCTCCATCTAACTTTATAGACTCCTACCTCAACTCTCTGCAGATCCCCAAACTCCAAACACATCATAGGGACAGCCTTGAGGATCCAATCACATCGGATGAGATCTCACAAGTTATCCATAATCTTAAAAATAACTCTGCCCCAGGGCCGGATGGCTTTTCAACCCCATACTATAAACATTTTTCCCCACTACTATCCCCATTCCTGGCGAGATTCTTTAACCAACTCCGAACAGGCTCGCCTCTGGACACTTCTCTAAATTCAGCCTTTATCACGGTTTTACCCAAACCTGGCAAGGACACCAGTTGTACTGCAAACTATCGCCCCATATCTTTAATCAATAATGATCTTAAAATCTTAACGAAAATCCTCGCAAACAGAATCTCTTCCTTTATTAGCCTATATGTACACAAGGACCAAGTGGGATTTATCCCTGGAAGACAGGGTCCGGACCAGATCAGAAGAGCCATAGATGTGGTTTCGCTCCTGAAATCTGGCTGGGATAACGGTCATCCACAACAGGGTTTTATTCTTTCATTGGATTTAATGAAGGCTTTTGACTCTGTCTCTTGGTCCTTCCTATTTCCCATTCTACAAAGATGGGGTTTTGGTAACTCCTTTATGAATTTGATTGGGGCCCTGTATTCCTCACCGTTTGCACAAATCAAATTACAGGGTCATTATTCCCAGCCTTTTCAGATCTTTAATGGCACTAGGCAGGGCTGCCCTCTATCTCCATTGATCTTTGCCATGGTCATCGAGACTCTTGCTATCGCCATTCGGGATAATCCCGATATACATGGAGTACGCTGTGGCCAGCAAACCCACAAGTGCGCTCTTTTCGCAGATGACGTATTGCTCTTTATCACATCCCCACTTGCTTCCCTACCAAATTTATGTAGGGTTCTCGATGACTTTGGCAAAGTTTCCGGTCTTACGGTTAATTTCTCTAAGTCTTTGGCTCTGAACGTCAATTTACCGGATCAGCTCAAGGACTAGTATCTCAGCTCAAGGACAATCTTTATAAGGCAAACTTTCCCCCACTCTATCATAAACTTGCAGCAGATTTAAAACAATGGGATACACTGGGGCTATCATGGCTGGGCATCAACCTCACGGCCTCTATAGACAATCTTTAAAAGATCACCTACGAAAATTCCAATCTAAAATTATACAATTTATTTGGGGATCAAAGGGACATAGGTTAGCAGATTTAAAACAATGGGATACACTGGGGCTATCATGGCTGGGCAGGATAAATTCAGTATACTCTGGATTATATTCTCTGGTCCTCAGCCAGAATCAGATGGCATTAAATATCAAGTGGTACTGCAATGACAAGAAGCAAGAAGAAAGGAAAAAGAGTAAAGATATAAAAAAAAGAGCATAAGCGGGTGGGGGAAGGAGAAGGGTAAGGGAAGGGAAAAGGAAAAATTAGTGAGGGCCTGGCCTTCCATGGAGTTCTCTGTTCTCTCAAAGAGAGTGGAGTAGGCAGTCAAGTGTGTGAGTTTTTATTGAATCATGTACTGTTTAAAGAAGCTTCACTTCCTCTATTCATTTGCTAATTAACTTGTTTCACTGGTTGGTAGAGCTTATGGAACAGTAAGTGATGTTGGTACGAAGAGGGGGGATGGAAAAAGGACTTGAACACAGCCATGTGCTGAACCCAAAGAACTAGTATTATAAATATAGACACAAGGGATAGGCCCTATGTACAAATAGTGCTTGCAATGTAGTAAGTGAAAAATTACAACTAAATTAAGTGTATAAATCCTATTAAATTAATGGTGTGATCCCAAGTGGATACCTTTATCCAACTAACACCCATCAATCAATGACATGTGTAAATAAAAATGTGTTCCAAAAACATATTCCAAAAACATAAAACTATAAACAGTCTGTAGTAAACCTAAACCTAAATCTAAAAACTGGTATCAGCTGCTATATGAGTGACAGTATGTGCAAAGTGCTCAGTCCTAATCAATGAAAATGCTGTGGAAGGCGTGCAATCTTCAACATGAAGTTAAAATGCCTTGTGCTTTTCTTCTTATATAGAGTTACTCTCCAGTGCCACCAATCCACTGTGTGTGTGTGTGTGTGTAATAAAGGCCCCTACTCACCAGAGGTAGTTGACCCTCTTGTTACAGGACAAAAAGAAGTCAAAATCGCTTAAGGTGGTCTCTCACAAACTCATGGTTCCTTTAAGATCCACCCGGGATCCTTCTTTCTCGATGGGTTCTCATAGCGTGTTCAGATGTTTATGGAGAAAACAAAAGGAAGGGCAGGCATGCCCTGTTTAAGGTTGGGATAGCAGCTGCAATCAGGTAGTATTTGGCACGGGTGGATTTTATTTTTATTTTTGTAACAAAGAACTAGTAGTTTGGAGGACCTTGAGAAACCTAATTCCTAATTCTGATCTTTGTTGTTGATCCAGATTTCACCTGGCCTACTTTTAGATTTTTCCTGTCTGCTTATGATTGCTGTTCACTTTTGATACAGACCTCAGTCTGGACTTCTGACCAAGATTCTCTTTCTTGATTCAGTACTGCATTGCTTGCACGTTGCCAACTTAAGCTTGTTCCCGAATTCGACTCTGTCTACGATTTGGTGCTTCGCTGTTCACCTGCTACTGCTTGTGACATGACACCACTCATATTTTAAATGTATCTTTGGTGGATTACTAGCTATACTCCTGCACATCTGATACTAGCAGCTCCAGTCACCAGCCAGCACCTGTGCCCTTCTATCACCCTTGAAGGGCCTGTCTTAGCTTACAAGGTTACACAATATATAATTGTGTAGTAGACCACCCTCATCACATCATGCTGCTCATACAAGTATGTATCAGTATTTCTCCTCTGTCTGCTATTACCTTATTGCACTCCACATGCTGGTGGAGGGCAGGGATGGCCTTCGGGAGGTAGCCTTTTTGGAAAATTATAGCAGTTGGGTACCCGCCACTGTGATGTAGCACGGGCCATAAACTTGTGCAAAGGTGAATACCTGAGCTGGAATTAGAGCAGATGCAAAGCCAGCAGTGTTTCCAAGCAGGACTTTAGACATTCGGTATGTTTTTTTTTGTTGGGACATTTATTTATTCTGTTCTAGCTACAGATATGTTAAAAAAGGCCCACACTGCACAGCTCTGCACCAGTCACAAGTTTGTCTGCTGACCCCAAAATAAAATAAAGACCCTAACAAAATTATACCGAAATAAAATATGCCTTACTCAAAAAATAAAATCTAACCCATTAAACCCCAAATATAAAAAACATCAAGCAGCAATTAAACAGCAACTGAAGTTGCTGACACAACCAAAAATCGGGACTGTTGGGTCTATGCAATTTAAACACAAGTGGGTACACAATAATATGTAGCTCACCACACTACAATTCACACTAACTGGTCAGCCACTCTATAATATCTGTGGCTATTGTCTGTCAAATAATACACTCTAATTTCTTTTTAATGATTCGAGGTGTCTCATCTATCCAATTTATATTGTGACCTAACCAAACTACAATACTTACTAGCTATTGTCTCTGAAATAAATGTCAAGATAAAACATGCCTTGTCCTTCCCTCTTATATTGTGGCCTAATTAAGCTGTTTATATACTTTCCAGCCACTAAACAATATTTCTGTCTATTGTCTCTCAGATAATAAATTCAAACACATACCTGAAGTTTATACTTTAATTGTGATGGCAATAATTAGGGATATAGAGAAATGAAAAACATCTGAACTTGCTGATTATTGTTAAAAAGTTTCCACCACTCCTTGAAGTGGCTTTTTCCATTTAGGTAAGATATTGAGATTTGCTTGGATAACCCATTGATCATAATTGAGTAAAAAGTATGTTACCAAAAAGTTATCAAGTCTATAGCGTTACAGAATTGAAGGTGAGAATTGTTGTGAAAGCTCATTCAGACAGATGTTAAAGAGTATAGTATTTTTCTACATATTTTCTTTATTATATTCAGGGCTTTTCACAATATATATTTAATTTTTTAGTCATATCATATATTATGATCATTTCACATTTATCTATTTGCAGAGAGTGCTGTGTATTTTTTCACATGTTAAAGTAAAAAGGCAAAACTTTTTTTTAGTTTTGGATAGAGTGGAAAAGGATTAGAATACCTTTCAGTTTTTATTGCTGTCTATGCACAAATTAGGGAGACCCACCCTCTCTATTTGTCCTGTTTACCATTATCATTGTAAGAGAAAGTAAAAAAAAAATCCCAAATTTTGGGTTGTCTCCAGAAAATTAATAGAGGGCAAATCTTCCAATGGGGACACTAGTTCTGGTGACCTGGAGGTCCCCAAGGGATTCCCTTAATTTGCAGGGATTTCCTCTCCCTTCCCATTTAGCTATGGAACAGGAAGTGAGAGAATCTCCCCAATGGGACACAGATAGAAAAACAATTATCTTACAGGGGTTATAACCCTTTCTTACTCTATTCAAAATGAAAAAAAAAAAGTTTTGACTATAGTTCTACTTTAACTTGTCTGTTCTTAGCTATTCTGTTAAGCCAAGTTCAAATTTACATACACACAAATTCAAAAAGAGACAGAGAGTGAGAAAGTCTGAAGGCCAATAACTCCTGCTGTGCTCTCTTTTTAGAAAACACAAAATTCTTTATAGCACCAGTATTAGGGAGTATTTTCCCTGTTTTTATTCCTTGAGAGTTTGGTGATTCCTGCCTGAAATACGGTAAACCCAAACTTAGTGGCAAATCCCATTCAAATCTGTGAGTGCGATTTCTGTTTGCTATAATTTACTTTAAACCCCTCAATAGGCATATATTTTATAAAAGCAGAAACCCTACAAAGTAAAGTGTATACTTCTGCAATTGTATATGTAGAACAAAATTTAGCAGCTTTTTATTAAATGCATATTTTCTGGAAAAAATACACTAAAACTATTTTAACCCTTTACTTGCCGACCACTCTTAGGCCCCGTACACACGGTCGGAAATTCCTACGGAAAATGTCCGATCGGACCATGTTGACGGAAAATCCGCCCGTGTGTGGGCTCCATCTGACTTTTTCCGTCGAAAAATTTGAGATCCTGCTCTCAAATTTTCCGACAACAAAATCCGTTCTGACTTTTTCCGATCGTGTGTAGAGAATTCCGACAGACAAAGTGCCATGCATGCTCAGATCAAATTATGAGACCAGAGCTATTGGCTAATAGCCTCTACGTAGTTCCGTCATACGCAACGAACGTCACCACGTTCAGAATGATCAGATTTTCCGACAACTTTGTCGGAGCGTGTGTATGCAACACCAGTGTCGGACAAAATCCGTCTGAAAAAATCAGACGGATTTTGTGGTCGGAATTTCCGACCGTGTGTATGGGGCATTAGCCTTTTAGGGGTTCTAAAGGCCGGGAGGCAGAAGTGTGCATTCGGGTAGTGTGACCATTGTAATTCATGATCGGAAATCTCCCGATTGCTAGTTTGCATTGGGAGCTTTTTGATAACCGCCAGCTACATTACTGGGAGCATGCAGGGAGCACGCTCACAGCACACTAAGTGGTTTACACATAACCACATCTATGTGGCCGCTCTGTGTAAAGGCCCACATGCCGAAAGGCTGCATATATGTGTGCGGCCGGTGCCGGACGAAGAATCTAGCCAGGGTTCCAAGCCGAAGTTTAGATCTCCCATAAGTATTACGTACCCTTCCCTAAGTCTCTTAATTTGTTATGAGTCTCATAAGTATTTCATCGGAGTTGGTATTGCTATTTTTGGCCAGGGTATATTTTTCCCCCCCCATCTTCCCAGTGGGTCGTGATCTCCAGACAAAAAAATGCTTTAGAGAAGCATATCGCCACCCCCATCTACTGGTAAATGCGTCACCCTAGTACACTCTGCGAAAGGCTGCATATATGTGTGCGGTAGAGTTCTAACCAAGTGTTTGCTGGGTTTGTTGCCCCACATGTATCTTTCCCTCGCTATTCTATTATAGAATTGTTGTGTTTCTTGCTCCATGAGATCTTTTACTTGTTCTCTTATTGCCACTATTTTTAGGGTATCTTCCTCACGCTTTGTGTTCCTGTGTGAAGAGGTTAATAAACAAAATATTGGATACAACAAGCTGATTTTAAAAAAGTTTTTGTTTTATTTGTTTCCTATTAAAGCAGGGTATTTCCTAAACTGTCTCCTAAATCATATATATTTTTTTTTTTTTTTTTTACAATGATGCCTTTAGAGAAGCCTATCGCCACCCCCCCCTTGATTAAGTTCTTTAAAGTTATTACTCACTTGTTCTAGTTTTTACTTCTCTAGGTCTAATACTTTCGGATATATAGCGATGAGATTTCCCACCCTCCAACCCCCCCCCCCCCCCTCCCTCCCCCTCTTTATACCTCTCCACCCTCCCACCCCAGCCCTCCCTCCCTTTATGCCCCTCACCACCCTTCCCCCCCCCCCACCCTCCCTGACCCTTATTCGGGTCTCTGAGTCGAAGTGGGTCATAACCTAATATGGCCCTCCTCGAGACTCCTAATTTCTCAGGTGAAGTGGGGCTCGATCCCCTAGATCACTCTCGCCCGGACTCCCCACTACGTTGGGGCGTGCGGGGTAAGCGGGCATGACTTAAGGGGAGCTTTCGAGAGGTCTATCCTACTATCCCCCTGCCTTTTTTTCTCCCTCCTCTCTCCTCCCCCCTCCCCCCGCCCCCTTAATTGTTAGTTATTTGACAGATTTTTCTCTCCCCCCTCCGCACCCCCCCCTAACTAGGGGGCCCATCCCGGTAACTCAGGGGCCTGTATCTCTAATTTCTCACAGAAACTTGTTAGATCTTCGGGGTATCTCAATCTCACTGATCTCCCCTCTTTTATTCCTATCAAACAAGCTGGGAACCCCCAACTATATTTAACATTTGCAGTCCGCATCACTTCCAATAGGGGTTTTTGTAACCTTCTTCTTTCCAGTGTCTGTGGTGCCAGGTCCGAATATATCTGTATATCTGCTTCTTTATATTTCAAGGGTGTTTTTCCATATAGGTTTGCCCAAATCTCTGCTTTCTCATCGTAATTGCGAAATCTAATGATGATATCACGTGGTCTGCCAGTATCCATAGCATTTGGTTTCCCTACCCGGTGCACCCTTTCAATTCCCGGGAATGGGTCCTCCCTATTTCTCAGGAATGGATTAAGAATGGTTTTAATGATCTCCCTGAGGTCCTCGCCTCTTTGTTCAGGTATCGCACGCATCCTAAGGTTTTGTCTACGATTCCTGTTCTCTTGATCCTCCATTTTATATTGGGTTTCCCTAAGGGTTAATTGAAACATTCTGATCTTCTCATCCATCTTCTTAATATCTTGATCCTGCTTTTCTACTCTCTCCTCCACTGCCTCCACCCTAGTGAGTAATGAGCACATGTCTTCTCTCAATAATTTTATTTCCCCTTTTATGGTGTTTTCCATTTTTAATAGCATCTCTGCCATATCCGCTTTCGTAGGCAGTTGGGAAATTGCCGCATGTTCTTCTGCTCTGCTGATGTCTATTTCACTACCCGTTGAGCAGTCACCTGTGGGAGGGTCCTCCTTCTCCCCCAACTTTTTCTCCTTCCCCCTCCTTCTTTCCATAGTGGGATTTTGTAGCTGTTCCGTGCTATTAGGATGGGGACTTATTCCTGTCTTCAAATATTGTTTTATAGTACTCGTTGGTGCTTTGGGGGTCTTCGGTAACCCTTTTTTTGAGGTTTGACTCATGTTAGTCTTACGAGGCCCTCTGATTCTTTTCCCCAGTTTGCTGCTGTCACTCCCGAGCTTGGGGAGGAGGGGTTAGGGGGAAGATAGCACCAGCAGTCCTACCCCCTCTGCTCAATAGGTTTATGTTCCTACCCTTGAGGCATCTTCCTTCAGTTATGAAAATAGAAGGTTGTTCTGAAAGAGAGATGGTCACAGACGAGAGCACAATATTCCAACCGGGCTTTCTATTTGAATAGCCTATTTCAGACTACCCCCTTAATTAATGAAAAGCCACACGTCAGAGGAGGAGGAGGGGGAGGAAAGAAAAAGTGGCCCCGACAGAAGATCTCACTGCGGACCTCACTTTCCACTTCCCTAATGCTCTTCTCCCCACATCGGTGGGGTCCCACGATGATTTCCAGAGCTTATCGATTTAATCTATTTTAGTGTCTCCACAGAAATAGTGACGTGATGCTCCTTAATCAGGCATAGATGCCCCACATTCATCACACGTCAGCCCAGCTATTGTAGCTGCTATGCGGTGAAGGAGGGAGGCATCCCTGCCCTATGTCCCCTTTCCAGTTTACACCGTGTGATTAGGAGCATAGAGAGCCCAGGTCCCTCGGAAGTCTAAGCTCCCTTGTTTTTTCCGCAATTACTTGCAGAATTCGTTTTTTATGTTCCGAGTGTTAGGCCGGGGGGGCCTCTCTTACAGGGAGAGGGATATTCTCTATATGGACATTTAATCGCCTTTATGTTTTCAATTTGATAAGGGCTATTTTATCCGAGTCTTATCTCCTATCTCCCTGGTTTTCTCGGGCTCTAATTGTGGCATCGGTGGTCAGACATGTAGCTGACTCTTTTCTAGGCTTTCCACCGGCCCACAACCTAGCTATGGTTCCCCGTGTCCTCTGACACCTGCGCGAGCCCTCCCCAGTGTCCAGCAATGGGGGGAAGGAGAAGGAAGACCAGCTTACGCCTTATGATTGAATAATAGACTGTAATTTGTTTAAGGGCGTATCTACTTTGTCACTGTCAACTCTATGATATTTTTTGAGATATAAAAAAGTCCATCTTTAAACATAGAGGTACACAAAACATTAATGGACACCAATATGTTCTATGCTCCGGTCAAGTACTGAAGCTGGCCATCTAGTTATGGCTTCAGCTGTTCATACCTGTAGGGATTAAACCATGAACCGTCTCCTTAGATTCTTCAAACTGCACTTCACATTCCCTCTATCAGTAAAACATACTCTGCGGCGCATACAAGGGGGAGGGAGTGGGAGCGATTCCATAGAGTTGTTCAGTATGTGTTAAACTTAATATACCAAATAGTTTACATCCTTTAGAGAAGTCAAAAATTTCCTTTGACCCAGAGTCCTATGGTCATCAAACATTTCAGGAAACCTCTATGGCGTTTTTGTAAGAGAAAACACTTGTTGGTTACTGTTTGCAAGTAAACCTGCTTACCTCTTCTGTCGGGCCGTTCTCTGTGGCCACTGTGTGCGTTCTACTTTGGGCTTTAAGCCTTATACTCACATACCGAGTTGTCCTACGGCGTGGAGGGGAGAGAGGGCCCGTAGAGTCAGTAGTGATGCGGCGGCGGTGGGGGGAGACACAGGGAGGAGAGAGGCTGTTACACCTCGAGCCTCATACAGACCGTTCCATAGCTGTCTCACACACCGGGCTATCCTACGGCGTGAAGGGGAGAGAGAACCCGTGGAGTCAGCAGTGCTGCGGCAGCGGTGGAGGGAGACGCGGGGAGGAGAGAGGCTGTTACCCTTCGAGCCTCATGCAGACCGTTCCGTTACTTTTTGTTCCGGCGGCTTGCTCGTAGTTCTGGGAAGTCGGAGCGTGAGATCTCGGAGCCTCTCACACTCCATAGATCATCAACGTGCTTCTCCTCTCGGCTCACACCGCCCTGGACAGCCCGCTGGATCGAGCCCCTCCCTCCGTGCTGTGCGTTACGTCAGCACGTCCTGCCCCATCCCTGTTTGTCTGCCTTTTAGGGGTTCTAAAGGCCGGGAGGCAGAAGTGTGCATTCGGGTAGTGTGACCATTGTAATTCATGATCGGAAATCTCCCGATTGCTAGTATGCATTGGGAGCTTTTTGATAACCGCCAGCTACATTACTGGGAGCATGCAGGGAGCACGCTCACAGCACACTAAGTGGTTTACACATAACCACATCTATGTGGCCGCTCTGTGTAAAGGCCCACATGCCGAAAGGCTGCATATATGTGTGCGGCCGGTGTGAAGAGGTTAATAAACAAAATATTATACCCATTTATTTGTTAAAGCAGGGTTCCACTGCCTAAATCTTTTTTTTTTTTTTTTTTTTACAATGAATAGGATTAAGTTCTTTAAAGTTATTACTCACTTGTTCTAGTTTTTAAGTCATTCGGATGTAATTTTTCTCTTTAAAAAATTAATTATATTTCGTCTTCTTGGCGGTTGTCATCTTGCCTGTGGGCATGTGAAACCCACAGGCATCCTCTTCCTGAATAAAGTGAGGCTGATGTACCAGCATGCACTGCGCGTTGTATCCCAATCTTTTCGGATTCGGAGCGCCGTCAACCGCCGTCAAAATCACGCGATACCTCGTGCCAGGCCGCCGCAAAGACTCCTGGGAACAATCACAAAAGCTCCCAGGAGACTGTGCGGATAGAGGAAATTATGTTTTAGCCGCACTATCCCCGTCCATATGCGCAATCCAGGAAGTCGTCAGAATGATCAGAAAAACAAAGGTACATTAAAAAAAAAAAAAGTTCCGTTTTTAAATTAGAACATCTATATAATCATCATGAGCTATTGTCTTAAAATCGGGTGGAACCCCGCTTTAATATATAATTATGTTAAAATTGCATAAAGTAAACAGATACCAAACATGCCAAGACTCAAAATGAGACACTCCCTTGAAATGGCAACAAACTACAGTACCTACATTTTTTCATAGGTGATGCTTTAAAGGCATTTCAGGTTATCAGTTTAGAGGTAACCATAAATTATGGCCCTAGAATTGTTGCTCTTAATCTGATGTTCATGGCAATACCTCACATGTGTGGTGCGAAAGCTGATTACATACACATGCAAGACATGTGCCCGCGTGTATGCATGTGGGGGAGGGGGAACAGGTACTTTACTTTTATTTTATTTTAATTATTTTTATGTATTTTTTTATTTTATTTAAATGTATTGCTTTAACACAGAGGCTAACAAGCCCCTATGTTACAGCACAGGGCAGATGAAATGTGCTCTTTATGGAGACATGGAGATTTATTAGACCCCCCAATGTCTCCCCTGCCCTCCAATGAGGCTAATCAAGCACAGATTGTGTTTGATTAGCTGTATCCTCAACTGCAGTCTGAACCTGAAAGTGATGTAATACACATTGCTTCAGGGTTCATTAGTCACAGGGTTGATTGGGGATTGCCAGCAATTTAAAACTCGTTTTTCCTTTGTAAATGTCAGTGTTCAGACAAATAGATTTTTTTAAAACATTCTTTTTTTTTTTTGCATGGGTACATGTGTCCCAATGGCAGAGCTCACCCTTTGCCCATTAGCCCAGAAAATTGTCATTTTGATTTGACACATTTGGTTTTCATTGACTTCAGTGGGGCTCAGGTTTGGCATCTGAACGTCTTCATAGTTCACCGAACACTGATTTAACTGAACCCAGGATATGTTCATTCCTATGCCCTGTACACACGGTCGGACTTTCCGACGGAAAATGTGCGATCGGATAGTGTTGTCGGAAAATCCGATCGTGTGTGGACTCCATCTGACTTTTTCCGTCGGAATTTCCGACACACAAAGTCTGAGAACTGGACCTAAAATTTTCCGACAACAAAATCCGATTGTTTAAATTCCGATCATGTGTAGACAATTCCGACGGTCAAAGTGCCACGTAAGCTCAGAATAAATTAAGAGACGAAAGCTAATGGCTACTGGCCCGTTTATAGTCCCGATGTACGTGTTTGATGTCACCTCGTTCATACCGATCGGAAATTCCAACAACTTTGTGCGACCGTGTGTATACAAGACAAGTTTGGCCCAAAATCCGTCTGCAAAAATCCGATGGATTTTGTCGTCGGAATGTCCGACCATGTGTATAGGGCATTAGTTAGTCAGGAGCCTGTGTTTTTTAAATGAAAATCTCTCTAGGTACTTGACTATGCCGCATGTTCAATTAGTCTAGTTTTTGATAAATGCATTACAGCAGCAACAAATCTGAACTCAAATTATTGCACTGCTTGCCTATTTGTTAGTACTTGACTTGACAGAAAGCTTTGAGCATCAGCAGAACATAAAATTAGTACAACACACATTGTACCTAAATAAAGAATGTTTTACATGTTATCAGTATCAGTATTCATTTGTACACTGAGACCTTTATTAGAAAAACACACACGGTAGAGCCAAGTGTCACTGAGTTTGCATTTTTTTTTCTCAACCCACACTATCCTTGTGTACATAAAGAAGTCTGAATTTCAAATTACTTCTTATTTTGTTCCAGTTTTCAGCTTTACATTACAGAAAAAAAATTGAGATTGGTTGCAATTATACAGGGAGACAAGGAAAGGAGATTGTTGTCTCCATCAGAAAAAGGACTCCCGGGAGAAACGATACATACTTGTGTCAGTTCTGTTTGCTGACAGCAGATCAGAAGCAAGGGGGAGCAGATCTATATCTGCTATCTATGGCTGCCTTATGCTGCCCTCCCTGGGGTACTTGTTTCTCATTACACCTCAATCAGCTCTGCATGTCATGGACACTTGCCTCCTGCCCTCATGGTTGTCTGATCGCTGTTATGTTAAGTGTCCCTTATCTCCCCAGTGTGCCCGCTTGCTGTCTATTACCCACACATCTCACAGTAGTCTGAGAGTCTCTTGGCTTCCTTGCTTTCATTACAATCCTCACTGTTGCTTCACTTCCATGCTGTGTTCCTCCACTTCCCCATCTCTCTGTAGTGTCTGTAGCTTCCATCTCTCCAGTTCTACTGTCATTTTTTTATTTTCAGGTGCAGATCTTTTTTTTTCTGACGTCTGGATGTGCTAAGAAAACAGGGAATCTACATCAGAAGGCTGGGTCAACTGCTACTAACACAATGGTTCTCATGTGTGAAATGTCTAAAGGTAGAACTATCAGTGATTTCCCCTGGCAACCAATCACCTTCTCTCTTTCCTTTTCTAACCTGCAACAGGAGCATACAAATCTAATTACAAAGCAAACAAAGACAGTTTTCCTTTCTGAATATTCACGAATTAGACTCATTGCCTCTAATATGGGCGGTAATAAGCAAAAAATAAAAAACTTGCACAGCAGAAAGTGCACATATAGCTTATACCAGTCAGTCAGCCATTAAGGGCCCACTTTGTACTGTGCTATACTGCACCAAGAGTGCAAAATTAGTTCTCTACTTGTATTTGCCTTGACATACTTTGCATTTAGGTGTGGTATGCTTTTAGAAAAAGTTAGATGGTTTACCCGCAAAATTGCTGTTTATTATGTTTCGGAGACCCCTGATATCAAGAGAAGTAAATCACTTCAACAATGGAGAAATATTATCTTAGACAGTTGTCAGATTTCCCTCTATTCCTCTTTTGGGGATGAATCGCAATTTGGGTTTTTCCCTCACTGTTAGCCTCAGAGGCAATAGTCCAGGGCAAATATAGAGTGAACGAATCTCTCTTCTAGGTCACAGACAGCAATACAATTCTTACTGCTCTATCCAAAACTACAAAAAAAAAAGTTATGACAATAAATACACTTTATTTATGCCCAGCCTAAAGTACAACTATTTTTTTACCGGACACAGCCGATGACTGATCACTGTACCAGCCTGCCGCTAGTACCATTTGATCTCTGTGATCAATCACAGCAGTTCATTGTTTACTAGTTGTAAACAATGAATGGCTTCCTTTAATGCCATCCATTGTAAACAATTGTGTTTCTAGCTGTGATTGGTCACAGTGATAACACGGTACAGACAGGACCAATCCCATCCCCATCTATACCATGTGATTAGCTTTGGCCAGTCACAGTTAATCAAAACAAAAGACACTGAATGAACCAGTTTTATTCAGTGAAAATGGTTGCTTATACCAATAAAATGCATTGGTATAAGCAATTGTAGCACTGACCCCGGAAGGAGCTGCTGGTTTTTGTTGTGCTTACCGTTACCTCACCTTTTCACTGTGTTCGTCATAGGGGTCCCGTTAAAGAGTTGATTAAAGAATATTGGCTCAGACACAAAGATTTATTAGAAAAAAACATAAATTTGCAATAGAGGGATAGAGGGTTAAGAGGATTCAGGTACCTTGTAATTTGCGGGTTAGATGTACTTCTTTGATCCAGAGGACAAACAGCTTCCACAGACTGGATATACCACTGGATAGGCCCCTCTCACTGACCTAGCAGCCGATGAGATGCTCGGTCAAAGTCTCTGCCACAGACTTGTCAACTTAGCAGAATCGTTGTGCAATCCTCTGCCACAGGAATACACAACCAGCGACTTGTTGTAAAATTAAAGAACTGTCACACAGTACCAGTTTCTTTCAGCCAGTCCGGCGGTACTGTGTGGTAGGTGACCCGCGATGCGTCCTCCAACTGAGTCTCCAGGCTCTTCCAGAGATACCAGCCTTGTTGCTCGGTCCTCTCCTGAAAAAGTCCTCCTCTGGATCCTCCAGTCGCTTGGCTTCTCCCCGCAGCAAGACAGCACAGGACCACCCCTGGATCAGTAGGCCCCAGGACTTCTGGGCCCACCCTTCAGTTGCGAAGCCTCGGGCCAGCCGGCCCGAGACATAGAAAAAGGCAGCACACACCTCAGGCCAGGAGGGCCACGAGGTCGGGATAACGAACCCTAAAAAATGGCGCCTGTACCTTAAATACCTTTATCCAGAACGCACAGCAGGTAGACCACTCCCACCGGGCTGTTTCTGAGTAAAGGGGTACCCAATGCATTCAGCCTTTTGCATTTCCAACACTTACCGGTGGTGACAGCGACACCCACGGCCAAGTGGAAACTAGCACAACCCAGCTGAACTGGTACAGAAACCAGAACTTTTACATAATTAGTCTGAGCAAAACTGCAGCTTCAGACAAACTTAAATTTACAAAAATATTAGCGTCTGCTCATTAGGAGCAGGGCACTACACAATCATAATGTGTAAAAAAAGAAATAAATCCTGATCACTTCCCGTCAGGAACCATGAAACAGACGAAGACAGAAAATGCAGTAAAAATCACACCTTTTAATAAAATTGTAAAATGGTACAACTGGTAAACATAGCCAGGGTTCGGTAGCCAAATTGGGTAGTCAGAACAAGTCAGGAAGTCAGGAAGCCAGAGATCAGCATAGTCAGAGGCCGCAGACGGGATCAGGAACCAGTAGGGATGTCAGCCAGGCAAGTCTTCAACACGAACACAGCAGGGAGTCCCTAGATATGTTAACCAAGGTGAAGAGCATTGAAGAAATTAACCAGGCAGTTTTAATAGCCAGAAGGGGCTGGCTGTGGGCTTGACTGACGAGCAGGAGATGATCAACAGGTGAGCCACTGTGGAACGATGAGTACTAGCAATTAACTGACAGCTAAGCAACCTGAGCACAGAGAATGAAGCGCTGAGAGCCCATCCCTAACACTTCCCCAGAGTAGTATATTGGTTCTATGGTAAGACTGTATTGCGCTGGTCACAGTGTGCTTTTAAAAAAAAAAGCATAATAAAAAAAGAAAAACATTTTATTAAAAAAAAAATAATAATTATTGAAAAAAATTATACATTTTTTTTTTTTTTACATACTGTCACCAGTCAGTGTCCCTGATCACTACCATGGCAGCTATATGATAATGCTGTACTGCACTGATGTATGTAAAAAAAAATAAAAAAAAACTCACCATGCCTCTTACTAAATTCCTCCAAAAAGTGGTAATTTGGAGGTATTTGTACTGTCCTGTTATTTTCAGGCCTCAAGAAATTAGATATGTAGGGGCGTGGCTTGCACACGCACGGACTGGCAGCCCTAAGCCAGGAGCTCTCCTAAGCCGGCCGGACATCCACCGGAAAACGGGCAAGTTCTCAGCCCCATCGAGGCTCCAATTCACCTCCAGAGGTCTAGCTGCTACAATGTCCCGCAAACGGAAGGACGAGAGGAACCTCCAGAAGCTAACAGCCCTGTCCTTTTGGCCCGAACGGAGGGGACACAGACAAGATGGCTGCCTACATGGACCTGC
The DNA here is from genome assembly GCA_028564925.1 of Lithobates sylvaticus. Taxonomy (NCBI): domain Eukaryota; kingdom Metazoa; phylum Chordata; class Amphibia; order Anura; family Ranidae; genus Lithobates; species Lithobates sylvaticus. The sequence goes on along the minus strand of CM053027.1, from coordinate 495,111,703 downwards.
CAAGCAGCGATCCAGGGGAAATAGAGGGAGAAATATCATCTCCCCCTTGCCAATTCTCTGCTCTCCCCAATCTCCTAGAGCCCTGCTAAAGCGCGGATGCGCTTGGATTCAGCTTACCAGGCTGGGACCGCGGTGAGTACAGACTTTCACAATGCACATGCCAATGCCATAGCCTCTTTGTAGTCCTCTATAGCGGCCTTTCCTACATCAGGGCAACCTGTACCTGACACTACAATGAAAGATATGCTTCTATCACTACAAGTGCACCACCACAAGTTTACCACTGATATATGGGGGACAGAGTGCAGTACATGGAAGATAAGATAGAGGAATGCACAGATACAGTAAATGATCTAGTGGACACCTGTATGGCCCAAAAAAAGGATACTGACTGGATAAAGTCAAAGATAGCAGACCTCGAAGGACAGTCCCTCCAGCAGAGCTACACAAGTATGCCAGCACCATGTTTTCTACCATGCTGCCTGAGCTAACCCCTATTGAGCCCACTATAGATCGCATACACAGGATACCTAAACTACGTCATTTAGCTGAGGCGGTCCCTAGGGACGTACTTCTGCGGATACATTTTTACCAAGCCAGGCTTCCTGCACCATATGCAGATATTCAAATATTTGCCGATCTCTCACAGTATACATTTCAGATGAGGAGGCAATTAAAATCAGTAACAAAAGCTCTCACAAACCACAGGATGACCTATAAATGGCACCATCCAGCCACCATCTTGGTCACACATAACGGAATCCCTCATACCATCTCCACGATTGAGGGGGGAATGAAGCTATTACACTCATGGGCATTATCCCGGAATTACCAAGTAACGATTTTGCCACATCAGCAAGATCCAACTCTTCACCCCAAGGAATTCATAGAGGGCAACATAAACCAAAAATTAAATAATAGTACTTGCCCGCACTCATACTGAGCTACCATAAAAATCCAGTCCGGCCGATCACTTACTCCAATACAGAGCCCAAACTTTTCCCCCAAATTTAGTCAGCACCCAGCTAAGGTTGCATATTGCTGACTTGTTTGTCTGTTAGTTATATTTTGATTTATTTAGATTTTCTATTTTACTCTTTATCTTGTAATTGGACTGTTGCGCACAGGGGCGTAACTAGAAATCACAGTGCCCCATAGCAAAATGTTGTATGGGCCCCCCCACCACCACAAAAAAAATAAATAAAATGGACTAATGCCATCGAACAACATATTACCACACTCATGTGGCACAGTACCAAGGCAACAGCTTAATTTTGAACAACAAAGTATGCAGTATACTGTATGCAGCCCCTGAAGGACACACATGCATACCCCCATCAGTAAAGACCCCCCAGCAGTATAGACACCCCCCTAAGTACAGACACCCCTCAGCATTACAGACCCTACCTCAGTGCAGGACCCCCCCTAGCAGTACAGACACCCCCAGTGCAGACCACCCCCCTCAGTACAGACCCTCCAGTGCAGACCTCCCCAACATTACAGACCCCCCTCAGTGCACGACCCCCCCAGCAGTGCAGACCCACCCCCCCTCAGTGCAGACCCCCCTCAGTAGTACAGAACCCCCCCCCCCCCCAGTAGTACAGACACCACCTTAGTACAGACACCCCCCCCTAGTGCAGACCCCCTAGCAGTACAGACACCCCCAGCAGTACAGACCCCCCACCCAAGTGCAGACCCCCCCCATCAGTACAGACACCCCCCACCTCAGTGCAGACCCCCCACCCAAGTGCAGACCCCCCCCCCCCCCATCAGTACAGACACCCCCCGACCTCAGTGCAGACCCCCATCAGTACAGACACCCCCGACCTCAGTGCAGACCCCCATCAGTACAGACACCCCCGACCTCAGTGCAGACCCCCATCAGTACAGACACCCCCGACCTCAGTGCAGACCCCCATCAGTACAGACACCCCTGACCTCAGTGCAGACCCCCATCAGTACAGACACCCCCGACCTCAGTGCAGACCCCCATCAGTACAGACACCCCCCGACCTCAGTGCAGACCCCCATCAGTACAGACACCCCCGACCTCAGTGCAGACCCCCATCAGTACAGACACCCCCCGACCTCAGTGCAGACCCCCATCAGTACAGACACCCCCCGACCTCAGTGCAGACCCCCATCAGTACAGACACCCCCCATTACAGACCCCCCACCCAAGTGCAGACCCCCCCCATCAGTACAGACACCCCCCACCTCAGTGCAGACCCCCCACCCAAGTGCAGACCCCCCCATCAGTACAGACACCCCCCCACCTCAGTGCAGACCCCCATCAGTACAGACACCCCCGACCTCAGTGCAGACCCCCATCAGTACAGACACCCCGACCTCAGTGCAGACCCCCATCAGTACAGACACCCCCGACCTCAGTGCAGACCCCCATCAGTACAGACACCCCCGACCTCAGTGCAGACCCCCATCAGTACAGACACCCCCTATTACAGACCCCCCATCCAAGTGCAGACCTCCCATCAGTACAGACGCCCCCCACCTCAGTGCAGACCCCCTTAGTACAGACACCCACCCCCATTACAGACCCCCCATCCAAGTGCAGACCTCCCATCAGTACAGACGCCCCCCACCTCAGTGCAGACCCCCTTAGTACAGACACCCACCCCCATTACAGACCCCCCATCAAAGTTCAGACCCCCCCATCTCAGTGCAGGCCCCCCTCAGTACAGACAATCCCCCATTACAGACCCCCCACCTCAGTGCAGACCCCTTAGTAAAGACACCCCCATTACAGACCCCCCATCAATACAGACACCCCCACCTCAGTGCAGACCCCCATCAGTAGACACCCCCCAGCAATGCAGACACCCCTTAGTACAGACCCCCCACCCAAGTGCAGACCCCCTTAGTACAGACACCCCCCCACCTCAGTGCAGGCCCCCATCAGTAGACACCCCCCAGCAATGCAGACACCCCCTTAGTACAGACACCCCACCCAAGTGCAGACCCTCTTAATACAGACACCCCCCCCCACCTCAGTGCAGACCCCCATCAGTAGACACCCCCCAGCAATGCAGACACCCCCTTAGTACAGACACCCCACCCAAGTGCAGACCCCCTTAGTACAGACACCCCCCACCTCAGTGCAGACCCCCATCAGTAGACACCCCCCAGCAATGCAGACACCCCACCCAAGTGCAGACCCCCTTAGTACAGACACCCCCCACCTCAGTGCAGACCCCCATCAATAGACACCCCCCAGCAATGCAGACACCCCCTTAGTACAGACACCCCCACCCATTACAGCCCCCCCCCGAGTAGTGCAGACGTGCAGACATGCCGACCCACCCCCCCTCCTTGCATACCTTAGAACAGCGGCGTGTGTCCCTCGAGGCTCGAGCGCAGGCTCCTCCTCCTCTCTGGATGTAAACATAAACTGTTTCCCCACATATTCAAATCATGCTATACGCGGAAACAAAGAGGAGTTCTAATTGCCATACGAAACACGGTTTCATTCCAACTTCAGAAATGCATCACGGATACCGAAGGCCGCTACATTATCTTACTATGTATGATCAACAATGTCCAATACACTTTAGTATCCCTGTATGCACCGAATCAACGACAAATGTCTTTCTTCAATAGCTTATTGAAAAAAGTAAAAAACCTCCAGCAAGGTCACTTGTTATTTTGTGGAGACTTTAACCTTGTGCCAGATTTCCACATTGACTCAACAGCGGGTACTAAGAGACATGTATCACCATTGAACAAATTCATTTTTTCCAACAACTTGTTTGATGCTTGGAGAGTGAGCATGATTATACCTATCTATCACCGCGATAAAACACCTACTCACGCATATATTTATTTTTATCTGACAAATGCTTACTTCAAAAGGTATCGGCTTCGGCGATCCACACTACCACCTGGTCAGACCATGCCCCTATCAGCATTACTATCGACGCTAAACCACCACAACCCAATACATACTTATGGAGAACTAACAACTATCTTCTCCACAACCCCTCCCTTGCAAACACTCTCCAACAGCACTTAGAAGAATTCTTCTCTATTAACTCTCACTCAGTGTCCGACCCGGCAGTGGTGTGGTGCACTCACAAAGCCATCATTAGAGGTGTCTTTATTCAACTAGGGGCTAGAGAAAAGAAAAAGAGATCACAATAATTAGATCAACTCGCGGCCGACATAGAATTTACCGAATCTCAAAACAAATCCCACCCCTCCTCTCTACTCCAAACACAAATCTTTAAGTTACGCCATGAATTGCGCTCACTACTACTGGAGTCATTTGAAAAAGCTTACACCAAAATTAGGGCAAATACCTACTCTACGGGAAACAAAGCGGGTAAATTGATGGCATTAAGAATTAAAGGACATAGGACCAAATCAAAAATTCTGTATCTGTATCACCCCCATACAAAAGAAAAACGACTTAAACCTCACGAGATCGCGAATGCATTTAGCACATACTACAATGACCTATATAACATCAAGGAAGATAAACATACTACTTCTCAAGAGGAAATAATAAAATTCCTAGCACAAGTTAACCTTCCTTCCATCTCGCCAACACAGCTATCTACCCTCAACGCCCCCTTCACAGTCCCTGAAATATTACGAACAATTAACAAACTTCCGAATCCTAAATCTCCTGGACCGGATGGGTTCAATGGGGAATACTACAAAACGTTCCAACAACTCTTAGCTCCCACACTATGCAGAGTCTATAATTCTGCTGCAACCTCTTCTTTCCCCTCAGAAATGCTAAGCGCGATAGTAGTAACACTTCCAAAACCTGGGAAAGATCCGAGCTCACACCAGAACTTTTGCCCCATATCCCTACTTAACGTAGACTTTAAAATATATGCGAAACTGATAGCCAATAGACTGATTGACATTCTTCCAACTCTCATCCATAAAGACCAATCAGGCTTCACAAAAGGCCGCCAATCCTCAGACGCTACAAGAAGGATGATAGATATCATCCACCAGGTAGGAAACTCTGGTACCCCCTCTGTACTCCTGTCCCTGGATGCTGAAAAAGCGTTCAATAGGGTACATTGGGGGTACCTTTCCTTAGCTTTAACCAAGTTTGGGCTCACGGGACAAATATTCAATGCCATAATGGCCTTGTACTCCGCTCCTTCAGCCCAAGTGTACTCAGCGGAATCCTTATCATCCCCGTTTGGTATCTCAAACAGCACTAGACAGGGGTGCCCCTTGTCCCCTCTCATATTTAATCTAATAATGGAACCCCTTGCACAAACCATCTGCACAAACGAACAAATAGCAGGCATCCCCATAGGAGAACAAGAACATAAAATTAGTTTATTCGCCGACGATGTGATACTTATGATAACCAACCCTATTACCTCCCTCCCGGCAGTTCAGAAGACGCTAGCCTGGTTTAGGGTATCCTACTACAAAGTCAACAAATTTAAATCTTACATCTTGAACTTAGGCGTTGATGCCACAACTAGCATGCTATCACAACAACAATTCCCTTTTTCTTGGGCAGACAAAAGCATAACCTTCCTTGGAGTTCAGCTAACTAAGACAACTAAAGATCTATACCATCACAATTATATCCCTTTTTTGTAACAAACTCAAAGAAGATCTGCGCAGGCTGGTGCCTTTTGAGATGTCGTGGATGGGACACCTAGCGGCCTTTAAAATGCTCCACCTCCCCCAAATACTATACTTTCTTCCTTCACATGGCAAGGCAAAAAAGCCAGAAGCACACACACAAAACGGATCAAACTTTGCACAGCCGGCGGTACTGGCTATGTGGATTTCCAGGATTACTACATGGCCTCAGTGCTCACACAGTCAAGGGAATGGTTCTTACCCTCCCAGTACACTATATGGAGACAAATGGAAGCTTCCTTCATTCCAGGGAAGGATCTATCCACATGGCTACTCTCTAACCCACGCCCTTCTAACATACCCTCACATATTCCCCTACAGTGTTGGCTACAGTCCAAGTTTGGAATAAATTCGTATGACTTAGCTAAAGCTACTCTACCAAAGCCATAATGAAAATCCCGTTGCTAGTCTTACAGAACAAAGTGGATCTAATATCCTTCAAAAAGTGGCAGGAGAAAGGTATTATACACATCAATGACCTCTTCACTGATGACAAGATCAAAGCATTTCCTGGCCTACAAAAAGAATATCGGCTACCTAATTCAGACCTCTATCTGTACCTTCGAACAAAGCATTATCTGCACACATCGCCATCATGGGCATGTACGATTCCCCAACCCGCATGGATATTTCTTTAGAACCCTTCAGTTAGCCACAAGGGTATTTCTCTTTTCTATAATATCCTCCAGCAAAAAAGCTTATTTACTAAGTCTACTTCTATGCTCAAATGGGAATCAGAACTAGGAAATACATACACAACTGACCAATGGGCTAAAGCATGCAACTCCACCTACAAAGTTACTAGCTGTTCCACTCTATGGGAACTATACATCAAAATCTTACAACGTTGGTACATGACCCTCGACAGAGTGTCAAAATTTCGTAAAAATCTAGATGACAAATGCTGGCGACAATGTGGAAAAAAGGGGGATATGCTCCACACATTCTGGAGCTGCCCCAAATTGCCACTCGTTTGGGAGTCAATGTTCCAATTAATATCCGACATCTCTCAAATGGCAATAACTCCGCAACCCAGCCTGGCACTTCTATCTCTAGAATTGGACCACTACCCGAAACAACTGAGACATACCATATCTCACATCCTACTCTCAGCTAGATTGTGCATAACCAGAAAGTGGAAAAACCCCACACCACCCACTCTAGGAGAAGTGGTGCGAACAACCCATTTACATTTTATACATGAACAAACACTGGCACTCAGAAATAGAAACAGGGAACACATTTCCCAAATGTGGCTCCCATGGTTGGCATGGTTCAATGAAAACTCTTTGATATCCATACCACTATCCTGACCTACACAAATATAGGAAGAGATGTCAAGGTGCAAATTCACCTCTTCAAATATATCTCTGAGATTTAATTGTATTATTACTCTCATACTTTGTTTTTCCAGACTATTTATTAACAATACGATTGATTGGATTATATCTAAGGATGGTGGAGCTGGCTTAAATCATGGACACAGTCTTGATCCTGTAAGGGGTGCCTGGGATGGAAGCTGGCTCCTCCCTTCACTACTTTACTGAAATAAGATTAAACATATATTATTGCAATTCAATGAGGAATGCTCAATGTAGTTTCTGTACGGTTATCTTCCTCAAAATTCGCACATGGCGTTGCTCTACCGCCTTACGACGAACAAATGTTTTCTTACTCTTTTGCCTTTGCATTAACCTTGTATGCCAGTATTAAATGTAAAAACCCAATAAAAATCTATTGATTAAAAAAAAAAAAAAAAAAAAAAAAATGAGATATGGTGTCAGTACATAGGACTGATCAATTTTCAGATATGTATACCATAGTTTGTGGATTTTCCTACACACTAAATAATAAACACTGATTTGGGTTATTTTTACCAAATAAATGTAGCAGAATACATTTTGACCTTATGAAGAAAGATTATATATTATTTATATACAAAATTTTATAGCAGAAATGTGTTTTTTTTTTCAAACATCATTGAGGTGTATTATGTTAATCAATGTGTTGTCTATGGAAACCATCTTGATGGGACGGCCCTTTAGCCTAAGCTGCTCCTACTGTCTATATTGCAATTTACCCAATACTGAACTGTGCTGTATTTTGCAGTATTGTGCTGTATTGTGCCAGGTTTCTTTTGGGCCAGCCACAGTGGGCTTGTGACTATATGGATGCCTGGGGCACTTCCCCCTGAGGTGGAAGATGCTAATGCATCCAGTTGGGCGCAGAGCCTCTTTATGACGTGACCGACACATGGTCACTTGTCCTGAATCCATCTGCACTTGGGGGACTGGGGTTTAACCACAAGCCCTCAGGGTTCTGTGATTATCTTCTGCCTAACGCCTCCCCAACTGTCTCCCCTGCTGGCTGTAGTGTTCTGGGCTAACTGGCGGAGATATTCCAAGATGGTGTTGACATCTTTGCGTGCATGCACGTGACATCATATCCGTCAGGCTGGACTGGCTTGTGCGCATCGGCACGAAATAGGCGTCCTCATCCCGCTGGTGATGTCAGACGCCGGCGGGATGGGAGTGCGATAAAATTGGAATTTAGCCACCATTGCTGACTGCAGCTGCACGTGGAAAGGACACTTGTCCCAAACTTTGTGGGTCACCAGAGATTGGCCCAGGTGAAACTCTAAATAGGAGAGTGACAGTGTGATCTATGGGAGATGGCAGACTGGTTTCTGCTTTATCTCCTTGCTATTTGATATTGCTTTGAGTTTTTTTGCTGAGGTTTTCTCTGCCTCTCTGTTGCTATCTGTTGCTATCTTTCAGAGAGCAGTCAGTGGTTCTAAAATTGGAGTTTGTCTTTCTGGAGCCCCAACTAGATTTGGGTAAGAGGAGAATTGACTTGATGTTATATCTTAATACAGTAAATAGGAATTGAGGATGCATTTTATATGGTCTCTCAAACCTTATTCTTCACAGAGAGTATATAGCATACAGCTGGGGGCCCCCCTTTCCCTCCTCATTGTGATTGGTCCTTTTGCTCCCAATGCTCACCTAGGCATCTAGCTTGGAATTAGGACATCTCCTCCTAGGGAACCACCCAAGTGATAGACACACACTCAAACCTAATCTCCTTCTATGGGGATTAGCATTTAGACATATACACTTGTAAACATGTCTATGCGTATGTATCGTACATAACACATTTTATGTCCCTCCTATGGTCACTAATACCTTAGGGATTTGGTCCTTCTCTGGGAACCCGACACACGATTGATTCAGCACATTTTCCTCCTGAGCATTCTGGTAGGCCCATTGGTGGTTGACCCAATGAAATATGTATGAAATATACTTATATGATATATGGATGTATGTCACTATCATCTACTTTGTGTGTCTTCTCTATCCATAGTACCAGCAATATACTGTATTTATAAGACTCCTGAGGAAGCCTATATGGTAAAACATGTAGAGCGGAAGCTGCTGCACTGCTGTTCAAAAACGCATCCTTTGTGATGGTTTTTGTAGTTACGTTTTAACTTGATATGTAATAAAATGTACATTTATTGATATTTTACCTACTGTGTGAAGTAGTTGTCTTTTGCACCTATAAAGTCCTGTCCCATTGCAATTTGTAAAAGAGTAATAATAAAAACTTGACTACAATAATATCACATGTGTCTGATCTCTCAAGGTAGATATTGAATAACGTGAATAATAATAATAAATTATCTACTGAGTTTGTACTCAAAGTGCCAGTGCTGCAATGAACTTCTCCTCAAGGTGTGCAAAAAAAAACGCAGATAATAATATTCTTATGTCACAATCCAACATTAAAATAATACTACTGGGTATTGTAGCCAGTGCTGAAAATAATTCAAAAATGTGCAAATAAGAAAAAATAGATTAAACATTAATCAATACAGTGATAAAGTTAAAAAACAATCCAATTTAGTGACTTGATTTTCATATAATAGTGTCTATTAAAGAACAAAATTAGTGTGTCCCGTGATATCCATTGTGCAAATGTCATTAAATTCCTAGCAGTGACTAGCTGGTTATTAAGGATCAGGCTGGCACGCCTGCTGCCGTGTCCTCAACAACCAATGACTCATTAGCTGTCAGCAGGATTACCCACTGACAGCTGAATGTAAAAAAGAATGCTGCATTAAAAACATTTTTTTTTTTTTAAACTGCGTGGGGGGTTCCCCCCATCCATGCAGATTTGAAGGGGAAACCCATGCCAGAAGCGTCCTTCCTAAACTTTATACCAGACCCTTATCCAAGCATGCAGCCCAGCAGACCAGGAAAGGAAGGGGATGAGCGAGTGGCCCCTCCTGAAACATATGAGGCCACATGCCCTCAACATTGGGGGTGCTTTGGCGTAGGGAGCCTCCACCCCAAAACCCTTGCCGGTGATTGTGGGGGTCTGTGGCCAGGGGGCTTATCAGAATCTGAAAGCCCCCTTTAACAAGGGAGCCCCCAGATTCCAGCCCCCCCCCCCATTTGAATGAGTAGGGGTGCATCATACCCTACTCATTCACCAACAAAAAAAGAGTAGTGTAAATAATGACAGGAGGCAGTTTTTGACAAGTCCTTTATTAAAACATAAAAATTAAGAAAAAATAGCTCCCAGTGTAGATCCAACATCAATCATGATGAACACTGATGGCGTAGCCGACCCAAAAAAAAAAAAGAGGTCCGCACCCGACCCTAGCTCCTGCTGTATGACAGCTCCGCCACCTCCCACCTCTAAATAAACTAAGGGGTGGGGCCACCCAATTACATCACTTGGTGACCCCACCCCCTTATGACGCCATGGACCGGCCATTGCCGGCAGTTAATTTGTTCACATTCAGGTGATGAGTCATCCATTGTTAAGGACGTGGCAGCTGGCTTGCCAGCCTGCTCCCTAACAACCAGCTATTTACTGGTTGTTAAATATATCGGTGGCTTCCCACTGAAAAACAAATCTGTAAACTGGTGCTTAGCAGCAGTTAGCAGCATTTAGGAGCTTGTTGGAGCTGTCAGCTTTTTTTTCTGCTTGCAAATCATTCCGAAAAATGTGCAAAAATTTTTTTTTCTGCTCCTAGAAGCTGAAGCTTCAAAAACGCTAAAACACTAAAATAGTATGCATGGACACATAGGATAATCCGTCAGATTTTGTCCGAAACTTGTGTTGCACACACACGGTCGGACAAAGTTGTCGGAAAATCCGATCGTTCCGAACGAGGTGACATATAAAACGTACGACGGGACTACGTAGAGGCCCGTAGCCAATAGCTTTCGTCTCCAAATTTCTTCTGAGCATGCGTGGCACTTTGTGTGTCAGAATTCTCTACACATGATCGGAAAAAGTCTGATCGGATTTTGTTGTCGGAAAATTTTAGATCCTGCTCTCAAATTTTCCGTCAGAAAAAGCCAGCAAGAGCCCACACACGATCGGATTTTCCGACAACATAATCCGATCAGACTTTTTCCATCAGAATATCCGACCATGTGTACGGGGCATAACACTGTTTCTAGAAGCAGAAAAAAAGACGCTCAAAAGCTGCTGCTAAATTTTTAGTTACCGGCAAGCAACAGTACAGAGATAAGATTGATATCCAGTACAAGTTATCCAAAAAAACTTTTTTTAAAGAATAAATATTTACTTAAAGGTTTACAAACATTATTAGCATACCATGGGTCAAACATTTAATCTATTACATTGCATTTATGAATAAAAAGGGAAACAGCTATTACCGCTGTCAGTAAATGTTCTCATTTATCCAGGTCATGGTATAGCAATCAGTTGTAAGTCACATTTATTTTTGTAATGCTGAAGAGGTTTCATCACATATCCAAGTAGCTTCTTCATCTTAAATGAATGTCAAGAGCATAGCTTGCTGTTTATTTACACATAGGCTCCTCAGTCATCTTAATCCAATTACCAGGGTCCCATGTATTGTGTCAAGGCAGATGTAGATTGTCCAAGAACAGAGGTGTAAAGTTTGCAAAATGACCCTGCCATAGTACAATGCACCATAGTACCACAAGTGTTAATTGTATAAGTTACATGGCTGAAGGTGTGAATTTTTGTGAAATCACCATTACATGTGAGTTACAGATAGTGTTGAAGGTGCTCGTCATTATTAAAAGTTGGTTGTTCCAGAATGTCATACAGTAGATGGCCACTGTCTGGAGCGTCTACCGCTCCTGCTCCTCATTTCAGCATCCTGGTTTTGGCTATGGCATTCTCCTTATCTGTCACCTGCAAGATGATTGATGTGGCCAGACTCTAGGAATTCAAACCTGATATAAGCCAGCCAAGCTTTCAGTCTCATGTTTGTGATAGCATGTGTAATAACTGATCAAGCTCCCTGTTTGTCTTTTCTGCTCTGCTAGATTGGATTACCTTGTAGACGACCTTGGATCAGACATTGACTAATCTCTGAACTCTGCCTACTTTTTGACTCCGGCATTGACCCTGACTATTCTGAACCTTGCCTGTCTGCCAACCACAAGTACCCGTTTGCTTTGCTCAGTTCGTGCATGCCCTGGCATGGTAGCAAGGCACTATAGGATTTTGTATAAGTTCTGGGGGCAACTGAGTACATGTAGGCCTGCTTGCCTTTTGGGAAATAGGGCTGCTATAGGTGAAGAACACAGAAGCTACCGATAGTGTCTGACCCACTTGTGTTAGGGGTAAGCCTGACATTATTACAAGCCTTTAACTTAAGAAAATTTCTCTGTGAGGATAGACTCTGCACAGGCTAATTTATTTGCTGAGGATCTTTCCAAACTGACACGCCAAGTCCAGGATCTGTCTTTGCATGTGAACGCACCTCCAGCAGTAACACAGGAACCAGAGCCCAAAGTTAACCCGCCTGATCATTTTTCCTTAGGTTACTGTTCTGATTTCCGCCGCTAGGCACCTGACTCAGGGTGGAATAACCCAGCTCTAAGAAGCCAGTTCAGGTTAGGCTTATCAGACTCTATCAAAGACTCCTTAGTACACTACTCTAAACCAAAGTGTCACATACCAGGCTGGAGGCTGAGGTGACATACATTCGCCGTTGCGTGCTGGTCGCTAATGCGCATGAGCAGACTGGTGGCCATATTGGATATTGGCATATCAACCAGTTCTTCTCCAGATTCTTCCCTGACAGTGTCTCCCCCCCCCCCGAGGGGCAGCCTCCGGATGCCCAGGCCTGCTCGTTTTTCTGGGAATCTGTTGAAGAACTCCTGAAGAGGTTTAGGAGCGTGCAGGTTATTTGCTGGTTCCCATGAGTTTTCTTCAGGTGGATATCCTTTCCATTCAATGAGACATTGCTCTTCGACCATCCACAATGACCTCTACCTCAAACTCTGTGTCCTCCCCTACAGTAATTGCTGGTGGTTTAGGTGGCTCTTTCAGGAAATTAGCTGAACACTGCTGGTTTGAGTAAGAAGATTTGGAAGACTGGATGAATTTTATATGAGCTTGGTAGGTCCAGTTCAAATGCTACAGGGTTGATTTCTCTCTTAATCTCGAAAGGTCCAATAAACCTTGGGCCTAATTTCCCTAGAGGTACACGTGAGTTTGAGATTTGCTGTGGAAAGCCAAACTTTGTCCCAACCTTCAGTAATGGATTGTTTCTTCTCCTTTTGTCAAAGTGTTTTTTGTAATCCTCCTGGGCCTTCTGCATTGCTTCTGGAAGTGTTTGGTAGTTGGTTTGAATGAAGGTAAGCCTATCCTGGACTGCAGGTACTGAAGCTTCTGGGATAACATCTGGCAGAAAGCAAGGGTGGAAACCTAGTTTGCCCAGAATGGTGATTGGTTAGTAGATGCATGGACTGAGTTGCTATAAGCAAATTCGGCACATGGAAGGAGGGATGCCCAATTGTCTTGGGTGAATGAGGAGAAACATCTCAGGTACTGCTCCAAGGTTTGATTAGTTCTTTCTGTCTGTCCATTACTTTGTGGTTGGTATGCAGAAGACAGACAAACTTAAATTTTCAGGGCTTTGCACAGAGCTTTCCAAAATCTGGAAGTAAATTGCACCCCGGAGACAATACTGCTGGGTAATCCACTCTACTGCACAATCTCTTTGATAAAAAGGTGTGCCGTATCTGGGGCTGAGGGAGTGTTTATCATGGGTAAAAAGTGGGCCATCTTGGACAATCTGTCAACTACCAGGATGGTGGTGAATCCCTCTGAGGGGGGAAAGTCCACAATACAATCCATTGACAGCATTCTCCAGGGCTGTTCTGGAATGGGAAGAGGTCTCAGAAGGCCCCAGGCTTTGGTATTACTACCTTTGCTGCGAAGACAAGTTACACAAGAGTTTAGTCCTTACAATCTTGTCATATATTGGGCGACCAGAAAGATCTTTGTATGTGTTCACATGTTTTCCGGACTCCAAAGTGCCCTGCAAGCAGGCGATCATGACAGGCCTTAAGGACTTGAGTTCTCCCTTCTTAAGAGATGAAGATCCTGTCCTCATGCCATAAGAGTCCTTCAATGTTTCATGTTTCCTCAATGAGAGGGTTTCAGATTCAGAACATAGAGCAGAAGCTTGCTTGATTGATGTACCTAGATCAGGTTGAATTAGTAAAAAAATTATGTGGTGACAAAATGGTACTGGGAGCAGCTATTTCGGAAGTCTCTGGGAACAAACGAGAAAGAGCATCTGCTTTTATGTTCCTGGACCCTGGGCGATAGGTAAGATGAAAATTGAACCTTGAAAAGAACAAAGCCCATTGGGCCTGTCATGGTCTTAATCACTTGGCAGTTCTGAGATATTCAAGATTTTTATGATCAGTAAATATCAGGATGGGGTGAGCAGCACCTTCCAGCAGGTATCGCCATTCTTTCATGGCTGATTTGATGGCCAGCATTTCCCATTCACCCACTTCATAGTTCTTCTCGGGCTGACTAATTTTCTTGGAGAAGAAAGCCACTGAGTGAAGCAGAGCTTCGGGTTCCTGACGTTGTGACAGAATGGCTCCTGTGGCAATTTCTGAGACGTCAACCTCAAGGACAAAGGGTAGGGCTGGATCTGGGTGTTGCAATACTAGAGCAGATGTAAACAAAGTCTTTCATTTATGAAATGCCAACTGGGCTTCCTGGGACCATTGAAACAGGACATGTTGACGGGTAAGCTGGGTGATAAGAGAGAGGATGGTGGAATTTTTTTTGACAAATTATCTATAAAAATTGGCCAAGCCCACAAATCTCTGGATGCCTTTCTTGTCAGTGGGAGCAGGCCAATTAATGATGGCAGACACCTTTTGTGGAACCATGGAAATCCCATCCGTGGATATGATTAGCCCCAAGAATTGGATTGATAGTCTCTCAAATTCACATTTCTCTGCCTTTGCATATAGTCTGTGCTGCCTTAGTGCGGACAAAACTTTCTTTACATGTATCCTGTGGAGATCCAGATTGGCAGAGAAAATGGGAATATCATCTAGGTAAACTATCACAAAGTGATCTAGAAACTCTCGGAAAATGTTCACAAAGTGTTGAACGGTGTCTGGGGAGTGGCATGAATGGCATGACAAGGTATTCAAAGTGCCCGAAGCAGGTACGAAATGCTGTCTTCCATTCATCACCTTCGCGGATGCGAACTAAATTGTAGGTGTAGATCAAGCTTTGTAACGACTCGGGCAGATAAAACAAGAGGGAGCGGGTAACGATTCTTGATCGTGATCTTGTTGAGATCTGGATAATCCACGCAAGGTCTAAGTGATTGATCCTTCTTCTGGACAAAGAAAATACCAGCACCAGTGGGTGAAGAGGATGGCCAAATAAATTTCTTCTGGAGACTCTTAACAATGTAGAGTCATAAGGCTTTAAGTTCAATTTCAGATAGCGAAAAATTCTGCCTAAACGGGACCTCTGCACCTGGAAGTAATTCGATAAGGCAGTCATATGGCCGATGAGGTGGTATCGCATCAGCCTTCTTCTTGTCGAATACCTCCAAGTACTCATGGTAGGCTGATGGCACTATTTGGCCAGTACTGGTTACAGGCTGGACTGCCAGATAACTTGAAGGGTTACTGGATTCCAGGGCAAAAGCAAGCAATATTCAGATTGGAATGAGATCCTCCCCAAAGGCCAATCAATCTGAGGGTTATGCGCCCGAAGCTACGGAATCCCAAGAATGATAAGGAACATGGGGGAACATAGTATGTCAAATCAGAGGAATTCTTGTTGACCAGAGTCTGTCAGAGTAAGAATGGGGATAGTCTCTTGTGTCATAGGTTCAGATCTGGGTATAGTCCCATCAGCCAGATGGACTTCAAGTCTCTGCTTCTTGTCTTAACCACTTTAAAGCAGCAACAGTGCCTGTGGGGTTTCACATGCCCACAGGCAAGATGGCCCCCAGCACAAAAGAAGAAGACGAGGAACTTCATCGGACGAAAACCGGCGGCGATCGAGATGGAAGATGGAACAGGTGAGTCCCCCAATAAAGGTAAGCATCCTTTTTATTCAGTCACAAAAAAAAAAAAAATTTTTTTAAAAACAGTTTTGTTTTGCTAGAAAAAAACTTAGAACCCCCAAACATTATATATTTTTTTTTTTTTCTAACACCCTAGAGAATAAAATGGCGGTCGTTGCAATACTTTTTTTAACAACGTATTTGCGCAGCGGTCTTACAAGCGCACTTTTTTTGTGAAAAATTCACTTTTTTGAATAAAAAAACAAGACAACAGTAAAGTTAGTCCAATTTTTTTATATATTGTGAAAGATAATGTTACGCGAGTAAATTGATACCTAACATGTCACGGTTCAAAATTGCGCCCGCTCGTGGAATAGCATCAAACTTTTACCCTCAAAAAATCTCCATAGGCGACGTTTAAAAAATTCTACAGGTTGCATTTTTTGCGTTACAGAGGAGGAGGAGGCTATAATTATTGCTCTCGCTCTACCGATCGCGGCAATACCTCACATGTGTGGTTTGACCACCGTTTTCATATGCGGGCCTACTCATGTATGCGTTCGCTTCTGCGCACGAGCTCGTCGGGACGGGGCGCTTTAAAAAAAAAATTTTTTTGTTTTTCTTATTTATTTTTCCTGATTTTATTTATTTTTACACTGTTTTTTAAAAAAAATTTAATTGGCTCACTTTTATTCCTATTACAAGGAATGTAAACATCCCTTGTAATAGAAAAAAAGCATGACAGGTCCTCTTAAATATGAGATCTGGGGTCAAAAAGTCCTCAGATCTCATATTTGGACTTCAATGAAAAAAAAAAAAAAAAAAAAGCCATTTAAAAAAATGACATTTGTAAATTCCCCTTTAAGACGTATGGGCAGAAGTGACGTTTTTGACATCGCTTCCGCCCTCCTATGGTATAGAGATGAGTGGCGGCCATCTTAGCGTCACTCATCTCTATGCACAGGCAGGGAACGGACCAGATCGCCTCCACCGCTGCCGACGGTTCCGGTAAGCGGCGGAAGGCGCGGAGAGCGGCGGGAGGGGGGGCACCTCTCCCGCTGCCGATTACGGTGATCTCGCGGCAAATCCGCCGCGATGACCACCATTATCGGAATGCCGACCGGCGCCTGAAGAGATGGATATCTCGGTTGTGGCAGCAGCTGCTGCCGTTACCGAGATACCCCTCTTCAAAATCAGGACGTATATCGTCGTGCGCCGGTCGGAAAGTGGTTAAAGTGGAATTTGTAGTTTTCTTGCCAAGGTAATGTCCAGGAAGCAATTGCATGCCCCGGGGTCAACGATTGCTTGGAACTGTATTATTCCTTTTGCCACCTGCAATGAGATGGATAAAACAAGGTGAGTTGGAGAAGATCTGGAAACTTGGAAGTAGACAGGACATGGAGATAGGAACTTACTGGGTCTCACTGGACAGTTACGTAGGACGTGTCCAGTACCTCCACAGTAGAGGCAGAGGTTAGTCTGACGCCTTCGCATCTTTTCATCTGGCGATAAAGCGATGCGTACCAGTCCAATCTGCGTTGGTTTCTCCTTCAGAAGAAGAAGCAGTTGGGGAAATAGGCATAGGTGTGGGTGCGGATGGAATCTTGGGCAGCATCCAGGTGGGTCTGTAGGAATTAGTCCTTTCTGATCGTCGCTCTCGCAGATGGCGGTCAAGCTAAATGGCCAGTTTGATGAGGCCTTCAAGGGTAACAGGAGCCTCAACTCTGGCTAATTCATCTTTAAGAGCTTCGGCCAGACCGAGCCAATACTGGTACTTAAGGGCAGCCTCATTCCATTCGGTATTTGCGGACCATTTACTGAAGTCAACGGTATAATCCTCAACAGGGTGTCACCCTTGTTGCAAAGCTTGAAGGGTAGTCTCTGCCATGGCCATGCGCTGAGGATCATCATAGAGCTGGGCCATGGCCTTGAGAAATGTGGCGACAGTATTGGTCTCCAGTAGGTGGTGTGCCCATGACTGTGGTTCTTCTGAGAGGAGGGAGATGATAAACCCAACTTTATCGGATTCCAGAGAAAAAGTCCTTGGCTGAAGTGCAAAATATAGAAGGCACGTGTTCTGGATTACTCTGTATCTTTGTCGGCCCCCAAGAAGCATTCGAGGACTGGTATCCTGGGTTCTGGAGGTGGAATCACCACAGCGGGAGCAGAGGCAGAACGTTCTTGGGCAGGAGCCGCTGAAGCAGAGAGAGCAGCAGAGGAATTCTGGCTAACAGGTGCAGAAGACAAAGCAAGGTTCTGTTTCATCTGAAAGTAACCTTCATGCAGGTTTTTCACCGCTTGGGTATGGGCGGTAACTTGCTGGCATAGAGTCTCTAATGGGGAGGCACCTCTTTCAGCCTCAGACATTCTGGCTGGATTATACTGTCATGTACCAGGCTGGAGGCTGAGGTGACGAGAGGGTTCCCCTTGCAGCTGAATGCAGAGTACTTCTGGAGTTGGAGACAGAGGGTGATCTGCCCAGAGATGCACAGGTTGCCTGCCGGTGAAGCTGTCTGATGGTTCCAGAAACGGGACACCCAGGAGCAGAGAAGGTGGTCACATCCAATGATTCTCTGGGGGTACTGGCAGATCTTGACAGATGGATAAGCAGAGACAACGTCAGAAGCCAGGCTGGGGTTCAAACACAGGAAGGCAGTCAGAAGCAGAGGCAGGAGGCGTAGTTGAGATCAAGCCTTGGTCAAACACAGGAAGTCAATCTGGAACGGGTAAGAGCAGGTCTGTGACACAAGCCAGGTTCAGAGTCAGGAGAGAAGCCAGAGCAGGTCAGGGTAAGCCGGGTTGGTAACAGGTAATCAAACAGGAGGAAGGAACACAGGAACACAGGATACAGAGCTGACAATAATCCAGCGATTTGTGAGAGCCACTGGAGTCCTTATATAGGCCAGCAAACACTGGTGATTAGGAAGTTTTGCGTACATGCGTTCGCCGTCGTGTGCCAGTCGCTAATACGCATGCGTGGACTGGCGTGGCCATATTGGATATTGGCATATCTGCCAGTTCTTCTCTGGACTCTTCCCTGACACAAAGTCATTGAATAAAGCCATGGAAGTAGCCATCCGTATAGACAGGCATTACGGGAAAGGCATGCAGAAAGGTTTGTTTCTTTGCCCCCTAGTAGGCTGCCTATTTCTCCTTCATGAGACCTTCCTGAGCCCTCTGAACCTCTCCAGGAAGAGGAGCCCATGCAAATTGGTGCTACCCATTTACCATCTGGGGAAAAAGCTAGAAGAAGATCCCATGGACTCTGCTTATATTGTAGCAACCTTGGCCAATTTTTTTCGCCAGCTGCCCTAATAAGCTGAGAAACACCAAGAGTCTAGTGAGGGTAGGGTTTGATTCTTTAGACTACACAGCGCCAGGTACCCCCCCCCCCCCCCAGATAAACTATTTGTTCCTGCACAACTTAGTTCTGCCACATTTTCTCATCACCTCTCTGCTTTCACAGATTCTGGTGCCGCTAGCAATTTCATTGATAGGGACCTAGCACTCCGTTTAAAGATTCCCTTGACTAAAGTGCACAAAGACTTTTCAATCTTAGCTGTTGATAACTCTCCCTTGGCCATGTGCCTGGTCACTAGGGATGGGTGAACGGTTAGGCCCGAGCATAAGTTTGGGCCGAACTTTGGTTGTTCGGATGTTCTGCAGAACACCGAACAATTTGCGGTGTTCAGGGCAAATTTGAAAGGTGCCGGAACACCGTTAAAGTGGGACATTAACATGACAAATCAAAAGTGTTCATTTAAAGGCTTATATGCAAGTTATTGTCATGTTTTAAAGTTTGTCAGATAAAAAAGTTTTAAAAACGGCCGTTATTTCGGGAGCAGCAAGTGACAACAATGAATTTTAAAATAATGCTTTAAAGTGACCCTTCTAAACAATGAAAGTGAAATATTCCTTTACACCTGATATCCAAGGCCCAAACTTCCTCCAGTGGATAAGTGCCTTATACACACAACCCCAGGCATACGTGAAATACTCAGGGTTTAAATCAGACTGCTTCCCGATTCAAAGAGGTACCCGGCAGGGCTGCCCCCTATCTCCCCTGATATTCGCCCTAATAATCGAACCCTTAGCTTCCCTGATAAGGTCTAACCATGATATTCGGGGCCTAGAAATAGCCAACACCACACACAAGCTATGCCTTTTCGCTGACGATGCCCTTTTATTTGTTACGTCTCCACATACTACCCTCCCTAACCTCTTACAGCTCCTAGAGAAGTTCGCCACGGTCTCTGGGCTAGAGGTCAATCAGACGAAATCCAGAGCATTAAATGTCTCTCTAACCCAATCTGAATTCCAACTACTGCAAGCCAACTTCCCTTTTCAATGGTCTTCCAGCTCAATCCCGTATCTAGGGATTAAGCTCACGAGCAACCCCTCACACCTATTCCAATCGAATTATATCCCCATGCTGAAACATATGACTTCACTGCTTAACACCTGGCTACCGCTATGTGTCTCCTGGCTAGGAAGAATAGCCGCAGTAAAAATGTCACTGCTTCCCAAACTTCTTTATTTATACAGAGTACTACCGACACCAATCCCGGCCTATTTCCACAGAGTGATACAAAACCGTGTGTTTAAATATATATGGGGGACTAAAAGACCTAGAATTTCCAGGCCAGTCTTACTTCGTAGTAGACTACAAGGGGGCCTTGGAGTACCAAACTTTGTACATTATTTTCACGCAGCCCAACTAGCCCAGCTAACCCTCTATCATGCCAAAGCGGAAATCCCACTTTGGGTTGCACTGGAAGCCATTGACACCCACCCCATTTCTATATCCAACTTGCTCTGGCTACCCCCACAACACCGGGGACCCACAACCAATCCGGTCACTCTCCACTCATTGAAGCTCTGGGACAAGATATCTAGGACATTTAAATTAGCTTCTCCTCACCGCCCGCTCCTCTCTTTCATAGGCCACCCACTATTCTACCCTGCTTTCACCGAACCATCCTCCTTCCAGACCTGGACACAGGCAGGCCTGCACCGCTTCCGAGACCTAATCTCCCATGGCTCGGTTATACCGTTCCCGACCCTGCAGGCACACTCACATTTGCCCCCAGGAGAGTGCTTCCATTATCTCCAAATCTCTCATTTTATCAGTACTAACCTCGGCCTGAATATAGCCCACACGGGCCTAACACCCTTTGAAGATGTCTGTGATTCAGACCCGCATGCCCCGGGTATTATCTCCAGACTGTACACACACTTGACCTCCCCTCCCATGACTACACCCCCCTACGCCTCAGCATGGTCTAAAGACCTAAATATTGACCTAGACCCAGAGGATTGGTTAACTGTTTGGTCGAACACCAAACTAGCATCCCAGAACATCATCGCCTCAGAAGCAAACTACAAAGTGCTAATGCGGTGGTACTTGGTGCCCGCAAGAATTGCCAAGTTCACCCCATCATATTCCCCGAATTGTTTTAGAGGCTGCAGTGAGCAAGGCACCCACCTTCACATTTGGTGGACTTGCCCAATAGTCCAACGTTTTTGGACGACCATATTCCAAATGGGATCAACCCTACTTGGACACAACATCGCCCCAGACCCTGCTCTGGCTATCCTAAATTACACACCACAGGACTACACTAAGGCGCAATTACGCCTCTTGCTGCAACTCACTACAGCCGCTAAGCAGACAATAGCAAGAAACTGGAAGACCCCCAACCTCAGCATCACTGAAGTCAAAAACAGGGTCACCCGTGCTATGATACACAGCAAAATTGAGGCCAAGATACTAGATAGAACCCCTCAGCACCTTAAAATCTGGCGCCCCTGGGCGGAACATTTTCTTCCCAGCGACTTCGACAAACTCCTCCTGGAACCCTAACACGCTCTCTGACCCTCCCCGCAACCAGGGGGAAACCACTGGATCCTGGGAGCCACTCGACCAAACCTGAACTCAACCTCATACTTCTGCTCTTTTCTCTTCCTTTCTTTCCCTCCCCGCTTTCCTTTTTCTCTTTTTCTCTTTCCTCTTCCCCTTCTTTACCTCCCCCCCCCCCTCGCCTCTACCCGAAACTCTAAATAGGGTGGACAAACCCACACCCCAAGCGTTATCACTGTTACCACGTTCCCTTATTATAGAGCACCCCATACCCAAGGTGTGCATGTGCATGTTGGGGCCTGACCCCAGTTACAGTTACGTTATACTCACGACTCTGATACACTATAACTAAATGCAGATATATCCTTCAGCTTGCCTCAGAAAATTACTGATGTATTCATGCTACAATGTCACCCGCTCTGTTTGTCTTTTGAATATGTTCGTATATTGTTTGTAACAGTAAAAATGAAATATTCCTTTAAATTTCACCTGGGGGTGTCTATAGTATAAAGGAAAAAAAGACATTTATAAAGGAAAAAAAGTAATTTAAAAGTGCTTGTGGCTATAATGAATTGTCGGTCCCGGCTATACAGATAAGTCATTAAAAAAATAGACATTCCCCCAGTCCATTACCAGGCCCTTTGGTATGAATATTAAGGAGAACCCAGAACCAAAATTTTAAAAAAAATTGCATGGGGGTCACCCCAAATTCCATACCCGAAACAAAATTTCTAAAAAAATGGGTTGGGGTCCCCCCAAAAATCCACACCAGACCCTTATCCGAGCACGCAACCTGGCAGACCGCAGGAAAAGAGGGGGGCGAGAGAGCGCTCCCCCTCCTGAACCATACCAGGCCACATACCCTAAACATGGGGAGGGTGCTTTGGGGTAGCCCCTAAAGCACCTTGTTCCAATGTTGATGGGGACAAGGGCCTCATCCCCACAACCCTTGCCCGTTGGTTGTGGGGATCTGCGGGCAGGGGGGTTATCGAATCTGGAAGCCCCCTTTAACAAGGGGACCCCCATATCTCGGCCTCCCCACCGTGTGAAATGGTAGCAGGGTACAAATGTACCCCTACAATTTCACAAAAAAAGTGTCAAAATGGTACAAAAGACAAGACACATCTTGGGACAAGTCCTTTATTAAAAAATAAAAAAATAAAAATGCCCCACGAAGTCCATTTATCTTCCTATCTCGCTCAGCCAACGGACCGAAAAAACAAAAAAAACAAAGCCGTGACCGACCCGCCTCCATGGGAGGGACCCGCCGTATGAAGCGTCCTCGCAGGTGACAGTTCTATAATAACTGAGGGCGGGGCCACATGGTGATGACCCCGTCCCCTCTGATATACGGGGACTTCCCCATGGCTTTCTCTGGGCATCAGAGGGGGCGGGGCCACCTGGTTACATAAATGGTGGCCCGCCCCCTCTGACGCTCCAGGAAAGCCGTGGGGAAGTCCCCGTGCATCAGAGGGGGGCGGGGTCACCTGGGAATGTCACCGTGTGGCCCCGCCCTCAGTTATAAAAGAACTATCATACTGCGGGTGCCTCCCATGGAGGAGGGTCTGTCGCGGCTTTGTTTTTCTTTTTTGATCTGTCGGCAGAGCGAGAGAAGAAGATGAATGGACTTCGTGGGACATTTTTATTTTTTAATAAAGGACTTGTCCCAAGATGTGTCTTGTCTTTTCTACCATTTTGACACCCCCCAGGTACGAAATTTAAAGGAATATTTCACTTTTATTGTTTCACTTTAAGCATTATTAAAATCACTGTTCCAGAAAAAACTGCCGTTTTTAAAACTTTTTTTGCATTAATGTCCCCAGGGGCAGGACCCAGGTCCCCAAACACTTTTTATGACAATAACTTGCATAGAAGCCTTTAAAATGAGCACTTTTGATTATTCATGTTCTTGTCCCATAGACTGTTCATGTGTTCTAATACATTTTTTGCCTGTTCGGTATGTTCTGGTGCAAACCAAACCGGGGGGGGGGGGGGGTTTCAGCCCATCCCTACTAGTCACGTTGTGCACTGTACCTATTACTCTGACCACAGGTATTTCATAGGGAGTCAATCAGCTTTTACTTGATAACATCTCCTGCTTATCCGCTTAGCTTGGGTTATCCCTGGCTTAAACTTCATAACCTGAGCATAGATTGGGCTACAGGAGAGATTAGGTCCTGGTCCCAGACCTGCCTCCAGGACCACATTAAAACTGCTGACCAGTTGATCATTTGTAACTCTTGTGTGGCCAATACCAGTCATGTACCTTTATTGCAATCCAATTCGGATCTTGATCATGACAACTTTTCCAAGTGTGACTTCAGTTTGCATAACAATTTGCCTTTACATGACTTGGTTGTAGCAAAAGACACCGGGAAGTTTATTGAATCCCATATATGCCACCTCTCCAGCTAATTGCCACAGTCTGAATCGTTTCCTCCTAGAGGCTAAACTTACCCATTGTCTTGCAGTCTTGACCCCTGTTTGGAAACTTCCTCTAAGTTTCACAATACCTTACCTCTATCACAATTAATGGGGGCCTTTCCCCTTGACCTTTTGCACAGGGGGAAAGTGGAACTTCCACTTTAACCACTCCTCCCCCCTTACATGCCACATTTGGCATGTCATTTTTTTGGGGGGAGTGGGTGACTACTTTAGAGAGGGACATATAGAAAGGAATACACAATATGGGAGCCCCCAAAGCTGCATAACCCAAAAGTATACAAAAAACAGGAAGTTTCCCCAGGGTTTTTTTTTTAGCAGCAGAGAATTTGTATAGAAATGGTTGATGTAAAAATATCATTTATTTAACAGACAATAATAATTTCAAATGAACAATGATGAATCATCCATACAGGTGGTGCGACACAAAAACAGACATGGAACATCACTCATAGCAAGAAACACCCCGATGCATTTCGACCCTTGCATTTTCTGGTCTCTTCAGGGGGATTTATATTCTAGGAAAATGTCAAAATATCTAATTAAAGACTTTGGACAATATAAAAAATGTAGGTATAGCATTTCAAATTGAGCAAAATTATATCTCCATACACATAGAGGTATAGTTACCAATGGGTGGATGAAGACATGAGGATGTATCGCACAGACCAGCATTGCAGGATTGTAGTTGTCCAGTGATCCCATCGCTGCCACACGTCACTTTAGAGACTTCCTGTCCCACTTCCGCCTACAGGCCGCCTAGGCGGTCCCTCCCTCTTGGAAATCTTCTGGGACACGTGACAGGTCCCAGAAGATTGCCTGTCCACTGGGAGAGCGCAGCGTGACTCGCACATGCGCAGTGCGCACCCGGCTGTGAAGCCGCAAGCTGTCACGGCTGGGTGCCCACAGTTCCAATGGATGCACCGAGGAGAGGGAAAGGAGCAGGGATCTGTGCAGCCACATCACTGGACCGTGGCACAGGTAAGTGTCTGTTTATTAAAAGTCAGCAGCTAAACCTTTTGTAGCTGCTGAATTTTAATTAAAAAAAAGCCTGGAACTCTGCTTTTAAGTTTCAGTCTTGTGTTGCGCCCAATCAATCCCCTGGAAAGCTGTTTGTTCCCCTCCATCTTAGGCTTAAAGTACTTTCAGAAGCACATGA
Organism: Lithobates sylvaticus; assembly: GCA_028564925.1. NCBI lineage: Eukaryota > Metazoa > Chordata > Amphibia > Anura > Ranidae > Lithobates > Lithobates sylvaticus. The sequence continues at coordinate 495,086,242 of CM053027.1, read as the reverse complement.
CACTAAGACGGTCAGGCACCCAGGGATTACTAAGACATTTTCTTTGGTCATACGCAGGCTTTGGTGGCCCTCTCTCCATAAGGACTCCTGTTCTTATGTTAAAGCTTGCAAAACCTGTGCTCGCTTTAAGTCCTCAAAAGTCAAGCCCTCTGGGTCACCCCTACCTTTGCCTGTCCCTAAACACTCTTGGACACAAATCCAGGCTAACTTGTCCCTAAGTTCTGCTGTCTCTACACCTGCCAATGTGGTTCAGTTTGCCTTTGCACCAGTTACTCTGGTCCAGCCCATGCCAGTTGAGCCTACTACTTTTTCATATTCGGGACTTTCAGTAACGTGGCCTCACCCTACTGCAACTACAACTGCTCAAACCTGTCTAAGAAGTTCCATCAATCATTTGGATAGTCTGCCTGATTCTGCCAGGTGGGGCCTTCAACCTTTTTTTTAAGCCACTCTGCATCCAGCTTCTGTTCCAGCTATTCAGCCTGACTCCAGTGCCATGCCACTTGCTAGGCAACCTGACCTCGCTGATCCCCTGACCCTTGCTTAGTCTTATGGTCTTGTACCAGATGTCCAGCTTGTCTGTAAGGGTCCAGGGGCACCTCCTCAGAGAGGGGTAATGTCAGGAGCATCTAGCGTTTCTGCACCTCATTCCCACATCCCAGTTTGGGTGGAGACCAAACCTGATTTAAGCCAGCCAGGCTTGCATTCTCATGTTTGTGATAGCTTGTGTAATACCTGATAAAGCTCCCTGTTTGTCTGCCCTGCTCTGCCAGATTGGATTACCTCGTTGATGACCTTGGATGCGATATTAACAATTTTCTGAACTCTGCCTGCCTTTTGACTCTGGACATTGGCCCTGACTATTCTGAACCTTGTCTGTCTGCCAACAGCAAGCATCCGTTTACTTTGCTCAGTTTGCGCCTGCCATGATTTTAATAATGCTTAAAGTGAAGCAATAAAAATTAAGTATTCCTTTAAATATCGTGCTTGGGGGGTCTCCTTAGTCATAAGTCCTGTATAAGTCCTGAGGGCAACCGAGTACCGGTAGGCCTGCTTGGCTTATCAGAAAGGGGGCTGCTATAGGTGACTTACACAAAAGCTAGCTATAGTGTCTGACCCACCTGCTTTAGGGGTAAGCATGACAGTCCCATAGCTATCCATTCCTCTTTTTAACCATAGGACCATTAATAAATTATGTCAGACAGCCCCCCAACCACTTACCTCTAGCCACCCTTTTAAAAATGACATCACCAAAACTCAACTTGTAGTAAAAAAATAACAAATATAATTGCTATGTCATATGTCATATAACATTATTAGAAATTACCTTTCCATCTCACTCTGTAACTACTGTAAATTTATAAATTTGTTAAAATAGTGAAGTGTCGTTTAATGCCCCCTAAAATATAATTTTTCTACTTGTGTGATTGCTCACTGCTTTTCTCAAAAGTCTGCATTAAGATACAAGTTGAATTAAGCAACAGGCAGTGTGTTTTTGATGAGATGCTCTCTATAACCTGTCTTCTTCTGTAGTAATGCTGCCACTGCACTTCAACACTGAGGATGCACCAGTTTGTTTCAATGAAGGAAATGTACGATTTAGAAGTCAGTTTGAGAGTGGAGACAGTGAACAGAGAAAGTTAGGAATTTGCAAAAACATCAGCTAAAATCCTTGTAATGTTTACAGTTTATTGAAAGGGTTTTGTGCTTTCTTTGTCGATAAAACTGAAGTTAAACTTTAAGCTACAAACAAATGAAACTCATTTAAGAAAAAAAGCTATTAAAGCTACAAGTTTTTTTATTTTACTGCAACGCTTATTACTTTCGGTGGTAGTAAAACTGTTAATTTAAAGTGGACCTTGCAGTAAGAAACAACTAAACTTCCCAACCTTGTCCTAAATCACAAAGGCTAATAAATTTCATGTTTTGGTAAAGTTTTTTTATTCCTTGGGCCTAGCAATTTATGACGGGTGACTACTACATAGGGCTTAGTTGTTGTGAACTGCAAAATTAGTTTTAACACATAGCCCTTTCAACATGAAAGTGTGTCCTTAATATTTGACTTTAAAGCTTGATGAGCTTGCTTAAAAAACGCAAGTAAATTTTATGATCATCAATAAGCAGTTGAAGAAAACGAATGCAATCATAAAGTTTTCCCCATCTTTGATAAAACCTAAATACCTAAATTGGCAGTAAATATAATTGTTCACCTTGCTCATCTTGAGAAAAAATATTTTGCCCGTTTACAGTAGTTGTCCTTACTACAGCCAATACTATGTGGTGTCAGTTTGTAATGAGTTCAGAGCAAAGCTTAACATTTAATCACTCATCCATCCTGTCACAGTGATGAAAAATTATCTGTCAATGTGAAAACAGAAATACTGGTGACTGACATCAGCTTTGTTTTCTGGTAAACTAGTCCAATTGAATTAATTGTCTTCATCATAGCACTCCACACTCGTTTCCTTCCCAGAATTCTCTATTATCACCATCATTTCTTGTTGCCAACAGACAGTCACTCTCAAAGGTCTGATTAATTTAGCTGGAACAGACTGAAAACTGTGTTTGGCTTTGTTATTTTACAACTCTGCCAAGTGTAAAATAGTGAAAGTTTATCTTGTCAATCTAAACATTTTGCATTGATGGACAGGATAAGTCATAGTGAATACTATAAAACATTGCAGTTGAAGATGAAGGAGTTTACATTCAAAATCAAAGCTGCAATTGGAGATTGAAAGTCCATCACTAGTATGAACAATACTATAAGTATGAGAGGTGAAGTAAACCTGATAGTAATCACGTTGAAATATGGGTTCCATATTAAAAGTTGTACTTTTCATCAACACATTTTGAAATTTGTGTCAGGTATTTGCTTGATCTCATATCGTTTTTTTTACTCCAGTTTGTCAGCTATCAACAGTGACCAATTTTCAAACAGACTCTCAACTCTTCTTATTGTTGTCAATTTTAGATCTACTCTGTTGAATGAGCTTAATCTAGGAACACTGATTTTATTACACATGGGGGTTGATTTACTAAAGGTAAAATGACTATGCACTTTGCAAATTGCAGTTGCTCCAGAGCTTAGTAAAAGAGGTAAAGCTCCACTTTGTAAAGAATACCAAATCACGTGCACAGGGGCGTCGCCGGGGGGTGGCTAGGGGGGGCTGGAGCCCCGAATGGGTCCCTGAAAAGCCCCGAGTCTCGCAATGCCTGCATTGCATTGTTAGCCCCGAGTGCCATCGGCTAATTTCGGCTGCACTCGCTAACAGATCGGTTCCCAGCAGCCGAAATTAGCCGAGTGCCATAGCGGCCGAAAGCGGCCGAAATTGGACGAAAGTGGCTGAGTGGCGAGTGCCACTGGTCCCGCCTTCTGGAGCGGGACGTGTGACGTGACGTCCATCTTAGCCTGCAGGCTCCAGAAGGCGGGAGCGCTACATCCCCGCTCGGGCGGGCGGCTCGGCTCTCCTCTCCTCCTTGGCTCCGATCGGCTCCTCTCCCCAGTGACTGACTGACTGACTGCCTGCCGTGACCGCACACCATGGCTGAGGTAGGTCAGACACGGAGACTACTAGTGTATGTATGTCATTGTCAGTGGGTCAGGCAGGTCAGTATGTGTAGGTCAGTGGTCAGTATGTGTAGGTCAGTGGTCAGTGTATGTAGGTCAGTGGTCAGTGTAGGTCAGTGGTCAGTATGTGTAGGCCAGTGTGTCTAGGTCAGTGGTCAGTGTATGTAGGTCAGTGGTCAGTGTATGTAGGTCAGTGTGTGTAGGTCAGTGGTCAGTGTGTGTAGGTCAGTGGTCAGTGTGTGTAGGTCAGTGTATGTGTAGGTCAGTGGTCAGTGTATGTAGGTCAGTGTGTGTAGGTCAGTGGTCAGTGTGTGTAGGTCAGTGGTCAGTGTGTGTAGGTCAGTGTGTGTAGGTCAGTGGTGAGTGTATGTAGGTCAGTGTGTGTAGGTCAGTGGTCAGTGTATGTAGGTCAGTGTGTGTAGGTCAGTGGTCAGTGTGTGTAGGTCAGTGGTCAGTGTGTGTAGGTCAGTGGTCAGTGGTCAGTGGTCAGTGTGTGTAGGTCAGTGGTCAGTGTGTGTAGGTCAGTGGTCAGTGTATGTAGGTCAGTGTATGTAGGTCAGTGGTCAGTGTGTGTAGGTCAGTGGTCAGTGTATGTAGGTCAGGCACTCAGGCAGGTCAGTGGTCAGTGTGTGTAGGTCAGGCAGGTCAGTGTGTGTAGGTCAGTGGTCAGTGTGTGTAGGTCAGTGGTCAGTGTGTGTAGGTCAGTGTGTGTAGGTCAGTGGTCAGTGTGTGTAGGTCAGTGTATGTAGGTCAGTGGTCAGTGTGTGTAGGTCAGTAGTCAGTGTATGTAGGTCAGGCAGGTCAGTGTGTGTAGGTCAGTGTGTGTAGGTCAGTAGTCAGTGTATGTAGGTCAGGCACTCAGGCAGGTCAGTGGTCAGTGTGTGTAGGTCAGTGGTCAGTGTATGTAGGCCAGTGTGTGTAGGTCAGTAGTCAGTGTATGTAGGTCAGTGGTCAGTGTATGTAGGTCAGGCACTCAGGCAGGTCAGTGTGTGTAGGTCAGTAGTCAGTGTATGTAGGTCAGTGTGTCTAGGTCAGGCAGGTCAGTGTGTGTAGGTCAGTGTATGTAGGTTAGGCAGGTCAGTGTGTGTAGGTCAGGCAGGTCAGTGTATGTAGGTCAGTAGTCAGTGTATGTAGGTCAGTGTGTGTAGGTCAGGCAGGTCAGTGTATGTAGGTCAGTAGTCAGTGTATGTAGGTCAGTGTGTGTAGGTCAGGCAGGTCAGTGTATGTAGGTCAGGCAGGTCAGTGTGTGTAGGTCAGGCAGGTCAGTGTATGTAGGTCAGGCAGGTCAGTGTGTGTAGGTCAGGCAGGTCAGTGTATGTAGGTCAGTGTATGTAGGTCAGGCAGGTCAGTGTGTGTAGGTCAGGCAGGTCAGTGTATGTAGGTCAGGCAGGTCAGTGTGTGTAGGTCAGGCAGGTCAGTGTATGTAGGTCAGGCAGCTCAGTGTGTGTAGGTCAGGCAGGCCAGTGGTCATTGTATGTAGGTCATTGTATGTAAGCCACACATCCCCACCACCCAGGCCAAAAAAAATGCCGCAACCCCCCCCCCCCCCCCCCCGGTTCTTCGACCTCGGGCTGAAGCCCCTGGCCTTTTTGCCACCTAGCAACGCCCCTGCACGTGCAAGGAAAATAAAAAAAACACAATTTTTGCTTGCATGTGATTGGATGATAGAAGTCAGCAGAGCTTCTGCTCATTTACTAATAGGGATGAGCCGAACACCCCTGCAGTTCGGTTCGCAGCAGAACATGCGAGCAGACAAAAAATTTGTGCAAACACTGTTAAAGTCTATGGGACACGAACGTGAAAAATCAAAAGTGCTAATTTTAAAGGCTTATGTGCAAGTTATTGCCATAACAAGTGTTTGGGGACCTGGGTCCTTGCCGCAGGTTAAATGTATCAATGCAAAAAAAAGTTTTAAAACAGCAGTTTTTTCAGGAGCAGTGATTTTAATAATGCTTAAAGTGAAGCAATAAAAATTAAGTATTCCTTTAAATATCGTGCTTGGGGGGTCTCCTTAGTCAGCCTGTAAAGGAGCACATATTTACCATTTTCATAACAGTACCACAGTAAAATTACATTTCTAAAGGAAAAAATTTAATTTAAAATTGCTTGTGGCTGTAATGTATTGCCAGACGCCAACAATATAGATACAACTTATTGAAAAAACTGTGTGAATCCCCCCCTAGTCTATTACCAGGCCCTTTGGGTCTGGTATGGATTTTAAGGGCAACCCCATGCCAAAATAAAAAAAATGGTGTGGGGCCCCCCAAAATACATGCCAGACCCTTATCTGAGCAAGCAACCTGGCAGGCCATAGGAAAAGGGGGGGAGGAGAGAGCGTCCCCCCTCCTGAACCGTACCAGGCCACATGCCCTAAACTAGGGGAGGGTGCTTTGGTGTTCCCCCCAAAACACCTTGTCCCCATGTTGATGGGGACAAGGGCCTCTTCCCCAAAACCCTTGCCCAGTGGTTGTGGGGATCTGCGGCTGGGGGGCTTATCAGAATCTGGAAGAACCCTTTAACAAGGGGCCCCCAGATCCAGCCCCCCCATGTGAATGGATATCGGATACATTGTACCCCTGCTCATTTACCAATAAAGTGTCAAAAAAGTAAAAATGACAGGAAACAGTTTTGGACAATTTCTTTATTAAAAAAAAAAGTGTCCCGCGATGTCCATCCATCTTTAACCACTTCCCGCCCGGTCAATAGTAAATTGACGTCCGGGAAGTGGCTTCGTTATCCTGACTGGGCGTCATATGACGTCCTTCAGGATAACAGCCGCCGCGCGCCCGTGGGGGCGCGCATCGCGGCGATCGGTGGAGCGGTGTGTCAGTCTGACACACCGCTACACTGATCTCGGTAAAGAGCCTCCGGCGGAGGCTCTTTACCACGTGATCAGCCGTGTCCAATCACGGCTGATCACGATGTACACAGGAAGAGCCGTTGATCGGCTTTTCCTCACTCGCGTCTGACAGACGCGAGTAGAGGGGAGCCGATCGGCGGCTCTCCTGACAGGGGGGGTCTGCGCTGATTGTTTATCAGCGCAGCCCCCCCGCAGATGCCCACACTGGACCACTAGGGAAGCCCCCAGGACCACCAGGGAAGCCCCCAGGACCACCAGGGAAGCCCCCAGCATGTGGATGGCCAGGTACATCCCCCATGGCCATCCACATGTTAAAAAAAAATCAAAAATATGCCAATCAGTGCCCACAGATGGGCACTGATTGGCACATCATATTTAATAAAAAAAAAAAGTAAAAAAAAAGGATTCCCAGCAATGCCACCCATAAGTGTTATCAGTGCCACTCATCAGCGTCCATCAGTGCCCATCCGTGCCCACCCATGCCCACCTATCAGTGCCCATCCATGCCACCTATCAGTGCCCATGCATGCCACCTATCAGTGCCCATCCATGCCACCTATCAGTGCCACCTATATGTGTGCATCAGTGCCACCCATAAGTACCCGTCAGTGCTGCCTATGAGTGCCCATCAGTGCCACCTGAGTGCCCATCAGTGCCGCATACCAGTGCCACCTATCAATGCCCATCAGTGCCACCTATCAGTGCCCATCAGTGCCGCCTATCAGTGCCCATCATCAGTGCCCCCTCATCGGTGCCCCCTAATTGGTGCCACCTCATCGGTGCCCATCAGTGCCGCCTTATCAGTGCCCATTAGTGCCGCCTTATCAGTGCCCGTCATTGAAGAAGAAAACGCACTTATTTACAAAAAAAATTAACAGTGACAAAGAAAAACTTGTTTTTTTGCAAAATTTTCGGTCTTTTTTTGTTTGTTGCGCAAAAAATAAAAATCGCAGAGGTGATCAAATACCACCAAAAGAAAGCTCTATTTGTGGGAACAAAATGATAAAAAATTTGTTTGGGTACAGTGTAGCATGACCGCGCAATTGTCATTCAAATTGCGACATCGCTGAAAGCTGAAAATTGGCTTGGGCGGGAAGGTGTCTAAGTGTCTGGTATTGAAGTGGTTAATCACGGCACTGATGGACCCGAGAAAAAAAAGGGAAAAACTCTGCCTCAATGGGAGACGTCCCTACGACTGGCGTGTTTTTGCTTTGACAGCTGTTATATAGGCAAGATGACGTCAGAGGTAGGCGAGGTCATCCGTTTACGTCACCGGGTGGCCCCACCCTCAGCTATACAGTATCTCACAAAAGTAAGTACACCCCTCAAATTTTTGTAAATACTTTATTACATTTTTTCATGTGACAACACTGAAGAAATTACACTTTGCTACAATGTAAAGTAGTGAGTTTACAGCTTGTATAACAGTACAAATTTGCTGTCCCCTCAAAATAACACACATCCATTAATGTCCAAACCGCTGGCAACAAAAGTGAGTACACTCCTAAGTCAAAATGTCCAAATTAGGCCCAAAGTGTCAATATTTTGTGTGGCCACCACTATTTTTCAGCACTGCCTTAACCTCTTGGGAATGGAGTTCACCAGAGCTTCACAGGTTGCCACTTGAGTCCTCTTCCACTCCTCCATGACGACATAACGGAGCTGGTGGATATTAGAGCATTTTTACACCTTCAATTTGAGGATGCCCCACAGATGCTCAATAGGGTTTAGGTCTGGCGACATGCTTGGCCAGTCCATCACCTTTACCCTCAGTTTCTTTAGCAGGGCAGTGGTCGTCTAGGAGGTGTGTTTGGGGTCATTCTCATGTTGGAATACTGCCCTGCGGCCCAGTCTCCTAAGGGAGGGGATCATGCTCTACTTCAGTATGTCACAGTAAATGTTGGCATTCATGGTTCCCTCAATGAACTGTAGCTGCCCAGTGCCGGCAGCATTCATGCAGCCCCAGACCATGACACTCCCACCACCATGCTTGACTGTAGGCAAGACTCACTTGTCTTTGTACCCCTCACCTGGTTGCCACCACACACGCTTGACACCATCTGAACCAAATACGTTTATCTTGGTATCATCAGATCAGACAGAAAGAACAGTATTTATAATATAAAACTGCATGCAGGGCACTGGACAGACCACTAGGGACAAAAGGGATGTGAAATAAATTGATACAGTAATGTAATCTGTAAGATTACAGTGTACTGTACTTGTATTGTGTGTTTTACTTTTTGAATTTGGCGCCGTTCTCCATCCCCGTGCGTCGCAACACTCGCAGGGAATGGAGCTCGGCTCCGTGATAGATCGAGCAGAGGACTGCTTGCACACAGTGTGGAGAGACATTGCAGGATCCTGTGGCTCAGGGTTACTGCTTTTGGTGCTGAATATCCACCCCGAGCCACACTCGGGAATACTGTCAGGGAGGTTAATATCCATACCAGACCCAAAGGGCCTGGTAATGGACTGGGGGGGGGGAACTCATGCCGTTTTTTTCAATGATTTTTATGTATATTTCCTGGGATACGGCAATACATTACTGCCGCAAGCAGTTTTAAATTTAATTTTTTCCTTTAGAAATTACATTTTGCTGCTCTCCTTCATTACACTATGTACGGCCACCGTTTAAGCAGCCTTACTTAGTGTGGGGCGTGGACTGAGCCATGATTTGACAATCATGGCTTTCACAGCAGAACGGACTGTAATTGGCCAAAGCATGCAGGTCAGGTGCATGCTTTGGCCAATCATCAGTCGTCAATGCACTGCGATCCCGGTGTGCATTGACGAACTCGCAGTGCATTATGGGGCGTTTGCCAGGCGCTCAAATTTCCGGCGAACGCTCCATAATATTCTAAATTTGGTGAACGGGCGAACACCTGATGTTCGAGTTGAACTTACGTTCGACTCGAACATCGGGGGCATGCTTTGGCCAATCATCAGTCGTCAATGCACTGCGATCCTGCAGTGCATTGACGATCTCGCAGTGCATTATGGGGCGTTCACCAGGCGCTCAAATTTCCCACGAACACTCCATAATATTCTAAATTTGGATGAACGGGTGAACACCCGATGTTTGAGTCGAACTTACATTCGACTCGAACATCGGGCTCATCCCTATTTACTAAGTTCTGGAGCAAATGAGTGCAACTGCACTTTGCAAAGTGCACAGTCTATTTGCCTTTAGTAAATCAACCCCATAAGGTCCAGATCATGCTAAATAAGTTTAGAAATACCAACCTTTTTTTGCAGAATTTTTCATTGGGATTGCAGTTTCCACATAATACAAAAAATGTTTTTCCTTCTCCTCCGTATTCAATAATGTCAGTGATGAGTATTTCCCTGTTGTGATTGTGATGTACTTTGGATTAGCCAACCGGAATAGCCAACAGTGCTTTCATTACTAAGATTGACAGGCATTATTCAAATTTCTTGTATACAGTACACTGATTTTGCTAATTTTGGCAGCTAGCCACCACCCAGTCATGGTAGGAAAAAATTACTCAATATTCAGCAGTGAACTCCTTTTGTTTGAAGGCCAATTATTTGGACTGAACAAGTAGGAGAACTCTTCTAAATATCAAACTGTGGCTGTGCAATATCCTATATCTTTATGCTTTGAATATGTATGGTTTTGTACTTTAATACACTGAACTGGTACTAATAAAACTTTATGTTTACCTTCTAATTATGAATTGGGCTTCAGTGGAAGAACAATGTATATTAAATGTTCCCTGATTTATAGTCCATTTGCCAGGGAACTGCTAAGGTTCTCTTGGATTATTGAGGCAAAGAAGTTATGTAGAACCATTTGAATGATATATCTATGTATAAACGTTTATAAGACACGTAACCATACATTCGGAAGCTGTTTCCCTTTTTGGTTTTGATTTTTCTGTTTCAATTGTTTTTATTAGTATTTTGAAAAGAGCAAAAAGTAAGTGATTGCTTTGCAGAGCAGCAAACAATCCCTGCATGCTCTGTACATACAACAAGGAATAGTACATAAGTAAGGGGGAGAAAAAAAACAAAATAAGATCTTGGTAGTCGGGTTATGTCTTCCATAAGGCCACCGGTGAGCAAATAGACACCAACAGAAGTAAACAGACAAGCCTTGAGCTACGGATTGAATATAAAACAACAAGAACATTGTTAACACTGGGAGGTAGCCGTCCAGACGAATGCCCATTAAATCAGAATATGGAACAATAAATCATAAAGATCTTGAGATTGAGAGCTCACTAAAGCGTAATCACTGTAAATAGGCCTACAAAAAGGAAAAGCCTTTATCCAGTAATTATAGTTTCCGAAGTATTTCCCATTACCAAGCAATAAAACGGTCCCATGTGAGGGACTCCAATCCCCCAACTGTAAACATTAGCAGCTTAAGTAAGAAAAGAAAAAGAGAGCTGTCAGAGCATGATGCCAAGGTTGACAAGAGTCAAGGGAACAATATAAGAGGTAAGACAAGAGGAAGGAAAAAAAGAGGTGAATCCGCCCGGGGATCCTCTATTAACTATCCATACAGTCAACTTCGTTCTTCCAGGACCTGCAGCTAAGCAAGCCAAGGAGACCATATTTTTCCAAAAGTGGATTGTGGATCTCATAAGACACTCACGATTTTTTCATTCAACGTGAACCATGTTTCTGTTTCACTAATACAATATCTATAACAAGGCTTTTCCACGCTGTCGCTATAGAAGAGGGAGAAGATGAAGAAACCGAAGGATGAAGAAAGGAAGAAGGAAGACCAGAAGAAAGAAGATTTTAATAAAGGAATTGTTAAAGACCGTCTCCTGTCATTTTTAAAATTTTTGACACTTTTTTGGTGAAATGGTAGGGGTACTTTTGTACCCCTTACCATTTCACACAGGGGGGGGGCAGGATCTGGGGGTCCCCTTGTTAAAGGGGGCTTCCAGATTCCGATAAGCCCCCTGCCCGCAGACCTCCACAACCAATGGCCAGGGTTGTGGGGAAGAGGCCCTTGTCCTCATCAACATGGGGACAAGGTGCTTTGGGGGGTCTCAGACCCCCAAAGCACCCTCCCAATGTTGAGGGCATGTGGCCTGGTACGGTTCAGGACGAGAGCGCCCCCCCCCTCTTTTCCTGCGGCCTGCCAGGTTGCGTGCTCGGATAAGGGTCTGGTATGGATTTTGAGGGGACCCCACGCCATTTTTTTTTTTTGGCTGGGGTTCCCCTTAATATCCATAGCAGACCTGAAGGGCCTGGTTATTGAATTTGGGGGGACCCCCACGCTTTTTTTTTTTTTTTTTTTATCAATGACTTTTTTTTTTATCAATGACTTTCAATGAATGACTGTTCTCTGTGTTACGGGAGCCGTCAATTCATTAGCCGCAAGTGAAGGGGCGCATGTTTCCTGTGCTTAGAACTGTCCCTGAACAAAGTGTCATTTTTGCAGGAAAAAAAGCTATTTAAAATCAAGGGATTTACCAGACCCTTGAGGTCTGGGATGGATTTTAAGGGGAACCCCGGCCAAAAAAAAAATGGTGTGGGGTCTTCCTCAAAATCCATACCAGACCCTTATCCGAGCACGCAACCTGGCAGGTCGCAGAAAAAGAGGGGGGACGAGAGCGGCCCCCCCTCCCTCCTGAACCGTACCAGGCCACATGCCCTCAACATTGGGAGGGTGCTTTGGGGGTCTGAGACCCCCCAAAGCACCTTGTCCTCATGTTGATGAGGACAAGGGCCTCGTCCCCACAACCTTGGCCATTGGTGGTGGGGGTCTGCGGGCAGGGGGCTTATCGGAATCGGGAAGCCCCCTTTAACAAGGGGACCCCCAGATCCCGCCCCCCCTGTGTGAAATGGTAAGGGGGTACAAAAGTACCCCTACCATTTCACCAAAAAAGTGTCAAAAATTTAAAAAATGACAGGAGACGGTCTTTGACAATTCCTTTATTAAAATTTTCTTTCTTCTGGTCTTCCTTCTTCCTCTCTTCATCCTTCGGTTTCTTCATCTTCTCCTTCCGGCATCTTCTTCCATCTTCTTCTTCCATCATCTTCTTCCTCCGATCCGCTTCTTCTTGCTCTGGTCTTCTCGTCCGACATCTTCTTCCATGGCGTCGACGTCTCTTCTGGGCCGCTCCGCGCAATGGGAGGCTCCCGCTGTGTGAGGCTTCGCTGCGTCTGACAGGTCTTTTATAATGGAGGGCGGGGCCACCTGGTAACCCCGCCCCCTCTGACGCACGGAGACGTCATGGGGAATTCCCTATGGCTTTGCTTTCCCCATGACGTCAGAGGGGGGCGGGGTCACCAGGTGGCCCCGCCCTCCATTATAAAAGACCTGTCAGACGCAGTGAAGCCTCACACAGCGGGAGCCTCCCATTGCGTGGAGCGGCCCAAGAAGAGACCCGGACGCCGTGGAAGAAGATGCCGGACGAGAAGACCAGAGCAAGAAGAAGCGTATCGGAGGAAGAAGATGATGGAAGAAGATGGAAGAAGATGCCGGAAGGAGAAGATGAAGAAACCGAAGGATGAAGAAAGGAAGAAGGAAGAACAGAAGAAAGAAGATTTTAATAAAGGAATTGTCAAAGACCGTCTCCTGTCATTTTTACCATTTTTGACACTTTTTTGGTGAAATGGTAGGGGTACTTTTGTACCCCTAACCATTTCACACAGGGGGGGGGGGGGGGGGCGGGATCTGGGGGTCCCCTTGTTAAAGGGGGCTTCCAGATTCCGATAAGCCCCCTGCCCGCAGACCCCCACAACCAATGGCCAGGGTTGTGGGGAAGAGGCCCTTGTCCTCATCAACATGGGGACAAGGTGCTTTGGGGGGTCTCAGACCCCCAAAGCACCCTCCCAATGTTGAGGGCATGTGGCCTGGTACGGTTCAGGAGGGAGGGGGCCGCTCCTGTCCCCCCTCTTTTCCTGCGGCCTGCCAGGTTGCGTGCTCGGATAAGGGTCTGGTATGGATTTTGAGGGGGCCCCACGCCATTTTTTTTTTTTTTGGCCGGGGTTCCCCTTAAAATCCTTCCCAGACCTCAAGGGTCTGGTATGGATTTTGAGGGGGACCCCACGCCATTTTTTTTGGCTGGGGTTCCCCTTAATATCCATAGCAGACCTGAAGGGCCTGGTTATTGAATTTGGGGGGACCCCCACGCTTTTTTTTTATATTTTTTTTATTTTTTATCAATGCCTTTTTTTTATCAATGACTTTCAATGAATGACTGTTCTCTGTGTTACGGGAGCCGTCACTTCATTAGCCGCGAGTGATTTTAAATAGCTTTTTTTCCTGCAAAAATTACACTTTGTGCAGGGACAGTTCTAAGCACAGGAAACATGCGCCCCTTCACAGGCATACTATAGACACCCCCCAGGTACGAAATTTAAAGGAATATTACACTTTTATTGTTTCAATTTTTTTTTTTAACAACCAGGTTGGTTTTTTATTATAGTTGAAAAAGGAATGATACAAGTAAAATACAACAAGCAGTAGAACAGTTTGTCATAAATACATACAAGTGCATAGTACAGAGCAGAGGATTAACAGTAGAACAGTGGGTAGGTAACCATTTCCACATTTCCCTTACAACATGACATTCGGGTGTGTTACAACCGGGACGAGGGGGGGGGGGGAAGGGGTGGCCCCAGCCGCCCATACCCAGCTCCCAGGTCCAAGGGGGAGGAGAGCCTCCCCGCGGGGGCGGTTTAAACTTGTTCTATCCAGGGTAGCCACACACGGTCAAACTTCAGTGGGCATCCCCTGCTGGCATACGTCAATCTATACATGGGAAGGACTGCATTGACCATGGTATCCCAGGAGGCCACTGAGGGAGGGGAAGGCGATGTCCACTTCACTAGAATCGCCTTCTTAGCATAAAATACTAGTAGGGAAATCAGTATCTTGGTATACCTGGGTCTTTGGTCGTCCTCATGGATGCCCAGCAGCGCCAGCTCAGGCGAAGCAGGTAAGGTGAGCTGCAGTCTCGTATTAATACAATCAAAAACTCTGGACCAGTATCTTTGGAGGCGGGGACAGGTCCAGAACATATGTAGAAATGACCCATCACTGGATTGACACTTAGGGCAGTCCGGGGATCTGAGGGGGAAAATTCTGTGCAGTCTCTGTGGCGTGTAGTATACCCGATGCAGGAATTTAGTGTGAATTAGTTTATCCTTAGAGGAAATAAGAACTTTAGCCCCTTCCTCAAAGCATTCTTCCCAGGTTTCCCTATCTAGGCTGGGAATATCATTCCGCCACCTAACCCATAGGGCTTCCATCTTGGGCGAGTCAACCCCCAGCAGAACGAAATACAAGGAAGATAAGGTTTTCTTAAGCATCTCCTGTGACAATACTTCCTCAACGGGGTCCACTGCCAGGGTGATTCTCCCCTGAAATTGTGCCCTAGCCGCGTGTCTTAATTGGTAATATCGGAACAGCATATTACACGGGATGCCACGCTCGGTCACCATGTCCTGGAATGTTAACACAGCCCCATCTCTAACGATATCTCGGAGGGTCATGACCCCATATCCAGCCCATATCTGCGAGTCTGGTATCATTCTAAAGTGGGGCAACAATGAGTTCTCCCAGAGTGGCATATTGGGTGAGTATTGTTGGGGACGGAGGAACCGTTTCCTCGCCATCGTCCAGACTCTTAGGGTTGTCTTAGTAGGGTCAGGTAGGGGAGGGTGCCCCCCCGAGCCTCTGTGCACTACGTTACCCAGCCCCTGAAGGGAGCCCAGTATAGCCGCCTCTAAGCAGACGGCCGCATTTGATTTAGGTTGGGTAAACCACCACTGCACCGTGACCAGCACCGCCGCCCAGTAGTACACCTGCAGGTTGGGCAATGCGAGACCTCCACAGCGGGCTGGCAGCTGCAGCGTTGATCTAGCCAGTCGAGGAGTGGCACCTCTCCAGAGGAACGACCCAATATGTGTCTCCAGGTCCTTGAAAAAGGATACAGGGATCCACACGGGGGAGTTACGGAACACATAAGTAAAGCGGGGTAGGTAAAGCATTTTAAGGACATTAATCCGGCCCATTAGGTTGAGTGGTAAGTCTCTCCATTTAGAGCAATGCTCTTTTAGTCGTGTAACTATGGGGTGGAGATTCAAGCGACCAAAGTCCCGAAGGTCCCTGGTCACTACAATGCCTAGGTATTTGAACTCCTCTACCCAGAGCAAAGGGGAGTTTGGCCGAAGCACTCGGGGATGCGGATCCAGCGGGAAGAGTACAGACTTGGACCAGTTGATCCGGATCCCCGAGAACCTGCCAAATACATCAAAAACCCTCAGCGCCTCCTGTAGGGAGGCACCTGCGTCCTGTAAATACAGCAGCGCATCGTCTGCATATAGTGAGATTTTCTCCTCCAGAGGGCCAATCCTCAACCCCCTAATCTCCTCATCCCCCCGAATGAGAATGGCCAGAGGCTCGAGCGCCAAGGCAAAGAGGCTGGGTGACAAGGGGCACCCCTGCCTCGTGCCCCTCCGGAGGAGAAAATAGTCTGAGAGAGTACTGTTGACACGTACCCTGGCCCTAGGAGACCTGTACAACAGGCCCAACCATCGCAGAAAGTTGGGACCGAACCCAAATCTCTTTAGTACCTCCCAGAGAAAGGTCCATTCCACAGAGTCAAACGCCTTCTCTGCGTCCAGAGAGGCGATGACCCTGTGGCCTCCATTATCATGGGCAGTGGTCAAGTTAAGAAACAGCCTCCTAATATTGATGTCGGTGCCCTTCCCCGGCATGAAGCCCGTTTGATCTTGGTGAATCAAATCCTCCATAACAGTCGCCATTCGCAGGGCCAGGATCTTGGCTAGCAGCTTGGCGTCAGCATTTATTAAGGAGATGGGCCTGTATGAGGCGCAGTTTTCCGGGTCCTTACCGGGCTTGGGCACCAGCACCACTACCGCCTCTGCCATGGAGTCAGGTAGTGACTCCATAGATGAAAATTGTTTAAATAGTGCGACCATCTTGGGGGCCAGTAGTTCCTGGTGTACTGAGTAAAATTCTATCGGGAGTCCATCGGGTCCCGGGGACTTGCCTGCCTGCATACAACTCAGGGCCTTCTGTACCTCCTCCAATGTGATCTCCCCCTCCAGAGCCACGCACTTAGCCGGGTCTAGAGTAGGAAATCGTACCAGGTCAAGATATCTAGACAATTCCCCCGAAGAATACTCCGCCTTAGAGGAGTACAACTCCTGGAAGAAATTTAAAAATTTGTTCCCAATTGCTTCTTGGGTGGTCAGGAGGGACCCGTCTGGTTCCCGCAGCCGGCCAATATGCGTGGTTGCAAATTGCCCCTTGGCTAACCAGGCAAGAAGCCTCCCATTCTTGTCCCCAAACTCAAACACCCTCTGGGCACTGTCTAGCATAGACTTCTTGGTGAGATCAACCCTGAGCAATGATAGCCTGCTTAAAGTGAATTGCCATGAGGCATAGTTGCTTGGGCTGGGATCCCCGACATATGTACGCTCCCCCTCCTGGGCCTGCGATTCGAGTAGCTGGAGAGACTGCACAGAACTCCTCTTTTTGTCACGTATGCGTCTAATATATTCCCCTCTTACCCAGGCCTTAAAAGCATCCCAGGTGACCAATGGACTAGTGGAGTCCGAGTTGTGTACCCAGAAATTGTATAGTCCCTCGGGAATTTCCTCTTGAATGTCTGGCTCCATTATCCAAAATTTGGAGAGCCTCCACAATCCCCGACCCCCACCTGCCGCCGCACACACCGTGACTAGGATAGGAGCGTGATCCGAAATACCACGGGGGAGGATCTCCGCAGAGACCGTCTCCCGTAGCAGTCCCGGAGAAGCAAAGGCCATGTCCAATCTGGACAGTGAACGGTAAGTGGTCGACAGGCACGTAAACTGGGTGTCGGAGGGGTGAAAGTGCCTCCAAAGATCAGTCATACCAAAGGAGGCCGCCCACCGCGACAACCCAGTACACTGGGTGGCCGGCGCGCGCAACCTATCCCTGTCGTTATCCATGACCAGATTAAAATCCCCCACCAGCAGAACCCTATCCACATTATACTGTGCAGACGTGGACATAAGCGAATGTAGAAGTGCAGGGTCCGCTGGGGGGGGTAAATACAGACCAATTATTACATAGGGGAACCCCTCCATCAGGGCATGCATGAGGACGTATCTCCCATCTGGGTCAATCTTAAGGGTTAATATAGTAAAGTCTAGAGACTTGTGGACCAACACACTTACTCCCCTGGCATAGTTAGAGTAGGTGGCATGATAGTGCGCACCCACCCAGGCCCTTTTTAATGCTAGAATCTTGGATCCGAGCAGGTGTGTTTCCTGAAGGATGCAGATTTTAGGGCGATGTTGTTGCAAAAATTTAAAAACAAGTGAGCGTTTTATAGGTGAATTAAGACCCCTGACATTCCATGACAGTACTGTAAAGTTAGCCATATTCCATGTGCAGCCATAAATTACCAGTTCCAGCTCCCCCAGATACCTCCCAGAGCCATCTATGAGCACCATCCCCCAATCTCCGCCGAGTCAAGGTCACCAGCAGCATAGGGAATTCGGGGGGTGGCACACCGTTAATCAGCCACTTGTTGCATATTGACATTATATTTAGAGAAAAACCAACCTCTGAACAGAAAAAAGGAAAACTAAACATCAAAAAAACACTGAGGACAGCAACGGCCATCCAACCCCCCCCCCCACCCCGTGCCACCCCCAACCGTGGAGGGCACATGAGTCCCAGAACCATTGAACCCAGTTCAATCAAGTGATCAAATAATCAAGGGGCGTGCGCCCGATCTAAACTTCTTATTGAAGTAACGGTCCATTTTACAGAGATGCTGGACCAGTGCTGTGCGACATCTATCCGGGTAGAGCCCACTTGGGGCCCGCAAAAATCAAAAATCAACAGTCAAAGGAGGGCAGATACCCAGCACGGAAAAAGTAATAAACCAAATAAAGGTGCCGACACCTAGGGTGTCTGTTCCAGTGGCAACTGTCACATAGGTGTGGGCGAGAGTATGGGGCATACATACGCAGGGGTCGCCATGTCAGCAGGGCCTGGCAAGGCCTAAACAGGGAGCAACATGTCAAGTGCAACTCAGGGCATATGTCCATGCCCCAGCAGCGACCATACCCCGTACCTCTATCCGTAGGAAAACAACACAAGTTCTCCCTGATCCGAAGCCCAGCCGGGCCGTCGGGGAAGCAGAGTACGTCTTACGGTGGCAGGGTCTCCATCCAGGCTTTAGCGTCCTTCGGGTTGGTGAAGATCCGGACTGTTTCTCCATCCACCACGCGGAGCTTGGCAGGAAACAAGATGCTGTACCGGATTCCCTTGGTGCGGAGTGCAGCCTTCACTGTGTCGAACGACCGACGTTGTTTTTGGGTTTCCATAGTGTAATCCGGGAACAGCATCAGTCTAGTATTGCGATAGGGGATTTCTCCAGCCGCCCGGGATGCCCGCAGCAGCTCGTCTCTATCCCTAAAATTGAGCAGCCTTAGGATGAAGGTGCGCGGTGGGGCCCCCTCCGGCCCTGGTCTCGGCGGGACCCGGTGGGCCCTCTCCACCGTGAAATGTGGTGATAGCTGCGCCGCAGGGAGGACCATTCTCAGCAGGTCTTCCGCGAATAACGAGGGATTCTTCCCCTCGGCACCCTCCGGCAGACCCACGATTCGGAGGTTGTTCCTCCTGCTCCTATTTTCGGCGTCCTCCGCACGATATTCCAGGGCCTTAACTTTCATCTGTAAGGTTCGGATGGCCGCCTCGTGGTCTGTTACCGCGTCTTCTGCGCCACTGACTCTCTGCTCCACTGAGGTGATCCGGGAGCGGATCTTTTCGAGGTCCTGTCTCATCCGGCCCACATCAAGTTGGACAGCTTCGATCTTGTTGGTGAGAGTCGATTGACAGAGGGTAATGGCAGCCATCACCTCAGGAATATTACACTTTTATTGTTTCAATTTAAGCATTATTAAAATCACTGCTCCTGAAAAAAAACGGCCGTTTAAAACAAAAAAAATTTGCATTGATACATGTCACCTGGGGCAGGACCCAGGTCCCCAAACACCTTTTATGACAATAACATGCATATTAGCCTTTAAAATTAGCACTTTTGATTTCGAACGTTCGCATCTATTGTAACTAATAGGGTTCTTATGCTTGCACAGACTTTAGGTCCGTTCGCGGGTTCTGGTGCGAACCGAACCCGGGGGTGTTTGGCTCATCCCTATTGGTGTGTAACAGGGATCCTGGTTCTTCACATTGTCTCCAACAAAGTGGTGAGTAGGAGGGAGAGAACTTGGATAGGCCTGTTGGCGTGTAGTACCAGCGGCAGTGGATGAGTTTTAGTTGGGATTCCCAGTGTGTAGTACATATTGAATGTTTAAATACATTGTTGGTGGCGTTGTGCCATTGTAGAATGTGGAAGGATCGGGAGAGGTCTTTTTCCCATTACGTCATAGAGTGAGATTCTTCATTTGAGGAGGGGGACAGAAACCTGAGGTAAAAGTATGATGATATTCCTTTTTGATTAGTGCAGTAGTCTTGGATGAAAGATAGAAGATCTGGTGCGATTTTTGAGAATGGATTTGTTTACGTATCTGATATGTAGGTACTTGTAGAAGTCTTTGTTTGGCAGGTTGAAACGCAATGGTAAGGTATTTGGATGGGGGGGTCCCAATGACAGTGCTCCTAACAGACCTTTTAGTGGGTGGCCCAATATGACCTGTTCGATATGTACCCGTTGTTTGTCGGTAGTGGGTGCCACCAAGATTTAACTTTTAAGTGGCCAAATGGGGTATACCCAAGGGTCAGTTATGCTGCTACTTTAATATGCCACAGCCTATCTGTATTTGAGCTTACCGGTGAAAGCTGCTATGAACCGCTGAGTAACAACAGCTGCAATAAAAATTTGTAAAAAACAGAAAATAAAACGTAAAGATTATTAACACAATATTGTAGATACACAAAGTAGAAGAGATCAAACTGAGCAGTAAAAAAAAATAAAACTCAAACTTAGATTCCGTCAAATGGATATATTCGGATAGACTACTCATGTGTGAGGGTTGGTAAATAACAGAAAGTCTGGCCATGAGGAAGCACCATGTTAGGAATTGCCTATACGTGCTTTGAAAGCCCTTGGCTTGGGAGAGTAAGTTTGGAGATTTGGAATGATGTGTTGATTTGTAGTGAAAGGAGATGGGATGCCCCATTGTTGTGGCTGCTTTTTGTATTCTGCTGGTGATTGGAGCACATATTTTCGTCCCTGATGAGTGATTTGAAGTGCGGCAGGGAAGAGCCATTTATAGACCTTTCTTGTGTCTAAGAGACTCCGTAATTGCCTCCGCCATGCTAGAGTTGCCGCTGTGAGGTCAGCGTAAATATGTGAGAAGTGTTCCGGGAAGTTTGCTTTGCGGGCTGCCGCCATAGCTCTGTCTTTAACGTGGAAGCTTGCCAGAATATCCCGTGGGACTGTATCTGGAAGTGAGCATGGTCTGGCAATTCTGTGGGCTCTGTCTATGACCAGGCCTCCGTGATGCTCCAGTGGGAGTAAGGTTTTAAGCAGTTTCAGGAGGTATGGAACAATCTCAAGAGGAGAAATCATTTCAGGGATACTTCTAAACTTGAGGTTATTCCTTCTGGAACAATCCTCTAAATTGCGTTGTGCTCCTGATAACAGTCCACTAATTCATTATGTGTTGTTACAGAGTCTTTTAGCTTAGTTTTCACTTTATCAACACTCTCCTCAAGCTGATCTACTTTTACTTGTAGATTGGTGATGTTTTTACACAAATCTACTTGCAAATCCTGTTTTAGAGACATGAGCATTTATTTAAGTGTATTCTCTGATGCAGGTTGATCAGTGGCAGGGATAGTGTGTCCAGAGGCTCCTGTCCTAAGTCACGGTTCACTATAAAAGAGTTATATCTTTATTCACGTGCCATTTAGATTGTGGTGAGGCAAATGGAGAAGGTGCAGGTCTATTTTGTGACTGATTTTCTCCCTGTTCCATGTCCTAGAGCTCTGTGTCAGATGTGCTGGAGAGCGACGCTGTGTTTGTGTGAGGGAGAGGTGCATCCCTACAGCTTCCAGCGCCATCTTGTGTGTCCTCTCTGCCAAACCCAGGAAAGAAGTCTGACAGTTTTTTAGTCTGCTGAGCCCCGCTTATGGAGCTTACCTCAGCCGGAGCTCTGGGATCAAGCGGCCATTATCTTGAGCGGCCAGACCACACACCCCCCGCTATAGCTATTTTAGCCACTAAAAAAAAAAGTAGATTGAGGTCTGGGAACATTTTCAACAGGCTTATTTAGAAAATCCTTCATCCAAAAGCGACAAGCCTTAGAGCAAGTCCACCACACATGCAATGGTGTGTCTATCTGGCCACAAACCCTGAAACAGGTGTCTGATGTGTCTGGATACATTTTTGACAAACGTTCTGGCACTAAATACCATCTAGCTTGGAATTTATAGCCTGCGTCAATCAAGGCAATGTTAAGGCTACCTTTATGAATTTGCACGTTTTATTCATGTAATAAAATTGGATAAAAGATTTTATATAATTGTGTTTTTCCTAGTAGCAGAAAAATCTATTTTTATTTTTTTTTATGTAAATACAACAATAACTTGCACAAGTCCAAAGGGTAACACACAATCCAGAAAGTTGTTACATCTATTCTTTATTAGGCAACCCGTTCCCATCTGTCCTGTCTCCTCACAGTTCTGCCTACTACAATTTTAAAAGGAAGAGCAAAGGGCATGGGGGGAACAGAGCACACAAGAGGGGAATACCTAGGAACATACCACTTCACATGTTTATACTGTACACCTCCCTTGCACACCTACACACATTGTGACATCATTTTATAGTTGATTCCTTCAGGAACTTCCAGTTCCACAAAACACTATAAGGTTTCTTTCTCGGACAAGTTCCTGAAAGCAAACATGGTGATGACAGGGCAGGTAGGTTTTACTAGGGACTAATGCAAATTTGTATATTGAAATGAAAGGTAAAGGGTGGGGCCCCTTTTGTGGCCCTTTTTATGAGGTTTGTCCCTTTTTCTGAAGTTTAATTAACTCCTTCACGCCCACGATATAGATGAAAGATGGCTACAGCGTGGGCCTAAATTGCCGGGAGAGCGTCAATGTACATCCTCCTGTGCATGATCAGCCTGCATGCACCCTGTGGCGTGCGCCGCACGCTCTGTGATCAGCGAGTCCGCGAGACTTGGCTAATCATAGATCAGAGTAAGGGGTCGATCCCGATCCCTTACCACGTGATCAGCCAATCATAGCTGATCACTTGATGTAAACAGAGCTGTTAATCAGCTATTTTTTTTTTGCTCACGCTGACAGAGGAGAAAAAAACTTGATCACCGGCTTTTGTCATAGGGACATCGGTCCTGAACTCGGGGAGCCACTGCCGCCCCATCTGTGCCCACCAGTTCCACCTGCCAGTGGAAATCAGTGCTGCCTATCAGTGCCCACCAGTGCCACCTATTAATGCCCACCAGTGCCACCTATCAGTGCCCATCAGTGCTGCCATTCAGTGCCCATCAGTGTCTCATTATCAGTGCTGCCTATCAGTGTCACCTATCAGTACCACCCTTCGGTGTCCATCAGTGCCACCTATCAGTTCCCATCAGTGCTACCTCTCAGTGCTACATATTAGTGCCACCTATTAGTGCCTTTCAGTCCCACCTATCAGTGCCCTTCAGTGCCCCCTTTTAGTGCCACCTACAGTGCCTTGAAAAAGTATTCACCCCCTTGGCATTTTTCGTGTTTTGTTGCCTCACAACTGGAATTAACATGGATTGTTTGAGGATTTGCATCATTTAATTTACAGAACATGTCCACAACTTTGAAGATTTTTTTTTTTTTTTATTGTGAAGCAAACAACAAATAGGACAAAATAACAGAAAAAGTCAATGTTACAGAGTTACATAGTTACAAAAGGTTGAAGGTTGAAAAAAGACACAAGTCCATCAAGTCCAATCTATGTCTGTGATTATATGTCAGTATTTCATTGTATATCCCTGTATGTTGCGGTCGTTCAGGTGCTTATCTAATAGTTTCTTGAAACTATCAATGCCCCCCGCTGAGACCACCGCCTGTGAAAGGAACTTCCATATCCTTGACGCTCTTAAGCCCCATACACACGGTCGGACTTTTTCATGGATTCTGTCCGATCGGACAATGTTGTTGAAAAATCAGACCGTGTGTATGCACCATCGGACATTGTCCGACGGACAAAGTCTTATCTCCTGCTGGAAAGATTTGCCGTCAACCCGGTCCGATCACACCAAACCCGATCGTGTGTACGGTTGTCCGACCGGACAAAGTGCTACGCATGCTCAGATCACATTACAAGACCAAAGCTATTGGCTACTAGCCTCTACGTTGTCCCGTCGTAGGCAACAAACGTCACCACGTTCAGAATGATCGGATTTTCCGACAACTTTGTCTGACCGTGTGTACGCAAAACCAACATCGGACAAAGTACGACGGACATGATCCGACGGACCTGGTCCGCGGATTGTCCGACCGTGTGTATGGGGCTTTACAGTAAAGAACCCTCTACGTAGTTTAAGGTTAAACCTCTTTTCTTCTAATTTTAATGAGTGGCCACGAGTCTTGTTGAACTCCCTTTTGCGAAAAAGTTTTATCCCTATTGTGGGGTCACCAGTATGATATTTGTATATTGAAATCAATCATATCCCCTCTCAAGCGTCTCTTCTCCAGAGAGAATAAGTTCAGTGGTCGCAACCTTTCCTCATAACTAATATCCTCCAGACCCTTTATTAGCTTTGTTGCCCTTCTTTGTACTCGCTCCATTTCCAGTACATCCTTCCTGAGGACTGGTGCCCAGAACTGGACAGCATACTCCAGGTGCGGCTGGACCAGAGTCTTGTAGAGCGGGAGAATTATGCTTTTATCTTGTTTTATGTGCATAACTATTCACCCCCCTAAAGTCAATACTTTGTAGAGCCACCTTTTGCGGCTACCACAGCTCCAAGTCACTTTGGATAGTCTCTATGAGCTTGCCACATCTTACCACTGGGATTTTTGCCCATTCCTCCTTGCAAAACTGCTCCAGCTCCTTCAAGTTGGATGGTTTGCGCTTGTGAACAGCAATCTTTAAGTCTGACCACAGATTTTCTATTGGATTGAGGTATGGGCTTTGACTAGGCCATTCCAACATATTTACATGTTTCCCCTTAAACCACTCAAGTGTTGCTTTAGCAGTGTGTTTGTGGTCATTGTCCTGCTGGATGGTGAATCTCCGTCCTAGCCTCAAATCACACACAGAGTAGTACAGGTTTTGCTCAAGAATATCCCTGTATTTAGCACCATCCATCTTTCCCTCAACTCTGACCAGTTTCCCAGTCACAACTGCTGAAAAACATCCCCACAGCTCCCGCCCCCATACAGTCTGCATGGGGCGGGGTCAGAGCTGCAGGGGAGCTCCCGGCCCTGCCCCCACCCTGCTAGTCGGTAAATACAGCAATGTTTTTCTGTGCTCAGCAGGGTTATCAGGGAACCCCATTTTGCGGGCAGCGCAGGCTCAAGTGGCAGCTACTTTGGCAGGCCCCCGACCATGACAGGGCCCAGGGCAGCTGCCCCTTTTGCCCTACGTTAAAGATGGCCCTGAGTGCAGCCTATCAGTGCCCATCCGTGCAGCCTATCAGTGCCCATCAGTGCAGCCTCATCAGCGCACATCAATGAAGGAGAAAAATTACCTGTTTACAAAATTTTATAACAAACTGTGAAAACTGTTAGTTTTTTTCAAAATTTTTGGTCTCTTTCTGTTTGTTTAGCAAAAAATAAAAACCCCAGTAGTGATTAAATACCACCAAAAGAAACCTCTATTTGTGTGAAAATGATAAAAATTTAATTTGGGTACAGTGTAGCATGACCGTGCAATTGTCATTCAAAGTGCAACAGCGCTGAAAGCAGAAAATTTGCCTGGGCAGGAAGAGGGTTTAAGTGCCCAGTAGGCAAGTGGTTAAATTGGTAGCTTGAGTTTCAATAGTTGAGCTACAGTATATTGTTATAAAAAACTGTTAATACTTATGTTATGAGTGTTGCTTAATTCATTATTAAATTAATTAATTATTTACGTATAGGTTGGTGTTAATATAGTAAATAAATTATTTATTTATACCTATAAGAAAGGGCCACGACCTATTAAATCCAGATATTTTAGTCAAGAGTGATTATTTATTAGTGTTAAGAAGTTCTGACTACGGTCCCATTTAGGCATGACTTTTTATAAGTGTGTGTTCACTCCTTCCCACCCTCACCCTACAGAGAAATGTTTCTTTTTCTCTCTGCTTTTTCCTGCATGTCATACTCCTTTACCACAATACACAATTCACTTGTGTTAGGGAAGAAGGAGTTAAGATTGTAAGTGTAACTTATTAAATGAAGTGCTCCCCTTCCATAAGTGTGTGATGTTCTCATTCTTCTCATCTGCTGACCTCCATACCACCCTCTGAATCCTGCAATGAAGGTGCCTGCTTATGGCCCCACATATCACTGCAGCAAACACTAGAGCAATCAGTGTGGTTAAGTGAGTACCTGATGATGAACAAGAGAAAGCTACATCAGCTCTTACTATTTCTACAGTAATGTTTATCTTTTCCCTGCTCTTTGTTTTGCTGCATTCCCCCAGCCAGGATTATCGCTCTCTTTCTGTATTTTAACGGCCCATATGTAGGTTAAGGGACTTGAGTCTATAAAACAAAAATGAACAGTAAAAAAAAATAAGTTTAGTGAATTATTCATGTTATTGGGGAAAAAAAATAACTTTAAATATCCACAATGTGAGCATTGTCTATAGCTTACAGGGTAGTAAAATGGAAATTAAGAGAAAAATTCTATGATAAACATAAAAAAATTGGATAATAGTCCTCATGCTGTACCTACAAAGAACTATTGGAGTCATCCACTGATATTTATGTATAAACATAATACAGTTGTTAGGATTCCACCCAAAAAAAAAAAATCTATGTTCCACCCACTGCTGCGATTTTAGAGAGAGCAATATCTTGATTTGTGCCTTTTTGAAAGGGAAGGTTTGAAGCCGAAAGATGAATGCTGGCTAAGTGAGGATCGTCCACAATTTAATGGGGTGTGTAGCAACACACAGGGGATTGCACATTGGACATGTCATGTTTAGCACAAGTATGCACTCCTGAGCAAGGGCATAATAAAGCCATAGTAACTCATGCAGCTTTTATAAGGCCTGTGAAGCAAAGGGGGCAGGAGCAGGTTAGGGTTTAAAAAAAAATGTTGCAATTAGGGATGAGTGAATATTCCCAGCTTCAGTATGTCTTTGTAAAATTCAAGAATTCTGAACATAAAATCAAATCCCTAGTGAGTAGATTTCATTTTTTGCCACTTAAATGCATTATTTAAAATTTTTCTACAATAAAACCTCATTTGCCATGTAGTTGCCCTCCCCATTAAGATCTTCTTGCAAGATTTCCATATCCTTCGGAGAAGTTATTGCCCTGCTTAGCTTAGTGTCATCTGCAAATACAGAGATTGAGCTGTTTACCCCATCCTCCAGGCCGTTGATGAACAAATTAAACAGGATTGGTCCCAGCACAGAACCCCCGGGGGACCCCACTAACCACCCCTGACCATTTCGAGTATTCCACATTTATCACCACCCTCGGAACTCGCCCTTGTAGCCTTGTACATTGTTCCTGCCAGCTTGGCGGGGTTGCTGGTTATAGAGTGAGACACCCGCTACATTTCACAAAATAATTTTTTTTAAATGCAGATACTGCACATTAGAGCTCCATGTAAGAAAAGGATTTACATGATTTGATGCCCCAAAAATTACATCAATCTTGTTTTTGAAGTGATTGGCAATCTCATGAGCAGTGAGTGAGTTACTGGGTGGAGGTGATGGTGGAGAAAGTAGAGAGTTAAAAGTAGAGAAGAGACAAAGAGGACTGAAGGACAGAGTATTAATGAGAGTCACAAAGTAGGCTTGTTTGGCAGCATAGCACAACAAGGTCCTTCAGCACTGCTGTTTGGCAGCATGGATGGAGGAATTGTTTTTTAACAATTCCTTTTTTATATAGGGTGAATATTTGCTGGGATTTGGTTTTATGCCACAATTGCTCCAGTCTTTTAAGATTTCTGGTGTCATCAGTCTGCCAAGGTTGTAATGATCAGGGCCGGATACTTCGTGTACTGAGAGGAGCAGGAGAGTCCAGTGTGGATCCAATTTGCATAGCAAGAGATTGTGACCGGCTCTCGATGGAGCCAGTTCACACATCTCTGGAGCGGCTCCGGTGCGAATTATACAGGAGTCCTGTGCACCTTCTGGTCCATTTCGGATCCAAATTCAGCCTAAAATTTGGACTGAAGTCGGACCTGAAACTGTGAACAGGGACGCACTGGACCCCTGCTGTAAACAGCTCCATGCGGCAGTGTGAACCCAGCCTAAAAGTGAAAGTAAAAGATTTTTTTTTTTTTGGGAGAACAGTAATAGAGGGGGGTACTTCCAATGGAGGCACTAGTTCTGTTGACCCTGGGTACACTGGGATACCTTCACTGTTTTGCCATCTGTGTTCCCAATGGATGGAAAAACCTTGAAAGGGGTTATAACCCTCCCTAACTCTATCAAAAATGAAAGACATTTTTTTTACACTTTAAAGCTAAACTCTAGGTTTGCAGTTCCTCCTCCGATCCCCTACTTTTTAGAACAGTCGAGTGACACCAAGAGTCCTTCCTTTTCTTCATAAGGATATGTGAATGCTGTTCAGTGCAGCAGTACTCTAAAACCAGGTTGTATGATGACGTTGCCCCAAAAGGCCTGGAATCAGGGAAGTGAGTTGAAAGAAGCCACCATTTAATCAAGGTAAAAATCTAGAGGTGGAAAGTAATTACTGTGGGGACAGCTCTGGATTGAAGGTGAGCATTGTATTTATTTCTATTTTCAATAGTCTGTTTTTTGTTTGTTCTGTGGAGTTTTGCTTTTAGTACAGTGCACTTGAGTATGACTGGTTGCTATGGGGTACTGCACTTTGACCATCATCATTGTTCTCCTAACTGGTGATCTTTTACATAAGTCTGACAGTGTCAGTAACATACTGTATGCTGCAAATCCAGTTACACTTATTCACCAATCTATTTATTGTGCAGTACCAGATTCCTTTTTATCAGCCTACATCTAAATCTTTGCCAATGCATCTGACTGGCAATTTACAGTACCACATTCCATTAAAATCTAAAATATACACATCTCTGCCAGTTCACCTCAGTCCTGCCTTCAAGCATTCTTTTCTATATTTAGCTGTCACCAATACTCTTCAGTGTTGAATATGAAAAAATATATTTTATTCATGATGTGCAATTTTTTTCTCACTCTTTGGCAGAATATAATCTTGTCTCTATAAAAGCCATTTCTTGTTTTCTTATTCCTTTGCCAAAGGCAACCGATTCTAATTTCTTCAACTAAGTTATAAGAAAAAAATTACATTTCTATAAAGAAAGTGGGGATGTACACAAAGCTCTGATTAACCAGTTTGATACTGAACATATAGAAACTGCACTCTACCAATGCAATCGGAAACGAGCCTCTCAGAATTTCCATCAGATAAGGAAAGCAATGCTGATTTTTTGCTGTGAGTAATTAAATAGGATTAAAATGGTAAAAAAAAGTATTTATCATGTGTGTGGATAAATCCAAAGTAACTATGTTTTTAAAATTAAATGTACCTTTTCAGGGGCTATAACCTACATGTACCATTTGTAACATTTTAAGGACCCATTCATGCCAGAACGCGGTGTGGGAACCCCATGTTCCGTACGCGCTACCCGCGCTGTGTTCAAAATGCTGTGGGTGTTAATGTATTCCTTATGACACCCCAAATGCAGATTGCAAAGGCAATGTGTTTGCCTCCACCGGATTGCATGGTATGCACTAATTTTGGTGTGACCCAGTGCGATTTCAGCCCTTTAAAATTTATGAGCTAAAAATCGCACTGCACTGAATTGAAAAGGAACACGTACCATGTATGTGTAAAATATCAGTATTATATAAATTGGTGAAATAAGGGGAAAATAATAATTAGTTGTTACTGGCAAAAAATATACATATTTTAAGAGAAATGTCAAGGTGACCCACACTAGGGCATATAGTGGCGGCCCGTCCATAGGGGGCTCCCGGGCGCCGCCCCCCCCTCCTTGCAGTTAAAAAAAAAAAAAAAGCAAAAAATAAAAAAAAAATTAAAAATGTCCCTTTAAAAAAGGGCGCTGGGCACAGTGCAGTATGCACCGCTCTATCACCAATAGATAGATTCATGCATTGCATGAATCTATCTATTGTCACCGCTGCCGCCCCCTATTCAGGTGTCCGGCCCCTGATCGGGCGCCGGGCATCTGAATTACAGTGGGGGGGTGTTGCTGGAAGAGCCCCTATTAGAGCTGTAAGCTCTAATAGGGGACCCTATTAGAGCGGTGTGCTCTAATAGGCTTCCCTAAGTGTAAACAGCGGGCGCAATGCTGTGCGTTCGCTGATTACACAGTATTGTGTTAGAGAAGCGAATACATCGCTTCCCTAACACAGACCCGCCTCTCAGCCAATCAGGTTGCCAGGTCTGTTACCTGTAACCTGATTGGCTGAAGTCACAGGCGCTGTGATTGGACGCTAGGCGTCCAATCATAGCAAAAGACAGGAGCGCGGGAGAAGAAGACCTCGGACGGAAGATAGCAGAAGACAGGAGGAGCGCGGGAGAAGAAGACCTCGGACGATGAGACACCGCTCGCCGCCTGACGCCGTCACCAGCTGCACATCGAGACAAGGTAAGTGCAGAGGGCAGGCAGGGGGCACAGTGGCAGCACTTGGAGGGGCACTCTGGCAGCACTGGAGGGGCACAGTGGCAGCACTTGGAGGGGCACAGTGGCAGCACTGGAGGGGCACTCTGGCAGCACTTGGAGGGGCACTCTGGCAGCACTTGGAGGGGCACTCTGGCAGCACTTGGAGGGGCACTCTGGCAGCACTGGAGGGGCACTCTGGCAGCACTTGAGGGGCACTCTGGCAGCACTTGAAGGGGCACTCTGGCAGCACTTGGAGGGGCACTCTGGCAGCACTTGAAGGGGCACTCTGGCAGCACTTGGAGGGGCACTCTGGCAGCACTTGGAGGGGCACTCTGGCAGCACTTGAAGGGGCACTCTGGCAGCACTTGAAGGGGCACTCTGGCAGCACTTGAGGGGCACAGTGGCAGCGTTTGATGGGCACAGTGGCAGCGTTTGATGGGCACAGTGGCAGCATTTAATGGGCACAGTGGCAGCGTTTGATGGCACAGTGAGGCTGTTTGTTTGCGCCCCCCCCCCCAAAAATTTTGAGCACCAGCCGCCACTGGATATAAATATGTATCTTAAAGGTGTGCATAGTTTAATAAAGTTGTAAGTATATTTCTGTCTCCCATATATTGTGGGACCACAGGGCTTGCAGTGTGGGTATTAAGACCTTTATAACTTCACTTATGGTTCAAGGATTGGGTAAATAGGATTTACATGATTTTTGTATGCCTCAGACATAACCAAGCATACAGTATATGCTTAAAAAAAAGCCTTCAAAAACATTTTTTTTATAATCCTACTCTGTTTTTAAATTAGAAAAAGAGCAAAAAATTTTTAGGGAAATTTTTCATTGATTTTAGTTTTTAAATTGGGAGATTTCTCCTCCCTTTATAATGTCCTGGTAAAAAGGGTCATTGGATCAGGAATAGAAGGGACATTTCCACAGTGTTAACACAGGAGAAACCTGACGGGGAGTTGACCACGCTATTCTAAGTTAAAAAAAGGAATTTTGGCTTTAGTTTATGTTATCATTTTATAAAAGTGGAACTCCAGACAAAGTGTATTGAAGGACTCACTATATAATTTTTGTAAATTACCTTCATAAACATCTTGCAATGCATGTAAAAAAATAAAAAATTCAGACTACATACCGAGCCTTTTTTTTTTTTTTGAAAGGGAGAGGCTATAATGGACTTTGATGGTACCATATACCAACTGTAGTAAACAGTCGTACATAAAATAATTAATGACAAAAATACATATATATACATATTTAACAATTAAATATTAAAACTCCAATGATAATCAACAAACGCTCTTAGTTTTGAATTCACATTAAAGTGTGACAGCTGAATAATTTACATCATCTGTATATTAATTGCTCGACATGTTTCGTGGATCATATTCGCCGTTTCTTTAGGAGCTTTATTGTATTCAAACACGAAGATTAAGAGATAATTATCATAAAACTACGAAATAAAGGAGACATATGTTAGTTAACCACTTCACTACCCACCCATAATCAAATGACGTCCACAAGGTGGATCTCCCATCCTGGGTGGACGTCATATGGCGTCCTCCCATTCCCGGCCGCCTAGGGGGTGTCGCTCGGGACCCGATGCGCGTGCCCGGTGGCCGCGATGTCTGCCGGGCACCCGCGATTGCCCGGGAAACAGCAGGACCGTGGAGCTGTGTGTGTAAACACACAGCTCCACGTCCTGTCAGTGGAGAGGAGACCGATGGTGTGTTCCCAGTACCGAGGAACACCGATCGGTCTCCTCCCCTTGGGAGTCCCCTCCCCCCACAGTTAGAATCACTCACATAGGGAACATATTAACCCCTGCAGCGCCCCCTAGTGTTAACCCCTTCCCTGCCTGTCACATTTACACAGTAATCACTGCAATTTTATAGCAACGATCGCTGTGTAAATGTAAATGGTCCCAAAAATGTGTCAAAAGTGTCCGAACTGTCCGCCGCAATGTCCCAGTCACGAAAAAAAAAAATCGCAGATCGCCGACATTACTAGTTACTAGTGTCGCTCTTCTTTTGTTTATAGCGCAAAAAAATAAAAACCGCAGAGGTGATCAAATACCACCAAAAGAAAGCTCTA
The DNA here is from genome assembly GCA_028564925.1 of Lithobates sylvaticus. Taxonomy (NCBI): domain Eukaryota; kingdom Metazoa; phylum Chordata; class Amphibia; order Anura; family Ranidae; genus Lithobates; species Lithobates sylvaticus. The sequence continues at coordinate 495,053,934 of CM053027.1, read as the reverse complement.
TTTGTGGGGAAAAAAAGGACATCAATTTTGTTCGGGTGCAACGTCGCATGACCGCGCAATTGTCAGTTAAAGCAACGCAGTGCCAAATCGCAAAAAGTGCTCTGGTAAGGAAGGGGGTCAAATCGGCCGGAGCTGAAGCGGTTAAACAAACACGGTAACAGTACTTGTGATAACATAATATAATTGAATATATAAAAGAGCATCTCCTGTGTGTACCCTCCAAAGACGGGTCATCTTACACAAAAAGCGGAAACTGCCGTAGGCCCAAAGGAGGATGGTCCACCCTGAAGGGTGTGGGAGCCCCTGACAAGGCACAGGACACTGGGCAAGAGTCTATCAAAAAATGAAGTATATTTAATATAATGACTTAAACAAGCCAAGGTGGCGTATAAAGTCCAAGAAATAACAGAGGATTAATAACGATATATATAATATAATCATACCAGTGGGGCTAGGCTCAGTGAGAATGGCTTCAAAATTCCCAGAAAAGTCCCTATGGACTAGTTTAGATCTATAAGATAAAGTACAAAAGTGGGTAACTTTGCCCAATCAGTGCTGAATGAGACTCTAAAAGAAGCCCATGTAGATAGAAAAATATATATGCATATGTATCTATACACATACAAAAATATGTAGACACATGCCCATGTACCATACCTCAAAATGTCTGTGTGTCAAGGCACAAGAGTGTCTTTATATTAGGATAAACACAAAACAGTCTAAACGAACATCACCTGAAAATGAGGTGATGAAGAAAAACATCAGTGGGTGTAGCAAGCAGAAGGGCACACTCACTATTGTGTAGTAAAGTATTCTAGATGCATCCGTCTCACCTTGAATAATTAGACATATATGGTATACATGGACACCCATAGACAGAGGAGGGACATGGGAAAAGGAAGCATACTGGTAACCACTGATGTTACTGTGAATAATAGGAGTATATCAACAGTGCTAGGCATGGAACGGTGCATGGTTGGGGGAGAAAGAGAAGACCCATCTGAGAGACTGGAATGCCAGCACAGCCCCAGTGTAGCAGAGAGGATGAAAATGTCATCCCCTCAATTTATGTGCCTATGCACAAATCGGCTCCAATCCAGTGACGCCCACGAAGCCACAAGGCATCTGATGTTACCAGACCCGAAGTGCGCATTAGCGGTGCAAGCGCGGTGTGCAAAAACTGCACCACGTAAACACAATTAGTGAATGCATGGCCGTAAAGACACCGGGGTCTAGACAGCGCTAAGCACAGTCACAAACCCCCCTCCAGGGCCGCACAACCGCCGGGGAGAGTCAAGAACACCGGGCCACCATCCAATATGTCACGCCCCAGGGCAATGAGTCAGGGACAGCCATGATGGAAAAGGGCAATTCCCTAACTAGATGACAGTGACAGAGGGGCCCCCTAGTGGATCAGCAGGAATAGACGTTTTGAAAAGGCATCAATAATGACCCAGAAAGGGGCATAACATCACAGCAGAGACTCATTACATTAATGACAATAGATTTATAACAACATTGAAACATAAGAATCTTTGATAAACATATATAGTACATTAAGGTAAGTATATCTACTAAAAAACTGCTAAAAGCTCAGAAATCATAATCATCATGAAAGAAGAGACAGAAGGGGGAAATGAAGAAATTTGATAAACAATAAAGAAGTGCAGAGGACAGCACAAACAAAATGGGGCATTCATATTAGAGAAAAGGTTTATATGAATTGGCCTAATTTATACCAGGCGGGTTAATAGCATTGGGCCAGTCTCGCGTTGGAGTACGAGTCTGGCCCAATTTCCACCTCTTGGGTTCATTGGCTTCAAGGACAAAAAAGGACACCATTTCTGTATAGTATTTATGGTATAAACCTATATGTTTAGTAACTGGCGTTAAAATCTTCCCTCCACCTGAGTAGTATGTATGGTCACCAATTCTTTGTCTAAATTCACGTTTTGTCTTGCCGATGTAGAATCTGCCACATCGGCAGTACATGATATAAATTACTTCTCTAGTAGAGCAGTCAGCAAAGGTTCTAGATCTATGCCATTGGCCATTTGGTAATCTATTGCTCTGACCTTCCTTGACCCAGGGACAGCGTGGACAGCTGCCATAACGGTAAGTACCTTGTAATGAGCAGTTGCTATCTGTGGGCGGCACATAATGACTAGAGGTAAGTTATTCCCTTAGAGTTGTCACTCGTTTAAAAATCAACTCAGGAGTAGATCCTACATATTTAGAGATTGTATTGTCCTCGGTGAGGAAATGCCAATTCTTTGCAATTAAAGTTCGCAATTGAGGTTCATGAGTGGAGAACCTTGTCACCAAGCCCACAGTTTGAGAACTACGTTTAGCTGGAGTATTGTATAATAGGGACCCTCTTGTTTTTGTCCATGCCCTATTGTACGCATGTCTCAAAATTGTGCGTGAGTAGCCTCGTGCGAGTAGCCTCTAACGTAGCACGTTTGCCTATCTTTTAAAATCTGGATCCAAAGTGCAGTTCCTCCACAAGCAGAGGTACTGGACATACGGTATACTCCAAATCAGCGAGCTTGGATGTGAGCTGCTGGTGTGCAGTAGGGTATTGCCAGCTCTCGGCTTGCGGTAGAGGTCAGATTGTATATATCCCTCTGGGTCAATTGAAATGTTAAGATCAAGGAAAGGTATTTCTGACTCACTCATCGTGTAGGTAAATTTGAAGTTGTAACAGTTGGAATTCAATTGTTTCATAAACATATGTAGGTCCCCCTCTGTGCCGGTCCAGATGACCAAAAGGTTATCGATGTACCTAAACCAACACAGGATGCAGGGGAGCCAGGGAACATATATATCACTGAAGAAAACCTCTCTCTCCCACCCCCCCCAAATAAACGTTTGCATAGGATGGAGTGCAATAAGTGCCCATGGCTACTCCCTGCACCTGCAGGTACAATCGATCCATAAAGACAAAATAGTTTTTTGTCAAAATGAAAGAAAGTAGATTCAAAATAAAGCAATTGAGTGGCCAGGAATGTCTATCCTCCACCATGAGGAAGGACTGCATTTGGACACCCTGCTCGTGCGTGATACTCGAATACAAAGATTCAATATCAATGGCAACAAGCAGGGTGCCCAGAGGGACATGAGTACCCTCCACATGTCTAAGTATCTTTGATAAAGGGTGGAACTAGTAACATGTGGAAGAATCCACATATCTACTTGCACATTCTGATAGAGATCCAATACCAGAAATGATAGGTCTCCCTGGTAGACATTTCAGATTTTTATGGACCTTGGGCAGAGTGTAGAACGTGGGGGTCCACGGATAAGGATTGACCAGATACTCAAGAGTATCTTTGTCAATTAGTCCTGTCATGTAGACCTGGGTACAGAGGTCTCAAAACCCACTCTGAAATAATGAGACCGTATGTGGATCAATTAGGGGAGGACCATTCCTTATTCTCTAGTATATCATAACACATACGTTGGTATGACATCAAAATGATGTTGCCACCTTTATCTGATGGTTTGATGACCATTTGTGTTTGTGTCCTGAGTTGTTGTAGTGCAAGTTGCTGTTTGTCAGAGAGATTAAAGAGAGAGAAGAAAGGAATGGCCATTGCACATTCTTGAGATCCCTAACGGATTTCTGGAGGAACATCCAGACATTTGGGTATAGGGATAGTTCAGGGAAGTGATGTGATTTAGGCTTAAATCTTTTCACCCTGTGTGTGATAGTTTCAGAGATGTTATCTATTGCCTCGATTGGGGGGTCAAGGTCTATGTTACCCTCATCATAAAGAACCATCAAATCTCTCAGAGCTCTGAAGTCTTTCATGGTAAAACCTTTAACTTGTTCTGATATTTCTCTTTCAGTTTTCTTGACTTTACGTTCCAAATCGAACATATATTTGTACGTCAAATTATGAACAAATAAATATAAACCTTTAATTGTTTCCATTACGTCAGTCTCATGGGAGGGACAAAACCCTAAGCCCATTCAGAGAACAGAAAGCCAGGTAACCCCAGAACATGTTTGTATTGAAGGTTGAGAGTCTCTATATCAAGATCTAGGGTTTACACACCTTTTTATAGTCCTCTGATGGACTTTTAATTGTAGGAAATGTGTGAAGGCGTAAACCCAGAGGGTTAATGTCTTCTTTAATATAACGCAAGAAATATTCGTTGCGCCAGTACAGATGCGATTTTCGTTTAAGCAAGATCTTGATTTTACCCAAATATATTGCCAAATTGTCATAGCTTTGTTTATTCTTAGTGCAACAGGTTTTAAATTGGGACATGAAATAATAAGGGGTTTTGGAACAGAGAGCAGTCACATAAATATACAAAAAAAAGAGATAATGTTTTTAGAAAGAAAAAAAAAAAGGGGAGGTAATAATTGATACAAGATCAAGTAAATAGGCACTTGCAATTAGGTTTGCCTCAGGGTGTGTTATCCACCCAAAAGTTAAATGGAAAAAAGTGCCTAATCAGTAAAATTTGTTAACAGATTTTACTGATTAGGCACCTTTTTCCATCCTTCATCCCGAGACTGCTAGGAAAGCTGTGTACTGCTCACCCAATAACTTTGGTAATGGTTCATTCTGCTAAAAAAAAAAAAGTTCACTCAAAGATTTAGCAAGCAGATTGGTGAAACAAGGTGGAATACTCTATTTTTTTAAGGATCTCCCAAACCTATTTATTTTCGTGGCTTTGTGATATGTCGGTTGGTATATGCAAAGGGATCCTGCAATGGGGAATCCTGAAATAAGTTTGGAAACCAAAGTTGGTTGAGTGATCTCATGGGATTATCATACTGTAAACCTTTATATTGAATATATAAATAATGAGTCTGCAGGGGACAACAAATCAATAGAAATTTGCTTAAAAAGCAGTTTTACAGCTTGCTCAATGCATCTATTTAAAACATATTATAATATATTGTTTTACATTCAAGTAATGTGCACAAATAAGATTCTGCTCTTCCTAAGCCAAAAAAATATGTTAATAGGTATGCAAAAATATCCATCATTGTGCTTATTTTAACAGATTTATATAGTGCCAATGTCTTTTGCAGCCCTGTACAATATGAATGCCTGCAGGCAGAATAACAATGTTATAACAAACACAATTGCATGAAACATTAGGAATGATAGCCCATCCTAACAGGAAATGAGATACACAGAATAAGGGAGATCTGGTGGTATTAGGCATGTTATAAGTTAAAGTATAACAGAACAGGATCATTTTTAAAACAAGTACATGGTACAACATACCAGGAATCAGGAATATGATGGGAGTCTTCAAGCATTTTGATGGAAGAAATCTTGGATCATCTGCAGGTAAATCAATATATTATGTCTACCTAAAACCATAGGAATGTTTTAAATACTTGGAAAAATTGTAAATGTGTGATGACAGGTGATTTCAGAAAATGGTAGCAGCATGGAGGCACAGGGTGACAAAAGGTCAAAAGGGAGAAAAAGAAGGAAACTCATTAGTAAAGTTCTATATGGGTGTATTTGTGACTGAAGAGATGATATACAGCAGGGAGGTATTGAATTAAAATTCAAGGAGGCCACTAAAATTTTCTTCAGGCCGAGGTCCAAATCTCATAGTCTGCTATGATTCAGAAAGATTGTACACTTCTACTTTCCTTTTTTTGGCTCAAGCCATGCTCTCTGGCACTTTTGTTACTGTTTCCTCCACACACTCTGGTAATACTCTGTAAATGTAAATGTACCCATTAGTGTCCCCCCTTACATCAGGTGCCCCTACCAGAGCACTATCAGAATGCTCCCTTACGTTAGGTGTGCCCATCAGAGTGCCCATTTACATCGGGTGTCCCCATCACAGTGCCACCTTAGACCAGCTGTCCCCATCACAGTGCTCCCTTAACATAATATGTGCCCTCTTAACATAAAATGTGTCCATCAGTGTGCCCCTTAACATAATAAGTGCCCATCAGAATGCCGCCTATTTTATGTTAAGGGGCACTCTGATGGGCACATTTTGTTGTACCAATACATGTTGGTACTGTGAGGGGTTTAGTTCAGCAGCGGGTGTGTATGACAACCTGGATGGGTTCACTACACAAAAATAAGATACAACAAACAACAGTGAAGGTGAAAAAACAAAGGTGCAGTTTATTTATACTATTTACAATGGTCCAAAAACAGCAAAACAAAAAGAAACATGAAAATAAATCCTTGCCAACATGGCCACTTACTACATACAGGTTCCCTGACTATCAGCTACGTGCAGCCTTGTGCTATCCCCAGCACCTATCACCTTGTTAAAGAGGCTTGCCAAAAAGGCGTTGTCTCACCGCACAGACAGGTATCATGCTCCCCAGTCTAAACAGGCACAAAACTGGTTCCAGGATGGAGCAACTCCCTTTGCATCCAGGGAGTTTATGTAGAGGCCCTAATGAGCCAAATTAATTCAGCTGGGCTCATTACCTCTACCCCTGCCGGACTCTTAGCACTTCCCCCTAGTGGTACAAATCGACATAGAGCCTGAATCTGGGACACACATATTTGCCATCCTGGATGCAACCAGGCGATTTTACCTGCCTGCTGTCTCAGTACTTAAACATTGCTTTATACTGTAGAAATTTAGGTACGGCCTTTAATACTGTGGAAATTGAGGTAGTTTACAGAAATGGACCTCTGATCTGCTGATCCATTCCAGGTGTTGCACCTCTTGCAGGCCATCCCTTGCAGGTACACCTAGACACACAGTCAGGGCTCTGCAGCCTAGGGGCAGACAGGTCATGTCTGTTAGAGCTAAATGGTTGGTAAAAACTGTGTTTGTGGATAGGGATGAGCCCGCGGTTACATTCGACTCGAATACTGGGTGTTCGCCCCTTCGCCGAATAGCTAACATTATGAGGTGTTCATGGGAAAATTGAGCTCCCGCAGAATGCTCCATAATGAATGGTGAGACAGTCAATGCACTGCGAAATTGCAGTGCATTGACAACTGCTGATTGGCCAAAGCATGCACCTTACCTGCATGCTTTGGCCAATTACAGTGCGCTCTGCTGTGAGAGCCATGATTGGCAAAAGTCCAAATGGCCAAATGACTCATGGTCCATGCCCCACACTATGTAAGGCTGCTTACACGGTGGCCGTAAATAGTTTTATGAATAAGAGCAGCAAAATTACATGTGACGTCACATAATGTCAGAGGGGGGCGGGGGTCACCTGTTTACGTCACGGGGTGCCCCGCCCTCAGCTATAGAACAGCTGTCATTGGAAAAAGCCTGCTGTCAGCAGGAACCTCCCATTGAGGCAGAGTTTTTGTCGGTTCTTTTTTTTTTTCGGGTCATCGGATGCTGTGGTCGAAGATAGAGTTACATCGCGGGACACTTTTTAAATTTTTTTAATAAAGGACTAGTCCCAAACTGTCTCCTGTCATTTTTTACCATTTTGACACTTTTTTGATGAAAAATTGATGTGTAGGGGTACAATGTATCCGATACCCATTCACATGGGGGGGCCGGGATCTGGGGGTCCTCTTGTTAAAGGGGGCTACCAGATTCTGATAAGCCCCCGCCCGCAGACCCCCGACAACCACTGGGCAAGGGTTGTTTTTATGAGGTCATTGTCCCCATTAACATGGGGACAAGGTGCTTTGGGGGGACCCCAAAGCATCCTCCCCATGTTGAGGGCATGTGGCCTGGTACAGTTCAGGAGGCGGGGCACTCGATCGTCCCCCCTATTCCTGCGGCTTGCCAGGTTGCGTTCTGAGATAAGGGTATGGTATGGATTTTTGGGGGGACCCCGATGCCATTTTTTTTACATTTTGGCACAGGGTTCTCCTTAATATCCATACCAGACCTGAAGGGCCTGGTACAGATTTTGGGGGGACCCCCACGCAATTTTTTTTAAATTTTGGTGCAGGGTTCTGGTAATAGACTGGGGAGGGGGGACCAATGCCGTTTTTTACAATGATTTTTATCTAGATTGCCGGGATTCGACAATACATTACAGCCGCAAGCAGTTTTAAATTACTTTTTTTTCTTTAGAAATTTAATTTTGCTGTGGTACTGTTCTAAACACGAGAAAGGTGTGCTGCTTTACAGCCATACTAAGGACATCCCCAGGCATGATATTTAAAGGAAAATTTCATTTTTATTGTTTCACTTTAAGCATTATTAAAATCACTGCTCCTGAAAAAACGGCTGTTTTTAAAACTTTATTTTGCATTGATACATATCCCCTGGGGCAGGACCCAGGTCCCCAAATACTTTTTATGACAATAACTTGCAGGTAAGGAAATAATATACACAATAGTGAATAATTAGTGCGCTCTAATCAACCTTAATAAAAATAAAATCGATGGACCTTTCAAAATAAGCAGTAAGATAGCCGGTTGTGGGCTCCCAAAAACAGCTGTGCAGAAAATTGCAATATAAATATTACTTCTGCTGTGCAAAATTCACAAATAAATAATGTGCATTTCTTCCTCAAATAAATAATGTGCAAATAAATCTTGTGATTGGAACTAAATAAATACCATAAAAACAGATAAATAAATGTGCAAATGGCAATACAGTAAATGTTAAAGTGCTGTGCTATATCCAAAAATATATGTGTGAAATGCTAGCCTTTGACTGTTGGCGAGAATACTTCAACCTAATCTCCCACAGCCCACACACTTTTAGATGAAATTGATAGACGAAATAGATTGCCCAATCAAATGACCAATTATTCACTGATAACGTCTGTCACACAGGTGCTAATGAAAATAGGTCAATAGCAAAAAAAAGCAATAGCAAAAAAATGAGGACACTGGTGAACAATCTGCAATAAATCATATGCTCAGCATTATATTCTAGTCCTTTAAATGTGATGGTTTTCAGTCATAGAAAAAACTTCCTGATAAATGCTTTTATATTCCTTTCAGCACTTCTTTTTTCTCTTCTAGCAATCAAGCCCTCTCTGCCGGCTTAGTCCTCAGTTAGCCAATAAAGACAAAGCAAAAAAATAGAGAGAATATCATTGCGCAACACTGTGTGGCTAGTTCATAAATATTTATGAAACTGTAGCCGATTCACTCACGTGTACCCAGCGTATGATATGGCGAGTGCTGAAACAGTCAGACTTTGGGCTTTCAGCCCTGCTCCTCCTCACTTCACCTCCTGTGTCTATTCCAAACACTCGGGGTGACGTCATTGGCTTCTCCTCCCTACGCGTTGCATCACAGGTCACGTGACTTTTTCAACTAAATGGAATAGGCATGGGAGCAAAATTAGTACCAAGTGTTGCAAACATTTTTATGTCAAATTGGGAAGAAGAAGCACTGTATTTTGATTACCCGCCAGAATTGGTTTTATTCAAACGATTCATAGATGATTGTATAGTCATATGGAAGGGAGACCAGAATAGCCTTGAGGATTTTTTTGTAAAATTAAACAATAATCAGAAAAATATAAAGCTCACTTTTGACATCAGTAGTCACAATATACAATTTCTCGATTTAGATATCACTCTAGAGAAGGAAGGATTCACAACTAAAACATTTTTCAAACCAGTGGAGAGGAATAGCTGCATCCCAACAGACAGCTGTCATCACGACCCATGGCTTATAAACATCCCGAAAGGGCAAATGATTAGAATAAGACGAAACTATAGGAATCAAGAGGCCTACCTTGAACAAGCAAATTCTATTGGAAGAAAAATTATGGAAAAAGGATACAGTGAGGATTTCATACAAGAAAAAATAAAGGAAGTGTTGGAAGTACCAAAGGAATCTATTGTAAGGGATAAAATCCGGAAGGAAAATGATTTTGGAGAAATACCGATGATTTTCAACTATAATATCCAACATAAAAAAATTGAAGGCATAATCAGTAAACATTGGTCACTCCTACAAGCAGACAACCAACTGAAAAAAATATTACCAAAACACCCAAGGTTTATATAACGGAAAGCCCCTACCCTAAGAGATATACTAGTAAAAAATGTTCCAGATCCACCCAAAATAAATCAAAACGTCTCATTCTTTCAAGGAAAATGTTTCTTTCCATGCAAGCAATGCTATGCATGCAGAGATACAAAACAAAAAGGGCAAAAGTGCAATAAATTCATATCAACAACAACCAAAAAGGAATATGAAATAAAAGAATTCATATCGTGCCGTACTGAGGGAGTGGTGTTTATGCTCGAATGTACCTGTTCCTTACAGTATGTTGGCAGAACAAAACAGCCATTATGGAAAAGACTGAGAGAACATCTGCAAAACATCAAAGCTGGATTCCCAAAACACAGTGTATCCCGACACTTTGCACAATGCCATGACAAAAAATCTGAGTGAAATTAAATTTTGGGCAATAGAGAAATATAAGCCCCATTGGAGAGGTAGTAATAAAGTATGGGAGCTGAGCAAAAGTGAATCCAAATGGATTTATGAAATTAATAGTTTCACGCCGGCAGGTTTAAATATTGATTTTGACCTTAATTGCTTCATATCAGATTTTTAACCTCGTATTTTTTCAGCTAATATGTGGTAGGGTTTCCAACCCATTAACCACAGGGGTCCGTAGATGTATATCATAATGGTTTTATATGGTTTTCTATATTATAATTTTGTATTTTTTATTTTTATTTTTCATCTTTATTTATTTTTATTTTTATTTTTATTTCCTGAAAGGAATATAAAAGCATTTATCAAGAAGTTTTTTCTATGACTGAAAACCAGCACATTTAAAGGACTAGAATATAATGCTGAACATATGATTTATTGCAGATTGTTCACTAGTGTCCTCATTTTTTTTCTATTGCTTTTTTTTTGCTATTGACCCATTTTCATTAGCACCTGTGTGACAGAAGTTATCAGTGAATAACTGGTCATTTGATTGGGCAATCTATTTCGTCTATCAATTTCATCTAAAAGTGTGTGGGCTGTGGGAGATTAGGTTGAAGTATTCTCACCAGCAGTCAAAGGCTAGCATTTCACACATATATTTTTGGATATAGCACAGCACTTTAACATTTACTGTATTGCCATTTGCACATTTTTTTTATCTGTTTTTATGGTATTTATTTAGTTCCAATCGCAAGATTTTTTTGCACATTATTTATTTGAGGAAGAAATGCACATTATTTATTTGTGAATTTTGCACAGCAGAAGTAATATTTATATTGCAATTTTCTGCACAGCTGTTTTTGGGAGCCCACAACCGGCTATCTTACTGCTTATTTTGAAAGGTCCATCGATTTTATTTTTATTAAGGTTGATTAGAGCGCACTAATTATTCACTACTGTGTATATTATTTCATTATTTGTTTTAGTGTCAGAGCACTTTATATTGGTTGCAGCTATATCATTTGGTTATCTTTTTAATTCTTTTGGAGTTTTTATATTATCAGCGCTTGAGTTACTGCACATTCACAACTTGCAGATAAGCCTTTAAAATTAGCACTTTTGATTTTTCATGTACGTGTCCCATAGACTTTAACAGTGTTCGCTTGTTCGCACAAATTTTTTGCCTGTTCGCAAGTTCTGGTGCGAATCCAACCGGGGAGTGTTTGGGTAATCCATATTTGTTGAGGCTGACAAGCTTTAGGCTTGGACAAACTGATAGTTAGGATTGCCTGTTGTGCAGTTAGTGCTGGGACATGGCTAGAAATTTGTTTTTCGATTTTTTATAAAAAATTTTGGACCACTGTACAACTGCCTTAAAAAAGTCCTGGATTCTTTCCTAAATTACATAATATAACTGGATACTAACATTTATAGGTAAAGTTGATCCAGGGAATAGCCGATTGCCTTTGGAAGATCAGGAAGAAATAATTTCCCCTGCTGGAGCAAATTCATGCTTTGCTGGTTTTTTTTTTGCCTTCCTCTGGATAAATTGTGGGTATAGAATTGTGTATATAGGATTGTGTGTGTTTTTTTTTTTAAGGATATATATTTGTTTCCCCATTTATTGGTTGAGCTGGATCGACTTGACATTTTTCAGCCAGACTAACTATGTAACTCCAAACAGCCTGTAAATAGCACTAGTAAACACACCACTGTTTGTCACTATACTACTGGACCAGTATCTGTACCTGAAAAGGCTGCTTAACCCAGGGAGCATTATACCTATGTACGGTTAGGTGGGTGGGTGACACTTCCTCCATGTTCCCCTCATTGTTAGTCGTGGGTTACACAGGAGGCCTACAATGGGGTGGATTATTAAGGGCTACTCTAGGCACCTTGGATAGGGTCGCCTAGCTAATGGGGTACCTTTACTTGAACAGACGACTAAACTCTAATTAACTCTCTTGATGTTAATGTACACCACTACAGTCACTGTTGCATTTAGGAGGGACATGCTGAGGCAATGCCCTCTCCACCTGTCCAGGGTATCTCCACTACCTCACTCCCAGTAACGGAGTGGGGCCCACCTAGCGAGGACTGCATGCACACAGTCACTTAACTCTTCCTCTTCAGTATTTCTGCACATGCTGAAGACTTCTGTGGTGCTGATCTTTTCCCGTTGCTATAGGAGACAGACCACTCAAGGAGAGAGTGCCGACAACAATTTCTCCTGCAAGAGGCCGCCACGTGTACACAATTATGACTAATGATGATGATTATAACTAATCCCTAACTCAGGCTTGTGGCTGCCCCAGCATATCTGCACAGAATGAGAGTCCTTTCATGGCAGAGTCCATAGTGGCAGATCTCCAGAACTGGTGTCTTTAGTGAGAACTGCAGGTCCCATCAATCCCCCTACATGGTGGCAGGCACTGCTCCCCCTTCTCTCTTCTCTGTAAGCAGTTGGAGATTACATGAGGTGACTTGTCTGTGTCTTCTTTCCCATGGAGCAGACTGTCTGTCTGGGCAGAGCCCTACCATCTGCTATTATCAGCACAGAGAAAGAGGCAGAGCTCATCAGAAAGTGCAGGAAACCAGGTTAACTGTTTATCTTGTGGCCAGGGAAGTAGCTATCTCACTAACCAGTATTTCAACCTACATACACCTGCTACTTATCCCCAGATAACATAGGCCACAAATTAGTTCCCATTGGTTTCCTCCCAGCCTGAAGAAGCAGGACAATGCCACCTTCAGGTCGACAGAAAAACTGCAGCCCAAAACCTACCTGTACTCACCCCCACTTGAGAGATGCAGTCCTTGGCATAACAAACTACAAAACACAGCAACAGTAACACATACGATCATACATAACAACAAGAATGTTTTACAAAACATAGTCAGATTATTTGGTTAGCATAAATCCTTTTGTGGCCCTTTCAGGGAAGCGGGCCCCACCATTCAACTCATCGTCCATAGGTATAGCATCCTCAGCAGGAGGATCCAAGATTACGTCAGCGGTGGAAGGCTGCACATCCAGAACCCCCTGATCTAGAAATTGAGTCTCATTTGGTGGCAAAGACCACTTCAGAGCAGCCTCTAGATTTAGGGGCAAATCAGTTAGTCCTGAACAAAAAAGGGTAGTGGAAGGCAATGGAAGTGAGTCTGCACCCATAGATATGAGGTCACAGGAGATTCCAGGATAATGCTTGCGAAACTCTACCAGATCTTTCAAAACAACATCATACACAGGATGATCTGTGCTGTAAAGGATTGCTTTTCAATGCCGTAAGCCCATCTGGGCTCCAGTTTTCTGCCTTATATCTGAAATTACGAACAAGAACCCTATTCCCGGATCAAAGAAATAATAGTTCTTCCACACTTTTGTCTGCTAAGGTTTGATGTCATTCTAGTGCCTACAAGAAACAAACAGAAAGGGGCACACCAGGCTAGTACATTATGCCACAAAAACACTTTATTTAGAAATAGTCATAAAATAACCTCGCAAACACATGAATAAAAAATGCTTATTGAGCTACTCCTCCGTAGCTTAACAGTCATGGATACAGTGCACTCCAGACTGCAGGGGAACCCTGCCGGGGTCCAGCCTGGCTGATGCCTATCGGCTCTGATAAAAAGGTGCAACCTTAGATATGCATTAGCCAAATTGGACCCCCGGCAGCGTCCCTGTGCAGTCTGGAGTGCACTGTATCAATAGGTAATGGGCAGGGCCACCTGGTGACATCTCCTGGTGGCCCCACCCCATGTGACGTCACCGACCGGTGCATGCTGGGTCCTATATAAGAACTGTCAAATGGTGGCGCCTGCAGTCGGTGGTTAGACTTTATGGCAAGTGGAGCTTTTTTAAAAAAAAAATTGGCGTGGAGTTTCCCTTTAAAATCCATACCAGACCCGAAGGGGGGGGGGCATGCCTTTTTTTAAAGTTTTCGTATTGAAAACAATGTTTTTTTTCATTCAGCTGTCAGCGGGGAAGCCCGTTGACAGCTGATGGCTTGCCTATTGTTAAGGATGCCGCTCCTTAACAACCAGCTATTCACTGTGGCCTGATTAGGCAAAACTTTGCTCTATCAGGGCTTAGAATGCACTGGGCAGTGCCCAGTGCATTGTGGGACACTCAGCGGGATGTCCGCAAATTTGCGTGTTCACCGAATGAGCGAACAGGTGATGTTCAGGCAAAACTTTTGCTCAGCTCGAACTGTTCGCCCAACCCTAGTTGCATGCCCAATCCACATTGCCTACATGTTGTGGTCATTGATTGTGATACTATCTGGGAAATCACTAACTGATAAATACACTATATTGCCAAAATTATTGGGACGCCTGCCTTTACACGCACATTAACTTTACTGGCATCCCAGTCTTAGTCGGTATGATTCAATATTGAGTTGGTTCACCCTTTGCAGCTATAACAGCTTTAACTCTTCTGGGAAGGCTATCCGCAAGGTTTAGAAATGTGTCTATGGGAATGTTTGACCATTCTTACAGAAGCGCATTTGTGAGGTCAGGCACTGATGTGGATGAGAAGGCCTGGCTCACAGTCTCTGCTCCAATTTATCCCAAAGGTGTTCTATCAGGTTAAGGTCAGGACTCTGTGCAGGCCAGTCAAGTTGCTCTACCCCAAACTCAGTCATCCTCTCTTTATGGACCTTGTTTGTGCCCTTAACGAACACACCTTCCCCCTCCACAGATAAATACCGTACTTATCCCAATCCAATGGTCCTTGCCTCTTCTGACTGTACTTGCCTCTTTAAGGCTGGAGACAAAGGGGGCTTCAACTCATACCCTGTTGTTATTAAATACAAAACTGCCAAGACAATCAATGTTTAATGTTTATTGTTCAAGCCATGGTTGGTGTTACAGATTGTGCAGCTTGTAAAAAAAAGCAATGGGCCGAAAATCCCTACCCTAAGCTCCACCTTCTTGTGCTAGGTCCAACACCCACATGAAAGGTCAGGGCAAAGGTGAGGGAGTGTGAGTGTAAAGGTCCTTTACCTTCTCTTCTGGAGTCCCCGCCAGTGCTGTCCATGTCTCCTTTCCTGCGAGTTCCCCCTTAAAAAGTTGTGTGCTGAGGGGGAACCCATTGGGGTGCACTTCTAAGCCAGAGCCACATCCCCTGCTCTTTTCTCACAGGATTTGACGAACAGCAAAAGGAGCCTAATGCCGCGTACACACGATTGGACTATCCGGCGGACTTGGTGGGTCGCGAGCTAACATTTGAATCACTTTTGGACCTACACTTCTGACCCATCATCGTTACAAGACTCAGTCCCTCTTTTGAAGACTATACTCTCAAATAAACCCACCTTGATTACTATCTAGGAATTTGGTTTTGTATCTTGTATCTTGCTATGAGTTCTATTTTATGGTGTCAGATATGTTATGTTAAGGTCCAATAATATCAAATATACTGAAAAACGTTTTTGTACATGTAACTGTATTTGTGATTCTACCTGTTTAAATAAATTCAACTATTTTTAGATTAACTACGTATGTCATACTAAACACACACTGTTTAGTTTGCATTGTCCCTTCTATTTCTGTATATGGATGATGGTGATGGCACTGTAATTATTTTAATTAAAAAAACATCTAGGTGCCTTTTTACTAATTGATATATAGCTGTCACATGATCCAGATCTTTCCCAACCTGTCTGCAGGGAAACATAAGCAGGAGGAGCTTCTAGTTCCCTGACAATGGTCACAAAATAAAAAAAAAAAACAGCATTTGAAATACAGAGTAAAAATAAATAAATAATATCAATGAACTGTTTTACATTGGCATACAAATATATACAGTATTTGAAATCAAATCTTTATTATTTTTGGGGAAATAACATGGTGTGGACAGGTTTCTGCTAGTCACAGGTTGTGTCACACCCCTCCAGCCTGTTTCTGAAAATAAGAGGGAGGAGAAGCCACCTTTAATCTACATGTAATATCCTGCCCCCATTTTGTTTAGCTGTTATTTGGGCATGGGGGAGGAGGGATGGAGTGGGCTGTCATTTACCACTGTGTATACTCCCACATTAGGGATGAGCCGAACACCCCCGGGTTCGGTTCGAACCAGAACCTTCGAACGGACCGAAAGTTCGCGCGAATTTTCGAACCCTATACGTTATAATGGACGCGAACGTTCGAAATCAAAAGTGCTAATTACAACGGCCAATATGCATGTTAATGTCATAAAACAGGTTTGGGGACCCGGGTCCTGCCCCAGGGGACATATATCAATGCAAAAAGAACTTTTAAAAACTAACGTTTTTTCGGGAGCAGTCATTTTAATGATGCATAAAGTGAAAAAAAAAAAGTGACATTTTCCTTTAAATATGGTACCTGGGGGGTGTCCAAAGTATGCCTGTGAAGTGGCATGTGTTTCCCGTGTTTAGAACTGTCCTTGCACAAAATGACATTTGTAAAGGAAAAAAAGAAGCCATTTAAAACCACTTGCGGCTTTAGGTTTGATCTTAAGTAGAATCTGAACAGGTACATTATGAAGTGTAGCTCCATCCCAAAAAAATCTATTTTTAAGCTTTTTGGAGAACATAGGGAGGGGTTATCACCCCTGTAACATTTGCTGTCTTTGCACATCTGTTCAGAACATGTCACCTCACTTTCCGTCCCAATGACAAATGTTTTTGGAAAAAGTGGGGTTTTAATTGAAACAAGGATTGGTGATAAAGTATCAGTAGAGAGGAGATACCTTTTTCCCAAATTAAATCTAACAGGATAGAATTTCCCTTCCTAGGGGTAGATTTCCTCTCACTTCCTGTTTTCTCTTTCCATTTTCAAGTAGGAGTCGTTTGTAAGTTGGATGTTTGAAAGTAGGGGCCTGGCGTATATACTCTGCAGAAATTTGCCCTATTAGATGTTGGTGTAGCCACAAGACTGGTGGGCACAGGAATGGGCCCTGCTGTGAGTTAATAGATCAAGATTTGTAATTGCATGCACCTGTTGAACAGGGCAGAAAAATTGGGCCTTTGGCGGTGGTGGTGGACGGTGTTGCCACAAGACTGTAGGCCCTCATAGTTACTCTTGGTGGGCGCAGGAATGGGCCCTGCTGTGAGTTATTAGATCAAGATTTGTAATTGCAAGCACCTGATGAACAGGGCAGAAAAATTGGGCCTTTGGCGGTGGTGGTGGACGGTGTTGCCACAAGACTGCAGGCCCTCATAGTTACTCTTGGTGGGCGCAGGAATGGGCCCTGCTGTGAACTATTAGATCAAGATTTGTAATTACCCGCCCCTGTTAAACAGGGGCTGAAAAATTGTGCCTTAGGCACTGGTGCTGGTGCCACAACACTGCAACCCGGCCCTCACAGATACTGTACTTGGAGCACAGCAGTCACACGTGTTGCGAAGCATTTTTTTAAAAAATTGTAAGTACACGCCCCTGTTAAACAGGGGCTGAAAAATTGTGCCTTAGGCACTGGTGCCACAACACTGCAACACGGCCCTCACAGAGACTGTACTTGGAGCACAGCAGTCACACGTGTTGCGAAGCATTTTTTTAAAAAATTTAAGTAAGTACACGCCCCTGTTAAACAGGGGCTGAAAAAAATTGTGCCTTAGGCACTGGTGCCACAACACTGCAACACGGCCCTCACAGAGACTGTACTTGGAGCACAGCAGTCACACGTGTTGCGAATCATTTTTATAAAAAAATTGTAAGTACACGCCCCTGTTAAACAGGGGCTGAAAAATTGTGCCTTAGGCACTGGTGCTGGTGCCACAACACTGCAACACGGCCCTCACAGAGACTGTACTTGGAGCACAGCAGTCACACGTGTTGCGAAGCATTTTTTTTAAAAATTGTAAGTACACGCCCCTGTTAAACAGGGGCTGAAAAATTGTGCCTTAGGCACTGGTGTGGTGGCATGGATCATTGAGGAGGAGGAAGAGGATAGTCAGTGAACATAAGAGGACAGTCACTCAGCATCAGCATAGGCAGTCTTGAAGGATGTGACATTAAAAATTATTCGGTTATATCCGCCTCAGGTGCCTGGTAGCTGGTGGTGATCCAAGACTGATTCATTTTGATGAAGGTCAGTCGATCAACCGAGGCGGTGGACAGGCGCACCCTATGATCAGTCACAAATCCTCCAGCAGCACTGAATGTGCGTTCGGAAAGAACGCTGGAGGCAGGACAGGCCAGTAGCTCAATTGCATACTGTGCAAGCTCTGGCCAGTGATCCATCCTCAGGACCCAGTAAGCCAGAGGATTTTCGGTGGGAAAGGTGTCCAAGTCTGACCTTGCCCCAAGGTATTCCTGCACCATGTATATCAGACGCTGGCGATGGTTGCTGGAACCGATCATACCTTGGGGCTGCGGACTAAAAAATTGTCTGAACGCATCGGTCAGACGTCCACCTTCCCCACCGCTCCTTCTGCCACTGACCGAAGCCTCAGCAACTCGTCGCCCAGGACCAGGAGTTTGTAGCCTCCCAGTTTCTGGGAACGCGTTGCACAGACCTTTCTGCAAGGCCTCCCTGAGATGTCTCATCCTCTGCTCCCTCTGCGACGGCAAGATAAGGTCCGCAACCTTACCCTTGTACCGCGGATCAAGGAGAGTGGCCAGCCAGTAATGGTCCCTCTCCTTGATCCGAAGAACACGAGGATCCTTCCGCAGGCTTTGCAGGATCAGGGAGGCCATGCAGCGTAGGTTAGCTGAGGCATTCGGTCCGGAGTCTTCTGGGTCACTGAGGATGACATGATCGCCAGCCACCTCCTCCCAGCCACGTACAAGTCCACTGGCTTGTTGGGACTGTACATCATCCCTAAAAGACTGCTGCTGCTGATGCTGAGTGCCAGGCTCCACCTCCATGCTCACACAATCCTCCTCCTCCTCCTCCTCCTCCTCCTCCTCATCCTCTTCCTGTGTGATGGGTGGGACAGAAGGAACACTGTCCGGATAAAGGGGGCCTTGAGAGGCAAGGAAGTCCTCCTCTTCCTGCCTCTGTTCTGCCTCAAGTGCCCTGTCCATGATCCCACGCAGCGTATGCTCCAACAGGTGGACAAGAGGGACAGTGTCACTGATGCATGCACTGTCACTGCTCACCATCCTCGTGGCCTCCTCAAATGGTGAGAGGACAGTGCATGCATCCCTGATCATGCTCCACTGACGTGGGGAAAAAAAACCAAGCTCCCCTGACCCTGTCCTGGTGCCGTAGTCGCAAAGGTACTCATTGATGGCCCTCTGCTGCGTGTGCAGTCGCTGCAGCATGGCCAACGTTGAGTTCCACCTGGTGGGCATGTCAGATATTAGGCGGTTCTTGGGCAGGTTCAGCTCCTTTTGCAGCTCAGTCAGCCGAGCACTGGCATTATAAGATCGGCGGAAATGCACACAGACTTTCCTGGCCTGCCTCAGGACATCCTGTAAGCCTGGGAACCTGCCCAAGAACCGCTGCACCACCAGGTTGAGGACGTGAGCCATGCAGGGCACATGGGTGAGCTGCCCCTGTCGCAGGGCGGAGAGGAGGTTGGTGCCATTGTCAGAAACGACCATTCCTGGCTTAAGCTGACGTGGCGTCAACCACCTCTCGGCCTGCCCCTGCAGAGCTGCCAGAACCTCTGGCCCAGTGTGGCTCCTGTCCCCCAAACACACCAGCGCAAGCACGGCATGGCATCTTTTTGCCTGCGTACTTGCGTAGCCCCTTGTACGCCTACGGAGCACCGCTGGTTCCAAGGACAGAGCACTGGAGGAAGAAGAAGAGGAGGGGGTGGAGGAGAGAGGTGTGTCACAACCAGTAGCAGTAGTCGCGTTTTGGAGGCGTGGTGGCGGAACAACCTCCAACACTACTGCACCTTGTCCTGCATCCCTCCCAGCTGCCAATAGAGTGACCCAATGGGCCGTGAAAGAAAGGTACCGTCCCTGTCCATGCCTGCTGGACCATGAGTCAGCGGTAATATGCACCTTACCGCTGACCGCCCTGTCCAGCGAGGCATGGACATTGCCCTCCACATGCCGGTAGAGAGACGGAATCGCCTTCCGCGAGAAAAAGTGGCGTTTGGGAACCTGCCACTGAGGAACCGCACATTGAACAAACTCACGGAAGGGGGCCGAGTCTACCAACTGAAAAGGCAGCAGTTGAAGTGCTAGCAATTTAGCAAGGCTAGCATTCAACCGCTGGGCATGTGGATGGCTGGGAGTGTACTTCTTTCTACGGTCCAGCAGCTGGGGCAGGGAAATTTGCCTGCTGCATTCGGACGTCGGTGTACTGCAAGTACTTGGTTGTGACACACCGAATTCTACACCTTCAGTCCTCTCAGAGCAGCTTTCAGAGAGGACTGAAGGTGTAGTGGGGATGGAGATCCCAGCTGAGGAGGAGCAAGGAGAGGTCCGCTTAGTTCTTTGGTGTGGGTCTTTTATGTGTGCCTGCCAACGAGCTGCATGGCAGGTCGCCATATGTCTGGTCATGCTTGTGGTGCCCAAGCGGCTGATGTTTTGGCCACGCGAGATACGCTTGAGACAAATATTGCAAATAGCAGTGGTGCGATCTGCTGCACTCGTCTCAAAAAAGGCCCACACCAAAGAACTTTTCTGATAACGTGCAGAGGCAGCGCCCTGCACAGGCGGAGCTCTGCGGTGTTGTACAGTTGCTGTGCTGGCCTCTACCTGGCCTCCAGGGGGCATCCTGCCTCGTTGGACATGTGACGCCGCATCCTCCTCCTCCTCGTCCTCCTCCTCATCCTCTCTCCCTTGAGGCACCCACGTGGAGTCAGTGACCTCATCATCCCCTCCCTCTTCACCACTAGAGCAAACCTGGCAGTAAGCTGCAGCTGGTGGAACTGTACTGCCAGATTCCTCAAGCTGGGTATCGTCATCCGAGCCTTCGAATCGTTGGGCATCCTCCTGGAGCATGTACCCAACACTGTGCTCAAAGAGTTCGGGGGACTCCTCAGGAGGACATGGTGGGTCTAGGGAAGGGGTGGCTGATGATGCTCTGTCAGTACCCTGAGCCTGGGTGAGAGAGGATGAGGAGGATGAGGAGGGCTTGGTCATCCATTCTACCAAGCCTTCAGCATGATGCGGCTCCACATGTCCAGCTGCCGAAAACAAAGACGCGCGTGTCCCATGGCCACGTGCTGATGACGATGCACGACCACGTCCACGTCCACGGCCACGTCCACTAGAAACAGAGCCTGCCTGCCCTGTGTTCTTGGCTCTGCACGCTCTGCCTCCCCTTGGCGGTCTTCCAGCCATTGTAGTCGGTAGTCCTGTGGGTGCTGCTGAGAAGAAAATATAGGAGCTCTGTGTGATGCCACTAACACACTAGAAGTCCTATGGGTGCTTCTGCAAAGAAAATAGAGGAGCTCTGTGTGATGCCACTAACACACTAGAAGTCCTGTGGGTGCTTATGCAAAGAAAATAGAGGAGCTCTGTGTGATGCCACTAACACACTAGAAGTCCTGTGGGTGCTTCTGCAAAGAAAATAGAGGAGCTCTGTGTGATGCCACTAACACACTAGAAGTCCTATGGGTGCTTCTGCAAAGAAAATAGAGGAGCTCTGTGTGATGCCACTAACACACTAGAAGTCCTGTGGGTGCTTCTGCAAAGAAAATAGAGGAGCTCTGTGTGGTGCCACTAACACACTAGAAGTCCTGTGGGTGCTTATGCAAAGAATATATAGGAGCTCTGTGTGATGCCACTAACACACTAGAAGTCCTATGGGTGCTTCTGCAAAGAAAATAGAGGAGCTCTGTGTGATGCCACTAACACACTAGAAGTCCTGTGGGTGCTTATGCAAAGAATATATAGGAGCTCTGTGTGATGCCACTAACACACTAGAAGTCCTATGGGTGCTTCTGCAAAGAAAATAGAGGAGCTCTGTGTGATGCCACTAACACACTAGAAGTCCTGTGGGTGCTTCTGCAAAGAAAATAGAGGAGCTCTGTGTGGTGCCACTAACACACTAGAAGTCCTGTGGGTGCTTATGCAAAGAATATATAGGAGCTCTGTGTGATGCCACTAACACACTAGAAGTCCTATGGGTGCTTCTGCAAAGAAAATAGAGGAGCTCTGTGTGATGCCACTAACACACTAGAAGTCCTGTGGGTGCTTCTGCAAAGAAAATAGAGGAGCTCTGTGTGGTGCCACTAACACACTAGAAGTCCTGTGGGTGCTTATGCAAAGAATATATAGGAGCTCTGTGTGATGCCACTAACACACTAGAAGTCCTATGGGTGCTTCTGCAAAGAAAATAGAGGAGCTCTGTGTGATGCCACTAACACACTAGAAGTCCTGTGGGTGCTGCTGAGAAGAATATATAGGAGCTCTGTGTGATGCCACTAACACACTAGAAGTCCTATGGGTGCCTCTGCAAAGAAAATAGAGGAGCTCTGTGTGATGCCACTAACACACTAGAAGTCCTGTGGGTGCTTCTGCAAAGAAAATAGAGGAGCTCTGTGTGGTGCCACTAACACACTAGAAGTCCTGTGGGTGCTTCTGCAAAGAAAATAGAGGAGCTCTGTGTGGTGCCACTAACACACTAGAAGTCCTGTGGGTGCTTATGCAAAGAATATATAGGAGCTCTGTGTGATGCCACTAACACACTAGAAGTCCTATGGGTGCTTCTGCAAAGAAAATAGAGGAGCTCTGTGTGATGCCACTAACACACTAGAAGTCCTGTGGGTGCTTCTGCAAAGAAAATAGAGGAGCTCTGTGTGGTGCCACTAACACACTAGAAGTCCTGTGGGTGCTTATGCAAAGAATATATAGGAGCTCTGTGTGATGCCACTAACACACTAGAAGTCCTATGGGTGCTTCTGCAAAGAAAATAGAGGAGCTCTGTGTGATGCCACTAACACACTAGAAGTCCTGTGGGTGCTGCTGAGAAGAATATATAGGAGCTCTGTGTGATGCCACTAACACACTAGAAGTCCTATGGGTGCCTCTGCAAAGAAAATAGAGGAGCTCTGTGTGATGCCACTAACACACTAGAAGTCCTGTGGGTGCTTCTGCAAAGAAAATAGAGGAGCTCTGTGTGGTGCCACTAACACACTAGAAGTCCTGTGGGTGCTTATGCAAAGAAAATAGAGGAGCTCTGTGTGATGGGACTAACACACTTCAAGTCCTATAGGTGCTTCTGGGAACAAAATATAGCTCTGTGTGTGTAATGGGACTAACACACTTCAAGTCCTATAGGTGCTTCTGGGAACAAAATATAGCTCTGTGTGTGTAATGGGACTAACACACTTCAAGTCCTATAGGTGCTTCTGGGAACAAAATATAGCTCTTTGTGTGTAATGGGACTAACACACTTCAAGTCCTATAGGTGCTTCTGGGAACAAAATATAGCTCTGTGTGTGTAATGGGACTAACACACTTCAAGTCCTATAGGTGCTTCTGGGAACAAAGTATAGCTCTTTGTGTGTAATGGGACTAACACACTTCAAGTCCTATAGGTGCTTCTGGGAACAAAATATAGCTCTGTGTGTGTAATGGGACTAACACACTTCAAGTCCTATAGGTGCTTCTGGGAACAAAATATAGCTCTGTGTGTGTAATGGGACTAACACACTTCAAGTCCTATAGGTGCTTCTGGGAACAAAATATAGCTCTGTGTGTGTAATGGGACTAACACACTTCAAGTCCTATAGGTGCTTCTGGGAACAAAATATAGCTCTTTGTGTGTAATGGGACTAACACACTTCAAGTCCTATAGGTGCTTCTGGGAACAAAATATAGCTCTGTGTGTGTAATGGGACTAACACACTTCAAGTCCTATAGGTGCTTCTGGGAACAAAATATAGCTCTTTGTGTGTAATGGGACTAACACACTTCAAGTCCTATAGGTGCTTCTGGGAACAAAATATAGCTCTGTGTGTGTAATGGGACTAACACACTTCAAGTCCTATAGGTGCTTCTGGGAACAAAGTATAGCTCTTTGTGTGTAATGGGACTAACACACTTCAAGTCCTATAGGTGCTTCTGGGAAGAAAATATAGCTCTGTGTGTGTAATGGGACTAACACACTTCAAGTCCTATAGGTGCTTCTGGGAACAAAGTATAGCTCTTTGTGTGTAATGGGACTAACACACTTCAAGTCCTATAGGTGCTTCTGGGAACAAAATATAGCTCTGTGTGTGTAATGGGACTAACACACTTCAAGTCCTATAGGTGCTTCTGGGAACAAAATATAGCTCTGTGTGTGTAATGGGACTAACACACTTCAAGTCCTATAGGTGCTTCTGGGAACAAAATATAGCTCTGTGTGTGTAATGGGACTAACACACTTCAAGTCCTATAGGTGCTTCTGGGAACAAAATATAGCTCTGTGTGTGTAATGGGACTAACACACTTCAAGTCCTATAGGTGCTTCTGGGAACAAAATATAGCTCTTTGTGTGTAATGGGACTAACACACTTCAAGTCCTATAGGTGCTTCTGGGAACAAATATAGCTCTGTGTGTGTAATGGGACTAACACACTTCAAGTCCTATAGGTGCTTCTGGGAACAAAATATAGCTCTTTGTGTGTAATGGGACTAACACACTTCAAGTCCTATAGGTGCTTCTGGGAACAAAATATAGCTCTGTGTGTGTAATGGGACTAACACACTTCAAGTCCTATAGGTGCTTCTGGGAACAAAGTATAGCTCTTTGTGTGTAATGGGACTAACACACTTCAAGTCCTATAGGTGCTTCTGGGAACAAAATATAGCTCTGTGTGTGTAATGGGACTAACACACTTCAAGTCCTATAGGTGCTTCTGGGAACAAAGTATAGCTCTTTGTGTGTAATGGGACTAACACACTTCAAGTCCTATAGGTGCTTCTGGGAACAAAATATAGCTCTTTGTGTGTAATGGGACTAACACACTTCAAGTCCTATAGGTGCTTCTGGGAACAAAATATAGCTCTGTGTGTGTAATGGGACTAACACACTTCAAGTCCTATAGGTGCTTCTGGGAACAAAATATAGCTCTGTGTGTGTAATGGGACTAACACACTTCAAGTCCTATAGGTGCTTCTGGGAACAAAATATAGCTCTGTGTGTGTAATGGGACTAACACACTTCAAGTCCTATAGGTGCTTCTGGGAAGAAAATATAGCTCTGTGTGTGTAATGGGACTAACACACTTCAAGTCCTATAGGTGCTTCTGGGAACAAAATATAGCTCTGTGTGTGTAATGGGACTAACACACTTCAAGTCCTATAGGTGCTTCTGGGAAGAAAATATAGCTCTGTGTGTGTAATGGGACTAACACACTTCAAGTCCTATAGGTGCTTCTGGGAAGAAAATATAGCTCTGTGTGTGTAATGGGACTAACACACTTCAAGTCCTATAGGTGCTTCTGGGAACAAAATATAGGAGCTCTGCCTGCCTGCCACGAACACACTACAAGTCCTATAGGTGCTTCTGGTAACAAAATATAGGAGCTCTGCCTGCCTGCCACTAACACACTACAAGTCCTATAGGTGCTTCTGGTAACAAAATATAGGAGCTCTGCCTGCCTGCCACTAACACACTACAAGTCCTATAGGTGCTTCTGGTAACAAAATATAGGAGCTCTGCCTGCCTGCCACTAACACACTACAAGTCCTATAGGTGCTTCTGGTAACAAAATATAGGAGCTCTGCCTGCCTGCCACGAACACACTACAAGTCCTATAGGTGCTTCTGGTAACAAAATATAGGAGCTCTGCCTGCCTGCCACTAACACACTACAAGTCCTATAGGTGCTTCTGGTAACAAAATATAGGAGCTCTGCCTGCCTGCCACGAACACACTACAAGTCCTATAGGTGCTTCTGGTAACAAAATATAGGAGCTCTGCCTGCCTGCCACTAACACACTACAAGTCCTATAGGTGCTTCTGGTAACAAAATATAGGAGCTCTGCCTGCCTGCCACGAACACACTACAAGTCCTATAGGTGCTTCTGGTAACAAAATATAGGAGCTCTGCCTGCCTGCCACGAGCACACTACAAGCCCCTCTTTGTCAATCAATCTTTGTAACTGAATCTATCTAACTCAATCTCTGTAAGTGAATCTATCTAACTATCTCAATGCAGCAGAGTGTCACAGAATCTGCCTGCTCAATCTGCGCCGGAACAGCATGTGACCGGCGCAGACGGCGTGGCGGCGTTTTATAGTGGGGGGGGGGGGGGCGTGTACTACAGCCCCTGAGCTGTAATTGGCTACAGGCGTCCTGCCTGTAGCCAATTATGGCTCTTCGATTTTCCGGGGCTGTGATTGGCCAAGCATGCGGGGTCACAGTGCATGCTTGGCCAATCATCAGCCAGCAATGCACTGCGTCGGCCGCGCCGGCCGCAATGCATTGCGGGGGCCGCTCGCATCACACGAACGTGATGCGAGCGGCCAAAATAGTTCTGGGCTCGCAGAGCGAGCGAACGCCCGGTGCTCGATGCGAACGTGGGTTCGCATCGAGCACCGGGCCCATCCTTATCCCACATATGTGTCTATATAGTCACATACTGTAGGTTGCTCAGATGTGATAGGGAGGAAATGTTCAGCCTAGAAACTCATTGAAAACTGAGCACGTGCAGAGTTGCATCAACAGCTGCAAAATCCTTAGCTGAATTGGGGATATGAATAGAAGGTGGAGATAGAGAGCAGCAGGATCAACCAGGATTTTTGCAGACGACAGAACAAATCTCATAGTTCAAGGAACAAGAGCACATACCATGATCGGGTCTAAGCAGAGCAGGTCAGCTGAGACTTGTAGTTCACTGCTGCAGATGAAGGTAGGTGTTGGCTGGACCTTGTAGTTCACCTCTGCAGATGAAGGTACTACAGTAGAATCAGGCAAAGCGTATCTAGGCAAGCTGGGTCATACACAGGTAGATCAGAGTCCAAACGGTACTGAATCAGAAGCGAGAAAGCAGGGTCAAAACTAGCAGGGTCATACATGAAATATACAGAGCAGATATCAGCTAGTTCAAGCAGTAGCATTCAAAGGTAGCAACTGTATCATGAGCACTGATTGTGTGCTGATACAGGTTATTTAAAGGTTAGCTGGCTAATCACTGTTGTTTCTCAGGCAAAGGCTGTGTCAGGTGAGTTCTACTGGGTCTTAAATGGATCCTAGTACTGACAAGAACCACTTTAAAGTCAATGTATCCTTTAAGAATAACTCTTAGTACCATGGGTCTC
Source organism: Lithobates sylvaticus (assembly GCA_028564925.1). Taxonomy (NCBI): domain Eukaryota; kingdom Metazoa; phylum Chordata; class Amphibia; order Anura; family Ranidae; genus Lithobates; species Lithobates sylvaticus. The sequence continues at coordinate 495,026,516 of CM053027.1, read as the reverse complement.
AAAATTATGGCCCATGGGCTACATTCAGCCTGCTACAAGATTTTATCCAGCCTGTAGATGGTGTGCATAGATAGGGGGCCCTGATGTAAGTGGGACTCTGATGCAGACACTGGTGTGCATTACTGTGCAAAAGTTTTAGGCAGTTGTGAAAAAATGCTGTAAACTAAGAATGCTTTCAGAAATAGACTTGTTAAAAGTTTATTTTTATCAATTACCAAAATGAAAAGAGAATGAACAAAAGAGAATATGTATATAGCCCTGCAGAACAGACAGTCCAAGTGGTCTTTGCTGCTTAACTGCAGACAGGAAACAGGAACTTTATTATAAAGAGTTTCACCATAGCTACAGCTACAAACTTATAAACACTGCCATCTTCTGGCTGAAGAATATATCTGTAGTTGCACAAAAGTACATGAACAATGTATTCCAACAGACTACCCTTTGGCTTCAAAACAGCATAAATTCTTCTAGGTACACTTGCACATATTTTATGAAGGAACTCGGCAGGTAGGTTGTCACAAACATCGTGGAGAACTAACCACAGATCTTCTGTGAATGTAGGCTACCTCAAATCCTGTCTCTTCATGTAATCCAACACAGACTCAATGATGTTACAGTCAGGGCTCTGTTGGGGCCAAATCATCACTTCCAGGACTGTTCGCTCACTTAGAATTTTGTCTACCCTAAACTTTTTCACAGGACTGTAAGTGACAAACTGATGTAAGGGGGTAGACCCAGATTTAATGGGGGGGGGGGGGGGGGGGGGCACCGGTGAGGACTCTGATGTAAGAGGAGACTTAGCTTTGTTTAACTTAATCTCTTTCTCTTTTGTTGTGAATCATATCATAATGATTCCAAACAAGTAAATCATTATCATTCATTTTTTATTCATGTATTTATAAAAATGTATTATTTTCAAACCACAAAAATTTGTAAACTACACGGCGTGGCCCTCGTACTGAAAAGTTTGGAGACCCCCTGGTTTCTAAACTTTCTCTTCAATCTGTACTGCTCAGTACTTGATTGAAGAGGTCTGCACTTGTCTCTGATGTGGAGGGATGGATGAACTGTGTAACTAAGCCACTAGCATTCAATCAGAACACCAGAATATAGTTGTAGTTTCATCTGTGTAATCTGAAAGTTTCTGTATGAAAATTAAAATTTCTATCTCGCCCCCACACCTTCCCTCTCGTCAGCCTCCCTCCCTGATTAAGTGAGTCTGGCGAGGAATAGCTCTGCAGAAGCATAAAAGCAATTTCAATCTGTCCGGCAGCTATCTTGCGAGGTCCTGAGTTAATGATCCGTAGGTTTCCCTCTTAACTCATCCTGCCACCACTACTGATTTTTCTTGATTACTGTAATGAAACGGTCAGGGGATTATTAAACAACCTGCCCGGTATCGTTTCATCTGCTGCCCGCCTGATAACACTGGCTGACATTGATTCATAGAAGCTTCTGATTGGCTGGGAGGAATGCCCACTGATGATGTCTCATCTGCTTTGATTAGCACAATGAGAAGGGGGACACTGATAAAGTGGCTGTTTTACCAGATAGCTTAGAGCAGGGGGATGTTTAGTCAGGTAAGTTTTAAAGAAAGGATAATTGTGGTTGATTAAATCCCATACTAGTGCAGCGTCCTACTCCTAGTAAGGCAGCTAGGTAAAATTAGTTTTTTTTGCTCCACTCTAGTAAGTGGAGCAGTGATTACTTCCCTCTGCCTCTGAAAGAAGTTTCTAGAGCATAGGGCTGGGAGATTCAAATGATCAGCTGAATATTTATTATGCTCCAGCCAATCCCTGGTAGGAGGTATCCAGAAGGTGGTGGGAGAGGTGATAAATGTGCAGAGGGGCTGAGGCTTTTCTTTCAATAAGGGTGGGGAGGGGGTTCCAGTCTCCTTGGGGGGGGGGGCAGTTGTTTCCCATGGAAGATAGCTGCAGAGACAAGTAGATGCAGTCTAGGCCTCATCAGCTGCTGGTCTGGGAGCCTGGAGAAGATTGCTGGAGGATCACATTTGCTGCAGGGTACTGCACTGAAGTTCTGAACTTACTTGTTATCTCTCTCACTAATGATCTACATACAGGTACTGGGTGGCAGACAGCTCCTGGGACACTGTTTAAAGATATTGTTGTGGACTATTAATTGTGCAAGTGCCAAAAGGAAACTAAGTGTCAGAGGTTGCTATATGGATTGCTGTTGTAGGGTCCCAGATATACAAGCCAATCCCTGCTACCTCCAGAAAAAACTGCTATTAGAAGATTAGTGAGAATTTTGTCCTCCCATTATTGCTATTGATAATTTTGGAGTGTCCTGTGACCATAAACCTCTCTCCTGTGTAAGTTTCTCAGCAATAAATTCTAAAAAGACATCCCCGGGGTCAGTGTGCATGGGACTCTGACAAAGATACCGCTGCACACCACCATAAATCCAAAAGCGATTTATTATATAGACATAGACATGGACTGCCACCAAGATGCAGGACACAGCAAAGAATAGACGTGTTTCACACTTAACTCGGGCTTCTTCAAAACCAGGTTTTGAAGAAGCCAGAGTTAAAGGGGTTGTAAACCCTTGTGTTTACACAAGGATTGCATTAAGGTGGATGCATAGGATGCATTAAGCTGAGAAAACTTCTGACACTGACCGGCACCCCAGCCCCCCCGTTTTACTCACTTGAGCCCTTCGTTCCCTCGATGGAGACGCGCTGTACCTCTCTGTCTGGGGTTCTCGGCTCTTGATTGGATAGATTGATAGCAGCTCAGCAATTGGCTCCCACTGCTGTCTATCAAATACAATGACGCAGGCGCCTGGAGGCGGGGCCGAGTCCGGCATTCTGTGTCTATAGACGCAAATTCTGGACTTAATAGCATGCCCACAAGGTAACCCTCTGGGAAAGCGCTTCTCTCAGGGGGTTTACCGATGTGAGGAGGATCCACGAGAGCCGCCGGGGGACCCCAAAAGACGATGATCAGGACCACACTGTGCAAAAGGAACTGCACAGTGAAGGTATATATGTTATTTAAAACTAAAAGAAAACTAAGGTTTACAAACCTTTTAAGTGTGAAATGTGTCACCTCTTTGCTATGTCCTGCGTCCTGGTGGCAGTCCATATCTAAGTCTACATAATAAATAGATTTTGGATTCATGGTGGTGTGCAGCCATATCTTTCTTCTCCTCCTTATACTACAGATGTGACCCGAGGGCTAGCACCCAGACAAGTTAAAGCGGAGTTCCATCCACAAATGGAACTTCCACTTTAAACACTCCTCACCCCCTTACATGCCACATTTGGCATGTAAATTGTTTGGGGGGGGGGGGGGAGTGGGGGCTTCATTAGGAGGGGGACTTCCTGTCCCACTTCCTCCTTCCGCCAAGGAACCGCCTAGGCGACTCCTCCTTTCGTCTAAGGCGGCCCCTCCCTCTCTAGGCGATCTCCTGGGACACGTGACAGGTCCCAGGAGATCGCCTATCCACTCCAGGAGAGCAGCACGACTCGCGAATGCGCCGTGCGTGCCCGGCCGTGAAGATGAAAGCTGTCACGGCCGGGTGCCCTGAGTGGCAATGGAGGCGCCGGCGAAGAGGAGGGGGAGAGGAGCGACACCCCGTTCAGCCGCATTGCTGGACAGTGGAACAGGTAAGTGTCTGTTTATTAACAGTCAGCAACTACACTTTTTGTAGCTGCTGACTTTTAAAAGGCCTGGAACTCCCCTTTAATACATTTGGATCATAATCACCTGAAGCAGCGTTATCTCTCTTTGGATCTGCATGGGACTCTGCTTGTGTGGCTGTAAGCATCTGCACTATCTAGGGAGAACCTGTCTATTCTCAGTGACCCCCTCCGGGGATGAGTGCTACTAGTTTTCATTTTAATGCACTTGATGAATATACAGCCACCCAGGAGTATTTTGGTAAAGCAGCTACTTTGTATTACTAAGGCCGCGTACACACGAAGGGACAATCCCGCGGGATTATCCGCTGGACTGAAGTCCAGCGGATAATCCCCTCGTGTGTGGGCGCCGGCGGACTTTTTGGCGCCAAAGTACGGCGGACTAAAGTTTCAGGTTTTGTTTTCAAATTATCCGCTGGACTTGGAAGTCCAGCGGACAATCCCGCCGTTAGTGGGCAAGTCCGCGGGACTTTTGAAATGAACGGACTTGCCGCTCATCGGCAAGTCCGTTCATTTAGCACGTGACTTCAGGTTACGTAGCTAGCGTAGGCAGTTACTGCCGCCGCGCTAGCTCCGTGACCTGGCATGGATTTAAAGGGAATCCCCACGCCGAAAAAACGGCGTGGGGGTTCCCCCCAAATCCATGTCAGACCCTCATCCGAGCACGCAGCCTGGCAGGCCAGGAAAGGGGTGGGGACGAACGAGCGCCCCCCCCCCCTCCTGAGCCGTACCAGGCCGCGTGCCCTCAACATGGGGGGTGCCCTGGGGAAAGGGGGGCCGTGCGGCCCCCCCACCCCAAAGCACCTTGTCCCCATGTTGATGAGGACAAGGGCCTCTTCCCGACAACCCTGGCCGTTGGTTGTCGGGGTCTGCGGGCGGGGGCTTATCGGAATCTGGGAGCCCCCTTTAATAAGGGGGCCCCCAGATACCGGCCCCCCACCCTATGTGAATGAGTATGGGGTACGATGTACCCCTACCCATTCACCTAAGGTGTAAAATGTAAAGTAAAAAAAAACACCCACACTTTTGAAAAAATACTTTATTGCACTGCTCCGGGGGTCTTCTTCCGTCTTGGGGGTCTTCTCGCCGGACTCCCCCGCCATTTACCAAGCTCTTTTACCGAGCGAGGGGAGTCCGGCTACCTTCTTCGTCGTCGCCGCCGTCTGGGGGTCTCGATCCGCCTTCGGGGGTCTTCTTCCGTCTTGGGGGTCTTCTCGCCGGACTCCTCCCCTCTCTTCTGCTCTTTTACCTAGCTCTTTCACGAGGGGAGGAGTCCGGCTACCTTCTTCGTCGTCGCCGCCGTCGTCTGGGGGTCTCGATCCGCCTTCGGGGGTCTCTTCTGTTCTTGCGGCGGTCGTCGTCTTCCGCGCCGCCGGCGCCTTGTCCTTCTTCTTCTTGTCCTTCTTGTTCTTCTTGTTCTTCCGATGTTGACCCGTCGCTGTCTCTGCCCGGAATGCCTGTGCCGATCTGCGCTCGGACTTATATAGGGACATGGGGGACAGGGTCACATGTTCATGTCACATGGTGACCCCGCCCCCTTGTGTTGTCACAGTCCCGGAGGATGCTGGGACTGTGACATCGCAAGGGGGGCGGGGTCACCATGTGACATGAACATGTGACCCTGTCCCCCATGTCCCTATATAAGTCCGAGCGCAGATCGGCACAGGCATTCCGGGCAGAGACAGCGACGGGTCAACATCGGAAGAAGAAGAAGAACAAGAAGGACAAGAAGAAGAAGGACAAGGCGCCGGCGGCGCGGAAGACGACGACCGCCGCAAGAACAGAAGAGACCCCCGAAGGCGGATCGAGACCCCCAGACGACGGCGGCGACGACGAAGAAGGTAGCCGGACTCCTCCCCTCGTGAAAGAGCTAGGTAAAAGAGCAGAAGAGAGGGGAGGAGTCCGGCGAGAAGACCCCCAAGACGGAAGAAGACCCCCGAAGGCGGATCGAGACCCCCAGACGGCGGCGACGACGAAGAAGGTAGCCGGACTCCCCTCGCTCGGTAAAAGAGCTTGGTAAATGGCGGGGGAGTCCGGCGAGAAGACCCCCAAGACGGAAGAAGACCCCCGGAGCAGTGCAATAAAGTATTTTTTCAAAAGTGTGGGTGTTTTTTTTTTACTTTACATTTTACACCTTAGGTGAATGGGTAGGGGTACATCGTACCCCATACTCATTCACATAGGGTGGGGGGCCGGTATCTGGGGGCCCCTTATTAAAGGGGGCTCCCAGATTCCGATAAGCCCCCGCCCGCAGACCCCGACAACCAACGGCCAGGGTTGTCGGGAAGAGGCCCTTGTCCTCATCAACATGGGGACAAGGTGCTTTGGGGGGTGGGGGGGCTGCACGGCCCCCCTTTCCCCAGGGCACCCCCCATGTTGAGGGCACGCGGCCTGGTACGGCTCAGGAGGGGCGCTCGTTCGTCCCCACCCCTTTCCTGGCCTGCCAGGCTGCGTGCTCGGATGAGGGTCTGACATGGATTTGGGGGGAACCCCCACGCCGTTTTTTCGGCGTGGGGATTCCCTTTAAATCCATGCCAGCTTGCGGAGCTAGCGCGGCGGCATTTACTGCCTACGCTAGCTACGTAACCTGAAGTTACGTTCAAAATGAACGGACTGCTCCGTGTGTGGGCAAGTCCGTTCATTTTCAAAAGTCCCGCGGACTTTTGGCCGGCGGATTATCCGCTGGACAAGTCCGTGCGTGTGTGGGCAAGTCCACACCCTCGGAAAGTCCAGCGGACCTAGCCGGAAAGTCCAGCGGATTGTCCGCTGGACTTAGGTCCGCCGGGAAAAGTCCGTACGTGTGTACGAGGCATAAGTTTTATTTATCACTATTCTATACATAAGAGAATGGTGAGGTTATAATGAGAGAGTAGCACTTAACATCTCCTAATTAGGATAATAAATGACATAAGATAAACATAACAAAACTGCAAATTCAGGTGACAACACAAAACTGGCTTTGATCTGGCTAATTTAAAATTTTAATATATTGTAAATCTATGGCAAGCATTTGGTTTCAGACAAAATAGACTGGATACATTAGATTAGAGATAGATGCAAATTGTTGTATTGCTACCATAGCATGGATGGTTGAATATCTTGGCTGATTTGTTCTGGGCTTGTCAGGACAGCAGCTGATCCTTTCAGATTGTAAAGAAGAACTATAGGCAAGGAAAGCATAACCAAGTCACTAAAATAATTTTCTCTATTGCAGTTAAAGCAGTACAACTTGGCCAAGCACCTGTCTATCCAGTGACTGATTAAAAGAATAATAAACTCACTTATGCCATCAGCCCTGCTTTCTCCTCCTATCAACAAGCTCTCTGTGATATAGAGAAAGAAACATGCAATGACATAAGGTCTGATTACCTTACTGTGCTGTCTCTGTCTCTCACAGCCTAAATCCTCACATACAGAGATTATAGGAAGCATTTATAAAAACAGATTGAGATTTTTTATTGTTTTATTCTTTTTATTCTAAATATTAAAACTGTGCATGGAAATTTATATAGACAGTTAACTAAACAATACAAAAAAAAAAAAAATATATTACCTGCAACTAGTACAGCATATTTCTCATCCTAAGTGTAGGTTCATAAACAAATACCAGAAGCTGACTGAGGACAGAAATATTTTGGAACTAAAGTCCACATGTCAACTTCAAGGAGTCAAGAGCAAGGATAATCTACAGAACACATCCAGTACACCATAGAATATAGACAATCTTGCCAAACCTAGTGCAAAATAAAAGGTAGTAAGAGTAATGCCGCGTACACACGAAGGGACTTTGTCCGCCGGACCTAGTCCAGCGGACAATCCGCCGGACTTTCCAGCTGGGCTTCGGCGGACTTGAAAGCGAACGGACTTGACCACACACGATCACGCTAAAAGTCCGGCGGTTCACGCGATGACGTACAGCACGTACGACGGGACTAGAAAAAGACTAGAAAAAAAACTTGCTACTGAGCATGCGTCCTTTTTGGTCCGCCGGACCATACTACAGACGGCCGTATTGTCCGCCGGACTGCCAAGTCCAGCGGATAATTTTAAAACAAAACATAAAACCTTGTCCGCCGGACATTTTGGAAAAAAAGTCAGTCGAAGGCCCACACACGAGGGGATTGTCCGCCGGACTCGAGTCCAGCGGATAATCCCGCGGGATAGTCCCTTCGTGTGTACGCGGCATAAGAGTGGAAGAGGCAGTAAGAGTGGAATTGATCCACCCACCGGTGGTAGTCTACTGTTTGAATACATGTCGTCCTGGTAACCCGGCTTAGTGTACTGTTCCTTGATGACCCTTCAGTTTGTTCTGAGTATGAGGAGCGGCTGAGGACTTTCAGGTTCTGGTGACAGCACTTCCTGGGTACAGGTCCTTGGAGCTTTCCCATTGTGGCTGGCAGCTATCTATTTCCCTGTCCTTGCTGGATGTTTGACTGGAGATCAACACACTACATCTGCTTTCAGCCTGATAACTTTCACTGCCTGGGATTACTGCTTGGCACCATGTAAGATTTATTTAATAACATCAATAAACTTGGCATCTTTCTTGGACATTATTGTTTTATGTGGAACTTTTCTTAGCCCAAGTCTGTGTGCACATGCTTTGAGTCCAGTAATTACATTCCCCATACATACAACAGTTTTTTTTTTTTACATTGGAGCGCTTCTTAAAGAGGGAGTCCGGCAAAAAATGTTTTTTTTAAAAGTCAGCAGCTACAAATACTGCAGCTGCTGACTTTTAAAATAAGGACACTAACCTGTCACAGGGTCCAGCGATGTCGGCACCCAAGGCCGAATCGTCCCTCGGTCCTCGGATGCTGCCACCGCCATCTTGGGTATGGGAATCATGAAATTAAGCCTTGCGGCTTCACTTCCCTACTGCGCATGTGCGAGTCACGCAATGCAATATGAATGCTCCGCGCTGTCTCTGGGATCCGTGTGTGTCCCAGCAGACAGCGCAGTGGGACATGAAGAGGCATAGACTCCCGTGGGAGTCTATGCCCGGAAGTGGGTGAAAATACCTGTCTTAGACAGGTATCTGCACCCCCCTCCCCCTGAAAGGTGCCAAATGTGACACCGGAGGGGGGGAGGGTTCCGAAGAGCGGAAGTTCCACTTTAAGGTGGAATCCCGCTTTAACAGTTTTTTCTTATCTAAAAGGGTATGAAGGTGGCTTTCAGCAAATGGGGGTATAGGAGAATATCATTTACTATAGAATGAAACAAATGTCTATAGGATCTCCTCTCTAGGGGTCAGGAGTGTACCATCAGGAGAGTAAATACAGGGGATGACTATACGAGTTCTAGGATCAGCTGTTAACAGAGCCAACATCTTGCTATTTCCATTGTCCTTTTCAAAGAGGTCCTCGGCCCTCTGTTTACTAATACAATTCATTAGATTTTCGTATTGGGACATTCCTAGCCTGTTGTAGAGCTAACAGGGATTCTTCCTGGAGCGGTGTCTCAGCATGGGTCCTGAAGGTCCTATACACTGCTATTTTGATTGACATGAGCTGCCTTCTGTCCTTGTAACCGTTTTAAAAGAATACCACACAACCTAGGGGGTGGAGGAGTCCCCATTAAAGGACCAAAAGGTGTCAAAATGAACCAATGCTACAGGTTCTATGAACCGTCTCTGAAAGTCTGAAACACTTACCTCTGCTTCAACAGTCCGATGCCTGCAAGGTCCCTTTTAAGCACAGGCATATTCTCCCTGATTTCTTCCAGGTGCCAGTCTCTAGCCATCTTGACTGGCTGGTGCGGGATGAAGTCAGTCCTGCACATGAGCAGGAATACAGTCATACAGGCACACATGCACTGTGGCAGAATGCAAGCTGAGCTGTTTGTTCGTGTGCAATGCACATTCTACAGATGTAATGTAGTTTTGTTTGTTTGTTTTTTTGTTAGAAGAGACATTGCATCTGCAATAAAGTGCCTATCTGCTCACAGTTTTTTTTTTTTTTTTTTTATTATATTGTAAACTATAGTTCCACTTTAAGGCAGTAGTGGCCTATATAAATGGCTTTTCCCATTTTTATTCTCCAGATGAATAACATTATGATGAAGAAATATGAATATACAATATTCAGTAGTGGTGTTACGTACATTTTTAGTAGATAGATGCTTCATTATTTTACCCCCATATTGCCCTTCATGTCCTTCAAAATACAAGGTGACAGAATAAGTTAATATATGCATAATTTCAGTGTCTGTGCTAGTTATTGGGAGATTCTTACCCATACCCTCCCCCCAAAGCTTGCTGTAGCACATTATTATGGCTCTTCGTTTAATTGCTACATATGAAAATTTATATATTGAGAATGATTTAACTGGGAAATGGATGATCTGTGACACCATGTGGAGAGCAAAAAACCTAGAAGAAAACAGCATTTTATGCAATTTACTATCGGCCATTGAGTAATATTCTAAATGTCCACTATCTATGCATATAATCTCATCTGACAAAGTTCAGAATAACCAATGGTCAGGGAAAACTGCTGAATCTGTTGAAACATTGCCAGCTTTGGAGGCGAATGTGATAAAATGTATCGGTTTATTCCACCATGCATTAACATGTATTTCTGGATAAAAGCATTTTTTTTTAAATTTTGGATAGAGTAGGAAAGGATTAAAACTTCTGTTGGTTTAATTTTTGCTAAGTAGAAAAAAGATGTGGGGCACTAGATCTCTTTAAGCAGTAGGTGTTCTCAGTCAGGTCATAAGCAGTGCAGAGGGAAAGATTCTCCTTGAGTAGCTCTTTCAGTAGTGCTCAAAGGTCTGCTTCTTGACCTAGTAGGAACTGGGTGTGCAAGGAGGAAAGTGTGTATATAAGTTCTTGAACTTCCTAAATATGTTGGATTTTTAATAACAAGAATCTGAATAAAATTGAATCTGGATTATACACGTTCTGCTTTTGGCATTTCTCCCCTTCCCTTTGGGATGATTTTCCTTCCCCTTTCTGTACCAACAATGCAAAATAAAAAAAAGGCTACAAAAACTGCTGTAAATTCTGTTGAAGTCTTGCTTTTACTTTACAAGGTAATCCAATGCCACAAGAACAAGAGTTTTGTTTAAAAAACTAATTTTTGAAAAGTTATTTTAAAATTGTGTCCGTTGTATATCTTATAGTTCTTGCTGGTTTGATATACCTGTACTAGCAAATTTAGGTCAAATTAAACCCTATCTGGATGATATTTAGTTTGCTAAAGTACTGTGGATTATGAATAAGTGCATTTTTTCTAAAGATATTATTTTTTTAACTTTTTCATCCTTTTTTGCATCTCAGTGGAGCTGAAGTGAATTCCACTAGACTTTTTCATCCACTTTCTGTCTACAAGCACTTTCTCTTGTATTGGCTTCATATATTTGCACTGCCGATAGTGACCACGGTGGACCATGCCTGCATAATGTGTGTTGGCTCTCATGCCTCTCATGCTCTGAATCAGGGATGCATGTGACAGGATGACAATGCAGAAGCACAACTGGGAGACATTTTCTACCCCATAGCATAAAGTTCCTGAACAATGGCCTTTATGACAGGATCACTAGGTAGTCTTTTAATTAAAGCTGCAGTTTTTAAAAGACTGAAAATAAGTTTTGCTATTGCATTATTATATTAACGCGATAATAACGCTTTTTTAATTAAAATAACAAAATGTTATACCTATCTGCTCTGTGCAATGGTTTTGCACAGAGCAGCCCCCATCCTCTTCGGCGAGTGTCCCCATGGAAAGCCACTTCTGAGCCACCCTGTCTGCGTTTATTGACACCCCCGCTCACTCGGTAAAGCATATGGCTCCCACTGCTATCAATCTGCTCAGGGAAAAGGGAGACCGCGGCAAGAGCCATTACACTCATGTACATCGCTGGATTGGATCAGGCTAGATAAGAATAAGGAGGGCTTGGGAGGATTCTGCAGCACAGAAGGTTTTTCACCTTAATGCATAGAATGCATTAAGGTGAAAAACCTTAAGGCTTTAGAACCACTTTAAAGCTCTAGTTAGATTTTAGTAATTGCGTTCAGGTCTACTTTAATCATTTTGTGGGTTGCCTTAGTGTAATGTCATTCATATGCTTCATTAAGCCAGTGGCTCACTTAATCATCCTGCTTTAGAATGATGTCAAAAAGTATCTCAGGAACACAATTAATATGGGTAAATCTTCCCAAACATATTACTTGCTCATATGATTGTTTTAAGTGATTTACATTTGTGCCCATGGATAGTAATAGTAACTATATACATTGTGAGGCACTGGCTAGCTGGATTGTGAACGATGTATATGTGTCACCTAAGTTTCTCATCTACACATTGTGAGGTGCAACAAGATTTGTGTTTGTTATGGAGAAAAATACTTAGTTTTCTCCGATCCTAATAAATTCTGGCCTGGGTCCTTGAACCCTGAGGCTTTGTAAGACTTTGGGTTGGATAAAGCCTCCATTCCTAGGTCCACATCTAACTTGGTAGCCAGACCTTGTTTTTAGTCTTCGCTGTCCACAGACCTTTATTACTGTAAGCTGACTGGTGTTCAAGGCTCTCTCCCTTACTCCTTCTACTGTGGGAGCCTGCTGCAGCCTGAAAGGGCTGACTGCTGACAGAACACTACAAAGGCTGTCTGTTTGTATTGGGGAGCACCCTCTTGGTCAGAAAGTGACAAAAGCAACAGTTTTATTTGTTTTAAGCTATGAAGTTGCTGTACAAAGCCTTTCTGCATTGAATTGTGTTTGTTCCTTTTGTTTCTTTCCTTGCTGACTAAATGCAGGAAAGAACTGCTACAACTGTTCCTCAGTGTCCATGTCTTTTTGTGGTTTAAGCCTATCTTTATATACAGTATATTATATATACATATTTATATATATATCTTTAAATATGTACAGTACACATGTTTTTTAAAGATAGTTTGTGTTCGATGTGCATGTATTAGGTTCACTTTAAATTCGATGAAATAGTTCTTTCTTTGCCAAAGGTATGATAAAATAGTATCTGTAGAAAGTGATACAACATTAACACCCACTGGCAACATTATTATTAAAAATTTAGCATTTCAAGAAGTAATAAAAATGTATCTTTCAGATTTATGTGACATGAAGAAAGTCTAATTCATCCTTATCTAGTAATAGACATTGCATATTTGCTATAAATGCATTATAGCTGGCAATATGGAAGGCTTAAGGGACTCATCTAACTAATATAGATCCCAACTCTTCCAAGCAGCATTTGTATCTAAATGGTCACATAACACAATACAAGTGATAATTTTAACAAAACTACAGTTCTTAATGTATAAAAACCATGGACCCATGTAGACAAACATGGTGTCAGTAGAACTTTTTTTTAACGCACTCCGTGTTGTGGTGCTTTATCAATACAGCTTTCATAAGTATTTCCACAGGTGGAGGAAAAAGATCTTGCAAACATCTAGCATGCCACTAGCCCCCCATGTTTGCTTCTCCCTTCTACACAAAGACTGTGTCAAAAGTGCCGCACTATCTGGTACACGTGAATGCATATACTGCAAGCATTTGTATTCCTTGAATAAATTTTTTTTTGCAGTAGATCTTTGCGCTTCTTTTTATACTTCTGTTATGCTTTGCAGGTTAGGAGTTAGTATGCAGAAATGGGCATTCCTAGGCATGCTGCATTTACATGAAGACCACCCAGGGGAACACCCACATGTGATACTGAGCTTTCATTATTGAAAAAACAAGAATTTGATGAATAAAAAAGGCAGGACAGGAACAGTCAGGCAGGGTAAGAAAGAGCTACATGAAGCTGGATATCTTCCAGCCCAAAAATAAGACAGGTTCTATCTGACTTGCTGCAGCATATAAAATTGTACAGGTCATAGTGTATAGTCTAATCAGACTAAGCATTTTCAGTACAGGAGAGTAGCTGGTACAACGGTATAAGACTGGCGTTCAGCTTTAGGCCCACGTTCACATTGGGTTGTTTTGAATTGCGATTAATCACATGTCAAATCGCCGGCAACGGCACTGTCCGATTTGGTGCAATACAAACTTTGCGGCGCTGCACTGATTCACAAAAGTAGTTCCTGCACTACTTTTGGCGACTTCGGGGGGCGATTTCCATAGACATCTGTGCAGGAACCCACACTTTCCTGACGCCAAACCATGGCAGCATACTAGTGATAGAGCTCCGCCTCTTAACAACTCCCTCAGGACCAGTGAATAGCATAAAAAATGGCATAGTTAGCTGCCCACCCCCCCCCCTATTTTTTGTAACAAACCACATACCAAAACTTACAAGGGTGGGCTTGTATGGTGTCATGATTTGGCGCCAGGAAAAATTACAGTAAGGCCCCTTTCACACTGGGGCGGTTTTAAGGCGGTACAGCGCTAAAAATAGCGCCTGTACACCGCCTGAAAAAACCGGCCCCATTCACTCCAGTGTGAAAGCCGGCGGGCTTTCACACTGGAGCGGTGCGCTAGCAGGACGGTAAAAAAAGTCCTGCTAGCAGCATCTTTGGAGCGGTATAGGACCGGTGTATTCACTGCTCCTATACCGCTCCTACCCATTGATTTCAATGGGACACCGCGGTAATACCGCGGTAATACCGCCGCAAAGCGCCGCTACGGCGGCGCATTTCGGGGGATTTTAACCCTTTTTCGGCCGCTCGCGGGGGGTAAAACCGCCCCACGAGCGGCCGAATACCGCGGCTAAAACAACGGTAAAGCAGCGCTAAATATAGCACTGCTTCACCGTCGCCGCGGCTCCCGCCCCCAGTGTGAAAGGGGCCTGTGTATTTAATACAATTTCCCATTTTTTTGACACCAACATGACAGCATACTAGTGATAAATAACTAGCTGCCAGGGTGGGTTCTGCATTTATTTTGTTTATTTAGGATGGAACAGAAGACTGCATAGTCCTTAGTCCTGCATAGTCCTTCCTCCAAAGCCCATTGTTGACAAGATACCCGGGTCTGCTCCTTAATGCTTGAAAAATTATGCTGGGATGACCATGATACCTCTCTACAGATGGATTGCATAGATGCTCTCGAACGGGCTGCCCATGAGGCTGCAACTGCTCTGGCAGAGTGCACAGCCACCGCTGACAGAGGCTCACGCCCTCTCACCCTAAATTGCCAACCAAGCCTGCTAGAGTCCAGGCAGTAGCCTCTTATTCTTGATGATTTCCAGCTGCAACGATGAAAGATTTATTAGACAATCTGAAAGGAGCAATTGTGCCTGGAGATACTGCAATAAGATACTGCTTTGTAGGTAATGTCCCAAACCATACACTGCTCTGTTGGAGTAAAAGGTTGAACTTAAAGGAAATCCAGCAACACTGATAGGGCTTCCTTGTGAAAGACTCTCTTGCTTGGTGGTTGAATCCTCATGACTGCCTTCAAAAATTGTGCAACTAAAGGATCTTTGGCCCCTTTAAACATTGTTATTGCCGATACAACCGACACTTGCAACTTCAACGAGTATGGGTTAAGGCCCATGTCTAATCCGGCCTAGAGGCAGTCCAGAACAGCGGTAAGTCTCCCTCTGCCAAGAAAAACACAAATTTGTTCCCGATTTTGGCATAGATGTTGCTAGTAGAGTGTCTTCTAACACGCAACAAAGTAGAGACCACTCTGGAGCAACTCTGGAGCAACTCTGGAGCAACCTAGGTTCTCCAGCCTCCCTTTTCAGCTGCCATGCTTGTAGCCCCAGTCTGCATATGTGTGGAGAGGAATTGGCTTTTGTATCCTGAAGTGAATTTCCAGGAAAAGCCAAGGCCTCAGTGGCCAATATGGAGGAATGGCCATGACTTCCATATTCTCTATCGGCAGCCTCAAGAGGAATCTCATTATGAGAGATGTTGGGGAAAATATATAGGCTAGATTGCAGTTCCAGGAGAGACATCTGTCCCCTCTGCCTGAGGGTGCAAAAACCAGGCCAGACATTTCCCAAGTTTGTGATTACTGTGGGAAACGAAGAGGTCTGTCTGTGGTAGGTCCCACCTGTGGACCAGCTCAGAGAAGCTCTGGGGTGTAGGACCCACTCGTGGTCTAAGAAGCTTGCATGATAGTCGGTCTGCCTGCGTGTTCAGATTCCCTAGGAGGTAAACTTCTCTCGGAATTTGTAGGTGATTTTCTGACCCGGACATTATGGGTTTCACCTCTCTCAATAGTATATTGCTGCAAGTTCCTCCTTAGTGTTGAATATAGGCAACTGCTTCTCTGCTGACCAACTGCACGGGGACTAGTCTTTCCTTGATTCTGTGCAACAAGGTCTGCTTAAACTTTCAACGCATTTGAGACCATCCCCCTTGGTTGGGAATCTCTACTTGCTTGACCAAAAGTCCCTTGCAGTGCGCCTTCCAGGCTGTCTTGCTGACCTAATATGTAACAGTGATCTAGTCTTCCTCAAAGTCTCTCTCTTTGGCCACCACCACAGACTCTTACTCATACTGAGTGACACGGTTATTAACTGTGCTAGATTCTGTTTCCTCCATTGAGCTAAGAATTCCAGCTGAAACTGGCACAGGTGCCAGTGCACCCAAGGGATGATGGCATTGTGTTCAAAAGATTGAGGCACTGAGAAGCCATCAAAAAAAGCAGAGGCTACTGTCCTCAGAATTCCCTCCCTGACTGCTCCCAGGTACACCATGTAACCTCTAAAATCTCTATTTCTGATTTATTAATCACAAAATATGATATGGGTTAAATGAGAGTTCTACAGATCAGGAGGAAAGGCTTTGAATACAATAACATTTATTATAAGTAGTTAAAAGTCACGCTAATACACAAATCCCTAGCACATCAAGGCAGAAAATGCTAGGTTGAAATAAAATATATATATATATGAAGGAATATAGATTATATTCCTTCAGACCGTGAGGTAAAAGCATGTTTAGTTACAAGTAGTTAAAAGTCAAGCTAATACACAAATCCCTAGCACATCAAGGCAGAAAATGCTAGGTTGAAATAAAATATATATATGAAGGAATATAGATTATATCCCTTCAGACCTTGATCTACAAACATGTTTAGTTACAAGTAGCAGAGCATACCTTCCCCTGCTACCTGCCATCCTACCTGCGGGCTGGTTCCCCCGGAAAGACCGAGCTGCCTCTCCTTTCCTCAGAGTAACCAAAAACCCGCCTGATTCCTCATTGGCTGGCTTAGAGTCTAAGCCAGCCCCCTTCCAGGCGAAAACTCCCAGTGATGTAAAAAAAACTTGAATGGTCTCACTTCATTCCCTATCCCGGCATGGGGTCATTTATAGTGAATAGGTGACAACCAATGTTAATTGGCTCCCCATTGTCCTTCAAGTCTCTGCGCCGCAATGTCTGCGGTTCACAACAGCTGGGAGGAGGGCCTTTGCCCACCTTTCAGCTGCAAGCAAAAAGAGATATATTCCTAATATTTCACAGATATTAATGGAAATTTCACATAACCGCATCAGGCAACAGATGGCCCCTTGTGGCCAGTTGAGTATATGAGACTCGGCCACACATAGAATAATGGTTTATGTGCAATTTTCTTTAATATTTGGAACTTTTCGGCTTTGCTCTCTGAAATGAAATCAGACTTATTTGAGAATAAAAAAAAAAAACGTTTAAACTCTCCATCTCTACAGTTCACATTTCTGGATCCCAGTATCGGTAGTCATCACTTGTTCTGGATGTAATAAGTCCATAATAATAACAGAAAAATCATATGATAAATAAAGAGAAAAAATAAAAACACACCCCAAAAAAAAATGAACGGGGAAAAAATAAAATAAAATAGAAACATGAGGATCCTTGTTCTCAACTGTCCAATAATAATAGTGTGAAAGTCCATAATGTCAATCTGGTCATGTTGCCCTTGCTTCTGGGACAGCCTTCCATGGTGATTCCAGTTGGATACAGCATACAGTAATGGCCTTTGGAACAGCTATCTGGGCTTTCTAAGATTATACTTTATTAATGTGGACAGAGGTAGAGAAAGAGATACACAAGTACATTTGGGACATATGTATTCAAATTAATGCTTGTCTGTTAAGTCTGAGCAGTAAGGACCTTTTAATTGCCATAGATATACTGCAACCTGAAGTGAGACCCTTTTCCCAGTGACATGTGTAACAATTTTAGGTTTAGGTTTTAGGTTTATGTCCTTATGCCAGGTTTCTGATTTCACCCCTCATCTTTCTTCCTCCATTGTCATATGCCTGCAAGTAACTCTGCTCCACCTTCTGCTGAATACCACTGTGTGTGTGTGTGACACTTTAAGTGTCCAGGGGGATTTTGTTGCCATCGCAACTCACCACTAGCTCCTTTTACTGCAGCTATGTTCAGTGCTGGTGCCAAACATTTGGGCATATAGCTCCGTCCTTGGCTACCATGGGTAGCTACTGTACCGTCCTGCCTTTAGCAGGCTACAGAAGAGGTCACCACTATGAGAGATCTATGTGCAGATTTGGCAGTGTCCTCTACGCAGACAAAAATAACTTGATTTCAGAATATGGATAAGTGTGATGTCACCAGTCACTAGTGGCTTCAGGAACAATCAAACTAAAAAAAAAATTTAAGTACAATTGTACTATACTCCCTGCTATTTGCCAATCACTATGAGTCTCACCAGTCCCAGTATATCTATATTATATTCACGCAATGCTCTTTGACTTATTATGGCACACAAAGGAAAACCTGACCAACAAAAAAAACAATATCAATGACCACATCTGATGACTGCCCAAATGTTAGAACTGTAGAGAGGATTGTATGTCACATTTACACAGAAAATAGTCACATGACTGTTGTTAAACCCTAATATTACTAGTGTCATGATAAATAGCTACCATGACCTAAATTCATATAAAACGATTATCCCATGTCATAAGAGAAAACTAACACCTGTTGGGACTTGGCCCATCCCCAAAATGCTACAGGGAAGCCTTAATATTCTATATCAACATTTCTAATCGCTTTAAATGTTCTCCATGTAGTGTTCCCCGTACTCACTCCCCTCTTTTTTTTTATTTGACCATAGTCACGCAAAACTGAAGAATCACCAACAAAAAAAAAAAAAAAATAAGGTGATATAGGAAAGAAATAAAAAACAAACAAAAAATAAAAATCCTTTCCCTTAAGAGAAAAAAAAAGAAGAAAATCAAAAAAAAAAATTCAAAATTACAATTAAAATAATAAAAAAAAAAAATAATAAAATTAAAATAAAAAAAATAAAAAAATAAAACAAAATAATAAAACCATACAGATTGAATGCTGGCCCAAACTTTAACTTTGTTGAAGCGGCTTAAATCTGTGTCTTGTTAACCCAAAAAAAAAACATTTGAAAAACTGCCTTTAGCATTGTAGGTATACTAAAGGCAACCCCCTCTCCCGGTGGTGATTAACATATTAATTGACTCTCAGTGCAAACCCATTTGCAAGTCAAAAAGGCCACAAAAAGTTGTTTTTCTAGAGGGTAGGGCGTCTGTTTATTGAACCAGACTGCCCCAAACCAGTGTTTAGAATTTAGCTAGGCCTGTAATTAATAATATTTAAGGCTTCTCCTAAGAACATACACAAAAAAAAAAAAATGATGTTCTTTAAGGTCCTTATTTGTATTTGGGTACACATCTGGGTCCAATCATCCGTCCTTGTTTGTGCATTTATCCTATAATACAAAACTTAAAAATCATTAATAACATCTCACTGTACCTCTCTGAGAGGTTCATACTGGCCTAACTAGTAGTGGATGCTTGGAACCGCCTTCCAGCAGAGGTAATGAATCCATCAACCGTAAGTAAAGTCAAAAATGTACAGGACCCACCCCATATCTAAACTCTGATAGCCAAAAATTATAGGAAAACTCTGTAGGGTTTATAAATACTTACATTCTAAGAATACAACATGTAGACCTATAATCTTCACATGAGTGAATTTGGAAGGGAAAACAACACGCAACACAAGACCTACTGAATGCCTAAGATGCCACAATGTGCAAAGTAATGTATCATGTAGTTTCCAAGTGTCAGAGTGAATGAATCTTCACTGTAAGCCCCCAGAAAGGACATAAAAAAAAAATAATAATTCATATCTGTGCACAGGTTATTTATTCGCGAATACATTTAAACTTGTAAAACCAAAAGTTATAAATTTAAACTGGTACCAGTATTGAGCTCATTATAAACGGGAAAAAAAACAAATATTTATAAAATAATCATAAACAGTACAACGCATGCGCATTAGTGTGATCACACTTATTGATGGCCATAAAACAATATTGGGTGCACCCCTTATCAAAAAAAACAAATCTTAGTTTATACATGTACTGTTCCTACTCATGCATTCCATCGCTCACCCATACACATTCATTTCAAATGCATCCCATACATTCTGTATAAGGCTTTGGTAATTGCAAATGAATTGCTAGGCGTTTCCAACCTCTGGGAGAATACAAAGTAAAGAAGAGAAAGAGGAAAAAAAAACAATGGGCCTTTATACCTTACCCTTTTGTTAGGGGCGTATTTTGCATCTGTACAGCTAAATGATATGCACATATCATTTCTGGAATTCACTTAACCTGAAAACAAATAACTTTATAGACAACAGTTGTTAATCTCTTCCCACATTTTTTCTAACCTATTTTAAAGCAAACAATACATAATTTATTTTAATAGATTGGAATGTATAGCACTTAATCTTTTGTAAAGTAATAAGGTATCCCTTAACAACTGATGTGGTTTTAGGCATATTGACCACCTTTCCTGTCTTCCTAAGAGATCTAGGGATATTTACCCCCAAGCTCTCACCTTTCAAGGAGTTGTTAAAATTAACACCTACTCCAGACGGAATGATTGCATTACAATCTATGGTATGTGTAGATTGCCCACACCGCCCTGTGCTAGAAGATGCCTTATTCTGGTCACTAAGACTTCTCACACCTATGTGTGCATTATTTTTAATTTTGCCAATGTTGGGGAACTTGTCTTGCTCCTAATTCTGTGACCATGGTGCATTCTCGATTTTCTTGTGGCTCTGCGATTTCTCCCATCGCCACAGGAAAAGTAGAATTAGGATCCATATCCTCCTTTCCCCCATACTTTTCATATACGTTATTGTCCCCAATTTCATAGGCACAAGTAGATGCAGTAGCATTAAGCATTTAAGAATTGAAATTGTTTGTAGCAACTGTGACATTGTTCTGTTTAAGAGTAAAAGTTGCTACGGACTTCTAGACGGGACATGGCTGCCATTACCAACAAATAATATGCACAATTTGTAAGCTAGTTAAAGCTTAAGTTAAATGTTGAAAACAACAAACAGCTCCGCGCTTAGGGACAAGTAGTCCAGGTATGCAGCCTTTCCAGAAAAAAAAAATTACCCCCTAAGAGGCAAATTTAAATGATTGGTACAAAATAGGAAAAATTGGCGCTTCCTGTGAGTCCAGGATATTAGAATGTACTTGACTAGACCATACGATAATAAAGAGAGAGGGGTGGAGGTAGACACCTAATTGCTGGCGGTACTACCATATACCTATCCCCCCTCCTAGACAGTGTATTATAAACCCAGAGCCTATACTGAGATAATAAAATGAGTGTAAGGGAGGGCAAACCCTCGGGGTATAAGCATCCATCCCTAATTTGCCAGTCTCCAATATCCACTGATAGATATGTGCAAATATGTATGCCATAAAAAAAAAAAAAAAATGTGCACGGGGTGAGAGAGAGTGTACCCTAGGGCGGCTATCCAAATAACCTATATCCTCTACCCACCCGTCAATAGTTTAAGTTAAATGTTGCCCTGTACTATACAGTCCTTTTTAGATTACTGTAACGAAGTTGGGAAAACGAACATTAAAATCGAATAAAATCCTGAAAATACAGTAAAGTGGAGTGGAAAGGGAAAAAACTATATAAAAAAATAAATAAACTATCTATATATACATATATACATATAAAGATATATAGCTGTATATTTTCAGCTTTCAATAAAACAATCCTTTAGATTACTGTAGACACTCCAAATCCACTCACAATAGTCTGTATTTTACCTTATTTAAGCCTACACCCCCCAACACAATAGGAACAATAGTAGGGCCACAAGTATCAAATAGGGTGAATAACCCTCTTGGTTTACAATAGAAAGGTAAACACGTCCGTGTTTACACCAAAGTTCACCCATTCAGTTTAGACAAAAAAAAAAACTAAAATAAAAAAAAATCTAGCACAAACTCAGAATATCAAATTTGTGGTAAGGTTTCATCCTAAAAAAAAGTCAGGGTATAATACAGTATGCTAAATGCACCTTATTTTACCCTATACTAATAATCTTTCTCAGATATTAGCTTCAGCATTCAGCAACAAGACTTCCACAGTCCTGTACTTTAACTGACAACAATGAGAATATTACTGCTCTCCTGTCCTATACACAAATATTATGCATTTAGTGGACAGACCATTTAAATTAGAAATCTGTTGAAACTTTTTCAACAGGAAACCAAGACCCCACTCACATGGTGTCTTTCCAGTGAAACATGTCACTCTCAAACAGTGGTTTAGAGAGAGCCATTAAGCTTTGTGAGCATTAAAAAAAATAAAAAGAAATAACGCTTTTTCCCGCCAAGTTGCTTCCTCCCCATTACATAACCGGTTTGTAAATGGTACATCCAAAGAACTTGTTCAATTAAAATTTACGGGATATTTATGCAAAACAAAATATGTGGTGTATCCTCTCTCATTTTTAGAGTTAATACCTATCGTTTTCCCTAGATAGGTTGAACAAACTGACTCAATTTAAGTTCAATCTACTAAGTACCTTCAGCAACACCACCATTTTTAAACCACAAAAAAAATTTAAATTTACCTACAGTTTTCCCTAGATATATTGAACAAACTGACTCAATTTAAGTTCAAGCTACTAAGTACCTTCAGCAAAATAATCATATAATATATATATAATACAAAAAAAATATAACTAAACTACAAAAGAGAGAAAAAGAAAAATATTTACCTAGATTTTTCCCTAGATAGATTGAACAAACTGACTCAATTTAAGTTCAACTACTAGCCTTAATCTCTAATACATCGATTTTGATATTAGATTCAAACACCTTCCGTCCTGTACTGGTTTCGTGGCCGCCATCTGTAACCTCTAAAATCTCTATTTCTGATTTATTAATCACAAAATATGATATGGGTTAAATGAGAGTTCTACAGATCAGGAGGAAAGGCTTTGAATACAATAACATTTATTATAAGTAGTTAAAAGTCACGCTAATACACAAATCCCTAGCACATCAAGGCAGAAAATGCTAGGTTGAAATAAAATATATATATATATGAAGGAATATAGATTATATTCCTTCAGACCGTGAGGTAAAAGCATGTTTAGTTACAAGTAGTTAAAAGTCAAGCTAATACACAAATCCCTAGCACATCAAGGCAGAAAATGCTAGGTTGAAATAAAATATATATATGAAGGAATATAGATTATATCCCTTCAGACCTTGATCTACAAACATGTTTAGTTACAAGTAGCAGAGCATACCTTCCCCTGCTACCTGCCATCCTACCTGCGGGCTGGTTCCCCCGGAAAGACCGAGCTGCCTCTCCTTTCCTCAGAGTAACCAAAAACCCGCCTGATTCCTCATTGGCTGGCTTAGAGTCTAAGCCAGCCCCCTTCCAGGCGAAAACTCCCAGTGATGTAAAAAAAACTTGAATGGTCTCACTTCATTCCCTATCCCGGCATGGGGTCATTTATAGTGAATAGGTGACAACCAATGTTAATTGGCTCCCCATTGTCCTTCAAGTCTCGGCGCCGCAATGTCTGCGGTTCACAACAGCTGGGAGGAGGGCCTTTGCCCACCTTTCAGCTGCAAGCAAAAAGAGATATATTCCTAATATTTCACAGATATTAATGGAAATTTCACATAACCGCATCAGGCAACAACCAACTGTTGAGTCGGAGAGAGTTGGCTTCTTTTTTATTTTTTTGACTACACTAACTGCACTATATACCGGTACTCTGAACTGCAGTATATATACTATACAGAATGACCTATATATTCTGAACTGCAGGATATATACTATACGGACTGCACTATATACTCTGAACTGTAGTATATATACTATACGGACTGCACTATACACTCTGAACTGCAGTATATATACTATACAGACTGCACTATATACCCTGAACTGCAGTATATATACTATACGGACTGCACTATATACTCTGCTGAAAAATTGGGCCTTAGGTGTTGGTGGTGCCATATCTCTGCAGGGTGTGTGAGGATCTCTTCGTCAGCAATTTTTCCAGACTTTTGGTTAGAATCGCACTGAGGAACTCCCCCAGGAAGTGAAACTTGTACGTCAGACCTAGCCACGTCAACCTACACATGAAGGACATGATTCGAAGAGACCCTGATCCACCTTATTAAAAATTTCTATAGCCAAACCATATATAAAGAAAAACAATGAGCTACCTGACCAACCAGTCCCCATGTGACTAACTGCCAGTATTGGTAAATAATGAAAAAAATGTCAAAGTATGTGTAAACTTGGCCAGACGAACTTCCGGGGGCCAACCACTCATTAACCGCTTCCCGACCGCCTCCTGCACATTTACGCCGGCAGAATGGCTCTGCTAAGCAAAGGCACGTACAGGTACATCCCCTTTAATTGCCTAGCCATGGGGTCACGGGCGCGCCGCTGGGGGCGCTTGCGACCCGGTCGGGAGCTCCGTGACCACGGCCGCGGGACCAGCGGACCCGATCGCCGTTGGTGTCCCGCGATCGGGTCACAGAGCTGAAGAACAGGGAGAGGTCTGTGTAAACAAACCTCTCCCCGCGCTTCCTACTCTGCCTGTCATTGATCGGCTGTTCCCTGTCATCGGGAACAGCCGATCAATGACGTCAGATGTCAGCCACGCCCCCTACTGTAAAAAAAAAACACAACACGTCACACTGACTCCTCCCCGCCCCCTAGTGGTTAACTCCTTCACTGCCACTGTCATTTACATAGGAATCAGTGCTATTTAAATAGCACTGATTTCTGTATAAATGACAATGGTCCCAAAAATGTGTCAAAAATGTCCGATGTGTCTGCCATAATGTCGCAGTCACAATAAAAATCGCTGATCGCCGCCATTACTAGTAAAAAAAAAAATATTAATAAAAATGCTATAAAACGATCCCCTATTTTGTAAACGCTATAACTTTTGCGTAAACCAATCAATAATCGCTAATTGCGATTTTTTTACCAAAAATATGTAGAAGAATATGTATCGGCCTAAACTGAGGAAAAAAAATGTTTTTTTATATATTTTTTGGGGATAGTTATTATAGCAAAAAGTAAAAAAATATTGCATTTTTTTCAAAATTGTCGCTCTATTTTTGTTTATAGCGCAAAAAATAAAAACCGCAGGGGCGATCAAATACCACCAAAAGAAAGCTCTATTTGTGGGAAAAAGGACGCCAATTTTGTTTGGGAGCCACGTCGCACGACCGCGCAATTGTCAGTTAAAGCGACGCAGTGCCGAATCGCAAAAAAGGGGCTTGGTCCTTTGGCTGCCAATTGGTCCGGGGCTGAAGTGGTTAATAATGCTTAAAGTGAAACAATAAAAGTGTAATATTCCTTTAAATTTCGTACCTGGGGCGTGTCTATAGTATGCCTGTAAAGTGGCGCATGTTTCCTGTGTTTAGAACAGTCTGACAGCAAAATTACATTTCTAAAGGAAAATAATGAAAAAATAATGAATTGTCGGTCCGGCAATACACATTAAAGTTAATAGATAAAAACGGCATGGGATTTCCCCACAGGGGAACCCCGAATCAAAATTAAAAAAAAAAAGCATGGGGTTCCCCCCAAATTCAATACCAGGCCCTTCAGGTCTGGTATGGATATTAAGGGGAACCCCGCACCAAAATGTAAAAAAAAATGACGTGGGGGTCCTCCTCAAAATCCATACCAGACCCTTCATGTCTGGTATGGATTTTAAGGGGAACCCCGCGCCAAAAAATTAAAAATGGCGCGGGGTCCCCCCAAAAATCCACACCAGACCCTTATACGAGCACGCAACCTGGCAGGCCACAGGAAAAGAGGGGGGATGAGAGAGCGCCCCCCTCCTTGACCGTACCAGACCACATGCCTTTAACATTGGGAGGGTGCTTTGGGGTAGCCCCCCAAAGCACCTTGTCCCCATGTTGATGAGGAGAGGGGCCTCATCCCCACAACCCTTGCCCAGTGGTTGTGGGGATCTGCGGGCGGTGGCTTATCGGAATCTGGAAGCCCCCTTTGACAAGGGGACCCCCAGATCCCGGCCCCCGTGTGAATTGGTAATGGGGTACCCCTACCATTTCACAAAAAAAAGTGTCA
The DNA here is from genome assembly GCA_028564925.1 of Lithobates sylvaticus. Lineage (NCBI taxonomy): Eukaryota > Metazoa > Chordata > Amphibia > Anura > Ranidae > Lithobates > Lithobates sylvaticus. The sequence continues at coordinate 495,000,539 of CM053027.1, read as the reverse complement.
ACATTTTTAAAAAAGACAAGAGACGGTTTTTGACAATTCCTTTATTAATTTCTTCTTCTTTCCCTGCTTCTTATTTCAGCTTCTTTCTTCTGGTATTCCTTCGGTGTACTTCTTCTTCCTCCATCTTCTTCCCCGGCTTCTTCCTCTATCTTCCTCCGCTTCTTCCTCCGGTCTTCTCGTCCGGCATCTTCTTCTCTGCTTCGTCCACCCCACAGTCTGCCTCAGTGGGAGTCTTCCGCTATGTGATGCTTCTGTTAAGGTGACAGTTCTAATATAATGGAGGGCGGGGCGACCGGGTGACCCGCCCCCCTCTGACACACGGGGACTTACCTATGGCTTTCCCCATGTTGTCCGAGGGGGCGGGTCACCCGTTTATCCCCACAACCACCGGGCAAGGGTTGTGGGGATGAGGCCCTTCTCCCCATCAACATGGGGACAAGGTGCTTTGGGGTACCTCCCCAAAGCACCCTCCCAATGTTGAGGGCATGTGCCCTGGTATGGTTCAGGAGGGGGGGCGCTCTCTCGCCCCCCTCTTTTCCTGTGCCCTGCCAGGTTGCGTGCTCGGATAATGGTCTGGTATGGATTTTGAGGGGGACCCCAACGCCATTTTTTTATTTGGCGCAGGGTCCCCCTTAATATCCATACCAGACCTGAAGGGCTGGTATGGAATTTTGGAGGACCCCACGCATTTTTTTTTTTATTTAGTTTTTTTGGTTTGGGGTTCCCCTGTGGGGGAATCCCATGCCATTTTTTATCAATGAACTTTTATGTGTATTGCCGGACCGACAATCCATTATAGCCGCCAGTAGTTTTGAATTACTTTTTTTTCAGACACGGGAAACATGCCCCACTTTACAGGCATACTATAGACACCCCCCAGGTACGAAATTTAAAGGAATATTTTATTGTTTCACTTTAAGCATTATTAAAATCAATGCTCCTGAAAAAAACGGCCATTTTTTTTTTTTAACTTTTTTTTGCATGGACCCAGGTCCCCAAACACTTTTTATGACAATACCATGCATATAAGCCTTTAAAATTAGCACTTTTGATTTTTCATGTTCTCTCCCATAGACTTTAACGGTGTTCGCGTGTTCAAATGAATTTTTTGCCTGTTCGAATGTTCTGGTGCGAGCCGAACGGGGGGGTGTTCGGCCTATCCCTACTCGCAATCAAGAGATTAGAACCGAGAGGGAAATCCAGAATATATGATGATGTTTGACCTGGACCTACCACTTTTGAGGGCCATCAAGGGGACGTTGCCTCAGCACACATACTGAGAGAGACTGCAGATCCCTGGGTGGTAACCAGGGTCTCCATGCAACAGGAAATCAACTGAATGAAATAACCCCTGACTCCCCTGCAGGTACCAAAGGTCCAATGGAGTGCTTGGCAAAGGTGTTAAATCAAGGACTGCTTTGGCCCAAAGGTTAACCCAGTGGTGAAACAACATTTGCGCCATTTGTCTTGCCCTACCAGCGGTCTGGTCTGATGGAAGTAGCTTCAAAGCATAGTGAGATCGGATTATTATAACCAATATCCCCCTGATTGTAGGAAGTGCTGATGCAGATGAGTTCTTCTATGAAAATACTTCTGCAAGAAAGAGGGCAGCCAAAAAATGTAACAACCGATAATGGAAACTTACCATGCCCCCCCCCCCGGTGGGCCGACCCACCACCTTCACAACGAAGGTGAAGAACCAAACCAAGCACCCCTGAATATGACTGCCTCCAGTAACTTGACAAAAGCATGACTGCCTGCTGAAGCCAAGATACTACATGCAAAAGACGAGATAGTGATGAGGCCCGTGTGCAGGCCTGAAACATTCCCCAAACAGCTGTCTGAAGATCGCAGATGGGAGATTCCAACACCGCGCCTGACAAGAAACACTCCTTTGCTTAGACATATTGAACCAGAAAGCTTGATAAGACCGGTGGAGTAAGGGGATGCCAACCCTGCCTGAAGGAATGTAGGAAGAGCAGGAGCTGTGGGTGTGCTGACACCCCGCCTTTAACCGAGCAAGCTTCTATTACCTCCATCCTGTCTTGCAACTGTAACAGGCCATGCAGAGCATATTTTAGCCCACATGAATCTGAGTTAAGAATAATGCCCAGAACATGTTTCATGCTAGTGGATAGGAGTAGCTGGGATGGAATTGGAAACAACAATCCAAAGCATTCGGCCCTCCTGGCTGTGGCCAGGAAAGGAGAACCCTCATGACAAGCTCCGCTGTGTGCTTAAGTATGGACCAACTCCTGAATGATGAAGTGCTACCATGTTCTGAACCCCCACGTGGGGTTGAACGGATGAACGTGAATTTGTCACTTCCAAACGCATGCCCAAACCCAAGGAAACACAAACTAGAGAAAAATGACAATAGACAAACAAACATGAGAACAACACCCCTCTGTGCCTACCCAAGTATGAGGACATAAGCAGATATGACGAGACCACAGCGCGTGAATGAACCTAAAGACAACCCCCACCCTAGTGAATGTAGTAATTGAGCCTGAGTAACCTGCAGCGCAAAGACAGGTGATTAAAACTGAATACTCAGGGCTAGTGTACCCACAAACCTTGGTGGGTAGTCGTACAGGTGTAATGAAATGAACGTGCATTGTATGACATATGGTATACAGGAGAGAAGATTGTGGTCAACAATCATTTCAAAACGAAACCTCAGCCCATATGCATCTGTAGATGTGACAGATCCTGAGATGTGAGCACTAGCTAACTGAACCTAGGTAAAATTGCTGTGCATTTTCACGCTTTTGGAAAGAAAACTTATTTAGTGTAATACCTGACCACACAGCTAGCACATTTATTGCCACACAGAGTACTCTGCCAGGCTGCCTATTCTCATTAACTAATTTCTAGGCACAATTCCAAGTACAGTGGGGGTGCAGAATGTTAGGAAATCAAAATGTAATAATCCGCTAGCTCCCCCCCACATATAATAAATAATAAAGACAATATTATTGATGTTTTGATTTGCAATTTGCCAAGCTTATACTCATTGGAAAAATTAGTTCTGGGCCAGAATTGCTTCAAAATTAACCTGTGCTCGTGAAGCCCCCCTACCCCCGGCTGCTTAGAAGAGACCAAACCTGTATTTCTGGGTATACGGGTGAGGGGACTCACTTCCCATTTTCCCATGTGACAGTGCTGATGCTTGCCACATGAGGGGCAGGAAGAGTACCTTAAAAGAGTGTGTTAACCCTGTCAATGAACCACTTTTATTTGCTCCCTTCCCACCCCATAGTCCTCACTGTACTTACCTCTGTGAGTAATGAACTACCAGTGCCCAAGCAGTCAGTGTAGCAGTCCAGGTATTTGAAATCCCCACTCTGACTCCCCACTGGCCAATAGAATTGCTCTGATGCATCCCAGGAGCCTTGCAGGAAGAAGTAGGAGAATAGCAAGGATTTCAAATCCCCAGACAGCTGCACCGAGTATGTGGGCACTGACAGCTCATCACCCATTGAGGTAAGTACAGCGGGGACCGGGGAGGTGGGGAGAGTGAAAGAATGGTAATTAATCTTTTAATTTTCCTGAAATGGTGACCTTAAGCCACCCATAGATTGATCGAATCTTGGTTGGTTCAGCAGGGACCGGCCGAGATTCAATCCATCTCTGGGCAGACTGGTTATACTGAAGTTGATCTTTTGATTGACTTCAGTACAACCAGCCTGTCAGATTTTTTGCATGAGATCACTTCTGGCGACTAAAGCAGCCGGCAGTGATCATTGTGTTCTATAGGCAGGGAGGGCTCCTCACACATTGGCTGGAATTGTACAAAAGTAGTGACGTACAACACTACGACGAGCCGAGAAAATGAAGTTCAATGGCTTCCGAGCATGCGTCGAATTGTTTCCGAGCATGCGTAGGAATTTTGCGCATCGGAATTGCTACAGACGATCGGAATTTTTTTCCGACCGAAAAATTGAGAATCTGCTCTCAATCTATTGCTGAATGGAATTCGGACAGCAAAAGTCTGATGGAGCATACACATGGTCGCATTTTCTTTTGCTGGCCGGATTTCCGATCGTGTGTATGCGGCATTATTCTACCCTGAATAGAGGAACAGATACATTGTATATTTTTCTTCTAGCCAGAAGAGAAGAATGTGAACAAAAAAGGTCTGGGTGCAAAAAATAAATAAATAAGTAAAATAAATAAAGTTAAAATAGCTTGACTTGGACTTGATCTAGTATAGTATCCAGGTAAAAGGTCAGGGTCGGTGTGTTTTAGGTAGGTTTAAATAAAGGTTTTTTTTGTTTTGTTTTTTAGTGTCAGTGTTATTGTCAGTGAGTGTGTTTAGGTAATATAAAAAAGCAAAATGTGTACTATTGTCTCTTGGCCCTACTACAGATACAAAAAACAAATAATTTACACATATGTGGTATTGCCACAAAAGTAAGGCATAGGAGAAATGTATTTTAGAGTTTTAAAAAATGTAGGCTTCCTTTATCACCAATCAAAAACAAGCCTGTTCATCTTAAAAACAAGGTGTTTCGTCGCACACATTTGCAAATATATGTGTAAGCTGCAGTGGTCATGTCAAGGCACCCCAGTGTAAAGTGGTTGCTAACTCTATAGTTTTGAGAGTCTCCCAAGTTGGAGCACATATAAAGCAGTGGATAGATTAAGGGCAGGTTTTCCTGGAGGGAGCCCACCCCTTCTTAAAGGTACAGGGATGCACAGGACACCCAGCAAGGGCACAATGGCAGCTAACGGTATCCAGTGCATCCCCACAACAATTTACCAGGTATACAACCAACTGGCAACCACAAACAAACAAACATTCTCAGTTCACTTACCAGCTAGTTTGCAACAAAACCAAATTGGCCCTGTCTAATAGTTCACGTTAAAAACAAGAGGTTTAGTTGCACATATTTTCAAATATATGTGTAAGCCACAGTGGGCACGTCAAGGCGCCCCATCGGTTTATCACCAAACTGGGCCTTTAGGCTAGGTTCACACTGCTGCAATCGGATTTGGATCTGACTTTCAGTGCGACTATGTGATGCAACTTGCATGCTACTTGGATGTGGTTTGCATATTTTAGGTGGCTGGAATCATGCTGGAGTCCCACTGAAGTAGCACCAAAATCATGCTTCACTGTATTGATGTGAATGGGCACCATTGAAAACAACTGACTTCCATTGTCATCCAAATCTGTGCGACTCAAGACACATCCGAAATGGCACTAGTGTGAACCAGGCCTTACAGAGCTACTGAAATCGGCAACTCAGCCAATCACCATTAAGGTGTGTTTAGCCTAATAACAGTCGTGTTATTTAAAATTACATTTTAATTTAGCAATTTAAATGAATCCTGTAACCCTCTGGGTGGAGTTTTAAGGAAGAGCAATTTTCCAGTGACAGAGAATTAGCAAAGTTGATACTAAAAACCATTATTAAAGTAGACAGCAAATTATAAACGGCATGATGTACGATAATTTCCTTCTCATTAAAACTTGAAATGAAGATGTGGTGACATTATTCTTCTAGTTGGGAAGAGGTTTTTTTTCTAACAGATGTGAAAAATGATCACAGAAGAAAGCGCAATTATACTTGCTGTGTATTTATTCTGGTCAACTGCCTCGTGGCTTGAAGGACTTGATCATAATTGCAGCTGAGCAAGGGCTTTGAGAGGTTACGCTGTCCTGGAACAACTGCCCATTCTTCAATATGCAGACATCAAAAAAGTGGCACTTGCACGATGCCCACTAAATGTTTCCTGTGTATAAAGCTGTGTTAAGACCAAAGGCTCAATGCACACATACAGTACAATTAGAGAAGCATTAAGATACAAAAAGATATTGTGGTAAATATGGGCATTGGTGTTGTCAGTGCAAAGTATTGACAAGGCCAATGTTGGCATATGCTTCCATACCCCTCAAAATTGTATATATTTCATAAGGGTGTGCTGCTGGCAAAATCGTGTTCAGGTGCATACAAAGACAGAGCTACTGCATGCACAATGGAAGTGCCAGCAATCACTAATAATTATAACCTGGACTAGCTTAAACTTTTTTTTCTATAACAAAATATATTATACCAGAATTAAATAAAATCAATTATTATTACTTACAATTGCCTTTAATTATTGTAATGTGCCAGAATTTGTTGTGCTACATTTAGCACAACAAATTCTGGCACATTACAATAATGGAAGGCAATTGTAAAGCAACAGCCTGTGTAAAATCATTACAATACATTTATTGAATTACTACATACAGTATATACAAATAAACATGCATATCTATTGTTCATACATTAAACGGTTGAAATAAGCGATTGGTTGCTTTTTGTTTATTACCATCTACTTTGTTACCATATTGATGCCGATCATCCTTGATGATTATTTATATATCACCATAATTTCTTGTGCTCCAATACATGTAACTGTTACAAATAAGGGTAAATGCATATATTTAAAACTTTGCTAACAGCTACTTAAACGTTTGTGGACATTGGGCTTCCTACACACAACGAAAAAATCGAAGTACACAAGGGAGTTGATTTACTAAAGGCAACTAGACTGTGTACTTTTGAAAGTGAAGTTGCCCTCTGCAAGTGAAGTTGCCCCAGAGCTTATTAAATGAGGTAAAGCTTTACAAAGAACAATGCAAGGAAAATGAAAAAAAAAAAACTCTCCCTCATTTACTAAGCTCTGGAGGAATTGCACTTGCACTGAGTGCAAACTGCACTTTCAAAAGTACACAGTAAATTTATTTGACTTTAGTAAATCAACCCCTGAGTCTGCTAATTAACATTGCAACTACTAAAGGGTGCCCTGGCCCTAACCCTCTCTCCCACAGTTCTGTTTAAGAGAAAATAAATCTCTTTGCATTCAAGAAGTGTCTGGCGCTGATTCATCTACCTTACATTGCACCCACCATGCCTTCACTCTACACAGAAGGATGTCAGCTCTCCCTGACTCTGGAGGTCACCATTAGGCCTCTAGGGGTCGGGGGCCTTGCTACAAATTGACTGTATAAATCAAGTAATCATGACATCCACTTTGTGGATACCCAGCATCAAATCCATGACCTTCAAGGGATGATAATAGACCATTTTCCTAGACCCCATTGTTGAAAAATAGGGGCTGTTTTTTTCTACAGAGCAGTGTTTCTCAACTCCAGTCCTCAAGGCGCCCCAACAGATCATGTTTTTAGACTTTAGAAATTATTTTGCACAGGTGATTTGATCAGTTTCACTGCCTTAGTAATTACCACAGCCATTTCATCTGAGGGAAATCCTGAAAACATGACCTGTTGGGGCACCTTGAGGACTGAGTTGAGAAACACTGCTACAGAGGGAATCATACTGGATTTATAACCTTCAGACCTAGAGGCCTGAACACAAACCTGCATTTTTGCCTGAGAGTTGATTCCCAGGCTCTCCTTTTTACCCCTTATTAAGAGTCATGCATCAGGGTTCAGTGTATACTGGATAACTGCCAGGATGTTTTTTTTAGAAGGCCACAGTGGAACCTGGATATGATGACATTATTCAAAAGTATTTTGTGGGACATTTTTAAACATTTTGATCAGAAGTATTAGGTACCTATGAAAGTAGCAAAATTAAATATTATCCCAGAGCAACCAATTTAAGGGACAAGGTGATCTATGTAATATCATTATAAATTAAGACATTAATCCTTTAGCAGATTGAGATATAAAAAAGTAACAAGATACTTTTTATCCACAAGAAATATAGTATTGTAAAATATAATTGTTTTTATACTGTTGTAAGATGGGAGGTTGAAGAGATGTAGAGCACACAGAAATCTGAGTCAAGTCAGAATAGGTCTGCTGCAGCTCATCCCGGGAACCATCACCCCAGCCACTGGCCATGGTGAAAGGGGTAGTCTCTCCTGGACCTGGTTCACAGATGAGCTACCTTTCCATCACCCTCCTGTGAGTGCATTTTGTCCTACTTCTATTTTATTAAAAATACTACATTATCAGTGAACCTTCTGTCTTGTGCTTGTCTTATAGAAATGTATGTTTCATTTGCATAGACAAAAAGGGAAGTAAGTCCTAGCTAATAATGATCATTTGGCCTTTGCATTATTCACTTACCAAATCACTGTCTTTTCCTTATATATACATTTTTACAGTAATTAGTGTTCAGATGTATAGGGATAGCTACTGGTATATACTGTATGTATTTTTTGTGAGGGACAATTATAAAGAGTAGAGAAAAAATCATGGGAAAATTAACAAAAAAGTCATTGGCTTAAGTCACATGGGTACACTGGGGGGATCTCTGTTTGATCCTTACAGCAAAATGGCAATTAAGTTGAAAATCACAGAAAGAAATAACACATCCTGATCTTCTGTCACACCTAGAAAAATAATTGACATTGAATGCCTAACCAAATTTATCATGTATAGTTACCATCAAAAGGGTCCTCTTTGCGTTCCATGACCTCAATACTATTCACAGGACAGTATATATAATCCCAAAAGCCAAAGTCATTCCTGAAAGTGATTATATCACTGTACCAATAATGCTAAACTGCTGTACTCTAAGGGAAAAACAAAGAAAAAACATAACAAAGCTTTCTATGATTACCAAAATCATCCTCTTCTTATCTGCTTTCTGTATGAGCTATTACAGGCGACGCTTAGAATTACATTAAGATAATGACTTCAGAACATCTATTTGATGTATACTGGGAATTGAGCATTAAAGAAAACGTAACATGCATGACTGTATGCTACTGAATGTGTATCCTTCTAATTGATCTGATTTTATTATCTGTACAGACAAGACCAATTCATATTAAATAATACATTACCAGCTTGTCAGAACAAACAATTACACATGTCAGGAGGAAATTATAATAGAATTTCGTCCCACAAAGACGTTATCTGTGGCTCAAGAGATTATGGATTTATAAAAAATATACATAAAAGTTGCTGTCTGTGGAGTTTTACTGTGCAATGTGTCTGTGTGCTCAGTAACACTTATATTACAATACAAAAATAAGTTTCAGATCCATGTCAAGTCCATATTAATATGTCTGTTCCTTTAACAGTATGAAATTGAACAATACTAAAAAAATTCCCAGTAATTTGAATGAACAACTTGATATATACAGAGTTCATTTTTTGACTGTAATTTTTAGTACAATATACAAAGTGCACCATTTAAGACACATAGTATATGGCAAAACATCAGGGTCGTCTTTAAAGAGGAAGTAAACCCTGATGGGTTTTACTTCCTCTCAATTTCCCTGCAAAGGTTAAGCACAATGGGCAACTATGCATCGCATAGTAGCCCATTATGTGTCACTTATCTGAAACCAAAGCCTGCAATGTCACCGTTGTCCCCACTAGCAGGGAGCTTCCATCTTCGCCCCTCTTCCTTCCGGGGCAGCAAACTCCGGCTCTGTGACTGGCCAGAGTCGCGTGACGTAATTTCCATGCTTGCGCGCAGGAGCCGCCAGTCACGGCATGACCCCTATTAGAAAAGGCACGATGTGCCCTTTCTAAAGTGCGCATGCGCGATGACATTGGCACATGCACCATAGTCATCGGCGCTCGGGTCTTCACTTATCTGAAACCAAAGCCTGCAATGTCACCGTTGTCCCCACTAGCAGGGAGCTTCCATCTTCGCCCCTCTTCCTTCCGGGGCAGCAAACTCCGGCTCTGTGACTGGCCAGAGTCGCGTGACGTAATTTCCATGCATGCGCGTAGGAGCCCTTTGTGCCCTTTCTAAAGTGTGCATGCGCGATGACATTGGCACATGCACCATAGTCATTGGCGCTCGGGTCTTTCATAAATATCTCCTAAACCGTGGATGTTTAGGAGATATTTCAAGCACCTACCGGTAAGTCTTAATATAGGCTTACCTGTAGGTAAAAGTAGTTGTACAGGGTGCTCCCTTACAGTGATGGTCAGTGAAGAAGAGTCACCTTACATTGGCTGTCAGTGGTATAGTGCCTCCTTACATTAATGGTCAGTGGTAAAGTGCCCCTCTTACATAGATACTGAGTGATAAAGTGCCTCCTTACATTAATGGTCAGTGGTAGTGCCCACCTTACTTTGGTAGTCTGTGGTAGGGTGATCCCTTACATTGATAGTCAGTGTCCCTTACATTGGTAGTCAGTGATAAGTGCCCCTTATATTGGTTGTCTGTTTGACAGGTGCAAATCATTGCATTTTTTAAAGCAACACCAGTTCTTGCTTTCATCAAGAGTATCTCTTTTCATTTTTATGCTTTCACTTTAAAAATCCAAAAATCGCTGCTCACTTAAAAATTAAGTTTTTCACAATTTTTTTTTTTATTATTGATCCATGTCCTCCAGGGCAGGACCCAGACCCCTATAACCATTGTATGCCTAATTACTTGCATATAAGCCTTCAAAATGTGCATTTTTGATTTTTGATGTTTGGGTCCCATAGACTTAGATGGGGTTTGTTATTCGGGTCCAAACTTTTGCGGTGTTGGAAAGTTCTGGTGCGAACCGAACAGGGGTCCGTTTGGCCCATCCCTAGTTAGTGATAAGTGCCCCTTACATTGGTTGTCTGTCATATACATAGTGCCCCCTGACATTGGTAGTAAGTGTCCCTTATATTTGTAGTCAGTGATAAGCGCCCTTACATTGGTTGTCTGTTGTATAGTGCCCCCTTATATTGGATGTCAGTGATAAGTGCAGGTCCCTTTAGCATGCAAGTGCCTACATCAGGGGTTCCATCAGGGGTTCCATCAGTGTAAGGGGGGTCCAGTTTATACAGTCACCAGTCAGCTTCCAATGGGAGGGCTATAGTGTTTTGCTGTGTTCAGGAGGAGGGTCATAGGGTGTTGGGTTGGGAGGGTACGGAGTACTGGCGAGATTATGGTGTTTTTCTAAGAGGGAGGGAGGAACTAGAATGTTGTAGGAGCTTTCTTGCTTTTTTCAATGCTGTTTTATCTTTAATAAAATAATTATTTATGAGGAATGTGGTCTACTTTGGGTGGTCTATCGTACTCTCTTTTTTTCTGTTTTTGTAGTCAGTGATAAGCGCCCCTGCATTGGTTGTCTGTTGTAATGTGCCCCCTTACATTGGTAGTCAGCGATAAGCGCCCCTACATTGGTTGTCTGTTTTATAGTGCACCTTAACATTAATAGTCAGTGGTATAGTGCCTCCTTACATTGGAAGCCAGTGGCATGACACTGAGATAATTAGTGTCATTGGTTACTTACTTTAGTACTCCAAATATTTCATGCATATAGAATAAAATAGAAGTATTATTCAATTGTGTTTTATTTGTAAGCAACACACCCATCTTAAAAAATACTTCAAGTATAACTATAGGGTCCTAAATCTGTCAATATATCAATATTTTTAAAAAGCATATACTATTCATCACACATAATGATATTGAATAGTCTTATCTTAGCTTACTCTTAAAATAAATATTGGTAGGCCCCTGCCCCCTGCATACAGATAGTTAATTGCTTGTTCTGTCTAGGAAGTTCAGTTGACAACAATTATGTTCCTTATGCCTCGGCAGTCAGAGCTCCAGTCTTCTCCTCTTCTGGCTGGAGCCTAGGTTCACACTGCTGCGGGATTGAAAACAATTTCATACCCGCATGTCAGTCCGACTGCGGGGGCGATTTCAGAGACATCTGTGCGGGTTCTTGCACAGATGTCTATTGAAATCGCACCTGAAGTCGCCAAAAGTAGTACATAAACTACTTTTGAGAATTGGTGCGGCACGGCAAAGTCGGCGTCGCACCGATTCAGACAGTGCCATTGCCGTCAATAGCCGCCACTTTGGCATGCAAATTGACATGTCAAATTGCATGCCAAATTGCATCAATGTGAACCTGAGCGAAATGTGGAAAGGCTCTCAATGACTTCTCTGAACCATTTCACTGTAGCTATCCAGCTATTCTTTCATTAAGTGTTTTTTGTGTCTTTTCCTTGTACTGTCATTTAAATTATTTTTTTACTTTTTTTTCTTGTTGAATATGTTTATTGAGTTTTCACAAGAAAAGAAAAGGAATGTAAGGCATGAATACATAGCATACCTTCAATATATTTAACATTATAGTAGGAAATTAAAACTATCTTACCACTATGTTAATTTTATACACACAGGAATATAAGGATGAAAGAGAAAGTTAATGATCAGACAGATAGTCAAAGTATCAATTTTCAGTAGTAAGATTTGTAGCTTGTAAAGAGGAAATAAACAAAGGGGATAAAATAAAAATAAAAAAATAAATAATAAAAATTAAAATAAAAAGGGAGGGGGGAAGTTTCAGTAGTGGTGGTCTGGCTTGCGATAGATATACGCATCAATTAGTTAAGTTATCTATACAATCTAGTGTGGCAATAACAAAGACTGGTCAAAATCATTGGGGTAGTAACATTTAACCCATGGTTGCCAAATCTTACAAAATGTATTGATCTTATTATCTGCAATAGCTGTCATCTTAGCAAATATGAGTGCTCTGTTCATTCTATGTTTTGCTTCTGCCAAGATTAGAAATTTGGACTTCAACGCCTTGGCTATCGTTTGTTTGGCTGAAGTGTTAAGTTTAAAAAGTAATTGGAATTGAGTGTGGGAAAGTGTAGTGGGCTTAAGATTTAGAAGTGCTATGGCAGGATCTGGAAGAAGAGAAATTTCTAGGGCTTTAGAGGCCATTAAAAATATGTTTTTCCAGAATTCCTGGGCTACATGACATTGCCACCATATGTGAAAATGTGTACCTGGCGAGTCACAGCCGTGTTCGAACATTATAATTTTTTTCTACAGCTGAACAATTTGGAGATGAAGTTTTGGTGGCTAACCATATATTCGACCAATCTTTAGTATCGTGTGCCCATTTAGTAATATATGAGGGTAAAATCTCGTCCGAATTCCCATTGAGTTGTTGATATAATATTGAAATGAGTCCTCTGATGTGTGGGTCACTTATACAAATCCATTCAAATTGAGTCATTTGATTAAGAGATGAGCCTGTATTAAGGAGTGGTTCTCAGAAGTTTTTTATTTTTTAAACAGCAGAAGATTTTGTTTCTAGGAAGTTCAAAGTTTTCACATAATACAGGAAAGGAATGGAGAAGTTAATTTGTATAAGCGATTCAGGTTCGTAGAGGACCATACAGAAAATGATCTTGGAAATTTCCAAGCGGGATAGAAGGCTGGATTGCCAAGAAATGAAAGTAGGGGGTTGTATGGGGATTGGAGATTTTGTGAATTCTTGAATTTATCCCAAATAGCTAGAGTATGTTTTAATCTATCAACAGGGCGAAGCCATAACATTTTGGCCACTGATATAGGGTCGCTATCCACTGATTCAATAGCCACTCATAAGGGTGTTTTGACTGTAGCATGATATTTGAGAAGAAGTGCTATTTGAGCAGCGTTATAGTAAGAGAAAAAGTTGGGTAATCCTAAACCACCTCTTAATTTATTAAGGTAAAGTGTAGTTTTGGGTATACGAGGTTTAGTGGTGCCCCAAATAAATGACAGGACTCTACGTTAAGTGAGTCTTAAAAAATAAAATGGTAATGATATAGGTAGCACCCTAAATAGATATAAAAATTTTGGCAATATAGATATCCTTATAGCATTAATCTTACCCAGCCATGAGAGTGGAAGAGAGGCCCATTGCTTCATGCAGCCTAATGTTTGTTTTAGGAGAGGCAGATAGTTGGCCGCAAACAAATCCCTGAGAGAGATTGTGAGTTGCATCCCTAAATAAGGTAGTTGTTTTAGAACCCAATTAAAAGATAAGGCAGTGTTTGTATGTTGAAGTTCTGATTGTGACAAAGAAATATGTAAACATTCTGATTTAGAGGGATTATTATGAAGTCCAGAAATATGGGCAAAGTTATTATTAGAAAGTAAGTATAAGTAGATTAGGGGTAGATATATGGGGGTGAGACAAGAAAATAAGGATATTATCTGCGAGGAGGCACATCTTGTGCTGGTTACCACCTAATTCAATACCTTTGATATCTGGGTTAGTTCTAATTAGTTGTGCTAGGGGTTCTATTAGTAAGGCAAAAAGTAATGGGGAAAGGGGACAACCTTGTCTGGTGCCTCTACTTATGTCAAACATTGTAGACTTATAGCCAGCATATTTGATGTATGCTCTTGGATTATTGTAAAGAGAGGAGACCCAGGTTAGAAAATGATTTCCAAAACCCCATTTTTGAAGAACATATTCCATATATGGCCAAGTGACAGAGTCAAATGCCTTCTTTATATTTGAGGAAATGAGGCACGCTGGGATATGCCTAGTTTTAGCTGCGTGTATGAGTAATGCCACGTACACACGATCAGACTTTTTTACACGGAGTAAAGTCCATTCATTTAGAACGTGACTCCAGGTAGACGGGACTAGCGAAGGAAGTCAATGCCGCCGCCTCGATCGGCGAGATTGACACCTCGCTAGCCCCGTCCCCTGGTATGGATTTAAAGGGGAATCCCTACACCTAAAAAATGGTGTGGGGGTCACCCCAAATCCATATCAGACCCTTATCCGAGCATGCAGGCTGGCCGGTCAGGAAAGGGGGTGGGGACGAGCGAGCGCCCCCCCTCCTGAGCCGTACCAAGCCGCGTGCCCTCAACCTGCGGCCCCCCCACCCCAAAGCACCTTGTCCCCGTGTTGATGAGGACAAGGGCCTCTTCCGAAAACCCTGGCCGTTGGTTGTTGGGGTCTGCGGGCAGGGGGCTTATCGGAATCCAGGATCGCCCTTTAATAAGGGGGCCCCCATATACCGGCCCCCCACCCTATGTGAATGAGTATGGGGTACGATGTACCCCTACCCATTCAACTAAGGGAAAAAAAGTGTGAATAAAAAACAAACACAATTTAAAAAAAATACTTTATTGTACAGGTAAATGAGTGAACAGGGATAGAGAAGGGGATTATAGCGGTACTTGGAAAAGAGGGAAACACTCGTGATTTTTTGTAAAAAATACAGCAATATTTATTTAACAAAGAAATTGTTTAGACACACAAAAAAAGGAATGGTACATATGATTAAAATTAGTTTGTCAATCGGGCTGAGGCCCACTATGAAGTGGGGGAGGAGGCCTCAGGAACGATTGAAAAACCATGCACATACACTATTTACTGGAAAGTTGGTTAAAAAGGTCTATACTACTGTATAGATCATAGGTACAGTGAAGTTGTTATGTGAGGACGACCGACATGTTTCGCCAAACAATGGCTTCTTCAGGGTCACTGAATTGATCTGTACCAGCATAGGTAGGTCTGATAAAGTATAGAGAGACAAAAAATTATTATACATAAACAAAGAATGTGTATTATCATGGCCAAACAGCATTCATGTTACATGTCATTTTAGGCTGTACACGTTCCCATAGAGTCCACATAGGTTTGGACCCCCCCATTTGGCAAAAAAGAGCGATACGTACCACAGAGCTGATGTCAGTACCAAATCTGTGTCACAAGCATAGTCATGTGCAAATACCCATATGCAAGGGACTGCCGAGGGCATATAGGGAACCTGGTAAGGAACATTGGGTAAAATGAATACATATTTAGAATGGCTTCAAATTGAGTTGATAGCCATACAGGGCTAACATAGCCTATGGTTTAAACGACTTACCAATATCAAAGAAAATATATAAATAGGGAGTGCCAGATATGGGGACCCACCCTTCCCTATATGCCCTCGGCAGTCCCTCGCATATGGGTATTTGCACATGACTATGCTTGTGACACAGATTTGGTACTGACATCAGCTCTGTGGTACGTATCGCTCTTTTTTGCCAAATGGGGGGGTCCAAACCTATGTAGACTCTATGGGAACGTGTACAGCCTAATATGACATGTAACATGAATGCTGTTTGGCCATGATAATACACATTCTTTGTTTATGTATAATAATTTTTTGTCTCTCTATACTTTATCAGACCTACCTATGCTGGTACAGATCAATTCAGTGACCCTGAAGAAGCCATTGTTTGGCGAAACATGTCGGTCATCCTCACATAACAACTTCACTGTACCTATGATCTATACAGTAGTATTTTTTTTAACCAACTTTCCAGTAAATAGTGTATGTGCATGGTTTTTCAATCGTTCCTGAGGCCTCCTCCCCCACTTCATAGTGGGCCTCAGCCCGATTGACGAACTAATTTTATTCATATGTACCATTCCTTTTTTTGTGTGTCTAAACAATTTCTTTGTTAAATAAATATTGCTGTATTTTTTACAAAAAATCACGAGTGTTTCCCTTTTTTCCAAGTACCGCTATAATCCCCTTCTCTATCCCTGTTCACTCATTTACCATTTAAATCGGGATGAGGTACATGCATAAGTTGAGTATCCCAGGCCTCCCTTTCTACACTTTATTGTACAGCTCTGGGGGTCTTCTTCCATCTTGGGGGGGTCTTCTCGCCGGACTATCTTCTGCTAGCTCTTTTACTAGCGGAGGAGCCCGGCTTTCTCCTTAGTCGCCGCCGCCTGGGGGTCTTGTTCCGACTTCGGGGGTCTTGTCCCGCTCTTCTGTTCTTCTTGCTGTGCCTGCGCTTTCTTCTTCCAGCTCTTTTACTAGCGGTGGCCCGGGCTTCTGTCGCCTTCTGTTTCTGCTGCTTCTGCTGCTTCTGCTGCTTCTGCTTCTTCTTCTTCTTCTTCTTTCTTCTTCATCCGATGTTGACTCTTCTAATGGCTCAGATGTGTTGCGCTGCCAGTTTTATAGGGACAAGGGGCGGGGTCACCGACTCATGTCACATGGTGACCCCGCCCCCATATGATGTCACAGTCCCAGCATCCTCTGGATGTGTGTGACAGAGTTCAGGCGCTGAGCTGACACCTGCTGGAATGACGCCGCTTTGCATTACCAGTTTCATCTGGGTCTGGCTAAACCCCTAAAAGAGGAACTGGCTCCTGTAGGGGTACCCAGCTCACTTGAAGGACTTATTAATCTTAAATTCAAGCACTTTTTCTAGATCTCATTAGGTAATTTTCTTAAAGTGATATTAAAGTATTTTTTTCATGGAAATATAAAAGATGTTATACTTACCTGCTCTGTGCAATTGCAGCGTGTTTATTCACAGAGCAGCCACTTACCTCCTCTTCTGGAGTTTTCCACTGGCGCTCTCCGCTTCTCATCCTCTCTGAGCGCCCCCTCAACAAACCATGTGCTTTAGGGGCACCTGTGTGGGCGCACTCCAATGCCAGATTCTGTGCATCTAAAGACACACAAAGTTGTTTGGCCACGCCCCCCTCTCTCCTCTCAGGATTTGACTGATAGCAGCATAAGTCAATGGCTCCTTTTGCTTGTTTGTGTCTCCTGTGAGAAGAGGAAGAGAAGAGAGTGAGAGCTGCACACAGGACAGTGCCGGATCAGTGGAGGAGTATGGTAAGTGTTTTGAGGGGGGGGGGGGGCAGACAGTGGAGTGTCTTTTATGGTAAGGTAAAAAAAAAATCACTTAGACTCCTTTCACAGTGAAGCGGTTTTCAGGTGTTTTAGCGCTATAAATAGCACCTGTAAAGTACCTGAAAACTGCCTCCCATTCATTTCAGTGTGACTTTTCACACTGGGGAGGTGTGCTTGCGGGTCTTTGGAAAAGTCCTGCAAGCAGCATCTTTGGGGCCCTGCCCATTGAAATGAATGGGCAGCGCTTTGGAAGCGCTGCAACATGGGCTCTTTTAACCCCTTTTTCGGAAGCTCCCCACTAGAGGCTGAAAAGCAGCGCAAAATCGGTAAAGCACCACTAAAACGAGCGGCGCTTTAGCACTAACTTGGCCGCGGCCCCAGTGTGAAATGAGTCTTAGCTTTTACAACCACTTTAAACTAAAAGTTCACTTAAAGGTAACCTAGATTGCCCACAACCTCCTGGGACAGGTCACATCTCCCAGAAGGCTTCAGGACCAGTCTGAAAATGCAGCACAATCTCACGCATATGCAGTGGGGAGTTGGCTGTGAAACAGCAGAAAGTCACAGCTGGGGCAGCGCTGGGGCTCCAAAGACTGGCAAAGAACTGGTACAGGTGAAGATAGTGCTGGACTACTGGAATGGTGAGTATCTGTTTCTTAAGCCCCCATTCACACTGGTGTGACTTGTCAAGCGATTTGAATTGTCCAAATCACATGACAAGTCACACCCCTTTGTCGGCAGAGAAACTGTTTGAATCAGTGCGACGCCAACTTTGCGGTGCTGCACCAATTTGAAAAGAAGTTCCTGCACTATTTTTTTTTTTTTTTTTTTTTTTTAAAAAGTTTTTATTGAGCATAAAACAAGTATACAGATATTACAAACATGGAGTAACATCCAATCAGAATCAATATATGGAACTTATGTGTTACAGAACGTAATGAACTCAGGCATATACATGGCTGTACATAAATTTCTGATATTAGTGTACAGAAAGGAAACACATCATAACGTAAAATAATAAAGCATGGACATAAAACACTACTTGTAACATCTGGTGATGTATGGGATGCTCACCAAAAAGAACAAAATAGATCTGTGTCTATAAATGATAAAATGTAGACAAATATTATTATCTCTAAAGCTCAAGAGTACAAAACTGCTATTATGGGAAGGAATTCTATATCTAGACACCCAAAATGGGATTAAAGGTAACAGGTAACATGTAAGGCCGAGCCAAAGGACCAGGACGGGAATGTGTAGACCAGCTACACATTAAGTATCGGGGGCGGGGAGCTGTGGGATAGAAGAGTATCATCCTGTAAAGCTTGAAATTCTTGGGTAGTGGTGAATTGTATCCAGCAAGACCAAGTTTGGTTGAATTTAAATTGTGTTTCTTTGGCTTGATGTATAATCTCTTCCATTTCAGCTGTTTTTTGAATACGAATAAACCAATCTTTGACCGTTGGTGGAAGAGTAGAGCGCCAGTTTCGGGGAATACACATATTTGCCGCCATAATCATGTGCATGGGCAAGGAACGGAAATATGTGCGCATGGAGTGAGCTGGATAGTGTAACATAAATTGAGCTGGGGAGTATTCCAGTTTATAAGATGTGATATCTTGGATGAGTCTATGCACCTTTTCCCAGAAGGGTTGTATTTTGGTGCAGGACCACCAAATATGCAACAATGTCCCTAGATCTGTACCACATCTCCAGCACATGGGTGAAAGGGACGGGTAGAAATGGTGTAGCTTAGAAGGTGTATTATACCATCTTGAGAGAATTTTAAAGGCGTTTTCCTGTACACAAACATTCAAGGAACCTTCATGGGTGATTGTGTATATGGAGTCCCAGTGGTTATCAGGAATATGTATTGAAAGATCTTTGTGCCATTTAGCGATACTCCAATGATCAGTGTATGGTTGCTGTGGAAACAATAATGTATAGGAAGAGGAGATAAGGTGGCGTTGGGGTTCCTTTTGCAGACACAAGTCTTCGAAAGGGGTTGTAGGGCGAGACCAAGTTGTATGGTGATCTTGTGCATCCAAGAAACGTTTGATATGTAAAAATATCCAGTATGACATCCTCTTATGGTGAAGTGTGGAAGATATCTCAGAGAATGATAATTGTTTGTCCTGTTTGTAAAATTGCATAGCTCTAACATTTTCCTGTGGCCAAACATCTCTTAGAAAGGAAGTTGTCATACCTGGAGGAAACGTAGGGTTTAGTCTGAGCGGAGTTAAAGGGCCGTTAACTGAAGATATTTTGTATTTATCACATGCATGTGTGTGGGCTCGTAACGTTGGGAGAATCAATGGGTGGGCCATAAATAGCTTCGAGACTTTATTAATAAGTATCCAAGGGGCCTGGGCTAATGGAATCGGGGAGAAAGAATGTTCCAGATGGACCCAATCTTTGGTAGAATAGTGAACATTCCAATCTACAATTCTATTTAAGTGACTGGCTAACTGGTATTTGCGTATGTCTGGTACACCTAAACCTCCTCTCAATTTTGGGGAAGTGAGTCTGACAAAGTTTATTCTGGGGCGAGTCGTACCCCAAATAAATTTTGTGCATATTTTACGATATGTTGTAAAGAAAATTGGAGGAATGTGTATGGGGACTGTTTGTAAAATGTATAATAACCTCGGCAGAATGTTCATTTTAATGATGGCCGTTCTACCAAACCAGGAAAAGAGCCCTACAGACCATTTTTTTAAATCCTCAGTAATAGTTCGTAATATTGGTTGGTAATTAGCAGAGTATAAATTTGATAACGAGGTAGGTATTTTGATGCCTAAGTAAGTAAGGGAGCTATCATCCCATTTAAATGGGAAGTTTTGTTGGCATTGTGTGCGTTGTGATGTGGGTAGGGTAATATTTAAGGCTGTAGACTTCGCAAAATTTATCTTAAGATTTGATAAGAACTGAAAGTGTTCAAGGGTCTTATGAAGATTTGGGAGCGTAATAAGCGGTTCAGATAAAAATAGCAAAATATCGTCAGCAAAAGCTGCAGTTTTATAGGTGCGATCTTTTATTTTAATCCCTTTTATGTCCGGGTTTTCTCTAATGTTTCTTAATAAGGGCTCCAACGTCAGGATAAAAATCAACGGGGATAGTGGGCAGCCCTGACGGGTACCATTGGACACGGAGAAGGCACTGGACAGGTGGCCGTTAATTCGGACCTGTGCAGTTGGTTTAGAGTATAACATGAGGATATAGTTAAGCATACGTTCAGGTAGACCAATGGATTGTAAGGTTGCTATCATAAAGTCCCAGGCCACTCTGTCAAATGCCTTCTCCGCGTCCAACGATAAAAAAAAACCTTTCATTTTGGATGTAGTTAGCCAATGGTGAATATTTAGGGCCTTGAGGGTATTATCCCTCGCCTCCCTGCCTGGAACAAATCCCACTTGATCCAAATGAATTAGGTCAGGGAGAAGAGGTTGAAGTCTAATGGCCAAAATTTTTGCATACCACTTAAGGTCAACATTTAATAATGAAATGGGTCTATAATTAGTAATTAAAAGTGGATCCTTTCCTGGTTTGGGGATAACCGTGATGTGAGCAGTCAATAAATCACGTGGGGGTAAAGTAGGAATTGCATAAGAATCAAATGTAGAAGTAAAGTAGGGAGTCAAAATATGGGCATAAGATTTGTAATACCCTACCGTGAGGCCGTCTGGGCCTGGGCTTTTGCCTGTTTTCAACATTTTCAATGCTGCCCCTGTTTCCTCTATAGTAAAGGGTTTGTCTAAAGTTTGATATATTTCGGTTGTGATTGGTGATGGGCTATATTTATGGAGAAACTCCTTCATCAGAGTGTGTCTGTCTAGGTCATGTGCTGGAGGTTTAGGGGAAGTGAGATTGTAAAGTTTTGAATAATATTGGACAAAATTCGCAGCAATGTCTGGTGTGGATGATATTTTGTGACCCTTAGCATCAATGATAGAGTGGATTGTGTTAGCCTTTTTCTTAGATTGTAGGGCTCTGGCTAGCAGTTTTCCCGCTTTGTTGCCATATTCATAAAAGGATTTTTGACGTAACATGAATTTACGCCTAGTTTGTTTACCTAATAAGTCAAGCAGTTGCTTTCTTAGAGTTATCAGGGAAGATAAAGTGTTGAGAGCCAACGTTCTTTTATGTGTTTTTTCTAGTTGGAGGATGTCACGGGTTAAGTCGTTGAATTTTTTTTGTGTGAGTTTACGCCTCTTAGCTGCTGCGGCAATAAAGACACCTCTGACAACACACTTATGTGCCTCCCAGTGTATAGACGGAGATGTCTCGGTGACGTGGTTGGTTGCGAAATATTGTTTCAGGCAGTCTTCTATTTCTGCAGAGATAGATAGGTCTGTAAGTAGTGATGGGTCTAGTTTCCACGTATGTGAACGGGTCTTGTGCTCAGGAAAGGATAAACAAATAGAGATCGGGTGGTGGTCAGACAGATACATGGGGTCAATGGACGTGTTTTCTAGAAAGGGAAGGTCAGGTTGAGACAGAAAAAAGTAGTCGATTCTGGAATATTTACCGTGAGGAATAGAGAAAAAAGTATAGTCTTTACAGTCTGGATACATGGTGCGCCAAGAATCGTGCAAGAGCAACGATTGTAATTCGCATTTGATTGCTTTAAGGGCTGAGTATGTCATAGAGGATGTGCCAGTTGAGGTATCTAACAAAGGATTCATTGGAAGATTGAAGTCACCTCCTAAAATCAGGGTACCTTCTTGGAAGTCCGTTAAAGATTTAACGATATTACGGAAGAAGGAAACCTGACCACAATTTGGAGCATAAATGTTGGCTAATGTCATTTTATTGCCTTTAAAGGTACCCTTCAAGAATAGATATCTACCACATTTGTCTATCAATGTGTCAGTGATTTGTAAAGGGATATGTTTAGCCAAAAGAATAGATACACCTTTTGTTTTAGTTGTGGCATCCGTTGCGTGATAAACAGTAGGGTAGTTCATATTATATAATTTTGGTATAGAATCCCCACGGAAGTGGGTCTCCTGTACAAAAATAATATCAGCCCGTTTTCGTTTCATCGTCAATAATAATTGAGATCTTTTTTCAGGTAAATTCAAACCCTTAGTGTTCAGTGAAACTATTTTCAGTGGCGTTGTAGGCATGATTGGCTGTGTGGAAGACATAACGCGTACAAGGGTAAGTTATACCTGAGAAATAAGGGTAAATCACTAGAGATTGTAAAATGAAATACAGGGAAATAAAATAAAAAATAAAGAACTAAAGTACGAACACTGTATGGATATGTTCAGTCCTATGGAACGGCCTCGGGGAAAGGAAATCAAGGGTTAATATGACTTAGGCACGTATAAGAAACCGAGTAGTAAAAGGATGTAAGGGGAACCGGCGGTAGGTGAGATCCGGCTCACCTACTGACTTGGAAGGGACAGACTGCCGGTCAAAGTCAGTGGTATTGGACAGACTAATGTTAAGTGATACAGTAAACAATCAAGAAAGCACTGTGTGAGAGGTGACCAGTATAAGAAGAAATGTGTGAAAATCTATTTGTATTATCACGTCGGACCATGAACCTTTATATAAATAACATTTAATGTGTTAGAAGTACGGGGGGTATATAATAGATCTGGAACTGGGGTTATTGCCTTGAATGGAAACTAAGTAATGTTCAATGATCCATCAATGAGGAACTATGAGTGTACTTTAATACTTATAACCAAAAATAACATTGATAATAGTGCACTTAGAAGGAAAGTAAGGTGTTAAGAATAGAGTTCTGCATCTAGGATATTACATTCGATATTCAGACGCAGAGAGCAAACACCTAGGGTGTAATATAAGAACGGAAACCCTCTGAAAAATGTTATAATGAATAGGTAACAATCAACCTAAGAACAGTGACCTTTATATTAGCTAAATATTAGGCAGGCAATTCTTACGTTTGAAGGCTTTTGTAAAGGATCCCTCGAATAGAAACTGTGTAATAGTGTGAATATATATAAGACATTCACCTTATTGAGGTAATAACTTAATTCACCACAAGATGGCACTGTGACCAAAGAAATAAAATACTTTTCAATGGAGATAAATCATCACAGAACTATTTCAGTAAAACGTCTGCAGGGTCTAAAACCCATATATAACTGAATTTTTAAATTACAAAAAGGGGGTTTTAATATCTAAAAAAAAAAAACAACATCTTCCCTTCCAATTATAATTCAGCAGACTATATGATAGAATACCTGAAAAGAAATGAAAGGTAATACATAGTATATGTGCATCAGACATAGTTAAGCTAAACTGATCCAGTAAAACAGAAGGGGGTAGAAGGGTGTTGGAGTATACTTCTAACGATCTCTGCGGACTCTTCTGGTCAGCGGAGCCTCCGGAGGACTAGAAGATTGTGATGATGGAGCAAGATTGGTATGCAGTCTCTCAGTTGAAGGTGATCGACGTCTTCGGAAGTGAGAGGTTTGCGTTTCCATCATATCCACGCTACGAGGCCGGGGCTGTGGGCTAGAAATCTGAAATTCCGCATACCAGTTCGGTACTGGAGTAAAGGGAATGTCGAGGATGTGGCAGAAGGAGTCCAGTTCTTCAGGTGCCCTGAGTATTGCTGTACGCCCGTGGTTAGTAGCTGAGAGGGCAAAAGGAAATTTCCATCGATAGGGGATGTTCTTCGCTTGTAGTACATCCAGTAACGGGCGTAGATCTCTCCTATTCTTAAGGGTTATGGCAGAAAGATCCTGGTATATAGAAATGGAATGGCCTTCATAAACCAACGATCGTTTTACTCTTGCCTGCCTCAGCACATCTTCTTTTAGTTTATAGTCATTTATATAGCAGATTACATCTCTTGGGGGATCTGTGTCCCTCCCTTTGGGTCTAAGAGCTCTGTGAATCCGCTCCATTGCAATGGTGTCATGGCTAGGTCTTTCAAGTAGCTGATTGAATATGGCTGACACTGTGGGTTGAAGCTGCACATTATCTACACTTTCAGGCAGGCCTCTCACCCTCAAGTTATGCCTTCTTCCTCTGTTGTCGAGTTCTTCCACATGTAAGAACGGCTTCCTGCACTATTTTTGGTGATTTCAGGTGCGACTTGCATAGACATCTGTGCACGAAGTCACACAAGTGTCAGCCAAGGTGCACCTGAAGTCGCCCTGACATGTGGCTTTGAAATTGTGCAACTTCAAAGTCACATTCGGTATGAACGGGGGCTAAAATTCAGCTAAAGTATTTGCAGCTGCTGACTTTTTTTTTTTTTTTTTAATGACCATAGTTCTTCTTTAATTTCATCAACTTTTTGTCTCAAAGAATCAATGATGAAGTTCTCTTCTAGCAAAATCTGTTTGCTTTTTTTAAAGATTTTCCCGCTATTACTTTTCTGGGGACAACCCAAATTTAGTTTTTTTTTTTTTACTTTCACTTTCAATGATAATGGTGAACAAGACAAATAGAGAGGGTGAATCTCCCCACCAGGGGCACAGACAGCAATAAAGCCTGACAGGTATTCTAATCCCCACTCCATCCAAAACTAAAAAATAAAGTTTTGCCTTTAGTTATACTTTAGGTATTGTGGAAAAAAGCCCTGTAATTTATTTTTTGATTGTCAACAATCACCAATTCCCAAAGTATACAGAAATTATTACTCATTAGGGACCATAAAAAAGAAATCCCCAAAATGTAAAAGCCGCACAGTTTGAATGGAAAAAAAAACAGACAGACGCTGTCATCATGGAAATTAAAATGTTATCTGGCATTATTATTTCCTGTATCTGTCTTATTCACACCCGCCTGTGAAAATGTCAAATATGCAATTAAGTTGCTTCTTCGATGGAACCTCTGAGTTTTTTCTTTTTTCTGTCCCTGTAAAACAAGTAAACAGTCAATTAGAGTGTTACCTGCCTCTGTATGTGCCTACCACTAATTATCCACGCTTTGCATGTTGCTTTCTTGGGAGGCAAAGAGTGATGGTGAGGTTATCTCCAGCTAATTAAGTAGGTGAATGCCCCCGTTGCTAGAAATACCTTGGATTTTGGCAGAAAAATTAATAGAAAACATTGTCCACTGTCTTTGCTGCAAAGTGGTGTTATGAAAAAAATGATGATGGCTAATGGCTATTTATCACCAGGCAGTGAGTGGTACGTTTTGTATTAATTTTTTTTAAATCACCTGACGTTATAAAGGTCACACAAGAACTATATTTGAGGTGTACATAGCAGGTGTAATACTTGTTCATCCATAATGTGCAAGATGTGCACAGGAATTACCATGCTATTGCTTTTCATATTCTTTATGTAGCCCCCTGTTCCTAAAAATGGGGCTATAGTGTAAATGTCTTTTTTGGCTGAGCTGTAAACAGCTCAGATTGATTGTACATAGTTTATTTGGTTCTGTTCTAAACTTGGCTGGGTTGTGCTTTTCCCACTGTTGCCAGTAGGTGTCACTGGTACCACAGGATAGTGTGAGAATTACAACTAGGTTAAGCTGTAATGAATATTCTTTTTCCGGAAACAGCCCAGTAGGAGGTTCCTGGCCGCTGTGAATTCTGGGAAGGGGTATTTATTCGACAGATGCCATGTGCTTTTAGTCATTCTTACCTCAGGCCCCTTCTGGCCTGAGGTAGTGCTGCTGCATCTTCTGCAGTAGGCCCAGAAGCCTGTCTGGGGCCTACTAATCCTGAGGTGGTCCTTAGGCTGTCTTGCCCGTGTGGAGGAAGCCGAGCCAAGCTGAGGAGATCCAGGGGAGGACCCTTGCTGGAGAGAGCCAGGATGAAGGCTGGTCTCTCAGAAGGGCCTGGTGACTCGTTTGGATGATTCACCTATATCGAAACTACCCTTACAGTACTGCCGGGGTCGGCTTAAAGGTTCTGGTACTGTTAAGCTGTTCTACAATCTAATCTAGGTAACTAACTCCTGGCTGCTAAGTTTGTGAGAGGGACTTATCCAAGGGTTCTTCTGGCTGCTAAGTCTGTGAGAGAGACTTATCCAGGTACTCAAGATCTTCTAAAGAGAAAGCTGTTTTGTCCTCTGGATTCAAGGAGTCGGTAAGTGATCTGCTAAAAAGTGTATCTGAAACCTCCCCTAAACCTCTTTCCTACAACCTTTCTCAAGTTCTCATTAAAGCATTTAAAAATACCTAAAGTGACTGGCACCTAAATTCTGTTCAACTTCCGATTATAGCCATGGACTCAGCCTTGAGGTGAATGTAAGCTTGCCCCCTGTAGCTGGAGGTACCTTTCTGCTCCCAGTAGACTCAAGGGGGCGCTACATTTACTTTGAGCTATTTTATCACAGAAAATCAATATTGAAATTTCCAAAACAACACCTTAATGCTTGCCCTGCATTGCTGTTGCCTAAGAACTACTAAATATAAATTAGGGATGATGTTTGGGTTCACTGCTACCATGGATTGCGCCAAGTACTGCATGTTGACCAGACTGAATTATTTTTAACCATAATGCACTGCCTGACCTTTGAACTTATGTTAGCTGGCTTAGAAAGGCAAATTAAATAGCTTTTGGGTACGCCAGCCCCCTGCATACAGAAAGATTAGTGTAAGTGTTATAGACACTGGCAGGTCCATTAAAGTAGCTGTAAACCCTTAATGAATATCTTGTAGCTCAGGGGTAGGCAACCCCCTGCACTGGTGCTGCAAGCGGCACGCAAAGCCTCTTTTTCCGGCACTCAACTCCTTCCCCATCAGCAGAGCAGCGCAGGGGAGTGTCAGTAAGACACTAATGCATTCCAATTTCAGAATTCCCCACGCTGCACCTGCACTGAGGGGGAGGCACTGTGCCCCCACACATTGTAAAATATGGGAAAAATTGTTTGGTTCTCTAACTGCAATCATCAGCTTTAGTGATGGGGAAGAGATTGGGTGCAGTGCTAGGGGGGGGTCCCTGTTTCCAGGAGGAGGAGGATTGTCATTGCCACTGCTAAAGCCAATCACAGTCCTGCTAGCCCTGTCCAGTATCTGGAGGAAGATGACTCGCTTGGTTGCCACTACCAATCTCAAAGAAGGGATTTCACTGTGATTAAGAAAACCACAATCAGGTGACAGTTTGTGGAATTACTGTTGAGCTTCTGGGAACTTTGTTGAAATTATTCCTGAACCTTTTCGTCATTGCGCATCCATTCCATATGCTCGTATGTGACATCAAATACATCACATACATCACATACAAGCACGTGGGCTGGAATGCGAGAGGTTGATCAGCAGGATGAGTGTGCCAGGAACGGTAGATGTGTATCATCTCTGCTTCCTTTCACGCATGTCACGCATATCATAGATGAGAAGCGGGTACAGCGGTGGAGCAGATGAGCAGGAGGGTACAGCAGTGGGGAAAATGAGCAGGAGGGGTTCAGGGGTTTGAAAAGAAGAGCAGGAGGGTACATCAGTGGGGCAGATGTGCAGGGAGGAACAATGGGGGAAGAGATGAGAAGGGGGTTCAGCAGTGGGACAGAGGAGCACGGGGGGTAGAGCAGTGGGACAGATGTGAAAGGAGGTGTATTGGGGGGGCAGATGAACAGGTGGTTACAGTGGTGGGGCAGGAAAGCAAGGGGAACAGTGGTGGGGCAGGAGAGCAGGGGGAACAGAGGTGGGGCAGAAGAGCAGGTGGGTACAGAGGTGAGACAGATGTACAGGAGGTACATTGGTGGGGCAGATAAGAAAGCGGGGTTACAGTGGTGCAGTAGATGCGCAGATGGGTTCAATGTTAGGATGAATGAGAAGGTGATTCAGTAGTGAAACAGAAGAGCATGGGGACAAGGCAGTGGAGCAGATGAGCAGGGGGGTTACAGTGGTGGGACAGAAAAGCAAGGGGGTACAGTGATGGGGCAGATGTGCAGGAGGTACAGTGGTGGGAGGGATGAGAAGGGGGTTCAGCGGTGGGACAGAAAAGCAGGGGGTGCAGTGATGGGCCAGATTAGCAGGGGGTTACAGTGGTGGGACAGATGAGCAGGGGGATTCAGTGTTAGGCCAGATGAGAAGAGGGTTACATTGGTGGGAAAGATGAGCAGGGGGGGTTCAGTGTTGGGGCAGAGGAGAAAGGAGGTACATTGGTGGGACAGATGAGACAGGGGTTACAGCAGTGGGGCAGAGGAGCAGGGGGGGTACAGAGGTGGGGCAGATGTGCAGAGGGGTGCAGAGGAGAAAGGAGGTACATCGGTGGAACACATGAGCAGGGGGTTACAGTGGTGGGGCAGAAGAGCAGGGGGAACAGAGGTGGGACAGATGTGCAGGAAGTACAGTTATAGGGCAGATGAGAAAGGGGGTTACAGTGGTGGGGCAGATGATCAGATAAGTTCAGTGTTAGGACAGATGAGAAGATGGTTCAGTGGTGGAGGAGATGTGCGTGGAGGTACAGTGGTGGGGTAGATGAGAAAGGGGGAACATTGGTGGGGCAGATGTACAGAGGGTTACAGTGGTGGGGCAGATGTGCAGGAGGTTACAGTGGTGTGGCAGATTTGCAGGGGGGACAGTAATCTGAGGTGTGAAGGTGCATGAATTGGGGCTCATCTGAGGTTTGGAGTTGCAGGAATTGGGGCTGATCTGAGCCGTGAGAGTGCAGGATGTTAATTTATCACTACTCAAGTAGTTTACAGCATTTACTTTAGAAAAAATCCTTTTCGTGATTGAGAGTGTAAAGTTTACATTTTTTTGTTATCAAATCGGCACTCTCAATTTCTTTGGAAACATTTTTCGGCACACTGTGCTCAAAAGGTTGCCTACCCCTATTGTAGATAGTAAAATGCTCTGAATCTTTTAGAATTTGGTAGGTGTGGGGAAAAAGAGTTTTTACCCCTATCTTCTTTTGTTATATCCTAATGCTGCTGATCTTCTGCAGCCTCTTTACAGCCTATCCCTGTCCTCATTCACTACAGTAATAACAGGATGCATGTGTTTTTTCACAGGGCATATTACCTAATTGTTGTTGGCTGCAGTTTTTATGTTCACAGGCCTTTTTTTTAAAGAACAAACATCCAGTAACGAACGAAAACCCAGAGGTGCGCCAATTTAGCTGGAAATGTAAAGTTAGCTTTAAGGACCAATATTTGTCTACAACAATTGACTGACAGCTAGCTATTCAATTGTTGACACCTTAGCTATGTTTTTTTCTATACATCGGAGTCTCCGGAATACGCCCCTTTTTAACCTATGACACCACAAAGCTTGCAATTTACTCCCTGGTCATCTCTCGCCTCGATTACTGCAACTCCTTCCTCATTGGCTTACCTTTACATAGGCTATCCCCTATTCAGTCCATCATTAACCACTTCAGCCCTGAGCCTCTTTTTAAAACTTGTTGTTTACACGTTAAAATAATTTTTTTTACTAGAAAATTTCTTAGAAGCCTCAAACATTTTTTTTTCAGACACCCTAGAGAATAAAATGGCGGTCATTGCAATACTTTATGTCACACCGATATGTATTTCAATATCTAGTAGCAAATGGAATCACAGAGCAATGGTACTAATCAATATAACCAAAAATAAGCAACACGCAGATACACTAAAAACCTTAGATAACCGCGTAAGGAAATCCAACACAATAACTTAAGACATAAAGTAAATAGCTTTTCCTAAATACCCTCATCCAATCCTTTTCAAGGAAATGAAGAAGAATGACCCCATTGTATCACCAGCCTAGACACATACAGTAACTTCACAATCCTGTGAGTTACAGAAAACACTCCTATGGTATCTAGCTCCCCAATCCATGCAAACACAGTTGGAATTGTGAAATCTGTCAGGGATGACAGCCCTGGCCACTATCAAAAAATTATGGCACACATATTTTTAAACCACTTTGATCGGTCCCAGGATCATACAGTAGATAGCAAAAGTATTTGTTGTTTTGATTGTATACTTGTACCTGTTACTCTATAATATATATTCTAGAATCCCTTTAAAAAGGGGGCATGTGACTCAAATATGGGTCTTATTGCCCACTGAATTTTGACACCTCCAGCATATATTAGAAAGAGTCCGAATAATATGATGAAGGACATCTGGGCATCTACACCAATGGGTAAGAATTTTGAAATTCTCTTCCTGAGCTGTATGAATCAAGCAATGGAGAGTGTATTAGAGAGAGTTAAGTATCCCAAACCTCAATACTGAATTTTGTGTCTAATTCGCTTTCTAAAATAGCTGTATAAGATGAGAGATTAGGGTGGTTAAAAGTAGACAATATTGAATAAGTTTGGGAAACAGTGTGGTGAGAGGGATTCGCATAGCAATAATTAGCATATTGCAGATGTCAAAGACTGTGTGCTCAAGGTCATCCTGGCTGTTGGCTTCTGAGATTCCTTTTAGCTTTTGATGACAGTCCTCTGTGTTATCAAGCTTGGTCCAAAAGCTTTTATATGGTTATGCTGCATTGTGGTCCCCTCCTGCAGCTCTGTGATAGCCAAGGCCTGGGAGGTACTGGTGGAAACCCTTGAGGCACTCGCCAGGTGGATGAACATTGCCTTGACATAAGATGTATCATTTTTGGACGAATAGTTTTTGGAGTTCCCAAGGAAGCACTGAAGTGTCCTGCTCATCTTCAAACAAAGAGAAGTCTTTGCACCTGTGTAACTTTCTCATGGAGCCAGAGTGGTCTAAGTCCTTGGAATCCAATGCCATTTGATGGACCCTGGCTGTAGACTGCCTCTGTCTTTTAAAGTGATATTAAAGGCTTCCTTTTTTTTTTTTTCATTGATGTTAAACATTATTTACTGCTTTACGCATTTCTTTACTTTCTTTGTTAAAGTGATATTAAACTCAATTTTACTTTTTGTGTTTTGTTTTTTTGAATAACAAACATGTCATACTCACCTGCTCTGTGCAGGGATTTTGCACAGAGCAGCCTGCATCCTTCTCTTCTCGGGTCCCTTGCCAGCGCTCTTGGCCCCTCCCTCCTGCTGAGTGCCCCCAGAGCAAACAGCTTGCAATGGGTACATCCAAGCAGGCTCATTCCCAAGATGTGGCTCTATGTGTCCATTCACATGCAGATCTGCTTCTCAGCCCCTCTCTCTCCTCATTGGCTCACTGAGGGGGGAAAGTTCCCGGACAGCTGAGGGTCTTGTGCACATACCTGGATTGTTATGAGGCCCAGGTAAGTATTGGGGGGGGGGGGGCTGCTGCACAGAGAAAGTTTTTTTTACCTTCATGCATAGAATGCATGAAGGTAAAAAACCTTGAGTTTTTACAACCACTTTAGGCTTCTTCCTGGCACCTCAACTCATGGTAGGCTGATGTAAGCAAAGGTGGGTGCTAATGCAGAGTTGCCCTGATGGTGATACAAAGAGCTCTCAGCATGCACATCTGCACAAGGCCATAGGCAAGCCCTGCCCCTATTTTTTTGGCAATTTTACATAGAGTAGGTAATAGATCCCTGTAATTTTTAAAAGAGATTTACCTTCACATCCTGTTCCAGAGACAATGCAGGAAGCAAGATCCATCCAAAGAGAAGGGATATCCTTTTTTGGACAGCTGTGTCCAGAACATGTTTCCTCCCCTCTATTCCTGTTCCAGTGACAACAGAAAACAAAAGTGAATTTCTTATAACTAATTTCTTATACTGGAAATAATGGTAACAAGAACCAATTTTCCCACTGGGGACACAGACAGCAATAAAAACCCTACAAGAGTTCTAACCCTTCAATATTCTATCAGGTGTACTTTTTCCCCATAAACGTTAAAATATATCTCTATATTTTTTTACTCCTCACAAGTGTTAGATTACGTTCTACCCTTTTTAAACCATTTTTATAATTTTTCTGTTTTGTATGGTGGTTAAACTAGTGTAGGTTTAGTCTCTTGGTTAGCTAACATTGGTTGTTGAATGATATAAAACGGCAGTCACAGCTAGAGCAGGAGGTAGACTATGATAACTGACGTTGTTTCTTCAAAATTCTGTTTACTTAGCAGCCTATTGTCTAAAATAAAAGATATATGAAGTGGTTAGTAAACAACATATACATTAATAGCCTCCACAGAAAACTATTTATTTTCTAGCTTAAGGTTTTATTATCATTGGTACTGATGATTAATATACTTATGTATGGTTGTTTGGTCACAGATATTTTTATTTTCAATTTTTTGAAGACATATTTACTTATTTGGTCCATTGCTATACACAAATATGACAAATCCTCCTTTTGAGAGATTCAAACTCGTACCCAGCCCATTGGCCACGTAAAGGTATCCTTGGGCCAGGGAATTCGCTGTCATGCAATCTCAGTAGCTCTTGTCTCCATTCTACGTCAGACACAAAAAATGATTTGCAGGTAACACCCGCTCTGGCATTGCCCAGTTTCTGTCAGTGTGCATCCAATTCTAAAGCCATCACTTTCCTGCTTTCTAATTGCCCCTCTTATGGCTTTCAGCTTTGCTGAGACGCTGACAGACAGCTACACAAAGCAAAGAGCTCTCGCTGTGGCTGCAACACATCTAAGTGATGGGAGCTGTCACTAAGAGGCAGGCATGTAGACAAGGAGCACCAACTGGTGTGCAGAGCAATGAACCAGCAAGGAAAGTCACTCCTCCTTTCCTTCCTACCTGTCACCTGCCTGGACATAACAAGCTTGTCTCTGACAGATGCCGTCTCACCTGGGTGGACCCCAAATTCCATCTAATCTGAATTTCTCTGTCCTTCACTAATTCATTTACGAAGACTAAAACACTTCTTCTCTTGCATTGAAAGGGTTACAGGATTTTGGAGACTTTGTTCTGCAGTTTCCAAACGCACCTTCTTTAATCTGCACATTTATTCATTCTAGCCAGTGACAGGCAATGAATAATACCAGTGAAGCAAATACACATTTTTATTGTTAATGCATGCAGCGCTGGACAAGAATTTATTAGAGAAGTGTCCATGTAACAAAGTGTTTGTAGAGCGGCAGCCTTAAAAATCAGAGCTCAGTTGATGTTGTGTTATGAGATGTGATAAGTTATAGAAATCCAATTAATTCCAAAAAGAAAAGGGATCTCTAGCAAGTAGCCTTAAAATGGTCACATATGCAATAAAGCTTGACTGACTACATACCAACACTATGGTTAACTATGGTTACATAACCAACACTATAGTAAACAGGGAAAAATCTGCACATACAAACTGTAGGATGAACAATACAATACATCACAACTTATAGCTTCACATAAAAGACACTTAGGGGTTAAGATGTCCTCCATGGTCCTTGTTCAAAGTCCAACTCACCAGAACTCCCAAACAGAGAAAAAGTTTTGACCCAAACAGTGAACCCTATTAAAGTGTATGGGACCCCAACTTGAAAAAACAAAAGTCACAATTTTTAAGGCTTATATGCAAGTAATTGGCCCAAAAAAGGGTATGGGGGTCCGGGTACTGCCCTGGGGGACATGCATCAATGCAATTTTTATTTTTTTTTAAAAGATAATTTTTACAGGAGTAGTAATTTTAATGATGCTTAAAGTGCAAGAAAAAAAAATTCCTTTAAATATAGTGCCTGGGGAGCCCCCTTAGTCTTCCTGTAAAAAAAATGCACCATTTTTTAAAATTCCTTTATTAAAAAATAAAATCCATTGTCAATAATGATGCCCACTGCCCTGCTGGTCACAAAAAAGAAAAAAAAAATCTCTCCGCGGTCAATTCTGGGAGAACCTCTGGGGGAATCTAGGATAGAAAAGGACCTGGGGATCCTAGTAGATGATAGGCTCAGCTGCTAGTAGCAAAGCAAAGAGAATATTGACATGCATTAAAAAGGCAATCAACTCCAGAGATAAAAACGATAATTCTCCCGCTCTACAAGACTCTGGTTTGGCTGCACCTAGAGTATGCTGTCCAGTCCTGGGCACCAGTCCTGAGGAAGGATGTACTGGAAATGGAGCGAGTACAAAGAACGGCAACAAAGCTACTAAAGTGTCTGGAGGATATTAGTTATAAGGAAACGAGCACTGAACTTATTCTCTCTGGACGCTTGAGAGGGGATATGATTTCAATTTATAAATACCATACTGGTGACCCCCACAATAGGGATAAAACTTTTTTGCGAAAGGGAGTTTAACAAGACTCGTTGCTCATTAAAATTAGAAGAAAAGAGGTTTAACCACTAGGGGGCGGGGAGGAGTCAGTGTGACGTGTTGTGTTTTTTTTTTAGGTTTAACCTTGACAGGGAACCGCCGATCACTGACAGTCAGTGTAGGAAGCGCGGGGAGAGAGGGTTCTTTATGTGAGAACGGTAAGGATGTGAAATTCCCTTCCACAGGCGGTGGTATCAGCGGGGGGCATCGATAGTTTCAAAAAACTATTAGATAAGCACCTGAACGACCACAATATACAGGGATATACTGTACAATGTAATACTGACATATAATCATACACATAGGTTGGACTTGATGGACTTGTGTTTTTTAACCTCACCTACTATATAACTATGTAACTAAGGCAAACCGCCAAATGGCTGGCTTGCCATTTGACAGTTCTTATATAGGTAAGGGCGGGTCCACCTGGCGACGCCACCTGGTGGCACTGCCCCTTGTGATGTCACTGACCCTGCATGCACTGGTATGGTTTGGGGGGGCGCTCGCTTGAACCCCCCTCTTTTCCTGGCCTGCCAGGCTGCATGCTCGGATAAGGGCCTGGTATAGATTTTGGGGAGGCCCAATGCTGTTTTTTTTTTATTTTGGCATGGGGTTCCCCTTAGAACCCATAGCAGATCCAAAGGGCTTGGTGTGGATTGGGGGGACCCCCACGCCGTTTTTTCATTTTTTTTATTTGGCTTTTTTTTTTTATTCAGCTTGGGGGGACCCCCACGCCGTTTTTTTATTTCATTTTTTATTGCTGGCAATGCCTTTTGTTTTTATTCAGCTGTCAGAAGGAAAGCCCATTAACATTGTTAAGAACACCGTGCCTGACTTCCTGCTCCTTAACAACCTGAACCCCATTAAAGTCAATGGGACCCGAACGTCAAAAATCAAAAGTGCCTATTTTGAAGGCTTATATGCAAGTAATTGGGCATACAATGGTTATAGGGGTCCGGGCCCTGGGGGACATGTATCAATAAAAACAAAGTTTGTAAAAAATTTCATTTTTAAATGATCAGTGATTTTTTAGATTTTTAAAGTGAAAGCATAAAAATTAAAAATTATTTCCAATATATTGTACTTCCAATTATTATAGCCTACAAGAGATGGGCCAAATGGGGGGGGGGGGGTCCCTTTAGTCTACTTGTAAAGTGGCAGATCTGTACCATGTATAGAATCTGCCGGGGGGGGGGGGGGGTCCCTTTAGTCTACAGCAATAATTGCATTTATGCTGGGGCCAAACCGTTTGCCCATCCCTAGCCTACTCCTATTAATATGAAAAATTGTGAAGTTTGTAAAATTACTTTGTGAATATCCCTATGAATTTAGTTCCTTGAATTCTGTGATATGTAGTCACTTTGTCCTGTGAGTAGGCACTGCTGTGTCACACATTTCACAGAGCCTGCCTTCTCAATTACAGAGGTGCTGAGAGGTGGAGTCTCAGGAGGCGGAGTCAGTACAGGTATCACTGCTTACAGGCAGCAATGTGCCATGGGATATGTAGTCTTTATAAATGGAACATAAACAGCAGAGGAGATGCTGCAAAGCATGCAGGGAATCCATAAAGATGTGGAAAGAGATGACCAGCAGGCTGGAAGCTCTCATAACATGAAAGGAGATTTTTCAAGTAAGTTTGTATTCTATTGTCAAAAATAACTATTGTTTGTATTGTTATTACAATGCTAGTTATAAAACGAAAGTGTACGCTGTGACTATAGAACTTCTTTAACAATTTTACTTCAGTTTGCATTATATTATATGAGATGGCCAGGCTTTTGGGCTGGTCTGATGACTTTCTTCTTATTCTTTCAAGGTGAAGTCTGTCTGCTGTGGCTGATCTGTAAATTGGTGACTGACCCTTTAACAGGAAAATTAACATCCAATAATGAAGTACTTTGACCCTTATATGGAGCTGTCACTGAGAACTTGTACTATTATTTAAAACAGAAAGCTTGCATTTTCCGGGCCATTGTATTCAGTATAGTTTATCCTTTGTGGGGGTAATGTCAACTAATTTGTGAGTGGACAGTGTTTCCCCTGATTTAAGGTGGTCAACCCTATTTGATGTACAGTGCTTTAGTCTTAAAGACTAAGGTCCCATTCAAATGGCCAAATCATATCTCATGGAAAACCGCAGCCAGGAGCCCAGGTGTGTGCAGACAGTCATGGCTGTGAAGCCTAAACAAAGTAATGACAGGCTGACAGCATCCGCAAAAGTCTGCACCTGTACGCCGGTGTACGAATCATTAATTTGGATAACGAACATCGAGCCCAGGATAATAACGAATTATCCGAAAACGTGTTACATAACACAAGCATTGTTCACCAGTCACTCAGAGGAAGCTGTTTACGAATTTCGCCTGAGTGATTGGTAGACAATAACAAAGTAATGTAACGTTAAAAAGTTTTCGGATAATTCGTTATTATTTGTAGAGATATTCATCCGAATCTCGAAATCAGTTATATCGCTATAATTGCTTTCCTATTAGTTGAAATGAGTTATTTGGTAGTTTGGATGCGGATAGTTTCAAATTCGTAAACGAAATTTTGTATTTCGTACAGAATTGTATTCGGATTTACGAATGGCGAAAAATTTGTATGAAAGAAATTACCATGTCTAGCTGAAGCTGTGTTCACGTGTATTGGCAAATTAAGCAATTACCTGAAGCTAGGAACACCAAGCAGCTTATATCAATAGAGATCCCCCGCCCCTAATTTCAGGTAATGACTCCATGTGTGATTTCTTCTAAACACCAGCAGATAGCTGTGGCCACTGTCAACCTGTCACTGCTCTGTATGGCTTCCCAACCGCAGACGTCTGTGCACATCTAGGCTCCCAACTGCAGTTTTCCCCAAGATACTTGCTGCACCAGAGCGGATTTTGCTGTGTGAATGAGGCCTAAGATTAACAGTGATGGTTCATGACTTGATAAAAGTTTAAATTCAAGAGGAACTTCATTTAACCCCCATGTTTTTCATTTAATCACCCTCTTACTTGTTAAGAATTGTCCTGGCTTCAGATACGTATCTGTTCCTGCTGTGATCTGCTGCAGTTTCCACACTGCCATCTTGGTCCTCTTGGCCAGCTGTCTCTTTTAGGTTCATATACTTAAGGAAAGTGGAAAAATAGCACCAGATTTGTAAGGTTCTTATTGGTATTGCTATCATAACGTATTGATGTTTATGTTTTATGTAAATAATCTGGCTGCTGGGTAGGTGGCTTCTACATGCCAGATGATTTCCAGGGTCTCCTTGGCTTCCAGGTCTTTGGTCTAGGTCTTTGGCTCCTTTCTCCTCCAGATTCAGGCAGCCCTGCCCTCTGATTATCCACCCACAGCCACTATACAGTGGTGTGAAAAAGTGCCATCCTTTGCATGTTTGTCCTCAATTCAAGGACAACACAAGTAAACACAAAATGCAGCCCTGTGTGAAAAAGTGATTGCCCCCCTTGTCTGAGTTCAATTTTTAGCCACACCCAGGGTTCCTGTTCACAATCAAGGCATCACTAAATAGGAGCTGCTTGACACAGTAAGTCCACCAGGCTAAAAATGCCGAGACCCAAAGAAATTCAGGAACATTGAGATCTATCAGTTGGAAAGGGTTCATTTCCAAAGCTTTGGGAATCCAGCGAATTGAGAGCCATTATCCACAAATGGCGAAGACATAACGGCCGCCCAAAATTGACTCATGTTTCACTTGCCTTTTATCAGCGTCATGCCTCCACCATCAGGAAAAGACTGGGCAAAAATGGCCTGCATGGCAGAGTTCCAAGGAGGTGAGCAAAAAGAACATCAAAGCTTGTCTCAATTTCTCCACAACACACTTGATGATCCCCAAGACTTTTGGGACAACATTCTGTGGACCGATGAGACAAAAGTGGAACGCTTTGGAAGGTGTGTGTCCAAGTATATCTGGCATAGAAGGAACACTGCATTTCAGAAAAAGAACATTTACCAACAGTAAAATATGGTGGTGGTAGTGTGATGGTCTGGGGTTTTGCTGCTTCAGGACCTGGAAGACTTGCCGTGATAAAAGGAACTATGAATTCTGCTTCTACCAAGAGATCCTGAAGGAGAATGTCCGACCATCTGTTCGTGTACTCAAGCTGAAACGAACTTGGGTTCTGCAGCAGGACAATGATCCTAAACACACCAGCAAGTCCACCACCGAATGGCTGAAGAAAAACAAAATGAAGACTTTGGAGTGGCATAGCCAAAGTCCTGACCTGAATCCTATTGAGATGTTGTGGTATGACCTTAAAAAGGCCGTGCTCGAAAACCCTCTAATGTAACTGAATTAGGACCATTCTGCAAAGATGAGTGGGCCAAAATTCCTCCAGGACGCTGTAAAAGCCTCATTCACGTTATCGCAAACGCTTGGTTGCAGTTGTTGCTGCTAAGGGTGGCCCAACCAGTTATTAGGTTTAGGGGGCAATCACTTTTTCACATGATGGTTTGGATTTTTTTTCACCTTTAATAATAAACACCTTCATTTACAAATTGCATTTTGTGTTTACTTGTGTTGTCCTTGACTATTGTTTAAATTGGTTTGATGTTCCGAAACACTTAGTGTGACAAACATGCAAAGGAACAGGAAATGAGGAAGGGGGCAAACACTTTTTCACACCACTGTATGTTCTACTAATGCAACCTTCTGGGATATGTGAAGGGGTAGTTGTTGTGCCCTGTAGTCCACCTGCATATAAAGGGGTCTATTTATAAATATTTCTTACACAAGATTCAAATGACTCCCAGGATTCACACATTGTACTAGTTTAATCCAATGGGAAAGAGTGTAGCAGAAATGGTGTAAATCTTGTTTAAAAACATTTATAAATAGACCTTGTATTAGGGCATTAAAAATAAAAGTTTGGGGTTGAATAGCTCAAGTGTATTGCCCACTAGCGAGTACACTCTACGTACGAAATTACCATTTAAGGGCTTGTTTATCCCAGTGCACACATGCACTCCACTAGTTTTTTCCTTGCACACCTGGACTCCTCGGGAGGGTGGAGCCCATAACCTTGGTCCCGTCATGACTCTACAAAAAGCCCAGAACCCTCTAGCACAATTAGTGTCCTGACTATTCCTAAACCCTGGTCCCAGGATTGGAGACTTCCTCCCAACCAGATCACTACGAAATATCCAGGCTCTAGATCTCAAACACAGGTTTTACCAAGCACAGATTAGACAAGCACACTGGAGCCCCCCAACCAGCCTTGTTGAGAATCCTGGGTAACATACACCATGACAGATAACTACACTATCATAATATATATATATATATATATATATATATATATATATATATATATATAGATAGATATATAGATAGATATATAGATAGATAGATATATCTATATATATATATATAGATATATATATATATATATATATCTATATATATATATATATAGATATATATATCTATAAATATAAAGAAGTATCTAACACCTTTTCGGTTATCTTGCTTCTTCTTTTCCAAGGATTTTATTGGGTTTTTATAGTGAAATACAAAGAATGGTTATGTATAGTAGGGTATAACATTTTCAAAATGAACACATTCGTTGCAAAAAACAAACATAACAATTACCTTTTATGACATTAAACTTGTTTCAATATCACCCAAACACACCACTGGGCAGGATGACTAACTCCCTGTCCATTCGTATAGTATGAAAGAACCTAGTGAGTGTTACATATGTAGTCTGACAACTGTTTCTAAAAGTGATATGATACATCTCTTGTGTAATTGCATCTCATTAGATTAGTAGTGCCAGGGTAATATATTATGCAGCAGTACTTAGGCCAAGTTCATTTATATGGAGATATGCACCCTTACATTTATAAGATAAGTGGATGAGGAGAGTCGAAGGGAAGATATAGGAGCGGGGAAACTACAAAGGGTGTGAGGGAAAGACCCACGGGTCATGCAGTCTGAGGAGTGTAAGGTATATAATTAACACCGAATGTATGTTCAGAATGGGAAATGGTTTGGTAGGGTGCCAAACACTTTCTAGTTGTATTGCATTCAACATAGTTTATTAATGAAGACAGGGGGGGTCAGCCAGTTAACCCGCCACATGTTGTGATGTCACTGCATTCAGCGTTTCTTTAACCACTTACAGACCGAAAGATTTGGCTGCTTAATAATCATTTTTTTGCAATACAGCGCTGCGTCGCTTTAACTGACAATTGCGACGCTGTACCCAAACAAAATTGACGTCTTTTTTTCCCACAAATAGAGCTTTCTTTTGGTGGTATTTGATCACCTCTGCAGTTTTTTTTTTTTTACGCTATAACCAAAAAAAGATCGACAATTTTGAAAAAAATATATATATATTTTTTACTTTTTGCTATAATAAATATCACCAAAAATGTTTTTTAAAAACAAATTTCTTCCTCATTTTAGGCCAATATATATTCTTCTACATATTTTTTGGTAAAAAAAATCGCAATAAGCGTATATCAATTGGTTTGCACAAAAGTTGGTTTGCGTCTACAAACTATGGGAAAGATTTATGGCAATTTTATTATTATATATTTTTTTACTAGTAATGGCGGTGATCTGCGATTTTTAGCAGTACTGCAACATTGCGGCGGACAGATCAGACACTTTTGACACATTTGTATAAATGCACTGATTACTGTGTAAATGTCACTGGTAAGGAAGGTGTTAATACTAGAGGGCGATCAAGGGGTTAAATGTGTTCCCTAGTTAGTGTTTCTACCAGTATGGGGATAGGACTGACTGGGGGAGGAGACATATCGTTGTTCGTACTTAGTATGAAAGCATGAAATGTCTGCTCTCCCCTGACAGAACAGGGATTTATGTGTGTACACACACAAATTCCCATGCTGGCTCTCGCGCTCTTAAAGGGAACAACGTACCCATATGTTGTTCTGCGCAGCCATGCCATTCTGCTGATGTATATTAGCGTGAGCCGGTCAGCAAGTGGTTAAAGTGGAACCAGCATACCCACGTGTGGGTGAATTTAGAGGAGTCATCCTGTGCGACACTGATCAGCTCTTCCATTTCAGCCATGTGGCTAATCCGACAGTACCAGTCCATTAACTGAAGAAAAAGTTGGACAGCCGCACTCTGTTACAACACCTTTATTAAAGACGATTAAAATCATAGGATACAAGGATATTAGAGGCACCGGAGCAATGAAAACGGACGCGTTTCACACCACTAAGGGGCGCTTAGTCATAGCTGTTGGAAGATGGAATGACCGTCCATATATATGGGGGTAAAAATGAAAAAGAAAATCAATCAAAGAAAAAATCATGTGAAGGACTGCCCATATGGACACATCAGTCCAGGTTCCCAGACGTATAGGGAACACCTGGAAACTTGCAGGTGTATGGTATAGCCAATCAATCAACTTAGATATGACATCCCCAAAAAAACAGCAGACATACCAGACGTCCCACATAGCACAAAAATACAAGAGTACATAAATGCAAAGTAAACAAAAACATTTAAAAGTTCATATATATATACACATATAGAAGAAAGAACCAAAATCCATGTGCATATATATTTGTGTATCATACAAACATAAACATACAATGAACTAAAATTAAATACAATGCAAATTTCTTGTTTTTGCATTTATTCTATGTTACATAGAGCCACGGGAAGAAAATATATGATCGGCGTGTATTAATAATGTTATATCAAAAAACACACATAATAATAACTCTGGTGCCCCTACGAACGTAGAACTGTGAATAACCATCACAGTGTAATATAGATGGGAGGAATAATATAACTCTAGTATGTAGAAAATCAGATGTGGTAAGAATTCCTGAATGAATCAGACAGGGACACATAGACAGGAAGTGCATGAACATATAAAAAGATGGGGCGCACAACTAGACAAAAAGTTTACGTTATAGATGGAATCCTGACAAACGTCTAAACAAACATATGACTGCAGAAGTCACATGCATGGCTAAGGGGAAAAGGTATTTATATATACATTACATACAGTATATTCGCTTTGTTTTAATCTATGAATTTATACACTTTATTATTTAAACTTAATGTAATTTTAAATTTAATTTTGAAGTTTAATTTTAAGTTTAATAATTATCAGGATGTATTGTCTCTTAGTCAATATAACTAAAATAGTACTACAACAAATTGATTTTAATCATAACTCATTGATTTTAATCATTTTTTTTTTAAATATTTAATATTATGTTATCTTTATTGTGAATCACTAGATTCTAATCATAGCATATTTATTAAAGGTATTAATAAAATA
Organism: Lithobates sylvaticus; assembly: GCA_028564925.1. Taxonomy (NCBI): domain Eukaryota; kingdom Metazoa; phylum Chordata; class Amphibia; order Anura; family Ranidae; genus Lithobates; species Lithobates sylvaticus. The sequence goes on along the minus strand of CM053027.1, from coordinate 494,957,854 downwards.
TATATATATATATATATATATATATATATATTAGGGCTGTTACTGATTAAAATTTTCATGTTCGATTAATCGATTTTCTTTTTAAAGTTATAGCGTTTACAAAATAGGGGATAGTTTTATAGCATTTTTATTAATATTTTTTTTTTTACTAGTAATGGCGGCGATCAGCGATTTTAATTGTGACTGCGACATTATGGCGGACACGACGGACAATTTTGACGCATTTTTGGGACCATTGTCATTTATACAGCAATCAATGCTATTTAAATGCATTGATTCCTGTATAAATGACACTGGCAGTGAAAGAGTTAACCACTAGGGGGCGGGGAGGGGTTATGGTGTGTGACGTGTGTTTTTTTTTTTACATTAGGGGGCGGGGCTGACGTCTGACATCATTGATCGGCTTTCCCGATGACAGGAAACAGCCGATCAATGACAGGCAGAGTAGGAAGCGCGGAGAGAGGTTTGTTTACACAGACCTCTCCCCGTTCTTCAGCTCTGTGACCCGATCGCGGGACACCAGCGGCAATCTGGTCCGCAGGTCCCGTGGCCGTGGTCACGGAGCTCCCGACCGGGTCGCGAGCGCGCCGCCGGCGGCGCGCGCGCGACCCACGGCTAGGCTTTTAAAGGGCCACGTACCTGTACGTGGTTTTGCCTAGCCGTGCCATTCTGCCGACGTATATCGGCGTGAGGCGGTCAGGAAGCGGTTAAGTATAAGATTTCATTTTTGTGTTCAAACACAAACTACTCACATAAAGATGATAAAAATACAGCATGTAAAGTCGACAATCGCGTTGGTTCCGTAGGGCAGCAGCGGGTGATGTCATGCGTAGCTCCTCCCCCGTACGCATTACATTCAATCAGAACTTCGATGTCACCGGATTCCTCCCCCCTTCCCTTCGTTAGCAGACGGACTTGGGGAAGGAGTCCGGTGACGTTGATGTCCGTGACGTCACCGGATCTCAAACGGAACTCCCTGAAGACCCGGAAGCCGGCGGAGAGGTGAGTACTGATCAAAAGAATTTTGATCGATCAAAAAAATTTACGATTAATCGAGGAATTAATCTTTAATTTCCACAGCCCTAATATATATATTTATATATATATATAGATATATATATATATCTATATATATATATATATGAGCAAAATTCCCCCATCCATTTAATGATATTGAGAATTGGTTTTATGATGTAATAGTAATGTTGTTTGTTGTTTGTTACCAGTCTATTAACGTTGGGGTTGTGGTGGTGCGCCTTTTCAGTATACACACCACAAAATGTGCGTGTGTCAGATTTTTTAATCCATATGCATCGATAAAAAAAATCATCCATATCCATGTTGGTTTCTGTTTATTTATTTTTTTAAATTACACAATATACTGTATAGTTCTTGTTTTTACTAAAACACATTTAAACTGCATCTGTGATCATCTGTATGATGGGCCAAGTACCAACTTCATAATCATAGTCAAAACTCAGCCTTTCTCAATATTTCATCGGAGAACCCTTGACAAAATCATTTAAATCAGGGCTCAATGGGAAGAATGCCTCTTTCATTGAAGGTCGGGGAACAATGCTACCCCTTACAGTGATGACCATAATGCCACCTTTACAGAACACTACGAAGATCAGAGGTGTAATGCTGATGACTCTGCCATGTGGCTTTGGACTCAGATCTATGCAGGAACCATTAGATGGGAGGTCAATCAGCCAGAGCTCAAAGAATCCTTAGAAACCTCTGGAAGTACACAAAGGTTTCAGGGTACCCTGGTTGAGAATGGCTGCTTCAGAACATAATGAAAGTCAGTGGGTGCCTGCACTCAGGTCTGCCAATAAGATAGTACAGCCGACCCTACTGAATGGGGCCAGGGCCCATCAGTTCAACAGGGAGGCCTGGGCACCTGAGGAGCAGGAGGGCCAGGTCTACTGCCTTATCACTGACACTGATCCCCCTGTGGCTTCCCCTGCAGCACAGATGGCTTCTCTTCCCCTCCCTCTTATTAAGCCAATACAGTTTTATCCTTTTGATTGAGCAGGAATTTTGGAAGTTATGTTTTGTTTGTGTCCACTATTATTATTAATGATTTTAGTGTATTTTTAGCCAAAATATTGTTCGAATATTCTCAGGGGTTCTCAGGGGTTGGGGGGTGTAGTCAAGAAGGATCTACAGGGTAGCTGTGATTTCTAACAGCAGCCCTGCCTGCATTAGCATGCTTCTGTCAGTGTGAAGAACTAATGTCACAAAATATATTGTATGAGGTTAATACATGATAGTATTCCTTTTTTTCTTCATATTCATAGACATGTAGACCAAGTGGTCCAGTAAAAGTGACAGTGACAGGTGTTGGGACAAATTATAACACTGGGGTACATGTAAACCAAAATGGCTATGAAAAGTGACAGTGACAGGTGTTGGGACAAATTATAATACTGGGGCACTTGAACAGCATAGACCCATATACCAAGCAGTCCAATAAAAGTGACCGTGATTGGTGTTAGGATAAATTATAACACTTGAGCACTTACTGCACAATTTTTTTAAGGCATATGAATAAAATATGACCATTATAAGCACCAAGAGTATGCAGGTCATCAGATCTAACTTTCACTGATTTTTAGTGACTTTTACTGGTTGCATACTTCTTCCAGGTTAGTGACTCAAGTGACTGAATTCAAAGAAATCAAGCAACTAGTGGTTTCAGAGGGTAAGCAATGACAGCCTCTCTATTCTTCTCAGCACAGGTGTAAAGTTGACCTGGGTTATAAAAAGTGATTATAGGCTGTAAAAATAAATAAGAAGACAGACAAACTTGCTCACCATCTACCCTCTTAAGCATTCCTGTTAGTCCTGGGGGAGGTGACCCGATCGGTGTCCCTATGTACAAGGGACACACCATCGGTCTCCTCTCCTCTGACAGGATGTGGATCTGTGTGTTTACACACACAGATCCATGGTCTTGCTCAGTTACTGGGCAATCGCTGGTGCCTGGCGGACATTGCGGCCCCGGGCACGCGCATCGGGACCCTAGTGACGCGGCGGGCGCGTGCCCCCCAGTGGCCCGGGAAGCGATCAGTTCATATGATGGCGGCCCAGAACGAGAGCTGCCTCGTCCCGCCGTCAAATGACAGTGGGCGGGCTGCTATTGGTTAAACTATTAATTTGATGGGTTTAGTTCAGCTTCAAGAATGCGGAACAAATAAAAGTGTCATCTATGCTGACAGTTTGGTTTTACTATATACAAAGCTATCTCTGTTATATATTAACCTTTGAGATAATATCAGATGATTAAAAAACAAGAAACTAAATATATCAACTATCTTATTAAATGCCCATGGTGTTATCATAATACACCATATCTATATCACTTATTATAGTCCTGTTTACAGATTCATTCATTTTTGGTCCAAACGTTGGCCTACTTGACTCAGTTAACTGGACTTGTATGTCCTCCTTCTCTTTCCTTGATGTTATTTCAAGCTGATTTTTCTGTAGGAAGAATAACGCTTCCCTTAAATAGAATGGAACATCTAGCTTTGTTGGTAATTAAAAAATTGGATTATTCCAGTTTTACCCTATTGTATAAATGTATGCTTTTTGATAAAATTGAAAAAGAAGCTGTTTAACATCAGGAGTCCCTTGCAAAATAGTTGTTTTGTTTGACATTGACACAACATAGAGAACTGATGTTGTTTAGACTCTGAATGGTATAATACAGAGAATTTAAAAGGCTCTTTGGGCCCTTTAGAATTAGTTTTTTAATTTTTATTTTTTTGATCTTTATTTTATTAACCATATAAAATACATAAAGTACAATAGAGTCAACAACGTGTCATTATTGAGGGTGCAGAGTGGCTGTTTTAGCCTAAAAACATAACGTTGTACAACATCTGAATTTATGTAAATCAAAAACCAGAAAAACTGGGAGACATGGGGAAGGAAATGGGGGATAGGGAGAAACCGGTATCATTGCAAGGCATAGGGAAAGTTCCATCCCGGTGACCTCAGCCATTATGCTAGGGCATATCTCAGCCCTGTGGCTAGCAGGGACCCGACAGGCCTCCATCATACCTCCGTCTAGGGGGACCATCTCCTGGGCCCCCTTTGCGGCCTTCTTTGGATGTGTGTCCTACCGGGGCACCAGGGTTACCAGGTGAATTTTCTGTCTAATGCAACCATAAGAGTGCCTAAAAAAACATTAGCAAGAGGGAAAAACATAACAGCAGGGAACAAGGGGCGAGCTGCACCTTGGAGTTGTTCACTCCTGTCCTTGCACCTTGTCATCCACTCATTAGGCTTTGAAGCTGAGTGAAGAAGCTTTTGGGGAGGGGCATAGGTAGCATCTGCATAAAGAAAAGTACCCTAGGGAGTACATTCATTTTAAGTATGTTGACTTTGCCTAGCCATGTGAAAGAGGTCTTGGCCCAGTTTTGCAGATCACTGCGCACCGAGCCCAGAAGATTAGGGAAATTAGCAGAATATATTGAGTCAAACTGGTCTGTGAGTTGGATCCCTAAGTATTTAATAGAGGCTTTGGCCCAGCTGAATGGGAAAGCTTGCTGTAGACTAATGGCCAGGGTCTCAGGTATAGTAATTGGTAGGACCTCAGATTTAGTGTAATTGATCTTAAAATGTGATATTTGTCCAAAAATGTTGAGTTCTCTCATAAGGTTTGGCAGCGAGACAAGGGGGTTGGTCAGGTGAAAAAGCATGTCATCAGCTTAAGCTGAAAGTTTGTGTTCCGTGGACCCCACCGTCACCCCTCTGATACCCCTCTGAGGCTCCATAACTAAGGTGAACAGGAGGGGGAGACGGGACACCCCTGCCTCATGCCATTCCGTATGGGGAATCCCGAGGACAGATGGCCATTAACCTTGACCTTCGCACTGGGGGTTGTGTAGAGGGCCATAATCCATTGGAGCATGTGGGGGCCTAAACCCAGAGTTTCCAGAACCGCCTTGAGGTATGACCAGTCTATTCTGTCAAAAGCCTTTTCGGCAGGGGTCAAGTCCTGGGGAAAAAAGTGTGGGAACACCCACCCAAGATCCACTCCCCCACCAAAAAAATTAAATGATGCGCTCATATGCACAAACGCTTCAAAAGTGGTATTTTTCATCCAATTTTCGTATTGTGTGTATGAAGCTTAACTGTTAGTACATAAAAAAAAACAATCCTCAATAAACATAAATACGGTAATTCTCTGAATAATCAGCATTCATTCAATTGTGCTTCCATGCAAATGTGAACATCATGTTCTGATCTTTACTGGGGAATTTTATTTTGTATATAGAGTGTTTATGTGGTAAGTTTACACTTTTCATTGAACAGAGTTTGGATAACACAGGGTTAAATGGAAAGGTCATAAATTAACTGCACATTATCTGGACAGAATGTTTGGGGAGATAGTGATGTGTTCCTGTTTAGGAGATGTATGTTAGCTTGGGGGGCTGCAAACTCTGCAGGGCTCCAACACACACTCGCTGCTATTCCAACCCTTCACATATTCCCACATAAACTTCCCTCCTGGCATTAAACTTTGCCAGGTATTGTGCTCAGCTTACCACCCCAAACTGATGTTCCTCCCTCAGCTCACCTCTCTCCCTGCATGTCCTGTGAGCAGAATAGCTGTGCTCCTCCTCTGGGTTCTCTCATCATATGGCACTGAAGATAGAGGAGGGGGAATTCAGTGAGACACACAGAGCAAGTATGCAGGAGACTTGGGGGGGAGGATGAGGAGACCGAAAATCAGGAGGGGCCAACGGGGAGGAGCGCATCACGAGAGGTCTGACTAAACACAATCTCTTAGCAGTAGGGATCTGATCTACCTGTCAGCTAGCTGTGATTGACAGGTAGATCGAAGAGGAAGCTGTCATGGGGTCCCCTACTGGCAATGCCTGAATGGTCAGTCCACCCCTGGTGTGCGTCACTTACTATTGCGAGCTGTGTCGGCGGCTGCTGGTGTAGCACCTGCCACAAAGCTAGCATACTTCAAAGTCTTGCAGGACACAGCTGCTAACGGGAACTGAGTTCCTGTTGTGAAAAAAGTACAGGAACTCCGTTCCCATGCGTTTCCGCAGGACTTGAGCCCTGCTTTTCGGTGTCCGTGGACAGAATGAGGTAGGGGGTGGAGTCACTGTGTGAGCGGGCCCACTGAATGAGCTGCATGGCCCAGATGGAATTGTCTCTGGCCTCTCTACCTGATATAAATCCCGTCTGATCGGGGTGAATGATAGATGGTATAATGTGTTTTAGTCGGTTTGCCATAATTTTTTAATTTTTTTTTTTATATCGGCATTAACTTAGTTATATTGGTCAATAGATTTGCGGGAGGGTGGGGTCCTTGCCTTCTTTGGGAAGCACCGTGATGTGAGCAAGCAAGGCTTCAGGTGGGATCGGGTGGCCCGGGGCGAATGAATTGAAGTACCTGCACAGGTGATTTTGTAGCAGGGGGAGAAATTTAGCGTAATATGCTTTGGTATATCAATCCGGACCAGGGCTATTAGTATTAGGAAGAGCTTTCACTGTCCCGATAACCTCCTGAGGGGAAATGGGTGATTCGAGGTCTAGTTGTTGCTCTAGTGTCAGAGAGGGGAGTCCGGCCGAGGCGAGATAGTCACCAATAGCTTGCAGTTTGGCTGTCTGTTCCGTCTGGGAAATGTCTTTGTCTAAGTGATATAGGTCTGCATAATATTCTCTAAATATCGAAGCAATCCCACAGGAGTGCAGGGTCGCGGTACCGCCGGGGGACCGAAGCGTGTGTATATGAGAAGTTATTTGTCGCTTTCGGGGGGTGCTCTGGCCAGCATTCTGATGCACTTATTACCGTGTTCGTAATATATTTGTGGGATAGGTAGCATAGTTGTCTACGGGCGCAACGGTCAAGGAGGCGTGAGAACAACTCCCTCAGCTCAGTCAGTCGTTTGCGGGCCTCAGCGTCCCCCTGGCGTTTGTGTCTAAGTTCTTCCTGTTGTAAAGCTGACAGCACCCTCGGAAAGTTTATCTGCCTTTCCTTAAGTCTAGAACTCAGTGAGATCAGTTTTCCCTTGACTACCGCTTTATGGCTCTCCCACACAACTCCCTCTGGTAGTTCATCAGACACATTTTCTGCAAAATAGTGCGTAATGGTTTCTGAAACCTTAGCTACCACTGAGGCATTGTCCAGGAGATTTTCATTGAGTCTCCAAGACCATGTCTTCGGGGACCCATCTGGGATCTTGATCATAGCAAGGACAGGAGCATGGTCAGATATGGTGATATTCCCTATTTCAGCTGTCTGCAGTAGTAATAAGGTATCGTGATCTACATACATGAGATCTATGCGTGTATAGACATCGTGCTTCCCTGAGTAGTAGCTATAATCTCTGTCCGACGCGTGCAGTGCTCTCCATGTGTCGATGAGAAAATTATTCTGCAGTGATTTGCGAAAAATGTTTAAGGCAGGCCTGGGAGTGTGTGGGACGGCCACGAGATGTGTCTAGAAGTGGGTCATGGCTAACATTGAAGTCACCTCCAAGGATTAGGAGGCCGTCTCCAAAGTCTGTCAGCTTTTCTAATACTGAGTCTATTAAGGAAAGTTGTTGGTTATTGGGCGCGTAGAGAGTTGCAAACGTGAATTTTGTATTGGCCATGACCCCTTTCACAAAGACATAACGGCCATGTGGGTCTACGTGGCTTTCCGAAGGTTGAAATGGGCAGGATTTGTGAAATGCGATGGCTGTACCGCGTGATTTAGCTACCAGAGAGTTGCTAAAGAACCATTGGTTATAGAGATGTGTGGGTATCTTGGGGAGGGATTGCTGTCTAAAGTGAGTTTCCTGCAGGAACACCACTTGGGCCCCCAGACGTTTCAGTTCAAGACATAATTTGTTGCGCTTGTGTGGAGAGCAGAGGCCCCCTAACATTATAAGAGAGTACCTTTAGTGACGGCATACCTGAAGCCGATGACAATCGGTCCATCCGTACCCCTCAGTGAGTCCCTTGTGGGCATTCGCGGGTGAAAAAAACAAACAACCTGAAGGCCAAAGCAACAGTTAGCTATCAGAAGCAATGTGGGGGGACTGAGGAGAGTAAGGGAAAGAGAAAAATAAAGTAGGGGAAGGGGAGAGATGGGTAGGGGAGGGAAGGGGGGAAGGAGGAGAAGGGAGGGAAAAGGAAGAGGGGGGGATTAAGGAACAAAAGTAAAATAAGGGCCAGACCTGACTAATAGGTCCGGCGCACTGCACAGTAATGAACTATAAAGCCAGCCCATGGGGGTATCCAACACAAAAAACACCTGGGCGTCAGCTTAGGGTCCCGCTAGGGACAGTCACCTAATTAGGTGAGGCCTAAGCGGGGTACGTGGGCAACCACTAAGGGGACATGGGAACCGGTGCCCTGTCCAGTCCATGAAAACAAATGAACAGGATGGTGAATAAGGAGTACTCGAACATGTACCCCAAAACAGTGCAAAACACAGCATCCAAACATTGGGCTGTGTAACAAACCCTCCAGTCCAGCATGTAGCAGGAGGTTCAACCTAATGCTGGGTAATAGCACAGGGACACCCAGATTCAGTGTCCTTCGTGGAGTGGGTCTGTGCTTACAGCACTGCATCCATTGGCTCCTATGCCCAGTCTGGGAAACCAGTAAAGGAAATGAGATGATCTTGGTCCTTTCAAGGGACTGCGGATAAGTTAATCAGCGGCATGGTCAGTCTCTGGTGACAGAGGGGCCCGGGGAAGGTCCCTCCGTCTGCCTTTTGCGACCACGGGAGCGGCACCCACCGGCTGCCGGGATCCATGGTTGGGGTAGCTGGGGAATCGGGATGTCAGGAATGTTGCGCCAGTCTGGGAAGTCAACTGGGTCAAGTTCCAGGGTGTGCAGGAAGCGCGGGAGGTCATCCTTAGTGCGCAGCACAGCCCATCGGCCATTTTTGGACGCCTGGAGGCTGAATCGGAAGCCCCATCGGTATGTGAGGCCTGCTGCTTGGATTTCCACCATGAGTGGGCGCAAGGCCCGTCACTGCATTAGGGTGTGTCTAGAGAGGTCCTGGTAGAAGGACAGCTGGGCTCCATTAAAGTCAAAGACCGGTCTGTTGCGCATCTTTTGCATGATGCATTCTTTTAGGGTATATTTGTGGAGTTTGCAAATAATATCCCTGGGGTTCTCCGGGTCGTCTGATGGAGGCATGAGTACTCTGTCTATCTCAATCGGGGTCGAGGGTGGTAGTCTCAGGATTTCACGGAACACCCCCTGCAGCGTAGGTATAATGTCTTTAGGTGTGGGGGCTTCTGGTAGGCCGCATATGCGAATAATCGCTCGCCTGCTGCGGTTTTCCATGTCATCTAATTGGCATAGGAGGGCCTCAATTTGGTGACCATGGGCAAAGGACTATCCAATATTCTAAAGTACGCTGCGCTTTCAAACTTAAAATCCAAATAGTGAAACGAAAAATGTGCTATATAACAACAGCAATAAAATGATAGCGTGCTAAAATACATACAATATTCCAAATAAAGTGCTTTTATGCAGGATATGATAAAACGTCCATATAGTGAGAAAAAAGCAATCAATAAAATCCTTAAACCAATATAATGGTGAACCAAACTATAAAAATCCTTATAAAAAATATAAATAAATAATATATATATATATATCTATATATATATATATATATATTATATATATGTGAGAAAAAGGTGCTACAATGTGCTGTGCAATCAAAAAAAGTTCAAAAGTGCTCCAATGTAATCCATGCGATTCAGTGGTTGCTGTGATATCAATCCAATATTAAGGTGCTGCATGTGCACTCAGGTGTTCCCCCCAGATAATGGCCGCTCACCTTAGAGCGTGTGACCTTGCTGATTAGGCTTGGCCAATACACACATTGGAACCTGTAAATGGTTCAGTGTTGAATCCCGGATTCCTGTGGTGGCCTCACTCTGTGCTTCAATATGGTAATGGAGTCCCTTTTGTGCCTCAGCAATACCAATAGAAAAAGGAGGACTTCATAGTGTAGTATATTAAAACTTTTATTCTCAACACAGTAAAAAATCCCTTGCAGGGTACTCACATTTGCATGGCGCGTCAGGGTGCCACTCTAAAATAGCATAAAAACAAGCTGTAGCAGCTGATATCAGGGTGGTATGCTGATCGTCCTTAGTGGGTGCACTGACTAACGTTCCGTCCTGTCCCCTTCCCCTACACGTGTCGATACAAGGCGTTAATTAGTATCTTCCTCAGGGGGTAAGGTAGCTGCTGATTCAAAAATATAGTGTCATTTGAGAGACCCTATTTTGGGCTTATAGCAAGTGGTGGCTCGCAGGACATTACATTGATCATGGGCAAAGGACTGTTCTCTGAGCTGAGAGATGGCGGGCACAGTTTCATCAAATTCCTAGCTCAGTGGTGTCTGTTTTCAATTGCTCAATGTCTTGCTTAAAAGCCCATTCAATTTGGCTGGTAAAATGTTCTAAGTCCCCTTTAGTGGGGAGAGAGACCACAGGTGCTGCCTGATATCCCTGTCTCCTGCCAGGTCTGCTATCTCTGCGCCCTGGTCTTGTGATGAGGTGGAGCGGGGGGAGGTAGGGGGGGTGGAGTCACTTACCACCCTGGGAGAAGGGATAGGGGAAAATGCTGGCGGTGCAGGCTGAGCCTCATGTTGCTGCTGTGGGGCCGTTCGTTCCAGCGCCATCTTGGATTTTTCCCTCTGCTGGTGGGGAGTGCCAGAGAGAAACGATTCCAGCGAACCCTGGCCTTGTTGGTGGGCTTTTTTGGGCTGTGAAGATGCCCAACGCCGCTGTGACATGCCCTGGGTGGAAAACGGGGAATAATCGCCCCTGTAGCTTCTTGTGTAGCTCAGGCATGGCACGTTCTCACTCCTCCATAGTCAGTTTTTTTTAAAGTGGATATTTAGAATGCAATATGAGGATATAATATATACGGATAGTGCCAAACAATATGCCGCCCTCTGGGACTATCGCTCCGCGCTCCTGGATTAAAATGCACTTAAAATATGGAAGATAAAACACGTAAAATATCGGGTAATGATTGCCCGATATTACTAAAAGCAGCTACTGTAAATACAATACAAGTCGGTACAAAAGGCAATATAAAAGTCCAGGTAAAATAACCAGATCCTGCAAAGGAAAGGCACTTATCCTAATAAATATTGCAGCAGCGCTAAAATACAGTCTTTTTAGATAAAAAGAGTTCATAAAACATCATGGTATCCCGGAATATAGTCTATATTGGTGCAGTGAACCGAAACTTCTGGATATATAGTGATACACCTTCCACCGGATAAGCAATATTTTCACCGCGTGCAGATCACACTCCCCTTTGGGGATGCACTCACCAGAAATAAAATGTATATCAGCGTTTCAATACAAGCTATAGGCCACTGTCATCTCCTCAGCACGTCCACCTTTTCCTCGTCTGCCAAATACCAGAGCGGATCCACTCCAACCCCGCATATGGATATGAAGAAAAAAGTGCGGATAGCGTAGTACAGTTTTAAACCCAGATAGCTTTATTTAGACATTAAATATTCCCCCTCATTAAAACTGCGTACCAGAAATCTGTGATAAAACAGCCTTAAAATTGAAAAGGATGCACTCAGCCTGTATTGCCCCTCCGTCCACCGGAACTCGGGCGCCAAAGCGGTGTATAGAATGAGTTTTCTCTCCACTTCCTGGTCCGCTCTGCTGCTGAAGCGCACCCTGGAGCGCATACGTCACTTCCTGCGAGGTCACGACCCTGACGCGTTTCGTCACTTCCGGACGTCGTCTGAGGGTGTGTTGAATTATATCGTTACTGATACAGGGAGTCCAATTGGCAATTTATATAAAGTATGCAAATTGAAATTTGTTTTTTTATTTTTGCCAGGGGCTCTTCTTTTTTATCATATGTGATTATAGATTTGCCCTTATTATAGGTCAGAAGTATTCTGGATATCAAGAGATCTGTGCAATTTGTGTATTATACTTTTTTAATGCATTTGTTATACAACCTATTTGGTATTTATAAACATTTGCAAATATATTTTAAAAAAATCAATTCCATAAGATGAGACATACGGACCAAGAAATAAAGATGGAGACCCCCCCCCCCCCCCCCGACATGTAAGGCCACTTATAACTCACTTTCCTAGCACAGACACGTATAATTAGGCACTTTATAGCACAAAGCATTTTGCATAAGTTGTATGTATATGTAAAAGACAAAGTTTAATTCAAGCTAACACATTTTAAGTAGTTTCAGCTAATGTTTAGGGGGGTTTCTTTGGGGGAAAAAAGATTTAAACCATATGAATAAAATTTTACTATTTTAAGCACACCAGGGAGTGTTATGCATTGTTTGTTACAACCCCTATAATTTTCATATAAGAGGGGTAAATAACAGATCTACTGGCAGGATGAACAAGTTTTAAATCTGTTAAAGTGGGAACTAGGAAAACAAAAGCTGCATTATATTTGCTATTTTATTTATTTTGCCCATAGTTGCACTTTTTTCACAGTAGAGATGTATGTCCCTGTTAAATATGGTATACACCTTGTATATGTGAACATTACTTAATGATATCTAATATAAGCTCTTTTAGCATTAACTGCCTTTGGACAGCCAGCTGTCAATTGACGGCCAGGCGGCGCATGTCTTTCGTGGCAGGAGGGCATCATATGATGCCCTCCCCTTCCCAGCCCTCCAGGGAGCGCGCCGCAGGCAGCGCGCGCACGCCCGCCATGTCAGTGCCCGGGAACATATTAAACCCCTTCAGCTCCCCCTAGTGTTAACACCTTCCCTGACAGTCACATTTATACAGTAATCAATGCATTTTTATAGCACGGATCGCTGTATAAATGTGAATGGTCCCAAAAATGTGTCAAAAGTGTCCGATATGTCCACGGCAATATCTCAGTCACAGTAAAAATTGCAGATCACCGCCATTACTAGTTAAAAAAAAAAAAAAATAATAATAAAAATGCTATAAATCTATCCTCTATTTTGTAGGCGCTATAACTTTTGTGCAAACCAATCAATATACGCTTATTCCAATTTTTTTGTACCAAAAAATATGTAGAAGAATACATATCGGCCTAAACTGAGGAAAAAAAAACGTTTTTTTATATGTAGCGCTACCCCCAGTTAAGAGAGACGCTGGTTTGTTTTGGGTCCCTGAGTACAGCTCCACCAACCCCCGGCAATTTGGCTCTACCCGCTCTGGCACAGTTAGTAAGGGGTATGTATCTATGCACATATAAACATATCTTATACTCTAAGTGTAATGGATTTAAACTCACAAGCAGACTGCTGAGATAAGAATAACTGGCTTTACTTTGGCAGTAAGGAAAAGAAATAGTAACATGCATTTAAACATTTGACTTACAACACATTAGCAGGTCCCTGCAATATGCACTTTAACATGTACACATATATGTAACAAACTAGCAATGGGGAATGGAGCGCCAAGTGTGGCGACCGTCTGCTATGCACCCCTGAGGTGCAATAAATCTATCTGCGCCTACCTAACGGACCAGGCCTGATCCCTAGCAATAGAGCTCAGTCCTTGTACAAGTACAGTGTTCTTCACCGGCAATAAATCTGTAGAGGTGGTGCACATGTAGCTTTAAATGGTGTATTTGTAATCCACAGAAAATGACATCTGCTGCTCTGAGGTAAATTGTGCCTTGGCAGTTCAATAGGCATAAACGTGTGTATAGCAATGCATGATGAGCCTTTCAGCTCTCTCACCAATCCTGGGGTACCGTCCTCAGCTCCGGTCCCTCCAATGGCGGCGTCCGGTCTCCTCAGTCGCAGCCCCTGCGCTCCGGTCCTCAGCTCCGACCGACCGACTGTAGGGAAGAGTCTCCGCTCTGCTGCTGCTGACTCTGAGGGATGAGAGTCTCTCTCCACCTGCTGCAAGGCCCAGGCTTCAGGCCTTCAGCAGTCCCGGTCCGCACGGGTGTCCCCTCAGGAACCAGTCTCCGCGTCACAAGCTCAGTCATAAGAGGGAGACCAGTCAGATGAGGCATCAGAAGAGGAAGTGTCAGAAGAGGAAGAGGCGGTCTCTCCTCCTCCTTTTTATCACCTCCCCCAGCAGCCTCTCGGGCGGAAACAAGCAGCCCGGGAGCCTGGGGAATTATGGGGAATGTAGTCTTTTCCCCTAAAAGGGGTACGACCCCGCTACACACTCCCCCCACTTTGAATCTTTGGTCCCCAAAGACAGTGTTCAAATTACAAGCTTTCTCGGGAACAACACGTTCACATAATTTGGACAGGGGAGCTTCCCACCAACTAGCATAAGATGGGGAGCTGTCCTGTCTACAGGTCACTTCAGTGTGGGCGACCTGTTTAACTGTGCCAGAGAGTGAGCTGGGGTTGCCCTCCACCAAATGAACAGTGGATGGGTCAGGGCTTTCAGCACTTCTCCTTGCTGTGGTAACAGAGTCCTCTGAACTTTCTCCCATCTTGGGGTAAGTTAACTTCTTGGGAGGCTTCACAACTCTGCGAGCTCTCTGTTCTCTTGGGACTTCTTCAGGAACACATTCTGGCAACATCTCTGGTTCTGGAACATCTACTTCTTCTTCTTCTGAGTAGAGACCAGGGATATCTTCCCAGCACTCAGGCACAACACTGAATGGCACAAACTCTGTGGCTTCTGGGTTCAATGTTCCATCTTCCACATCTTCAGTAGGTGGAAGGTCTATGGCGGAATTTCCTGGATTTGAGGAAGGCCATAGCCATTCAAGTTCTCCTCTTTCTTCCTCTGGTTGGGGGTCCTGTCCACCCCCAGCTTGGGATGTTTGAGACCTAGTGTTAGGCCTGGGGGTATCCAGAATGGAAACAGATTCAGGTACGTCTCTTGCTGGAGGCATTCTGACTGCTTCAGTGAGTGGGAGCAAATGATTCCTATGCCAGGTCTTCAGAGGCCCCACTCTTCCTTCTGGCTTCAACTTGTAGACAGGCAATCCTGGAAGTTTTCTACAGATGATATATGGCTCTGATCTCCATCTATCAGCAATCTTGTGTTTTCCAGGGATCCCTAGATTGCGTAACAGTACACGGTCCCCAGGCTGTAGGTCCTGTACTCTAACTTTCAAATCAAAGTTCCTCTTATTTCGGGCCCCTCTCTGGTCAGAGGCCGCTTGAGCTTTCTCATAAGCTATCCTCAGACTGCGCCTCAGTCTGTCCACATATCCTTTGTGGGAGGCAGCAGAGGCATGGTCTAAGGAAATGCCGAAGGCCAAATCCACTGGCAATCTTGCTTCTCTCCCAAACATAAGCCGGTAAGGGGAGAAACCTGTCACATCACTGGTTGTACAGTTGTAAGCATGCACTAGAGCTGAAATGTGTTGACTCCAATGTTGCTTCTTCTCTGTTTCCAAAGTTCCCAACATGTTCAATAGGGTCCTGTTGAACCTTTCAGGTTGGGCATCACCTTGCGGGTGATATGGGGTGGTTCTAGTCTTCTCTACTCCCAGAGAATCTAGTAGCTTCCTGATCAGGCGACTCTCAAAGTCCCTTCCTTGGTCTGAATGAATTCTCTGTGGTAGTCCATAATGAACAAAGTACTTCTCCAAAAGTACCTTGGCTACTGTAGAGGCCTTCTGGTCCTTGGTTGGGAAAGCCTGAGCATAACGAGTGAAATGGTCGGTTACCACCAGAACATTTCCCAATCCACTCAAATCGGGCTCAAGACAGAGAAAATCAATGCATACCAGATCCATTGGGCCTTGACTCTGTAGGTGGCCCATTGGGGCAGCTTGATGGGGTAAAGTCTTTCTCTGAATGCATCTTGCACAGGAATGGCAATACTCCTCCACTTCGGCCCTCATGCAGGGCCAATAAAACCGGTCTCTGACAAGTTGGAAGGTTCTCTCTGCTCCCAAGTGACCATGCTGGTCATGTAAGGCAATCAGCACAGTCTCTCGATGCTTTTCGGGGAGAAACAACTGCCATTTATCTTCTGGGCTATCAGAGGGGCCCCTTCGGTAGACTACCCCCTGATGCACCTGTAACTTGTCCAACTCTCTCCTCAGCAGGCGAGCTTCTTTGGAAGGGTGAAGGCGAAGTCCCTCTGGACTCTCGTTTTCCAGTGCTTCCAGGACCAATTTCCCCATGGGGTCTTCCAATTGGTCGCACCTTAACTCCTTCTTGGACAGCTTTGGTAGGCACTCTTCTTCTAGTTGAGTTACCCCACAGTAACACTTTGGGACTCCCACTGTGGTAACTCCTATCTCTTCCGCTCTGGATCCTCCTCTGGCTTGGAGTTCAGCCCCCTGACAAAGGGCTCGCACTCCTTCTGGTGCCACTTGGGTCCAGTCTTCCCAGTCATCGACCATGACATGGGATCTTCGGGACAGGGCATCTGCATCCCTATTTCCAGCCCCTGGTCTGTACTTGAGGCTGAAATTGAATCCAGACAACGCCGCCAACCATCTGTGTCCAGTTGCATCCAGCTTGGCGGTGGTGAATAGATAGGTCAAGGGGTTGTTATCTGTCTTTACAGTAAACTCGGCCCCATACAGATAGTCTCTCAGTTTGTCAACAACTGCCCATTTGAGGGCTAAGAACTCCAACTTGTGGGTGGGATAGTTCTTCTCGGAGGGGGTCAGGCTCCGGCTCACATAGGCCACTGGTCGTAGCTGGTCTTCATACTCCTGGTAGAGTACTCCACCTAGGCCCTCATGGCTGGCATCAACATGTAGCTCATATGGTCTAGTGGGGTCAGCATAGGCCAAAACTGGGGCTGTGGTGAGACTTCTCTTCAAGGTTCTGAAAGCCTCTTCACACCTTGAGTTCCATTGGTCTTGGACCAATTCACCAGGCCTCCTAGGCCCCAATCCATCTTCCTCTCCTTCTGTCTTGAGCAGCTCGTTGAGGGGTTTTGCAATGCGGGCAAACCCATCCACAAACCTGCGGTAGTAGGAGCAGAACCCCAAGAAAGACCGAAGTTCTGTAACTGTTGTGGGCCTTGGCCACGAAGTAACTGCCTCCAACTTCTCAGGGTCTGTAGCCACTCCTTTTTCAGACACTATGTGTCCCAGATAGTTCACAGAGGACTGATAGAACCGGCACTTCTCGGGAGAAAGTTTGAGTCCCTCTTCACTGAGCCTCTTCAGTACTTTCTCCAATCTGGCTTCATGTTCTTCCAAAGTCTTTCCAAAGACAATGACATCGTCCAGGTACACAAGGACTTCTATGAGATTCATGTCTCCAACTGTCCTTTCCATAAGGCGTTGAAATGTAGCAGGAGCTCCAGATAGGCCCTGAGGCATCCTGTTGAACTCAAAGAATCCTACTGGGGTTATGAAGGCAGTCTTTTCTCTGTCTTCTGGATGCATGGGGATTTGGTAATACCCACTCTTGAGGTCCATCACACTGAACCACTTAGCTCCAGATAAACTCTGTAAGGCATCTTCTATCCTTGGCGTGGTGTATTGGTCAGGAATGGTCCTCCTGTTGAGAGTTCTGTAGTCAATGCAGAGCCTCAATGACCCATTCTTCTTCCTGACTACCACAATTGGGGAGGCATAGGGGCTTCTGGACTCCCGAATCACTCCCGTCTTCTTCAGTTCCGCAAGCTGCTCCCTCAGATCCTCCAGATCTGCTAGCGGGACTCGCCTGACTCTCTCTCTGAATGGCTTGTCCTCTTGCATGCGGATTCGATGGGTGGCACTCCTTGCACACCCCACATCAAACTCATCTTTAGAGAAAATCTTCTCCCATCTGGTCAGCTGGGCCTTGGCTCTCTCTTTCCAAGCTCCAGGTAGGTTTGGGTTTTCCATGGAGAGTTTCTTCCAAACATCTTCTCCTGTACCTGTTCCCTTCACTTCTGACCAGCCAACTGGGACAGCAGGACTCACCTGTCCCAGAAGCATCCTGGCAGGGATCTCCACAGGCCGTTCCGTGGGGTTCCTCACACTGACAGGGACTCTTCCTCTTGCCTTCTTCAGGTCATTCAATGAGATCACTTCTGGTATCACCTCCAGACCTGAGTGACCCTCCATTGGGTCAGGTTCCAACATCACAAAGGGGCCAGGCTGCTCCCAATTAAGTTTCACCGTGGCTCTCATGCAGGTCACCTCTCCAGGCTGTAACACTGCTCCTTCTTTTCCAAGCCTCCATACCCTTCCTATCCCCTCACTTGGGGTCTTCTGCTCTAGGACCAACCGCTGATAGGCTGCCTTCAGCATGGGATGGATCTTGGGAGCTGAAAGATTCTCTTTCTTCACCAGGGGGGTCAGAAGCCTTCTGACTAGGTCCGTGTTTGTCCCTATGATCAGGGACGTCTTGCTGGTTCCAGGCGGGCGAGGGCACACCACTGCCAGGGTGTCGAACACTTCAGCCTTTCCAGCCACGGATGGGTCAAAGGTCAACCGTATGGGCAGGTATCCATCATAGGGGAAACTCTGAGTTCCCAGTCCCCTTATCTCCAACTCTTCTATCTTCTGTATGGGCAGATGACTCAGGTATCTGTCATAGAAGTCCCTGTACAATAGGGTCACTTGTGCTCCAGTGTCTAGGAGGGCCTTCGTGTACACTCCTTCCACTTGGATAGGTACAGTAGGGGATGGACCAACTAGCTCCTCTGGGTAGGGCCGAGTTGATGCTGTCCTCTTCTGTGGACTCTTTCCTTTCTCACTTGATTTGCGCTTGATCCTTTCTTGAGCCTGGTATGCATTAATTTTCTCCCTCTTAGTGGGAGTGTGAACCCGTTGAGGGACATTGTTATCTCTCATTTTTGAGGGTTCTCGCTTGGGAGTACTATGTCTCTTCGGAGGGGTCTTGCCCCCTTTCTCTGGAGTGCACCTTGGTTGAGGATCCCTGGGCCCCTTTTGAGGGGTTTGATCTCCTCGCTTCCTTTTCCTGTTATACTTCTTGGAGCTCACTGAAGGTGATGGGCACCCGGTTGACTCCTTCACCGGGGCCCTTTGGCGTTTCCCGCCGGCTGGCGGCTATCTGTTTTCTTCTTCTTGAGACTGGAACATACAGCTGCAATGTGGCCCACTCCGCCACAGTTAAAACAGATCATCTCACCGTAGTCAGGTGGGGATGCTGGTGCTGAAACAGCTGGAAACAATTCCCTCCTGCTTGTTTCTTTCTTGGGACTGGGCGTCTCTCTTGCCACAAGAGACGTCAGTATCTCCATCATCTGGGACATCTGCAACTTCAGGGCGTCTACCTCTGTCTCTCTTTCAGGGGTTAAGGCCGACCTGACCGTGGCCACTGGAAGCTTTGTAGACCCCATCACCTGCTTCTCCCGTTTCTCTTCCAACATGGCCTCTTCTTCTCTGACCATTCGAATGAGATCAGGGTAGTCCAGGCTCTTCCCATCCTGCCGGGTGCGTAGTATTAGTACGACAGGGTCTAGGGGTTGGGCTCCCCTCATCACCTGCTGGGCACGGGCTTCATCTACCTTCCCCGGATCTATCCCCTTCTTCAGGATAATCCTATGCAGGATCTTGTCTATGCGTCCCATGTACTCTGACAGCTTCTCCCCTGTCTTCTGGTAACAGTGTTCCAGTTGATAGGTAAGTTCTGTGACTTTTTCTGTCCCACCAAACACACTTTCCAGGATGTCTATGTAGTCCTGGGCAGTGCAATCCTTTTTATTGTCTTCAGATTGCGTATGGCCTCTAAGGCAGGCCCTTTTAGGCTCTCAACAATCCTTTGCTTCTTTCTGCCTTCTGAGACCTCCCATTCTTCTAAGGCCTGCGTGGCACCATCTAACCACTCTTCAAATCCCTCTTCCCCCGAGGGTACAGGTTTCCTCCCTGAAAACATCCGGAGTTTCCTGTATCCCGACATTGGGTAATCCCCGGGGTCTCTTCTGCACTGAGTCACAATCTCCCCTAGGACAGCACACAGTTCTGCACTAAGAGTAGTTTGTGCGGGTGCGGGACTTTCCGCGCCCTTCTGCTCTTCCTTCTTTGGGGATAGCATGGCTTTCATAGGAGAACAGTCTCCCTTGCGCGGCAGCGCATGCAGCACTTGATAGGCCTGACCATTCGGTGCTTGTATGCTTTGGCTCCTGAACTGCTCTGGAGTCTCTTCCTTCCATTCTATTAAGGCATATGTATACCCAGCATCATTTCTCATGTCCATTATCCATGACTTTTGGCATGGGGATAGGGACATTATGAGCTGCTTGACCGCCTCTCTCTGCCATATCCCTGGCAGTTCAATGACTGCTGCTGCGGCTGGATCAGTGGCCCATGTTGCGGACCACCGTCCCACTTCTATCGGGTCCATGCCGGTACCTTCTGGCGGCTTTTCCCGCTGACTCAGGATCCCGGATTACGAGCCCCCACGTGTAGTGATACCCCCAGTTAAGAGAGCCGCTGGTTTGTTTTGGGTCCCTGAGTACAGCTCCACCAACCCCCGGCAATTTGGCTCTACCCGCTCTGGCACAGTTAGTAAAGGGGTATGTATCTATGCACATATAAACATATCTTATACTCTAAGTGTAATGGATTTAAACTCACAAGCAGACTGCTGAGATAAGAATAACTGGCTTTACTTTGGCAGTAAGGAAAAGAAATAGTAACATGCATTTAAACATTTGACTTACAACACATTAGCAGGTCCCTGCAATATGCACTTTAACATGTACACATATATGTAACAAACTAGCAATGGGGAACGGTGCGCCAAGTGTGGCGACCGTCTGCTATGCACCCCTGAGGTGCAATAAATCTATCTGCGCCTACCTAACGGACCAGGCCTGATCCCTAGCAATAGAGCTCAGTCCTTGTACAAGTACAGTGTTCTTCACCGGCAATAAATCTGTAGAGGTGGTGCACATGTAGCTTTAAATGGTGTATTTGTAATCCACAGAAAATGACATCTGCTGCTCTGAGGTAAATTGTGCCTTGGCAGTTCAATAGGCATAAACGTGTGTATAGCAATGCATGATGAGCCTTTCAGCTCTCTCACCAATCCTGGGGTACCGTCCTCAGCTCCGGTCCCTCCAATGGCAGCGTCCGGTCTCCTCAGTCGCAGCCCCTGCGCTCCGGTCCTCAGCTCCGACCGACCGACTGTAGGGAAGAGTCTCCGCTCTGCTGCTGCTGACTCTGAGGGATGAGAGTCTCTCTCCACCTGCTGCAAGGCCCAGGCTTCAGGCCTTCAGCAGTCCCGGTCCGCACGGGTGTCCCCTCAGGAACCAGTCTCCGCGTCACAAGCTCAGTCATAAGAGGGAGACCAGTCAGATGAGGCATCAGAAGAGGAAGTGTCAGAAGAGGAAGAGGCGGTCTCTCCTCCTCCTTTTTATCACCTCCCCCAGCAGCCTCTCGGGCGGAAACAAGCAGCCCGGGAGCCTGGGGAATTATGGGGAATGTAGTCTTTTCCCCTAAAAGGGGTACGACCCCGCTACATATATATTTTTAGGGGATATTTAGTATAGCAAAAGGTAAAAAATATATATATTTTTTTAAACTTGTCACTCTTCTTTTGTTTATAGCGCAAAAAAAAAAACTGCAGAGGTAATCAAATACCACCAAAAGAAAGTTCTATTTGTGGGGACAAAATGATAACAATTTCATTCGGGTACAGTGTTGTATGACTGCGCAATTGTCATTCAAAAATGTGACAGCGCTGAAAGCTGAAAACTGAAAAATGGCCTGGGCAGGAAGGGGGTGAAAATGCACTGTATTGAGCTGGTTAAACAAATTGTGTGCCATGCACTATATATTGGAAAAATTTGTAAGTGTGGGTTATCCTAGGGTGTCACCTAATAAAAATTAAATCTCAACCCAGCCACATGAAAGGACTGGTCTTAGTGAGATGGAAGTGATTTGTTACCTGGTAAATATATGCATGTAGTAACTTTACTTATTTCCCTTTCCTGAAGTGGCTGCAATTATTTTGAAGATGGCCACGTTGGTTTCAGCAGCATCTATATTTTATATTCTGTTTGTACTCAACAGGTTACAGTACAACTCATAAAAATCTACTTACCGTGTAAAGTTCTGCAATCTCCCAGAGGGGATCTTAAAAGCAGCTATTAAAGTATATGTAAATTCCCTTTAAAACCTTATATAAGCTTTAACATCTTAATGGAATTTTAAAAAACATTTTCACTTTTTTTTAATCTTCAGCTTTTATCAAAATATTTCCTGGTGACCCTGCCATGAAGGTTTTTGTTCAGGCACCTTCTGTTTTAGGGTGACAACGACGTGTCTCTGTCACTCATTTGTGCTTTTGCATTTCCCAGAGTCAACAAAGAATCAGAAATCCAGGCACTGTTCTAAAGTAAAAGATTTAAATGATCCATTTTAGTAATTTTTGTTAAAACATTCACTAAAATCTCATGTAAGCTATACAATTAAATGTTTAAAGTCATTTTCAATCATTAAAATCTATTAAATTAATACTTGATAAAACTGACATGAAGGTCACTAAGATGATAAAGCTCTATAGGGGAGATTTACTAAAACTGGTGCACTCAGAATCTGGTGAAGCTGTGCATGGTAGCAATTCAGCTTCTAACTTCAGCTTGTTCAGTTAAGCTTTGACAATAAAACCTGGAAGCTGATTGGTTTCTATGCAGAGCTGCATCAGATTTTGCACTCTCCATTCTTAGTAAATCAACTGCTATCTCTCAATCTTCTGTGTTGGCACCCTTTCCCGTGCTCTCCTAATGGTGTCTACAAATGGCCATGGCAGCACACATTTCACACGCACATTCCACTGTGGTCACTAGGAACAAATGGGCCCTAAGAAATGACATGCAGCAGTTGCAGGAGTGCATGCATCAGTGGCGGCTGGTGCTCAACATTTTTTGGGGGGGGGCGCAAACAAACTGAAAAATTCTGAAAAAAAACTCCATCAATTGCAGCCTCACTGTACCATCAATCGCAGCCACTGTGCCATCAAACGCAGCCACTGTACTATCAATCGCAGCCACTGTGCCATCAAACGCAGCCACTGTTCCATCAAACACAGCCACTGTGCCCATCAATTGCTTCCACTGTACCATCAAACACAGCCACTGTGCCATCAAATGCAGCCACTGTGCCCATCACTTGCTTCCACTGTACCATCAAACACAGCCACTGTGCCATCAAACGCAGCCACTGTGCCCATCACTAACTGATCTGAGGTGTTTTTGACTCCAGATCTCATATTTAAGAGGTCCTGTCATGCTTTTTTTCTATTACAAGGGATGTTTACATGCCTTAACCGCTTGCTGCCCACCTACTGCCAAATGAAGCGGCTCTTTAACAGGGTGAAAAGCGTATCATCAGTGGCGAACCAGACAGTAAGACTGGTTTCTCTGTCCCAAATCTACATACCAGCAACTGATGAAGCTGTTTAAGAAATATAGCAAGGACTAAGGAAAAACACACAAGATAGCTCATCCTTCCCCATGCATGTAAACACTCGCCGCTGATGGTACGCTTTTCACCCATGCTGAGACCCACGTAGCTGCGTTTGGAAGCTGGTGACCACCCGGACAGAGGACACCTTCCTTTTTTCCTGCTAGGAGGAACATGGGTCGCCTGGGAGTTGTAGTACTACGCCTGTTACCCCTGCAGGGGTGAGGCGCTCTGGTGAGTGCAAGCACATTAGGGGAACCGAGTAAAGGAGGGGAGCACAAGATATCCATTTTTGCATTTTTGCAAAACTTTACATATATATATATTTATTTTCTTGCACAATTTTTTCGCCATTTTTTTACAGACTTGTATGTCACTTTTGGATTGAACTTATATGAATATAATTTTTTAATTATTTATATATATATTTATATATATATATATATATATATATATATATATATACATCTTTCAGGCTGCATTTTATATATATATATATAATTTTACATATATATTTTTTGATCACTACTGGTTGTTTTTTCACTGCTTGGATTTTTCTTGACTCACATATTCTGCAGTCATTTTTAATTTTTAATTTTTGAACTTGCATGATTTGGAGTCATTTGAATTTTGCAGTCCTTAATTGGTTCACTATTTGTATTTTATCAAATTAATATTATTTTTGAATTATTTATTATTCATTTCATCTTGCCACCACTGTTGTCACCTAATCTATACGACCTCTTTGTTTGTCTAAACACAAATTGATTCGTTGTCACTTACCGTACTTTTTATCTGTACATTTATTTATTTATATCACGCATCTTTGGATGCAATTTTGCACTTTACCTAACCCCCAGAACTTTGATGTACATATACTTATATTCATTTAGTATCTATAATTTTAAATAGTCCATACACTTTTTATCCAATTAGAACAGCGCCACCATCCCTTTTTTAGTATATCTCATTTTCTGGCTGCACTTTGGTGTAGTTTTCCTAGGGAGGCTGCAGTTCATTATCCTGAGCACGGATTATTTGTGTTTCTAGTTATATAGAGAATGTCCCAACGTTCTAGCTATTATTATTATCTGAAAACATATAGGCATCATACAGTATATTGCAATGTGTACATTAATTAGACACACACAAGAACTATGCCAATAAATACCTGACAAGCGTGGTTTTAATTTATGTCTTAAAATTTTTTAACTCTCTTGCTTACAGTGTATGTCAAGCCAATTATTATTTTTATGTCTTTGTTGCTATTGGAGTGTTCCTCTTACTTTCTGTCTGATATCACATTAGCAGCAGGACAAAATGTGTTAGAGAATCTCTCTAACGATGCAGATAGCAGTAAAAACCTGACAGGGGCTCCGTTACTCTATGAAAAAGTAGGAAAAAAAAGTTTTGGCAACCCAGATAGCAATATAGAATTGAATTAGCAGCGCACACTTATTTTAATCCCAGTGATTTCAGTATTGACATCCCTTTATTATTGTCTCCTTTACTTTCAGCATTTCATTTACTAGACAAATAACGACCATAAATATACATATGCAAACATACAACCATATGATTTTACTGTTGCTGCATATAAGCATGTGTGGAATATATACCCTACATTTGTATCAGTTTACTAAACCAAAACACAAGAAATCTTTTAACCAACCTGCATTATTTGCAAATTTTTCAGAAAATATGTCATTATCGATTCCTTAGCATTTCAATCGTATGGATCAATAGAATTTGCCACATTACATGACTTGGCCATCGATTAAAAAATAAATAAACAAATAACACCCCAAACCAGCAAAATTAACAGTATTTATTTGTATCTGTCTAACCATGATGAATGTTTGCTTATTTGCACAGCAAAGCCACTAGCAGAATCTTTAGCATCCTATATACATCACTGCTGTGTCCCTAGAATACACTATTTAAATAGTGGGTGGTGGGTCAAACAAACCACCATAATGGTACCACCAACTATAATGATAAATAAAAGCTTGCAATGGTTAGCTTTTTCATGTGAAAGATTCATGATTGTATTCCTTTTCAATATCTATTCAGATGAAGCTTTATGAAAAAATTATTATGAAATAAAAGAATTGTATACATGTTTGTAATTTTTTTACTCTATCCCATTCCCATCTACTCGCCTATGTTTCCTTGTATTTGCTTTATACTACTGTATTGCAAGGGTATAACTATATCCATAGCAGACCATGCAACTGCTGAGGTCTTGTTACACAGAGGGCCAAGAAGGTAGCAATAGTTGGATAAAATGAATGTATTTAGAGTTTGGAAAAACTTCATACAATTTCTGTGCCCAATGTGTCCTTTAGAGGAATCGTGTTTGAGATTGATATTTGAGGGACAAGGGGCCTGCTGTACATATAATTATCTTTAAATGTTGTAAAAAAAAATCTAAATTAATTCTTGATTTTATTCCACATTAACCTCTTCACACTGACCATACTCAAATATGCGGCCTCACTGGACTGGGCTTTTTTCCATAGGGCCGCATATTTGTGTATCTCTCTTTGTGCTGGGAGCACACCGCATTCTGCATGCATCTAAAGATCGGGACCCGGAATGTCCAATTCCGGGTCACCTGATTGCTGTGAAAGCCTCTGATTGGCTATTACAGTGATTAGTCACGGTGCCCCGCCCCTGTGTCTTCTGTCTCTGTGAATGGATGAGACAGATACATTGTATCTTTCTCTGTCCTTGAAGAGCTAGAAAAAAAAAATAATAATTCAAACAATTTAAAAAAATAAGAAAATCCTTGATCAATGTATGATCTAGGTCAGCCCCAGTGTTAGTGTGTGGGTCAAGGTCATTGTCAAAGGTCAAGGTTAAAGGGTCATGCATTTTTTGGACAGGATTTTTTTTTTAATTACTATTAGTCAGTTTGTGTCAGTGTGTTTTAGGTAAGATTAAAAAAAAAAGTTAAATGTGCACTATTATTTCTGGGCTGTACTACAAAGTACAAACAAAAGCTAACATATGTGGTATCGCTGCGATCGTCAGGAGCAGGAAAATGTATTTTGGGTTGTTCTTTGGTGGTAGGTTATGGCAGTTGCAAGAAATATAGAGTTATATTTAAAAAAAAAATGTTTACTATTTTAGTTTTCCTTAGATAATAAAAAAGAATCAGGAGATATCCATAACTATTTACTACCAAATAAAAGCCCAATTTGTCCTGAAAAACAAGGTATAATCCACCTGGATGCACAAAGTAGTTGTGATGATATGTACGATTTTACTAACATATGTCAAAGTTGCAAAATTTGGCTTAACCTCCCTGGCGGTATGATTCTGTCCGGAATTTAGTGCTGAAAGCGGTACAATTATTTTGCATTGAAATTTGGCGTTTTTTCTCTTGTAGGCATGCAATTCTTATGAATAACTCACTTAAATCTGTCCGAACCAGAGTCTAGTAGACATCCCGGGTATGATAAAGTTTGAAACACAAAATCATAAATTATAATATAATAAAAATATATATAAAAATGATTCAATAAAGTAATCAAATCAAAAACACTGAAATTTGCTCAGTTGCAGAATAGTCGCTGTCATTAAATTTATTGTTTGATGATAAATTGTGATTCTAATTTTTTATCGGTGTTTTCTAGCTGGTCTAAAACCACTTTTGACATAAAGGGACACTTTTTGGTTGCTATGGACAATCTCCAGTTTCCAGGCAGAAAAAAAAATATTTTTATTATATAAAATGACATGCAGGGCACTGGGCAGACCACTAGGGACAAAGGGGATGTGTATTTTTTGTATACAGTACTGTAATCTGTAAGATTACAGTACTGTATGTGTGTTGTGTTTTTAAACTTTTTTGAATTTGGCGCCGATCTCCGCTCCCGTGCGTCGGAACGTCACAGGGAACAGAGATCAGCGGCACTCAGGCACTGTGTGAATCGAGCGAGCGGACGGCTCGCACACACAGCGGGAGACATCGCAGGATCCAGGGGAAAATGTAAGTAACTTCCCCCTGTATCCTGCAATGCGAGCCCGAGTCTGGCTCGGGGTTACCGCTCCTAGCAGAAAAAAAAACTCAACCCGAGCCAGACTCGGGATTACCGACAAGGAGGTTAAGCATTAAGATTTGTTTTACCCTAATGCCACGTACACAAGACCGGACTTTTCGACAGACTTGGTCCGACGGTCTTTCCGACGGACTTTCGGCGGAGTTCCGATGGACTTTCCAAATGAACGGACTTGGCCACACACAATCACACCATAGTCCAATGGATTCAATGGTGATGACGTACGACCGGACTAGAATAAGGAAGTTCATAGCCAGTAGCCAATATCTGCCCTAGCGTCGGTTTTTGTCCGTCGGACTAGCATACACAGAAACGGATTTCTCGATAGGAACTAGGTCGGGCGGAGTTCCGGGGCGAAAAATTTGAAACATGTTCTATTTTTAAAGTCCGGAAGATTTTTGGACAGCAAAGGTCCGATGGAGCCCACACGCGATCGAATTGTCCGATGGATTAGTTCCGTCGGACCTTTGCTGACGAAAAGTCCGGTCGTGTGTACGCGGCATTAGGCGCAAAGTGCTTAAAAGAAAAATTAAAAGAAGATACACTTTAATATAATGATGATTATTTAATAGCAATATAATATTCAGAGAAAGACACTTTTTCTACTGTAGCAACACTAACATCATGCTGTTTAGTAAACATACTAAAACCTATTAAACATTTTCAGGCTCTCCTTTGGCTATGAAACTCATTAACATGGAGATTCTAAACGTCAAACCTAAAGCACGGTCCTAAGGGTTTAAAGTCAATAAGACCAGAGTGATCTTGACATAAGATTTTACCCATATTCACTGATGTTTCTAAGGTTGGATAAAGAAAATCAGCTATTAGGATAATGGGTTTTTGTGACTATATGTACTACAGTTGAGTGGACTCCATCCTTCACTGAATTTCTGAGGAGCAATCGGCCCTTTCTATTAACAGGTATGTGTCAGCCATGTGATGTTTGTGAGAGCATTGTTGCATGAGCCTACCTGGTTTTTAGAAGTAGTATGTCAAAACAAGCTGTAAGCCATTTTGGATAGCAGAGAGAAGTAATACATCTGTAAGAGCTGTTGCCTGACACTCGAGAAGCTGTAGGAAGCTGTATTAATCAGGATTTCTATTTTTCTATTGCTTCTTCTCATATTTTCCTTGCAATAGCTACGGTTTTCTTTCTTTATTGGCTTGAAGCCCTTTCCGCCTTTTGGCAAGTTTGCTGCTGAAGTTTACAGAAAGTCTGCGCCTAGCCAATTATGATGCACATAACACCACAGCAACCTTTTCCCAGCTCTTTTCACATCAGCTGAGAAAGCCTATGATTTTAATTGTTTATTTTGACAATCTTTGTATGTCAAGGAATAACACATAACTGCACCCAGCTGTGAACCCTGCGGAGAACCGTTTCCAATTTGTTTTATTTATAAGCATTTTTTCGGTGAGTGCGTAGTTAGCTGTGTTTATGTATATGCATTAGTTTTATGAACTTCTGTGTTGTCATCAGACTTGGCAATGATTGAACATCTAGTGTTTATTGTAGCTGAGCTGTCTAGAGAGTTCAAGAAATAATGATACGTAAATTCAGGCTTGGTGTAATCCAACTCTCTTCGATTGTTGTGGAAGTAAAAATTACAAAAAGCAAGGTATAAAGGAACCTGTAATATGATTATTATTAACAACAGCGTCATTATGTTTTTAATTATCATGTATAGTAGTAGTAGTAGCAATGGTAGTGATTGTACTAATAGGCAATGCAAGATGACTTCACTGCAGTTTACTCCTGATGCCATTGTTTTTTTTTTTTTTTTTTTTTTTTTTTCCATAAGAGTTTTATTGAAGAAAAAAGTAGGCACAATATAGGGCAATTGACATGAAGTCAAAAATCACATGACACCACAAAAATATACATGCCATACTTGTAAAGAAAGGGGAGAACCAACATGGTCTACAAAAGCAAGGGGGAAATGGCTTACGAAGCAACATTGAAGTTTGGAAGTTAACGCATCACAATGAACAAATATACTAAGGCCTGATTCACATCTATGCTTTTTTAATGCTTTTTGCATTTTGCAGATTTGCACTACAGAACGTGTTCCATAGGAAACCATGTTAAATGGACTGTAGTGCAAATCTGCAAAATGCAAAAAGCACTAAAAATGCATTGGTGTGCATCAGGCCTAAAAGAGTAGATATATCGTGCCAGGACTGCCATGATGCCTTTGTTGTTTAAAAATAATGAAAGCCTCCACAAGTACAGAAATAATGTGTAGATGAGGTCAGATTTCTCTTTGCAGCACAGTGAACAAGGTAAAGAAAGCATGCTCTGTTATAAATAAAAAATTAAAAAAAAAAAAAAAAAAAAGCTCCATATAGCCTTGCAAACTAAGAAGTTGCTACACCAGCCCAGTGGGGTAGAAACAAGGTTCACAGTACATGCAACTGAAAATAAGCCCCATCACTGCAATACTTCACCCTTATACTACGGTTGCCGAATTAGTATAATAGTGATAAAATACCACCAAAAGTAAGCTCTATTTGTGGGAAAAAAAGGATGTAAATTTTGTTTTGGTACAGCGTCGCACAACCACGCAATTGTCAGTTAAAGTGCCGCAGTGCCGCATCACAAGAAATGGCCTGGTCATTAAGTGAGCAAATCTTCCGGTCTGTAAGTGGTTAATGTCTAAACCACTTGCAACAAAAGTGAGTACACCCCTAAGTTAAAATGTCCGAATTGGGCCCAATTAGCCATTTTCCCTCCCCAGAGTCATGTGATTTGTTAGTGTTACAAGGTCTCAGGTTTGAATGGGGAGCAGGTGTGTTAAATTTGGTGTTAATGCTCTCACTCTCTCATACTGGTCACTGGACGTTTAACATAGCACCTCGTGGCAAAGAACTCTCTGAGGATCTGAAAAAAATAATTTTTGCTCTACATAAAGATGGCCTAGGCTATAAGAAGATTGCCAAGACCCTGCAACTGAGCTGTAGCACAGTGGCCAAGACCATACAGCGGTTTTACAGGACAGGTTCCACTCAGAGCAGAAGTTGAGTGCATGTGCTCAGCGTCATATCCAGAGGTTATCTTTGGGAAATAGACGTATGAGTGCTGCCAGCATTGCTTCAGAGGTTGAAGGGGTGGGGGGGTCAGCCTGTCAGTGCTCAGACCATATGCCGCACACTGCATTAACTTGGTCTGCATGGCTGTCGTCCCAGAAGGAAGCCTCTTCTAAAGATGATGCATAAGAAAGCCTGTAAAGAGTTGTTGAAGACAAGCAGACTAAGAACATGAATTACTGGAACCATGTCCTGTGTTCTGATGAGACAAAGATAAACGTATTTGGTTCAGATGGTGTCAAGTGTGTGTGGTGGCAACCAGGTGAGGAGTACAAAGACAAGTGTGTCTTGCCTACAGTCAAGCATGGTGGCGGAAGTGTCATGGTCTGGGGCTGCATGAGTGTTGCCAGCACTGGGGAGCTACAGTTCATTGAGGAAACCATGAATGCCAACATGTACTGTGACATACTAAAGCAGAGCATGACCCCCCTCCCTTCAGAGACTGGGACGTAGAGCAGGATTCCAACATGATAAGGACCCCAAACACACCTCCAAGACGACCACTGCCTTGCTATAGAAGCTGAGGGTAAAGGTGATGGACTGGCCAAGCATGTCTCCAAACCTGAACCCTATTGAGTATCTGTGGGGCATCCTCAAATGGAAGGAGGAGGAGTGCAAGGTCTCTAACATCCACCAGCTCCATGATGTCATCATGGAGTAGTGAAAGAGGACTCCAGTGGCAACCAGTGAAGCTCTGGTGAACTCCATGCCCAATAAGGCAATGCTGGAAGATAATGGTGGTCACACAAAATATTGAGACTTTGGGCCCAATTTGGATATTTTCACTTAGGGGTGTACTCACTTTTGTTGCCAGGGGTTTAGACATTAATGGCTGTGTGTTGAGTTATTTTGAGGGGACAGCAAATTTACACTGTTATACAAGCTGTACACTCACTAATTTACATTGTAGAAAAGTGTCATTTCCTGCATGTTGTCACATGAAAAGATATAATCAAATTGGAGCTGCAACTAAAGATTCTTTTGTCTGTCGACTAATCTATCGATTATTTGTACGATTAGTCATCGACTAACGATTATTTTTATTTTATTTATTTACTTAATCTAGTGTTCTTTTTTATGATTAGCCAATTAATCCTTTGGATAACTTTACAAAAAAAAAGGAAAAGGTAAGATAAAAGAATATAACTATATATATATATATATATATATATATATTTATATTCTTTTATCTTACCTTTTTTTAAGTACTTATTTTTTTGTAAAGTTTAGATAAAAGAATATAACTACATGTATGTAGTTATATTCTTTTATCTTACCTTTTTTTTGTGTTCTATGTTTCTTTTCTGCTCAGAAGTTTATAATTTATTTTTATTTTTTACAATGCTTTCTTTTTTTTTTAGGGGGGGTGTGGGGACAGTGTCAGTGTGTTTTTTTTTAGTATTTTTTTTTTATTATTTATTGCAATTTTTTTTTATCAGCTATGGTGAGATATCAGGGGTCTTAACAAACCTCTGACATCTCCCATTTGAGACAGGGAAAGGGACTAGGGGACACAGATTCCCCAGTCCCTTTCTCTCTAACCTCCGCTGCACTGATGATGAATGGAGAGAAGACAGCGGCTTCTCTTCGTTCATTAATGTGAATGGACAGAGTCAGTCACTGACTCTGTCCATTCAGAAAATTAAGGAGCCCGGTTTACCGGCTCATACCTCCGCTCTCCATCCTGAGATACCGAGGGGGGCGGCAGTAGGGAGGGGGAAAAGAGAGAGGGGGACTGCAGCATGGAGGGGGACACCCACGGAGAAGAGAGGGAGACACGGAGCAGCATGGAGGGGGAAACAGAGAAGAGAGGGGGACAGATGCACGGAGGAGAGAGGAGGACAGATGCACGGAGGAGAGAGGGGGACACGGAGCAGCATGGAGGGGGAAACAGAGAAGAGAGGGGGACAGATGCACGGAGGAGAGAGGGGGACAGATGCACGGAGGAGAGAGGGGGGACATGGAGCAGCATGGAGAAGGACAGATGGGGACTGGAGGAGGATAGGGGACAGTCAGCAGTGATGTGTTTGGGAGAAAAGCACCGCGCTGTAAGCCGCGGTGGGGTTGTATTTACCTGCAACTCGCAATGTGTGACGCATCAACGCTTTTCACGCACGTCGACGTATTTTCTTAGTCGACGCGTCGCGGCAGCTCTAAATCAAATATTTACAAAAATGTGAGGGGTGTACTCACTTTTGTGAGATAATTTATATAAATATACATTAATTTGTGTCTCTCATATTTTCCTGAAATTCACAGTTACAGTACTAAAAATAACAATGAAATGCAAAAGGTAGTTTTCCTCATAATAACAAATAAACTGGTTATTAATAAATTTGACCACATCAAATAAAAATCTGTTCGCCATGGACAACAACATTTTTCATAGTACTATTGGTCTTTGCACCTTACCTTACTTAATAAGCCCTCATAAAATGAATATATTAAGCTATTTTCACATACAGCATACCGTTTAATGTGTTATGTTCTACAGCTTGATATTAGGTTAGGGTTATCCTTTCACACTGAGGGGTGCCATCACATTGTTGGTGAATGGGGTCTCGTATAATAGGTTTATCTACTGATCATTTAACTGCAGTACACCCGGGTCAATGTGTGCAATGATTACAACTAGCAATGTGCACATACATACAGTACGTATGCCCTAATGTCTAATACTTCATACACCCATTTTCTTTGTAAATATTTAAACAAATGACAATTTCAGAATCTTTTTTGACTATGGGGGTTATTTACAAAAGGCAAATCCACTTTGCACTGAAAGTCGCTCGAAATCTAGGGGGTAGATCTGAAATGTGTAGAAGTTCTGCTGATTTTATCATCCAATCATGTGCAAGCTAAAATGCTGTTTTTTATTCTCCTTGCATCTCCCCCTCGGATCTACAGCGACTTTACTTCCAAGTGTACTTTAAGTGCACTTTCAAGTGCACTTGCAATGCAAAGTGGATTTTCCTTTAGTAAATAACCCCCTATGCGTTTCTATTTTCTATAGGTATTGTATTCAGGAATCCAGGTAACTCGAAATGTATTCCCTACAAATCACAAAAGTGAACAGTGTACAGTAGTACATCTACAATAAAGATAAAGTATTTTGTATTAGGGTGCCAGCATCAATCACCACGTGCTGAGTAGACACTTTGCTGCCATACAGTTCTATTCAGCTCTGTACAGAATGCAGAAAAAAAACAGAACCTGGGAATAGAATCATCTGAAGCAGTATCATAATACAACTCATTCCGCATGATAAATAGAAGAGATGAGAAGAAAGAACTAAATGTCACTGTTCCTGATAATACATGTCACATCCATTAGAAAGCTAGTACGGTGATTTTTATCACCATAACAAGTGCAGCATTTGATATGATTTGAAAAGAATTTGCAGCTGTTTTACATATAGGCTGTCTCTGGGCTTACATGCCCCCCGGCTATCCACCTTGTATCTGGCATTCTCATAATGAAAGATAGTAAAAATCAGGACCATGGACAGCTCACACGTTTACTGGCAGCCATTCATCTGCAACTTCATATATTTTCATATATTCCAGAGATATGGGTAACTTTTCATATTTGCACGTAGACCTGCTGCAGAGCCCTGTACAGATTATTTAATGGGAAAAAAAACATGATAACATTTAGTAAAATTAGCCAGTGATGCAAAGCATAAGGTGATATTTAGCACTATAAAAAGGAATGCGCAATAATGTATAAGTGTAAATTATATGTATATTAGGATGACCTAGTTCTCTGACCATAAAATGCAAAAGTCTGCAGGCGGAGTATATTGTTAATAATGTCTTGGAACGTCAAGGTGATTCCTAATATCCTTAATAATTTATTGAAGGTACATCAATCCTTATGATACACAAATGCCAACCCACAGACAAAATGATAAGCAAAGTGTGAAAGTCATTAATGGATGCAGGCTGTGACAGATGGACAGCAACTAATACACATAGACTGTGAGGGATAGATAGACATACAATACTGTGCAAAGGTTGTAGACTTGTGAAAAAAATGCTTTAAAGTGAGAATGCTTTCAAAAATAAAATGAGTGACTTTATTTAGCAACTAGCAAGATACAAAATTCATAAACAGGAAAAAACCCTAAATCAAATTAATATATGGTGCCTTGCCTTTAAAACATCATTAGTTCTTCTAAGTGCACTTGCACACATTTTTTTAAGAGACTTAGGCCCCTTTCACACTGGGGCGGGAGCTGCGGTGACGGTAAAGCAGCGATATATTTAGTGCTGCTTTACCGTCGTTTTAGCCGCGGTATTCGGCCGCTCGCGGTGTGGTTTTACCCCCCGCGAGCGTCCAAAAAAGGGTTAAAGACCCCCCGCAGAGCGCCGCCGTAACGGCACTTTGCGGCGGTATTACCGCGGTGTCCCATTCAAATCAATGGGAAGGAGCGGTATAGGAGCGGTGAATACACCGCTCCTATACCGCTCCAAAGATGCTGCTAGCAGGACTTTTTTTTACCGTCCTGCTAGCGCACCGCTCCAGTGTGAAAGCCCGCCGGCTTTCACACTGCAGTGAATGGGGCAGGATTTTTTCAGGCGGTATACAGGCGCTATTTTTAGCGTTGTACCGCCTGAAAAACGCCCCAGTGTGAAAGGGGCCTTAGGAGGTAGGTCGTTTCAAACATCTCTAGAAGAGCTAACCACAGTTCTGTGCATTTAGGCTGTCTCAGTTTCTTATCTCCCTTCAAGTAATCCCAGACAGAGTGAGAGATGTTGAGATCAGGTTTCTGTGGAGGCCATACTATCTTTTCCAGATATCATCGTTCTTCTTTTCACTGACTTCTGACTTCACTGTTTAAGATAATTGTCCTGCTGCTGAGTGAACTTGGGACTGATCAAATGCTTCCCTGCTGATACTGCATGATAAAGAAGTCATCTAATTTTTCCAGCATTGAAGAGACCATTAATTCTGACCAAATGTCCAACTCCCCTAATCTAAAAAGGAACCTCCACCATGCTTCACTGTTGCCTGCAAACACTCAACCTTGTATTACACTCCACTGAAAATGTTCTGCAGACCAGTAGGGTTTTGTCTTGTTTTTACATTGGAGGTATGGCTTTTTAGCTTCCATCAAGACCACTTCTGACAAGACTTCTCTTGACTGTAGATGGGCACCAGGGTCCCACTGGTTTTTGACAGGTCTAAGCTGATGGTGTCATTTTCCCATTGTAGAGGGAAGTCAACAACATGTGTCTTTCATCTGCTGTATCCTCGGCCAACTATCCCATTTTCGGTACTAAACATTAGGGGGTTATTTACGAAAGGCAAATCCACTTTGCACTGTAAGTGCACTTGGAAGTGCAGTCTCTCTAAATCTAAGGGGTAGATCTGAAATGAGTGGAAGCTCTGCTGATTTTATCATCCAATCATGTGCAAGCTAAAATGCTGTTTTTTATTTTCCTTGTGTGTCCCCCTCGGATCTACAGCGACTGCACTTCCAAGTGCACTTGCAGTGCAAAGTGGATTTTCCTTTAGTAAATAACCCCCATTGTCTACATCTTTGTGCTTCTGGAGAGGAGTTTGGACAGCACATCTGGAATCACCTGTTTTCCTTGAAATTTCTGACTGTGAGGGACCTTGTTGATATATTAAAGAGTATTCTTTGAGTTTTACCTATAGGTAAGCCTATAATAATAATGCTTACCTATAGGTAGTGTAAATATTTCCTAAACTTGCACCATTTAGGAGATATTTACTGTAAATGCAGGCAGTGGCATCACTGGAGTGTGCGCTCTAAAGGAACAGCCACCAGTACCGCTCCTTCAGAGCCCTGTGTCGTGACCGTCAGCTCTTGTGTGCATAGTGGCGGGAGTGGCTTCATCGTGGCTCCGGCAAGTCACAGAGCCAGAGTTCACAAACTCAGAAGCAAGACAGGTGAAGATGGAAGCTGTCTCCAGCGATGACATTGCATTGCTGGAAGGCTTTGTTTTCAGGTAAGTTTCACATAATGTGCTAGTATGCGATACATACCTGCACACTACTGTATGCCTTTGCCTTGCAGGTAAAAGAAAAAAAAACGTGCATCGGTTTACAACCGATTTAAGGCTAGGTTCTGATCTATGTGTTTTTTTTTTTCATTTGCAGATCTGCAGAAATGCACTATAATCCCTTTAACCTATTTTTCCTATGGGCCCCTGTTCACATCTATGCAGTTTCCTGCAATGTGTTTTTTGGAAAGGTGCAGGGTCTTTTTGTACACACAGCACAGTGCATGTTTGGCTCTATAGACTTCAATGGAATTGTGTCAATAAGGCACACACATGTGTTTTGGATGTGTTTTTGCGGCATTTTCCTGCATGGCAACAGACACCTCCTTCTAGCAACATCAACACATAGCTTGCCATTGGGCAAAACAAAAAATGCAAAATGCATTAAAAACATATCACAAATCTGCGCATGAAAAAACACAAAAAATTCGCAAAAATGCACCTACCACACATGCATAGATGTGAACCTAGTCTAAGGCCTCGTACACGCGGTTTGATTGTCGTATGACCGAGTCTGATTTTTGTCAAAAGCACGTGTACAGGATATTGTCTAGCATACTAACTATCCGCAAATTGTCGTTTGACAAACATGAACATAGTCACGTACTATGAGACTATAAAGGGGAAGTTCATTTCTCAAGCGTCACCCTTTGGGCCCTTCTGCTAATTTTGTGTTAGTAGAAGTTTGGTGAGAGTTGATTTGCAAATTTCAGATCATACAAAACAAACGACTTTTAGGCCCCTTTCACACTGAGGCCTTTTTCAGGCGTTTTAGCGCTAAAAATAGCGCTTGAAAAACGCATCAAAACTGCCTCCCATGCATCTCAATGTGTGCTTTCACACTGAGGCGTTGCGCTGGAGGGGCGTTGAGAAAAGTCCTGCAAGCAGCTTTTTTGGAGCTTGTTTCTAGCGCTAAAAAAAGGGCTTCAAAAACGCCCAAGTCCATTGAACATAATGTAAAGCGCTTTAAAAGCGCCTGAAAAGCGCCTGAAAAACGTCCAAGACAGTACACTGAAGCAGAGAAAAGGTCACATGACCGCAGTGAAGTGCAGCATGCTGGGATATAAGGAAGTGCTGTTGTGAGGGGTTGAGGGGGAAGACCAGGAAGTATGGACGCTGCTGACAGGAGGATGCAAGCCAGCAGGGCTGAAAATGTGGCCAGATCATCCAGGTCCAGAGGATCAACAATTGAACCTGAAGAGTTTATAGATTCAGTGCGGGAACACCCAGAGCTTTGGGATACCAAAAATTCCCTCTATGCTAACCGCAGCAAAAAAATAGCAGCATGGGAGAGCATTGCTGAACAGCATATTCTTGACTGGCATGACCTTCCAAGAAAACAACAATCTGCAAAAAGTGAGTACAAATGCCATAATCCTTGTCAGATATGCAGGAGTGTGATTGTAAACCCCAAAAGTTCAACCGTAAAACCATTCCTAATCCCATTTAGAGTAGTCCCAAGTCCCCAAAAATGCACCCCAAAACAGTCCTAATCCCATTTAGAGTAGTCCCAAGTCCCCAAAATGCACCCCAAAACAGTCCTAATCCCATTTAGAGTAGTCCCAAGTCCAAAAAGTTCAACCGCAAAACCATTCCTAATCCCATTTAGAGTAGTCCCAAGTCCCCAAAAATGCACCCCAAAACAGTCCTAATCCCATTTAGAGTAGTCCCAAGTCCCCAAAATGCACCCCAAAACAGTCCTAATCCCATTTAGAGTAGTCCCAAGTCCAAAAAGTTCAACCGCAAAACCATTCCTAATCCCATTTAGAGTAGTCCCAAGTCCCCAAAAATGCACCCCAAAACAGTCCTAATCCCATTTAGAGTAGTCCCAAGTCCAAAAAGTTCAACCGCAAAACCATTCCTAATCCCATTTAGAGTAGTCCCAAGTCCCCAAAAATGCACCCCAAAACAGTCCTAATCCCATTTAGAGTAGTCCCAAGTCCCCAAAATGCACCCCAAAACAGTCCTAATCCCACTTTTCCTAGTCCCAAACGCTGAACCCTAACCCTAATCCCACTTTTCCTAGTCCCAAACGCTGAACCCTAACCCTAATCCCCCTTTGAATAGTCCCAAACGCTGAACCCTAACCCTAATCCCACTTTTCCTAGTCCCAAACGCTGAACCCTAACCCTAATCCCACTTTTCCTAGTCCCAAACGCTGAACCCTAACCCTAATCCCACTTTGAATAGTCCCAAACGCTGAACCCTAACCCTAATCCCACTTTTCCTAGTCCCAAACGCTGAACCCTAACCCTAATCCCACTTTGAATAGTCCCAAACGCTGAACCCTAACCCTAATCCCACTTTGAATAGTCCCAAACGCTGAACCCTAACCCTAATCCCACTTTTCCTAGTCCCAAACGCTGAACCCTAACCCTAATCCCACTTTGAATAGTCCCAAACGCTGAACCCTAATCCCACTTTTCCTAGTCCCAAACGCTGAACCCTAACCCTAATCCCACTTTTCCTAGTCCCAAACGCTGAACCCTAACCCTAATCCCACTTTGAATAGTCCCAAACGCTGAACCCTAACCCTAATCCCACTTTGAATAGTCCCAAACGCTGAACCCTAACCCTAATCCCACTTTTCCTAGTCCCAAACGCTGAACCCTAACCCTAATCCCACTTTGAATAGTCCCAAACGCTGAACCCTAACCCTAATCCCACTTTGAATAGTCCCAAACGCTGAACCCTAACCCTAATCCCACTTTGAATAGTCCCAAACGCTGAACCCTAACCCTAATCCCACTTTTCCTAGTCCCAAACGCTGAACCCTAACCCTAATCCCACTTTTCCTAGTCCCAAACGCTGAACCCTAACCCTAATCCCACTTTGAATAGTCCCAAACGCTGAACCCTAACCCTAATCCCACTTTTCCTAGTCCCAAACGCTGAACCCTAACCCTAATCCCACTTTGAATAGTCCCAAACGCTGAACCCTAACCCTAATCCCACTTTTCCTAGTCCCAAACGCTGAACCCTAACCCTAATCCCACTTTTCCTAGTCCCAAACGCTGAACCCTAACCCTAATCCCACTTTTCCTAGTCCCAAACGCTGAACCCTAACCCTAATCCCACTTTGAATAGTCCCAAACGCTGAACCCTAACCCTAATCCCACTTTTCCTAGTCCCAAACGCTGAACCCTAACCCTAATCCCACTTTTCCTAGTCCCAAACGCTGAACCCTAACCCTAATCCCACTTTTCCTAGTCCCAAACGCTGAACCCTAACCCTAATCCCACTTTTCCTAGTCCCAAACGCTGAACCCTAACCCTAATCCCACTTTGAATAGTCCCAAACGCTGAACCCTAACCCTAATCCCACTTTTCCTAGTCCCAAACGCTGAACCCTAACCCTAATCCCACTTTGAATAGTCCCAAACGCTGAACCCTAACCCTAATCCCACTTTTCCTAGTCCCAAACGCTGAACCCTAACCCTAATCCCACTTTGAATAGTCCCAAACGCTGAACCCTAACCCTAATCCCACTTTGAATAGTCCCAAACGCTGAACCCTAACCCTAATCCCACTTTTCCTAGTCCCAAACGCTGAACCCTAACCCTAATCCCACTTTGAATAGTCCCAAACGCTGAACCCTAACCCTAATCCCACTTTGAATAGTCCCAAACGCTGAACCCTAACCCTAATCCCACTTTGAATAGTCCCAAACGCTGAACCCTAACCCTAATCCCACTTTGAATAGTCCCAAACGCTGAACCCTAACCCTAATCCCACTTTTCCTAGTCCCAAACGCTGAACCCTAACCCTAATCCCACTTTTCATAGTCACAAACGCAGAATATTACCACTAACTCATAACCCTATAACATTAACACCCTAACCCTAAACATTTGGTAACTTAGAATGTATGTATTTTTGGCTAATTTTCTAATTTATAAATTCTTTACTTTTTCATTTTCAATTTTTTAGAAAATTATTCAGCAATGAAAATTGTGAATAGTCAAGTTTTTAGACAATAGTAATTAACTAATTATTATAATTTTGACCGACAATGACTTCAGAAGTGAATTCAAATATGGTGGTGTGAGCATGGCAGCCTTCATAAATTGCGGGGCCCCTTATACAGCTTTAAGCCTGCCCCCCCAAGTCTGATCACCAAAATTACCCAGGTTCATGTCTACTTGCCGTCCCACCAAGTCCTTCAGTGCCTCAGCCCCCTCACACCTGTACTCTCTGAGCCCCCCTCACATGTGTATATAGGACATGCATGTACATACACACACAGCCCCCCCCCTCCACCACAGCCCTTACTTGTAAGGTGATGGTAGTCCCAGGTCGTTGCTGGGAATTCATACACATGTGGAATTTGTTACGTTCAGAATTGTTTGTTCAACTAATTATGAACAATTCGTTAATGAACAATTTCACACAAAAAGACAAAATAATTTTTTTAGAGAAACGTCAAAGTTAAATTTTTGGCCAGTGCACATGTCTAGGAATTCATGGTGGCCACACAAAATATTGTCACACTGTGCACAATTTTAAAATTTTTACTTAGGTGTGTACTCACTTTTGTGAGATACTGAATATTATTGTTATTAGTGAACTCCTAAAGTAAGTATAAACAAGGTTGAATGAAACATATTTTTATTGTCTTTAATCAATACAATAAGAATTTTCAAGATAAACTAGATAACAATATGCTGTTTGGTTTCTAAGTATATAGTTGTAAACACAAACCCAAAATTAGATTCAACATCTTAATGATAATTATAATGTGATCCCTGTAATTATTAAATCATATTTTGTTGCCAATTGACTGCTCCTGCAGGGCTCATAAAATAATCTGCAAATTCCTCCCGAATTCTGAAACCTGCTGTTGGACCACGGACATGAGGAAAATCAGCAGGTTGTAAATTATGAGACAATGTGTCCTCAAAATTAACACCATCCCTATCCCTTACTACATTGTGCAAAACACACGCTGCCTTGATTAATTTACAGGCATTTTCAACCTTAAGATTGATAGGCTTTAGGAATATTTGCCATTTGTTAGCAAGAATCCCAAAGGAACATTCAACCAGCCTACGTGCCCGACAGAGACGATAATTGAAGATTCTCTTCTGAGTGTCTAGATTCCTCCGTGAGTACGGCTTCATTAAGTGTTCGTTGATAGCAAAAGCCTCATCAGCCACAAAAACAAATGGCATATCTGGACTTTGGGTACCGGGTAATGGTTTGTTTTCGGGTAAATCGAGTCGATTAGATTGTAGACGTTTCCCAAATGTTGAATTCATGAAAACAAAAGAGTCTGCTGAACTGCCAAATGCTCCTACATCAATATATAGGAATTTATAATCTGCATCAACCACAGCCATTAGCACTACAGAAAAATATTTTTTATAATTAAAATATCGGCTACCACTGTGACAGGGTTTTATTAGGCGAATGTGTTTCCCATCAATTGCTCCCAGGCAGTTTGGAAAGT
This sequence comes from Lithobates sylvaticus, assembly GCA_028564925.1. Classification (NCBI taxonomy): domain Eukaryota; kingdom Metazoa; phylum Chordata; class Amphibia; order Anura; family Ranidae; genus Lithobates; species Lithobates sylvaticus. Next base: position 494,915,922 of record CM053027.1, on the reverse strand, counting down.
TTGTTTTGATCCAGAACTGCTTGGCAACATTCTTCCATTTTTCTTGATTGGGAATTGGCATGAAAGTAGTTTTCAATTTCCAAATAGCATCACATGTTAGCTTGACTATTTCTCCAATTGTTGAGATTCCTGTTCTGAATTCATAGTGCAATGATGTATAGGTATTTCCAGTGCCAAGATATCTGTAATAAAAAAAATGTATTTTAATTTATTTCAGTAAATGTCCTTAAAAAAAGGTGGAAAACAATGCGCGATAATTATCGAAGAGAGCTTCTTCTACAAAATAGTGTAAGGAGTGGATCTTCGGGCAAAAAAAGAGGGCGAGTTTATTGCCATTATGAGGAGCTGATGTTCCTGAAGCCCGTCATGGAGATGAGACCGTAAGTATACCAACATTTATTATGTCAATGCTTTTATTTTGTATTTAGAATTGTGTAACATCGTTTTTGATTTTTGAGGATTGCAATTTTTAACGTTTTTCCCAAAAAAATGTCATTTTGCAGTACTGAAAGCAATATTGAAACGGAGACAGAGGAGGAGCCTGAGGATGGGGAGACAAACAGCCAATTGGTTGAGGCATCAGACTTCCCACAAATGTCGGAAACTGAAGCCGAAAACACCGAAGCACCAGTGGCGAGCCAAAGGCAAAAATCAAGGAAAAAAACAAAACACCAAATGTCTGAGGACTTTATCGATGTGGTTAAAGAACTACTTAAAAAACAAGAAAAAGATGGGGGAGAGTTAGAAACTTTTGCCCGAAGCTTAGTTCCTCAAATGGCCAAAGTTCCATCTGAGCATCAATGCTCCATGCGTTCAGAAATTTTGAAGGTCATCCATCATTTCCAGCAACAACCCATTACAAATAGAGATGGTCCATATGAGGCCAATCCAAGCCAAAATTTTTATGGCAGGTACGAGGGTCAAGGTCCCTCTCGTCCACAATCCTACCCATCAGCTGCAAGGTATCCCGTCATGTCCCAAAACCCCTATCCGAATTTTCAAATGCCCCAAAACCCCCAACATTTTCCCGCCCCACATTTTGATATGCAGCCCTATTACACAAATGTCCCAGCTCCCCCTCCCACCCCTCTAGAGGAGACACACCCTGCTCCCACCTTTATGAATATGTAAAAACTCGAGTTTCATCTAATTAATTTTTTACTTTTGTGAATTTATTTTTTTATGGATAATGACCAGGTTTCTGGTGTATTTATTTTTTTCGGCTTTGCACATGTGGTGCATTTTTCACAATAAAATGAATAAAAATTTTATTGAGTTTACAATTCTAATTCGTGGTGTCATTTTCTTATGTGTTTAAACTTCCACTTCTTCATTATTCATATACACCATATATACTCCAGTCGAAACATATTTTTGTTACACTTTTTAAGGCTGAAAATAGACATGTGCAATTGTTTGCTTGAATAATTACTAGTTTCACGAATTGTAATAACTTCCTAAATGATTCTTTTCACATTTTTGCATTTCCGAAATGTTGCATTGGTGATTTGAGGATTTTCTTAATGCCAAATTGAGCTTTTTACCATTTCCCAATTTGGACTAAAAAAAGAACAAAAAAGGAAGCTAAAATGAAAATAAACCCTTTTTTGGTCAGTGCACATGTCTAAAAAGGCCCCCCTCAGCTTATACTAGAGTCAATACATTTTCCAAAGCAGAGAATGAATTTTTCACAAACTACTTTGGCTCCACAGATTTTTGGCCCACTTTGGGCTAGTAAACCACTATTTGTATATGTTATAGTGCCAGATACGGGGCCACTAATTCCAACATTTCTGCACATCTGCAGCAATGTGATTTAGGCTCCCTTTGGGTCCAGAGACTACACATTTTGTGGGGAAATTGTATTTACCCTTTTTTTATTTTAGATATTAGGTGCCTCCCCTTATGTTTGGGTCGGATTATACTCAAGCATATACGGAAATTACCTTAGCGTAATCAGTAAACGCTCACATGGTGATATTGCCAACCTGCAATTGGTATCCTGCCTTAACAAGTCAGGGGTTAAGATGTCAAGCAGAAAGTCAAATCTGGTAAAGAAAAAAATATAAATTAACCATACATTTCTGCAAATCCACGGCAAAACATAATCCAGGGATTAGAGTTCAGAGTTTGGGACTATTCAAAGTGGGATTAGGGTTAGGGTTCAGCGTTTGGGACTATTCAAAGTGGGATTAGGGTTAGGGTTCAGAGTTTGGGACTAGGAAAAGTGGGATTAGGGTTAGGGTTCAGCGTTTGGGACTATTCAAAGTGGGATTAGGGTTAGGGTTCAGCGTTTGGGACTATTCAAAGTGGGATTAGGGTTAGGGTTCAGCGTTTGGGACTATTCAAAGTGGGATTAGGGTTAGGGTTCAGCGTTTGGGACTAGGAAAAGGGGGATTAGGGTTAGGGTTCAGCGTTTGGGACTATTCAAAGTGGGATTAGGGTTAGGGTTCAGAGTTTGGGACTGGGAAAAGGGGGATTAGGGTTAGGGTTCAGCGTTTGGGGACTATTCAAAGTGGGATTAGGGTTAGGGTTCAGCGTTTGGGACTAGGAAAAGGGGATTAGGGTTAGGGTTCAGCGTTTGGGACTATTCAAAGTGGGATTAGGGTTAGGGTTCAGAGTTTGGGACTAGGAAAAGTGGGATTAGGGTTAGGGTTCAGCGTTTGGGACTATTCAAAGTGGGATTAGGGTTAGGGTTCAGCGTTTGGGACTAGGAAAAGGGGGATTAGGGTTAGCGTTCAGCGTTTGGGACTATTCAAAGTGGGATTAGGGTTAGGGTTCAGAGTTTGGGACTAGGAAAAGGGGGATTAGGGTTAGGGTTCAGCGTGTGGGACTATTCAAAGTGGGATTAGGGTTAGGGTTCAGCGTTTGGGACTATTCAAAGTGGGATTAGGGTTAGGGTTCAGAGTTTGGGACTAGGAAAAGTGGGATTAGGGTTAGGGTTCAGCGTTTGGGACTATTCAAAGTGGGATTAGGGTTAGGGTTCAGCGTTTGGGACTAGGAAAAGGGGGATTAGGGTTAGCGTTCAGCGTTTGGGACTATTCAAAGTGGGATTAGGGTTAGGGTTCAGAGTTTGGGACTAGGAAAAGGGGGATTAGGGTTAGGGTTCAGCGTGTGGGACTATTCAAAGTGGGATTAGGGTTAGGGTTCAGAGTTTGGGACTAGGAAAAGGGGGATTAGGGTTAGGGTTCAGCGTTTGGGACTATTCAAAGGGGGATTAGGGTTAGGGTTCAGCGTTTGGGACTAGGAAAAGGGGGATTAGGGTTAGGGTTCAGCGTGTGGGACTATTCAAAGTGGGATTAGGGTTAGGGTTCAGCGTTTGGGACTATTCAAAGTGGGATTAGGGTTAGGGTTCAGCGTTTGGGACTAGGAAAAGGGGGATTAGGGTTAGCGTTCAGCGTTTGGGACTATTCAAAGTGGGATTAGGGTTAGGGTTCAGAGTTTGGGACTAGGAAAAGGGGGATTAGGGTTAGGGTTCAGCGTTTGGGACTAGGAAAAGGGGGATTAGGGTTAGCGTTCAGCGTTTGGGACTATTCAAAGTGGGATTAGGGTTAGGGTTCAGAGTTTGGGACTAGGAAAAGGGGGATTAGGGTTAGGGTTCAGCGTGTGGGACTATTCAAAGTGGGATTAGGGTTAGGGTTCAGCGTTTGGGACTATTCAAAGTGGGATTAGGGTTAGGGTTCAGAGTTTGGGACTAGGAAAAGGGGGATTAGGGTTAGGGTTCAGCGTTTGGGACTATTCAAAGTGGGATTAGGGTTAGGGTTCAGCGTTTGGGACTAGGAAAAGGGGGATTAGGGTTAGGGTTCAGCGTTTGGGACTATTCAAAGTGGGATTAGGGTTAGGGTTCAGAGTTTGGGACTAGGAAAAGGGGGATTAGGGTTAGGGTTCAGCGTTTGGGACTATTCAAAGGGGGATTAGGGTTAGGGTTCAGCGTTTGGGACTAGGAAAAGGGGGATTAGGGTTAGCGTTCAGCGTTTGGGACTATTCAAAGTGGGATTAGGGTTAGGGTTCAGAGTTTGGGACTAGGAAAAGGGGGATTAGGGTTAGGGTTCAGCGTTTGGGACTAGGAAAAGGGGGATTAGGGTTAGCGTTCAGCGTTTGGGACTATTCAAAGTGGGATTAGGGTTAGGGTTCAGAGTTTGGGACTAGGAAAAGGGGGATTAGGGTTAGGGTTCAGCGTGTGGGACTATTCAAAGTGGGATTAGGGTTAGGGTTCAGCGTTTGGGACTATTCAAAGTGGGATTAGGGTTAGGGTTCAGAGTTTGGGACTAGGAAAAGGGGGATTAGGGTTAGGGTTCAGCGTTTGGGACTATTCAAAGTGGGATTAGGGTTAGGGTTCAGCGTTTGGGACTAGGAAAAGGGGGATTAGGGTTAGGGTTCAGCGTTTGGGACTATTCAAAGTGGGATTAGGGTTAGGGTTCAGAGTTTGGGACTAGGAAAAGGGGGATTAGGGTTAGGGTTCAGCGTTTGGGACTATTCAAAGGGGGATTAGGGTTAGGGTTCAGCGTTTGGGACTAGGAAAAGGGGGATTAGGGTTAGGGTTCAGCGTTTGGGACTAGGAAAAGGGGGATTAGGGTTAGGGTTCAGCGTTTGGGACTAGGAAAAGGGGGATTAGGGTTAGGGTTCAGCGTTTGGGAGTATTTAAAGTGGGATTTGGGTTAGGGTTCAGAGTTTGTAATGGGATATTATCACTTACGTTGTGATGCTCATCCGTGTGTAATTTTTAAACTTTTCAGGGTGCTCTCTCAAGTTCTGATACAGCAACACAAATTGACCTCTGGAGGAGTGTGTTTGGAGGATGGGATGGATCCAATAGCGACGTTCCTGCCTCTGTTTCAGGGTATGTTCCCAAAACATAAGCACAAAAAGTAACAAGAGCTCAGTAAACTCCATTTTCGATGGATTCAGTCTCTTCAGCCACGAAATTCAGGAAGTGAACAGGATATGATGTAAAAGGAGGTTGGTTTTTATACTAACGCTAACGCCTAAAAAACGCGGCAAAAACGCTTGGGCGTTAGCGCTAATTTTAGCGCTAACGCGGCAAAAACGCGTAAAAAACGCGGCAATAGCGCTAGGCGGTAAACAGGCGTTTTTGCAACGCCTCAGTGTGAAAGTAGCCTTAAAATACATTTGGCATAACTACCACCAGTATCACTAACAAAGCAGCGTCATTATTATCCCATTAAAGAAGATGAGAATGTGTGCTGCATTTCGAGATGTCATCAATTGCCACGCCACAAATGTTAATTCTAGATTACAAACGGGAGTTTACAAGACCAAACTCTTCCCAGTCGTTCCTTGATTCTGATCATGCGTGTTTGTACTTTCGACTTTTATGTGACAATTTCTGTACTGAAAAAAAAAAAACTAAAATCAGGCGTTGAGTTCACATCTGCCAAAAATGTTATAGCCTGCACATCCAACTTTTGTCTGATGAAAAAAGTCGAAAGCACCATACTAACGAACACCATGACATACAACACGTTCGATGGCACTATAAGGCTGGATTCACGCCTATGCATTTTTAATGCTTTTTGCATTTTGCAGATTTGCACTACAGTCCATTTAACATGGTTTCCTATGGAACACATTCTGTAATACAAATCTGCAAAATGCAAAAAGCCCTAAAAATGCATAGGTGTGAATCAGGCCTGAAAGGGAAGTATAATGCTTCCGAGCATGCTTTGAATTGTTTCCGAACATGCATCGGAATTTTGCGTGTCGGAATTGCATACACACGATCGAAAAATCCAATAGAAAGGTTTTCCGTTGGAAAAATTAGGAACAGGCTCTCAATCCAAAGTCCGTCGGAAATGTCGACAGAAAAAGACCGATGGGCATACACACGGTCGGAAAATCCGATGAAAAGCTCCCATCGGACTGTGTGTACGTGGCATTAGACCACTCTATGTCATATATGTGTGAGCATTTCCACTCTGCCCAACCAGCCCATGCAGTCAAAAGATAAGGAGCAGCCTTAGCCTCCATGTCTCCGACATATATACTGTACTACAGTTTGCTTTCTGGATTAGTACATGGATATGCCAGCAATCTGCTTTCTTGTGGACCCAGGGAAGAGCCTTTTTTCCTGCTTTGTGCAGCACCACAAGCATTGTTAACCACATAGGGTCTAATTGCTGTGCTTAGTCTTGCTGTTGTGTTTTTAACACTGAATAATCTTCAGAGACCTCAGCTTTTTCGTAGAGAGTGGTTTTCTTATCACCTAGTTTCGTTACTCCTACACAGCGGATTCAGTTTAAATTATTGATTGTATTTTAGCTTACATGTTAACTTGTTGATCATTAGCACCTGTTTGGTATAATTATTTAAACATGCACTGAATCATATGTCAGCAAAATCCTTAAATGTGTGCAAATGTACCTAGGAGAATTCCTGCTGGCAAAGGGTGGGCACACCAAATATAGTTTTGTTTGTTTTTTTCTGCTTATGCACTTTGTAGGTTGTTATTTGATAAAAAATAAAAAAAAATTGTTTTTCAAGTAACTAAGAGCCCTTTTATACTGGGGCGCTTAAAAACTGCCCAAAAAAAGCTGAGCTCTTTCGGGTTGCTTTTTTTGGCGCTTTTCAATTGCTTTTGAGGCATTAGCGGTGCGCTTTTTTGAAAGTCACGTGATTCAAAAACTGTTTCAAGAACCATTTTTTTCTAGCGCTCTAAACATGCTCCAAAGATGCTGCGTGTGTGAGTTTTTTCACCTCCCTACCAGCGCACTGCCCCAGTGTGAAAGCACACATTGATTTTATTGCAAATAGGTTTTTGTGAGCTTTTCAGGTGCTTTTTTTTTTTAGTCCCAAAGCACTTGAAAAGAGCCTCAGTGTGAAAGGGCTCTAAAACTTTTGCACAGTACTATACCTGGGCAATTTCAAAATAAAATAAGATTAGTTTTGAATAATCTTTATTTCCTATTATTTTTTTAATGCATCGTTTCACATCAGTCATATCATCTTTACCACACTCACACAAGGCCAACTTATAGGCCTCATGCACACAGAGCGTTTTTACTACTGCTTTTAGCAGCATCAGGTGTTTTTTTACAGCTTCAAAACGCCTCTCTATGTTATTCTATGTGTCCATGCACGCATAGGCTTTTAGGAGCTTTTAGCAGCTTAGGCTTTTAGAAGCTGTAAAAAGAAAAAAAAAACAGAGCCAGCGCATTCTAGAGCAGCCTTTTTTTTGCAGAAAAAATGGTGATAGCTCCTAAACTATACCAAACTCTCCTAAACTCTTCTAAATGCTGTTGTCCAGCTGCGTTTTGTTTTTTTATGTGGAGGCCACTGCATCCTTAGAAACCAGTAATTAGCTGGTTGTTAAGGAGCGGGCCAGGAAGCCGGTCGCTGTGTCCTTAACAATGGATGAGTCATCAGCTGTCAGCGGGCTTCCCCGCTGACAGCTGAATGTAGAAAAAAACATTACTGGCAATACAAAAATGTGAAAAAAACGGCATGCCCCCCCCCTTCAATCCTTACCAGGTCCTTTGGGTTTTTTAAGGATGCCAGCAGTCCTACTTAACACTGCAGTTACTAAACATAGCTTACACACTAGGCTAACACAGCTAGACGCCAGCAGCATTTTTACAGCAGTTTTTAGCTTTCTAGTGTGCAAGAGGACTTAGAGGAAGCCAAATAACCTATTACTACATTTTGGGAGGAAACCCATGCAAACATGGGGGGGGACATACAAGCCCCCTAAATGAATTGTAACAGGTGTATTGTTATGGAAGTCCTCACCCACCATAAAAATACTTACAGATTAAATTAAATTAATAATCAATGGTAAAAAAATAGGGAGAGAGGGAACAACAAACTATGGTCCTAGCACTCTTACCTATGGGTATAATTTACAAGGATGTAGATCATGATGATAAAGGGGAGAGGCGTTGGAGGGTGAAGAGACTCTTCCCCATGGCTCCATATTTCTTCCTTTATTTCGTTCTCGCTTTGTGTTTAATCTCCTTATGGTAACTAATCCCTTGCCAATCTCTATTGTTGCAGTAGCCCCTAGGGGCCCTCACCTTTCACCTTAGTCACCCACCTAATATTCGTTCTTTCTGGAAGTACCTTTTCTGGCCCTCTTGTCACTGCTTTGCCATCACCACAGCTCCCGAGGTGATATGTCTCTTCACCCCCCAACACCTCTCACCTATATCATCATGATCTACATCCTTGTAAATTATACCCATAGGTAAGAGTGCTAGGACCATAGTTTGTTGTTCCCTCTCTCCCTATTTTTATAATCAATTACCATTGATTATTCATTTAATTTACAATCCATTATAGGTACCACTTATGTATAGCTGCTCCTGATGAGTGGAGACAACCCACAAAACGCGTCAAGCTTTATATTTGATGCTATGCCACAGCAATCATGCGAATACCATGGGTTTGATCAGTTTGAATCATCAATTAAATACTTACTTGCATGGGCGTCCGCAGAACTTTTTTCAGGGGGGGGGGGGGCATAATTTTAAGGTCACCCGTGCTCTGACCCTATTCGACAATTTCATTATCACAGTCAGAGACTGCAGATGTAGTACAGGAGATGGTCAGAGACTGCAGACATAGCACAAGAGACTGTCAGTGACTGCATACATGGCCCAAGAGACTGTCAGTGACTGCATACATGGCTCAAGAGACTGTAAGAGACTGCAGACATGGCACAAGAGATGACCAGAGACTGTATACATGGCCCAAGAGACTGTCAGAAACTGCATACATGGCTCAAGAGACTATAAGAGACTGCGGATATGGCACAAGAGACTCTAAGAGACTGCATACATGTGGGGGGTGACAGAGAGAGACAGGGGGTGACAGAGAGAGAGAGGGGGTGACAGAAAGAGACATAGGGGGTGACAGAAAGAGACAGGGGGATGACAGAGAGAGACAGAGGGGGGGTGACAGATAAAAAGGGGGTGACAGTGAGAGGGGGTGACAGAAAGAGACAGAGGGGGGTGACAGAGAGAGAGGAGTGTGACAGAGAGAGACAGAGGGGTAGGGTGACAGAGAGAGCGAGGGGGGTTACAGAGAGGGGTAATTAGGGGGCCAGAGAGAGGGACCCCCTAGCCCTGTCTGCAGTCCATTAAGTGCCCCTATGTCCCAGTGGTGTGTGTAATGCTCAGTATGGTACCTTGCATGCCAGTAGGATGTCCAAGATGGCCAGCAGCTGGCAAGACCCGTTTTCATTCTGGGTGAGGACAGGGCCGGCCGCCAGCGCTAGGATAAAGACCGAGTGGGGAACAAACGCTTGATCGGATCCCTGATTCCAAGGGGGGGCACTTGCCCCCCCCCCCCTTGCCCCTACCTGCGGACGCCCATGCTTACTTGTCATGTTTTTACAAAATTTTGAGTATACTGCTGATATACCATGTACCATGTGCAATAATGTCTACTATTTTACTATATGATGCATTAGTCATGTTTATTTGTATTCTGTATTATCTATGTTTTTACCTAATCATGTTATCTATTGCACTATGCTCAATTGTGTTATTAATAAATGTGTTTATTATTATATTTGAGTGATTTAATCTACCCAAGTGTTGTGTTTCATATAAAGTCCCATTTTCCCATATCCCCCCTTCTCCCCTCCTTTACAAACCAATAGGGATGGAGATCTGTGTACTGAATAGTCATGGTCTCATATAAAGTCCCAACTTCTCATCTTTTTATAAAGGTTTGATCTTGGTCAGGGTTAGTGTTTGAAGGTCAGGGTCAGTATTTTTCTGGTCAGGATTTTTTTTATTTTTTTTTAATACTATCAGTTGTAGTTTTGTGTCAGTTTGTTTTAGGTAGGATACAAAAAAAAAAAAGCAAAATGTGCACTATTGTTTTTGGGCTGTACTACAGATACAAACAACAACTAACATGTGGCATTGCTGTGATCATCAGATGAAGGAGAATTTATTTTGAGTTGTTCTTTGGTGGAAGGTTATGGTAGTAGCAAGAAAAATACAGCTAAATAAAAAAAAAAAAAAGAATGATTTGTTTTTACTATTTTGGGCTAGTTTTCCTTTGATAATAAAAAATAGTCAGGAGATATCCGTTACCATTTACCACCAAGTGAAAGCCCAATTTGTCCTGAAAAAACACAAGGTATAATCCTCCTGGATGCACAAAGTAGTTGTGATGATATGTATGGTTTTACTTACAAATGTCAAAGTTGAAAAATTGTACTTAGGCATTAAGATTTGTTTTACCCTTATAGTAATATGTGCTACACAGATAAAAATTGATAACTCTACCTATGTCCTATAAATCAATATTCAAAATTTGGAAAAGGGCTGAGGCACTCTGGACTTTTATGGTACAACATGAACTCTCAACTTTTTTTTGTTAAAATCGTAATATTTATTACACCAATATAATGTTAAAAAGTAATTTCACATATATTATTGTCAAATAATGAACAACAAAACACAGTTAATTAAAACATATATTCCCCTTCAAGGATTGGATATTTATGATATAGTATCCTCCCAGCCATGGGAGATCTATATTAACAATAATCCCACTCAACATGTTTCGCAAGTAACCTGCTTCTTCAGGAGTTTTAATAGAAGGAATATTGATCTGTAGAAAAAATAAACATAGTGATAACATGCAAAAATATATATTCGAAATGTAGACAATCATAAATGTATAAACACGCATGTGCGTCTGCAGAAATGAAAACCACAGTGCAAAATGCCATCAAATAGAAACATAAGACATCATCATCATTGTTTTACCCTTTGGCGCAAAGGGATTAATATTGTTATCCGTGATTCCACTGGGAAGTATTCTCATCACTTTTCATCCTTGTGACAATAAAACAAAGAATTTGCGGAAACAGGAAGACAGTAAATAAATAATACACACACAGCTTCTAACTAGAAAAAGTGTATTTCTATACCTACTGGACAGAGTTCCTTATCCTTTCTGTCATATGACCCCTTGTCACCAGCACAAGAAGTGAGAGGAAATCACACATACAGCAATATAAACTGACAAAGGTTCTAAACTTTCCAGATTTTATAATAAAAAAAAACTTGGTATAGTTAGGCTATTAAGATTTTGAAGCAAGCGATAATACATAGTAATTAGTCAACGGTAATATTTTAGCACTGTTATAAATGACAGTCGAAAACTAACTAGATGCTATAATATACATGATCTCTGCTGCTTTATTGCCAACATTCATTACAAATAAGAAGTATAAGAAACACACTCAAAATAACTCAACACATGGCCATTAATGTCTAAACTGTGGCAGCAAAAGTGAGTACACCCCTAAATGAAAATGTCCAAATTGGGCCCAAAGTGTCAATATTTTGTGTGGCCACCATTATTTTCCAGCACTGCCTTAACCCTCTTGGGCATATAGTTCACCAGAGCTTCACAGGTTGCCACTGGAGTCCTCTTCCACTCCTCCATGACGACATCACAGAGCTGGTGGATGTTGAAGACCTTGCGCTCCTCCACCTTCTGTTTGAGGATGCCCCACAGATGCTCAATAGGGGTTAGGTCTGGAGACATGCTTGGCCAGTCCATCAGCTTTACCCTCAGCTTCTTTAGCAAGACAGTGGTTGTCTTGGAGGTGTGTTTGGGGTCGTTATCATGTGGAATACTGCCCTGCGGCCCAGTCTCCGAAGGGAGGGGATCATGCTCTGTTTCAGTAAGTCACAGTACATGTTGGCATTCATGGTTCCCTCAATGAACTGTAGCTCCCCAGAGCTGGCAGCACTTATGCAGCCCCAGATCATAACACTCCCACCACAATGCTTGACTGTAGGCAAGACACACTTGTCTTTGTACTCCTCACCTGGTTGCCACCACACACGCTTGACACTATCTGAACCAAATAAGTCTATCTTGGTCTCATCAGACCACAGGGCATGGTTCCAGTAATCCATATCCTTAGTCTGCTTATCTTCAGCAAACTGTTTGCAGGCTTTCTTGTGCATCATCTTAGAAGAGGCTTCCTTCTGGGATGACAGTCATGCAGACCAATTTGATGCAGTGTGTGGCGTATGGTCTGAGCACTGACAGGCTGACCCCCCACTTCTTCAACCTCTGCAGTAATGCTGGCAGCACTCATACGTCTATTTCCCAAAGGCAACCTCTGGATATGACGCTGAGCACAGGCACTCAACTTTTTTCGTCGACCACGATGAGGCCTGTTCTGATTGGAACCTGTCCTGTTAAACCGCTGTATGGTCTTGGCCACCATGCTGCAGCTCAGTTTCAGGGTCTTGGCCATCTTTATGTAGAACAACATTTTTTTTTTTAAGATCCTCCGAGAGTTCTTTGCCATGAGGCGCCATGTTGAACTTTTAGTGACCAGTGTGTGAGAATGAGAGCAATAACACCAAATTTAACACACCTGCTCCCCATTCACACTTGAGACCTTGTAACACTAATGAGTCACATGACATCAGGGAGGGAAAATGGCTATTTGGACCTGATTTGGACATTTTAACTTAGGAGTGTAATCACTTTTGTTGCCAGCCGTTTAGACATTAATGGCTGTGTGTTGAGTTATTTTGAGGGGACAGAAAATTTACACTGTTATACAAGCTGTACACTCACTACTTTACATTGTAGCAAAGTGTAATTTCTTCAGTGTTGTCACATGAAAAGATGTAATAAAATATTTACAAAAATGGGAGCGGTGTACTCACTTTTGTGAGATACTGTTTATATACTGTATATATATATTAGTGGGCACTTAACTAAAAAAAAAAAGGTCAGAATGAGATTTGTGGAAATAAATTTTACTCAAACTGAACAATCTTAGGATATACAGTAACATACGCTTTCAGGTAAGTCATTCTTGTGTTCTCCTAGCTGTCCTGTTTTTGGTATTAACAGGTTCTCTACTACACACAACAACCCTGCATCACTCTATTTTCCTCTATTTTTCATAAAAAATTACAAGAACATTTATTGAATAGAAAACATACAGGAATGATAATTCAGAGTAAAAAATGTGGTTCAGTCAGCATGAGACCCACTAGAAAAAAGGGGAAAAGGAGGCCTCATTGTTGGCTGAGACACCATAAATGACCTAACATCTTTGAAGAAAAGTTTAGCGATCTATGCAGGTATAGATCCGGGGTACAGTTATGTTCTCAGATGTGGGTGACCAACATGTTTCGCCAAGCATTGGCTTCTTCAGGGTCACTAAGACAATCTTTACCCAAATAGGTAGGTCTGGTAAGTATAAAGGAAAAATTTGTAATGTATATACTCAGAAAATCATGCCACAAATTGAGCAGTGTTTACATTGCATGTCAAAATAAGCTGATCCTCGCCCAGACCCCCAATGAATTGCCCCAAAAGAGCGCACTTGCAGAGCGATACGTACCGTCAGGCCAAAACAAGGCCAAACCAACACCACAGGTATGGTCGAGTATAGGTGCCAAAAGGAGAGGGACTGCAGAGGGCGTATATAAAACCTGGTAAGAAACAATGGGTTGTAAGTTTAATGGCTATTATAGTCCAAAATAAAAAAATAAAAATAAAAAAAAATGTAACGCTTTGCAAGGTCTGTATAGGCTATGCGTTTATAGGTGCTCTAAACAGAGAAGAAGGAAAACGACCTTAGACTAGGTTGCAGAGAGACAGATAAATAATGACTGGATTTGGGTATGTCAGCTGCTTACTCACCTAAAGGAAGCAGAGATAGCCAAGGCTGAAAGCCTCAGAAGCACAGATAAAGAAACTTCTGCATAAAAGGACAATACCAAGTAAATATGAGCTATAGGTTACAAAGTGGTGTGGATATGCAGGCTATATACGCCCCCCACACCTGATCAGGATTACTCATGATCAGGCAGTGGGCGAAAAAATACCTCGGGCACATGCGCAGAAGCGGATGCGCCCTTCATGGGCACTAACAGGACATAACGATGCATTTGGACACGCAATGGCGCGACCCCACGAACGGCAAGCAAAGCGCTCTGATGAAAAAGGGGGAATCACTGGAGGAGAAATGGGGGAGAGGAATAACAGCCGGTAACCCCAGTTACCCCTAAATGACATGCAAGGAACAATACCCAATGGGGCTTACATCACAGTTTTGTGTGGAACCGAGGTTCATATACCAATATCAATTATAGGAAAAAAATATATAAAAAAGGAGAGAGAAATATACACGTTTTTAATAACAATTAGGTAAAAAAATAATAGTAATTGTTATAGCAGTCTATTATAATTCAAGACATAAAGTCATATAATAAGATAAACAAATTTAATTGATATTTGAAGCCCACAAAAAAGGAGAAAAAGAAAAAATACAAGACATATAATTACATAATTACCCGGGTGGTCTAGAGAGCTCACTGTAGACCAATGACGTGAACACAGGGTGAAACAACAGGAGAGTCCAATGGAGATTGATGTGGAGCCGTAAAAGCAATTTGTCAGTCATACATAGAGATAGCTAACTATTGTAACATTGGTTGTTTTTGATTACAACAGAACAATAGGGAGATAATGTACAGAACAACTGAATATACTATAGAAATGGTTTGAAGCTGATGTGTTCATTAACCACGTCAGCACCGGGCCATTTTACACCCTTCCTTACCAGAGCACTTTTTGCGATTCGGCACTGCGTTGATTTAACTAACAATTGCGCGGTCGTGCGACGTTACACCCAAACAAAATTAACGTCCTTTTTTTCCCACAAATAGAGCTTTCTTTTGGTGGTATTTGATCGCCCCTGCGGTTTTTATTTTTTGCGCTATAAACAAAAGAAGAGCGACAATTTTGAAAAAAAAACACAATATTTTTTACTTTTTGCTATAATAATATCCCATTTTTTTTTAAAAAAAAAAAATTTTTTACTCAGTTTAGGCTGATACGTATTCTTCTACATATTTTTGGTAAAAAAATCGCAATAAGCGTATATTGATCGGTTTGCGCAAAAGTTATAGCGTCTACAAAATAGGGGATAGATTTATTGCATTTTTTTTTTTTTTTTACTAGTAATGGCGGCGATCTGCGATTTTTTTTTCGTGACTGTGACATTGCGGCGGACACTTCGGACACTTTTGACACATTTTTGGAACCATTCACATTTACACAGCGATCGTTGCTATAAAATTGCATTGATTACTGTGTAAATGTGACTGGCAGGGAAGGGTTAACACTAGGAGGCGCTGCAGGGGTTAATGTGTTCCCTATAGGAGTGATTCTAACTGTGAGGGGAGGGGACTCAAGGGGAGGAGACCGATCATGTGTTCCTCCGTACTGGGATCACATGATCGGTCTCCTCTCCGCTGACAGGACGTGGAGCTGTGTTTACACACACACATCCCTGTTACGACATGTTTAAGTGCAGAAAAACACGGGTAGGGAAGTGGTTAAGACCTGTGAAATGAGTAGCATTAAGGTTATGTAGCTAAATAGACTATACCAATAGTTTCTGGGCGTGCACCAATGAATTTGCTTACTGTAGAGGTCTGACCAAAAATTGGGTGCTTGATCTGTCGAGATTCCTGACTTTGTTAAAAGACCGTTTTAGTAGGGCATGACTGTAGTCTCTGTTTTTAAGTCTATGTGTCGTCAGCGACCAGCTCTCACTGCGATTGGCAATAGAGACCATGGGGCCCCCAGGTTTAATGGCTTTTCGGACCACATGTACTGCGGGGAGCGGGTTTCTGGGGTGCTTGTGTGTGTGTCTGTCGGCAATCATTGGGGCAATAAGAGACCATGGGGCCCCCAGGTTTAATGGCTTTTCGGACCGTCCCATGTATATGTACTGCGGCAGAGGCAGACAGAATGGCGGTCTGCCTATGTAAACAAGGCAGATCGACGTTCTGTGATAGGAGAAGACAGAGATCTTGTGTTTCTGCTAAGCAGGAACACGGGTCTCTCTTCTTGCAGTACAAGCACCTCCCCCACAGTTAGAAGGCACTCCCTAGGGACACATTTAACTTTTTGATTGCTGTGATGTTAACCCCTTCCCAGCCAGTGTCAGTACAGTTACAGTGCATAATTTTTAGCACTGATCACTGTATTGGTGTCACTGGTCCCCAAAAAAGTGTCAAAAGTGTCACTTAGTGTCTGATTGGTCCGTCACAATGTTGCAGTCCCACTATAAGTCGCTGATCGCCACCATTACCAGTAAACAAAAAAAAATCCATAAATTTGTCCCAGTTTGTAGAGGCTATAACTTTTGCGCAAACCAACCAAAAGAACGCTTGATTTGTGGGGAAAAAAAGGACATAAATTTTATTTGTGTACAGCATCGCACGACTACACAATTGTCAGTTAAAATAACGCAGTGCCGTATCGCAAAAAAATATTTTAATATAATTTTTTTACATTATTTTCACAATGCTGTTGGGGGGGGATGCTTTGGTGAAATATATGGGGTTTAAATTAGCCCCTAAAGTCAAATTTTTGAAAGGGACAGAGGAGACATCCCTAATCCCTTTCTTTGCAGCCTAAAGCTGCACTGCAGATGAATGAACAGAAGACAGAGGTTCTTGCCCATTCATGAACTGAAGCTTAGTAAACACAGATATACTTGTGCTGTCGGTGGGAGAGGAAAGGAGGGGGCATTCTGGAGGTACTCCAGAATCCCCTTTACATCCTCCAGAGTGCTCTTAGTAATACTGTACTAAGGGGGCACTCTGGAAGATGTAAAGGGGCACTCTAGAAGCACTAAAGGGCACTCTGGAGGTATTAAGATAGTACCTTCAGCGTGCCCCCCTACATCTTCCTGTAGAGTACCCCTTAGTGCCCTCTTATATCCTGCTCCTCCAGAGTGCCCCTATTTAAATTGTGATGACAGGCCAGGCTACTGCTGAGCAAGACAGGTGCTCTTATCCTATTGTGCTGTTTGAGGGAGCTCAGGAAGATTTACAGCACCAGGTATGTAGAGAACGCAGGAGGCGGGCTGGGTGGAATGCTGAGAAGGAGCCAGTGCAGTGACAGTGCTTAACCTTCGTTATCAAGCCTGAGCAAAGGAGGAGGGGGGTGGGGAGCACGGAAAGAAAAAAAACCACAGCATTTGACAGACACTTAATGATTATAAAAAGTGCAAATTAGCTAGGTCTTAAGCTTTTATTTTATCCCAGGGGAAGAGGGAAGGGGAGAAGAAAAAGGAGGGCCCGGCCCAAAATGGGACGTACCCATCTTCCTCCCTTCCTTTCATTGTATATTAAGCCATAGTCCCCTATTATTTCCTCCCGCTCCCCCTTCCTCCCTTCCTTTCATTGTATATTAAGGGCGTTATAGTTAGGCCCTCTACTCCAGGGCATTCATTTTTGCCATCCAGGGATGCCACATCTTCTTAAACTCTTTGAGGTTACCTCTCTTTAGAGAGGGAGTTGTCATTTTTGCCATGTGCAATCAATTTCCTGGCCTGAAACAAGCATCTTACGATTGCTACTGTTTCACTTTTCTTCTCTCCTATTTCCATTCTATATCCCAGTATACACGCCTTAGCTTCTCTCTCAATTTAGGGCATTTCCACAGCATATGCAGAAGATCGCCAGTCCCTTGGCATCTAGGGCAGCTATCGTCAATCCTCCTCCCAAATTTAAACAAACAGACCATTTGGAGTTTCTCTCCTACATTCGATTCTTGACCCATTTGCCCATATATCTCATAGTGGAGCCTATTTCTAGTATCTTTTTAAAGAGGGGGGTTTCTATCCATAACAGTTGCTGTTCCGAAAATTGGGCCTCTAAGGCATGGGCTATTTGTGGGCCTCTAAGGCATGGGCTATTTGTAGGTATGCATAAGCTGTATATTGTCAGAGACTGCTGAGATTATCATTTTTATTGTGGGACATTTATAGCGGAAAGAGTCCGCTTCAAGGGTTTCTATCATTGTATTATGCCCAGCCTCCGTCAGCATTATTCTTCCACTTGGGGTGCCCCCCCCCCCCCCGGGCTCTGCAGTTGAGATGCCAGGAAGTAACGTTCCGGGTTGGGCACCGCTAGACCCCCTTCCTTCACTGGGAGTTGCCGGGTTGGGCACCGCTAGACCCCCTTCCTTCACTGGGAGTTGCAGGGTTCTTGTCTTTTTTTTTAAACTTTACTAGTAAGGGTTCAAGGTTTTTCAATGAGTCAACCCGAAGGAGTGTGGGAGGGAGAGCAGATAGCAAGTATCTCCCAGGAAAAGTAGCACATCATCCGCATATTGCGAAATTTTTTCTTCCCTTCCCAACTTCCTCTGGAAACCTAATATCTCGGGGCTAGATCTTATAGCGATAGCAAGCGTTGTTAATTTTCAATCTAGCTAGCAATAGGCCTATCGTATAATATCTTTATCAATCTAGTAAAGGAGGGTCCATTTCCAAACTTCTCTAGGGTTTTCCATATGTATCTCCATTCCACGGTATCAAATGCTTTAGATACGTCCAGTGAGAGTATGGCTTTTGGATCCTCCTTCACTACAGGACTCTGTAGATTTAAATATGCTCTTCTGATATTAATACTTGTGGATCTATCTGCAATAAATCCTGTCTGATCCGGGTGAATTACTTTTGAAATAACTTTATTCAACCTGATTGCTAGCACTTTGGCCAAAATTTAGGCTGCGACATCTAACGGATCTTTTCCTTCCTTCCAGAGGACTATAATAGTTGCCTCTACCATTGATGTGGGTAGCCTCCCTTCCCTGCCTGCATCTTCTAGTGTCTTTAATAGTTCTGGTAGTAAGATCCCTCCATAGTGTTTATAAACCTCTACTGGAAGCCCATCCGGGCCAGGGGATTTTTGGTTTGACATGCTATTCACCGCTTGCTGAAGCTCTATTAGGGTTATTGGGGCCTCTAATTGCTCCCTTTCTATGGGTGAAATAGTCGGAATCTCCAAGTTTCCAAGGAAGTCCTCCATTGCACCCTCTACGCCTATTCCCTTGAATGTACAGAGTTTTTTATAGAAGTCCCTAAAAATCTGAACTATCTTTGTGGTATTAGATATAATCTCTCCTCCATCAGCTCTGATAGTCTGAATAGCAGATGGTGGAGAGTTAGACTTCACGAGCTGCGCTAGCATCCTACCAACATTTTCTCCTTCTGCGAAGGTAGCGTGCCGCTGGAAGAGTCTTCTAGTCTCCACCTTCCTCATAATAACTAACTTGTACTCTTGTTGCTTCTCCAGCAATATTTTTTCCCTCGCCTCAAATGGATCTAGTGTATATTGGTCTTCAGCTTCTAGCATCTCTCTCTGACTTTTTTCTTCCTCTACCCTAGCCTCTTTATTAAATTTAGCCACTTGCTGTATGAGAATACCCCGAAGAAATGCCTTC
Source organism: Lithobates sylvaticus (assembly GCA_028564925.1). Classification (NCBI taxonomy): domain Eukaryota; kingdom Metazoa; phylum Chordata; class Amphibia; order Anura; family Ranidae; genus Lithobates; species Lithobates sylvaticus. The sequence continues at coordinate 494,896,656 of CM053027.1, read as the reverse complement.
AGGGTATCCCATATTATGCTGGGTGCCGCTGTACCCTTGTTAAAGGCCAAAAATTCACTCAGTTTGGGGAGGATCCCATCCGCTTCTTTAATTAACTCAAACCAATTTGAGTTTATTTTCCAGTCCCTCTCAGCTCTTTTTCCCCCTACATTCACTGTCATCACTATCGGGGAGTGATCTGATATTCCTCTCGAGCAATATTTAACCCTTTCTACCATCTGTAATGCCCTCTCGCTCCCCAGGGCCATATCTATCCTGGAGAGCGTTGAGTGCGTAACAGAGCAGCATGAATATTGCTGTATTCCAGGGTTACACACCCTCCATATATCTGTCCATCCTACTTCCTCCAGGAATTGACTCAATTTATTTTTTTCCGTAATATTGGAGGTTGTCCGTATGGGAAACCTATCCAGTCTTCCATCCAAAACCTCATTGAAGTCCCCTATTATAAAAACTGGTATTTCCCCTTTGTCCAACAGGAACTCATTCAGTTTAAACAGAATATCCATTTTAAATGGAGGGGGAATATATACGTTTGCCAACACACACATACAGTTGCCAACTATACAGTACAAAAAAATATATCTACCATCCTCATCTATACTAATCTGTCTGCAGGAAAAATTCACCCCCGCCCCTACCTGGATACTAAGCCCTCTACTATATGAGGAGTATACTGAGTGGTATTGTTTTGGGTACTTCCTACCCTGCAAAGACGGGGCAGTTTCTTTAGTCAAATGTGTTTCCTGCAGACAGATCAGTCCCGCTCCATAACCCTCCATCACTGAAAAAACAGCTGCCCTCTTCGCCGCTGTCCCCAATCCCCTGACATTCCAGGATCCTATCCTAATTATCATGTCTTACTTTGTAAGGTAGAAAAATTGAGACAACCCATAGTACAATCTCATTCTCAACAAAATGTAAAAAATCAAATTTCAAAATCTCTCCGCACCATATCTCCGTATAATTTTCTCTCCCCTTTTTTTTTTTTTTGTGATAGAGTCCTATATCGGAAACATAACAAATCTCTTGTCCAGAACAAAATAAACCTTGTATATCTTTCAAAGCTTCATTTACTAAACTTGTATCCTTTTGTGTTGACATTCCCTGTATTGACCTTTTGTGGAACTTAGTATTTTAACATCCCTTAATCCTTGTGTTAGGTGCATTATTTTAGAATCTACCCTCCCCCCCCCATCCCCCTTCCCTCCCTCCTCCCCACCTAACTAGGTGTACCCCTGGGTGCTTCCAGGTGACCGTAACCCATATTACCCATACCAGACTTTTACTTCCATCCATCCCACTCTTACCTCACCTATGTGTATCTATCCCCCCCCTCTCCCCCCGGTCCTACAGTGTTAATAGTGTCAACCCGTGACTAATTGCAAAGTTTTACAAAAAGAGGGAGAGAAAAAAAAAATAGCAATTATATAAAACTTTTAAATTTTAAGTATCCCCCCCCCCCCTAGGTTATCGTAAGTCTCTCCTTGTTCTCTTCTATCCATTTTCCCACTGCTTCTGGAGTATTAAAAATCTGCGTCTCCCCAAATGCCGTCACACGCAGTCTTGCAGGGTAAAGGAGGGCATAGGGCAGCTTGAATTTCTGCAGGTTGCGTTTGGTCTGTACAAACTCAGCTCTCTGTTTCTGAAGTTCTGACGAAAAGTCAGAGTAAAATGAAATTTTTGTCCCATTAAAGAGGATACTACCAGCTTCCCTTGCACTTCGCAGTAGTGACACTTTGTCCTTGTAATTTAAAAATTTCATCACAAGTGGTCTAGGGAAGCCCCCTGCTGGTGGAGCTCTAAAGGGCACTCTGTGGGCTCTTTCAATAGAAAATACGGTTGAGAAGGACTCCTTTCCAAAAAGTTCAACCAGCCATTTCTCTAAAAATTCCTCAGGCTTTAGGCCTTTAGTTTTTTCAGGCAGTCCAATCACTCTCACATTATCCCTACGGAGCCTATTCTCCATTTCCTCAAACTTTTTCGCGTGTCTAGTTATTTGTTCTCTCAACGTTTTTACTTCAAAGATTAATGGGGACACGTCATCTTCCAACTGGCTAGTTCTCCCTTCAAGGACTGACGTTCTCTGGGCTGTCTTTTCCAGCTCTTGTCTAACCAGTGACAGGTCCTCCTTTACTCCTTTCATTTGGTCACACAGTTCTTTGAGTGAACCATTACATGCGTTTACTGCTAACAGCACATCTTTCAGGGTTGGCTCCTTCTCTGGGGGTGGGCCTTGTTAAACGGTTGTAATAATATTTATATTACTATCATTTCCTGTTGCTCCTTTGTTACTCATAGCTTTAGTTATCGCTGCGGGTAGTGCTATATTACTGGGTTGACCTTGACTTTTTCTGTCTAAAGAGCCCCCCTGTTGTACTTTGGTCAGCATCCCCTTTTTTGGTGGTGTCTGTGCAGGAATATGCGCATATTGTTCCAATTTTGCCGCCGCAGATGCTGACTGCATTTGTTGGGAATTTTGCTGGGAGTTTTCCTCCTTAGCTGAGCGTAGGTGTTGCATTGCCAGGTCTCCACTTGACAATCAAAAAACAAGACACGTATATAAGAGGAGTACCAGGAATACCAGCAAGAGATGACCAATAAAAAAAAAGGGAAAAGTAAATAAATAAATAATTAATTTCTCTCCTTGTGCCCTTTAAAAAAATAAAAAAATTCACAACAAGGACGGGAAAAAAAAGAAAAAAAAATCACTTCCACAGGTCGCAACTACTGCCTTTTTTTTTTTTTTTCCAATGCGATAACTTTGTATAAATTCAGTACCTTAGTTTAAAACATGCACTTTTTCTAGTCTTAATCCAGCAGTGGTCAGCTTTTATTATTCCCAATAAGTAATTGTTTACAGCAGCACCTGGAGATTGCTATAAGCGCTGAGTAAGCTATAGATATAAATATCTCTGGGGAAAAAAGAGAACAATCTTCCACTGTCCACCAGCAGCCCTTTTCCACCTCAGCCCTCTATAGCACAACGCGACAACCAGAAAGCAGCAATCCAATATCTTGTGCCCATATTTGTTTTCTGCTTTAAAACTTCCTTGTCAGCATATTGCTAGTACTCACGCGTCCAAGCTTTTCAGGGGTACGAGGGGTATAGTGGTTTATGATCAAGAGTCTCACTCAGGCAGATCCTTGCCGCTCTCTTCCTCTCAGCATGTAACAGCTAGCCGGCGTGTGACGTCACCTTCGGCTTTCGGCTATCTCCGGGCGGGCACAGGAAAGCTTGGGGCGGCTCGGGTTACCCCGGGAACAGCTTCGCCACTCACGGCTCACAGCTCCTACACGTCCTCCACATAGTGCTACTCTGCAATGGGGGAACTGCATCGGCTTCACGCGGATCCAGAAATGTCACGGGAGCACACCAGCATACCAGCGTCTCAAAGGTAGATCAAGGGAGAGCGGGGGAGAGATCACACAGGCAAGCTCCTCATCCCTCACTCATCGCACCTCGCAGCTCTCACACCTCTCATGTCTGGTCGGAGACATCTGTGCTGCGGTTGCAGGGCTACAACAGACGCTACAACAGACAGTAACAGGCTGGGTCGGTGTGAGAGCTGAGTGTATACTCATGGCTCTTTTGCTTGTTGTGCCCGAAGGAGTGTGGGAGGGAGAGCAGAGTCAGAGCTGTCGAGGAAACCTGCAGATCAGCCGGTATATGCCGAGAGACCATGTGTCTGCTTCGGATGTTGGTAACACAGTCATGGGTAGGCCCCTACTGGCCCCGGGCCCTCGGTCAGTGCCCGATATGCCCGAATGGTCAGTCCACGCCTGGTATAGATAATTTTGCCAAAGGACTTCATATTGCTCCTTACTTTATTATAGAGTCTACGCTGTGAATTCGTTTTCAACATAGTGATACCTATCTATAGTCATATGCTGGCCTTAAAATGATTGTAAAGTCTTGTTTTTTTTTTAGTTAAAAATAACAAACTTGTCATACTTACCTCCTCTGTGCAGTGGTTTTGCACAGAGCAGCCTGGATCCTTCTCTTCTTGGGTCCATCAGCTTTCTATGGGGGCACCTGAGTGAATTCCCAGCTCCCTGTGGCAATTCAGCCCCGCCCCTCTCTCTCCTGATTGGCTAACTGACTTGATTGACAGCTGCGGGAGCCAGAAGCACCGCTGCTGTGTCTCAGCCAATCAGGAGGGAGAGTCTCAGACAGCCGAGGGACTCGTGGACATCGCTGGACAGAGATGGGGCTCAGGTAAGTATTAGGGGGTGATGGGGAGGCTGCTACACACAGAAGGATTTTTATCCTAATGCATAGAATGCATTAAGATAAAAAACTTTCCGCCTTTACAACTCCTTTAATTCTCTAACTGATGCAAGTAAATTGGATCAGAATTTTGGTTGTTATGAACAACATTTCCAGCTTAGCTCTGCAAAACTACCCAGTGGGGCTCCCAGTGTCACCAGTGTCACATTTATGGATTATGAGCTTGTTTTACCATTTCCCATGTGAGTGTGTTTTATCCTTATTCTTAGCAATAAATTAGTTATACTGCACTTAGAGGCACCTGTTTTTTTCCTTTTTTTCTTTATGTCCCTCCAGTTTGCTTCTGTCTCTACTGAGTGCAGCCTGGGTGTCTGTATGGACTTTATTTAGTGTCCCTATTCTGTGTTAGCTGGTTATTGAATAAGTATGAGCTGCAAGCTTCTTGTTTCAGCAATTAGCTTTACTTTCATGGAGCAATACATTACATGCCTTTTATCATAGAACAGGAAGAGAACGGAAACAAGTGCATACAGATGGTACTCTCATATCATAGAATACATGAACTATACACTATAATAATACAGCACCACCTGCTGGCATAGATAGGTATAATGCATATGCATATATATATATATATATAGTCAGTTTATAAGCAACTTTGCTGATGTACTTTTCCAACACCCCTTCTCAACAGCATGTGCTTTGTCAAATTATATTCAGCTTCTTCTAGAAATAGATATGATGTTTCTTCAACAAAGGTTTGGTTGGTGCATCGGCAGTCATCTCCTCTGACGGGCAGTATTACGTATACAGTATGTCAATAACTCCTTGCTCTTAGTTACAGTTACATAGTATAACTGTATATACATATAATATGCATTATAACTCCTTGCTCTTGATTGTCCCTCAGTAGGTGATACTTGACATCGATGTGTTTGGTCCTAGGATTGAGCCTTTCAGATTTATACATCCCTGGTTGTCTTCAAAAATGAGAATTGGTTTTGACATGTCTATCCAAATGTCCACAAGAAGTTGACCAATTCATATTGCTTCTTGACATGTGTGTGCTGCTGCAATGTACTCTGCTTCAGTTGAAGATAGAGCAACAGTTTCTTGCTTTCAACTAGACCAACTTATGGTTCCTTCTCCATGCTGGAAGATGAATCCACTTGTAGATTTGCGGTCTGTGCAGTCCCCGGCCCAATCAGCATCCACATTTTCGACCAGTGTTGGATTCGATGTTGCTGGTAACCATAACTTAATTTGAATTGTTTCTTTGAGGTACTGTATCACTCTTTTTACTGTGTTCCAGTCATGCTGACAGGGAGCTGAAATCTTCCTGCATAGTATGCCCACTGCTGCGGCTATATCTGATCTTGTCACAGTGGCAACATATAGAAGCTTACCGATTGCTCTGTGTTACGCATCATTGTTGGGTAGCAAGTTTTCAGCTTCATTGCTCTTAGATAGCCTGGTTCCATAAGAGTTTTCACTTCCTTTGCATCTTGCATATGGAATTGTTCCAAGATTTCCAAGATTTTTTGAGATTGGCTGAGAAGATAACTTCCATCTTCTTCTCTGTCTATTTGGATTCCCAGATAGTAGATAATGTCCCCTAGCTCTTTGATTTCAACATGTTCTTTCAGCTTGTAAACTATCTGATTGTAATCCCCTTCTTGTTCAAAACAATTTATAATGTCTTCAACGTAGATAAGGATGTATATCCATTTGTCTCCTTGATTCCTGGAGTAGAAACAGGGGTCTGCTTTACTTCTTCAGAATCCCTCTCTGGTAAGTGCTTTGTTTACTTTCTCATGCCACATCCTTGCAGATTGCTTAAGATCGTAGATGCTCTTCTGATGTTTACACACAAGGTTGTCTCCTTGCTCAAACCATGGTGGTTGCTCCATGTAGAGGTCTCCATATAGGAAAGCCGTTTTAACGTCTAGGTCAGGGATATGCAATTAGCGGACCTCCAGCTGTTGCAAAACTACAAGTCCCATCATGCCTCTGCCTCTGGGTGTCATGCTTGTGGCTGTCAGAGTTTTGCTATGCCTCATGGGAGTTGTAGTTCTGCAACAGCTGGAGGTCCGCTAATTGCATATCCCTGGTCTAGGTATTTCACTTGCATGCCCTTCCCGGCTGCAGCGCTAAGAAGTGCTCTGATGGTGGAGTGTTTTATGACGGGAGCAAATGTTTCATTGTAATCTTCACCACATTTCTGAGAGTAACCTTGGCAACTAGTCTGGCTTTGTATTTGTGGATATTCCCTTCTGCGTCTGACTTTACTTTGAATGTCCACTTACTTACTATAGTTTTGCGGTTAGGAGGAAGCTCTGTGAGTGTCCAGGTTTTATTTTCTTGAAGAGACTTTAATTCTTCTTCTGCTGCTTTTATCCATTTACTGTCTTCCCGTTTTGGCAGTTTTTCTATGTCTTTCCAGGATGTTGGTTCAAGTACTTTGTGTGTTTTGACAGTGTATGACAGCTTGCGGGGTGGTATCCCCTCCTGGTCCCTTCCTGTTCCAACATGATTACACACCACTGCACAAACAAGGTCCATGAAAGTGGCTGATACAGCAAAAGAGCCCCAGACCATCATGCTTCCTCCTCCATGTTCGACCGATGGTGTCACACACCAAGGAACCGTCCTTTAACTTACAATGGATTACAAAAACCCTGTGTGATGAACCAACGATTTAAAAATTTTGATTCATCTGTCCATAAGACTTTCTACCAGTCTTTAGTAGTCCATTGGCAGTGCTTCAGGGCCTAGGCAAGCCTCTGTTTCTTATTTTTCCATCTTCACAATGTCATTCTTACAGCCCCTTGACCTGTCAAACCTAAAGCTCAAAGTCTTCTCTTCACAGTTGAAATTGAGACTTGTATACTTTGATCAGCATTGAGCTGTGCTTGAAGAGGTTGGCCGGTGAGCCACCTGTCATGCAAGCTGTTGACGCTGAGAAACTGATCAGAAACAGACCTCCTCCTGTCAGAGTTTCATCCAGTTTCCAAGTGCCCTTTGATGGTGTAGGAAACTGGACTCACTGACACCTTGACTTTCTTTGCCACTTCTCTAAAGGAAAGACCTACACTTTTAAGAGTTATAATTGTCTGTCTGTCTTCCTTTGTTAATGGCTTTTTCCTTGACATTATGAGAGCAATATACTACTTGGCAGCTCTCCTTTATGGGTGGTTTACACCTGATTGCCATCTGATCCAATCTGCCAGGCAGATGGGGAATCCATCCATCTGTTTTTAGTGGACAGGTTCGGACAGGATTGGATGTTTGCGGACAGGATAGGATCGGATGTTGGCGGGTGTCAACGGACACATGTCTGATGACACCGCCACTCTATAGAGGAGACTGAAGAGTTCAATTGAGTCCACCTGTCAGTTTTTCAGGCCCTGTGAAAGGGCCCTTAGCATAAAATTTCAAGGCTTAAAAGAGAAGTTCATTTTTTTTGTTTTTTTTTTCCAAATCATTCTTATCTAGGTGGATGCAGCATCAGTCCAATCAGCTCTAAGACTGAAAACCGAGTGATCAAACACTACTATTTTCTTAGAGCTCTGTGAGCAGAGAGTAGTCACCAGCTCTCTGCTCTGCCCCCCCCCCCCCAACGCTCACTAGATTGCTGGGCTGTGAAGTGGGCAGGAGCGTCTGGCTCAGGCTTTCAGCAGCTCGCTGAGAGGCTGAGCCAGGTGCCCGATCCAGGGTTGTGGGCAGATCCTGACTTTATTGTTGTGATCTTGCCCTAGCCTGGACTGGCTCTCTGATGTAAGCCGACAGCAGGCCAAAATTGGGTCACAGGGGTGTAGAACGAATTGCACTCCTGTGATCCATAGGAGAAGTACAGTCAAAGAGCTTTGGCTGTACTTCTCCTTTAATTTACTTACAATGTTGCAAACAACAAGAGATGGGTAACAAAAATGGTGAAAGGTGTGGGGGATAAAACATATTGAGAGCGACTTCAAGAACTTAATATGTACAGTCTGGAGGAAAGAAGGGAAAGGGGAGACATGAGTGAAACCTTCAAGGGGGTGAATAAGGTTCCGGAAGGCAGTCTTTTCAATATGAAAAAAAAAAATCAAGAACATGGGGACATGACCTCAAACTAGCGGGAGGAAAGTTCAAAATGAATCTTGGAAAGTATTATTTTTACTGAAAGGGGTAGTTGATGATTGGAATAAACTACCAACAGAGGTAGTGAGACAGTCAACAGTAAATGGCTACAAACATGCTTAGGATAAACATAGATCTATAGTCATACAACAAGGTTAATGAAAAAAAAAAAAATGGGCAGACTCGGTGGACTAATCAGTCTGTTTCTGCCATCACTTTTCTATGTTTCTATGTCTGAATGGATACACAGAGCATCAGCACAGCTCGGGTGCCCCCATAGCAAGCTGCTTGCTGTAGGGACACTCGGCAGGAGGGAGGCGCCATGAGTGTTGGCGAGGAACCCAAGAAGAGGAGGATCTGGGCTGCTTTGGGCAAAACCATTGCACAGAGCAGGTAAGTATGACATGGTTGTTATTTTTAAATGAAAAAAACAGACTTTAGTATGACTTTAACCTCTTCCTGCCCACGCTATTGCCGAAAGATGGCCAATGAGAGCTAATCATGTGATGTAAGCAGAAGCCAGTAATCTGCTTTTTTTTCCTCATGCTAACAGCATGAGGAGAATAGAAAAAGCAGATTACCCGTTTGTGTAAATAGGACATCGATCCCGCACACAGATACCCACTGCTGCTAAGCAATGCCCACCAGTGCCACCTACCAGTGCATATCAGTACTGCTAAGCAGTGCCCACCAGTGCCACCTACCAGGGCCCACCAATGCCACCTACCAGTGCCCACCAGTGCCACATATCAATACTCACCAGTACCACCTATCAGTGCCCATCAGTGCTTCATCATCATCAGTGCCACCTATCAGTGCTGCCTATAAGTGTCACCTACTAGTGCCTATCAGTGCATCATCATCAGTGCCACCTATCAGTGCTGCCTATAAGTGTCACCTACTAGTGCCCATCAATGTCACCTATCTGTGCCACATATTAGTGCCCATCAGTGCCACCTATCAGTGCAGCCTCACCAGTGCCTCCTGATCAGTGCCCTCCAGTGCCGCCTCATCCGGGACCACCAGTGCCACCTATTAGTGCCCATCAGTGCTGCCTTATCAGTACCTATCAGTGCAGCCTCATCAGTGCACATCAGTGAAGGAGAAAAATGACCTGCTTGCAAACAAATTTAACAAACTATGAAAACAGTTTTTTTTAATTTTTTCAAAATTTTCGGTCTTTTTTTTTGTTTGTTTAGCAAAAAAAATCCCTGTAGTGATTAAATACCACTAAAAGAAAGCTCTATTTGTGTAAAAAAAATTATAGAAATTTCATATGGGTACAGTGTAGCATGATTGCAAAATTGTCATTCAAAGAGTGACAGCGCTGAAAGCTGAAAATTGGCCTGGGCAGGAAGGGGGTTTAAGTGCCCAGTAAGTAAGCAAATGGTTACATAAGAGGAACTAATATAGCCTTGCTCAACCAGGGATCTATGGAGCCTTATGCCCCATACACACGATTGGAATTTCAGAAAGCAAAAGACCGATGAGAGCTTTCCGTCGGAAAATGAGACCATGTGTAGGCTCCATCGGACTTTTGCAGGGCAAATTTCTGCCAGCAAAATTTTGAGAGCGTGTTCTCAATTTTTCTGACGGAAAAAGTTTCTATCGGAAATTCCGATCCTCTGTAGCAATTCCGATGCACAAAATTCCTACGAATGCTCGGAAACAATTCGACACATGCTCAGAAGCATTGAACTTAATTTCCGCGACTCGTCGTAGTGTTGTAAGTCACCGCGTTCTTGATGGTTGGAATTTGGTGTGACCGTGTGCAGGCAACACAAGCTTGAGCGGAATTCCATCGGAATTCCATCGGAAAAAACATCCAAGGCATTAGGGTTCCTCCAGAGGTTGCTAGGGGTTCCATGAACAATGAGCAATTTCTGACTCTCAGATATATAACCACTGCCACCAATAAATGTTTTATCTATCTATAAGGCAATTATTATTCCCAATGTAAGAAACATTCTTCCCATTGACCACCACACTTATGCCCCGTACACACGGTCGGAAATTCCGACGGAAAATGTCCGATCGGACCATGTTGTCGGAAAATCCGACCGTGTGGGCTCCTTTTGGACTTTTTCCGTCGGAATTTCCGACGGAAAAAATTTGAGATCCTGCTCTCAAATTTTCCGACAACAAAATTCCGACCGACAAAGTGCCACGCATGCTCAGATCAAATTACGAGACCAAAGCTATTGGCTAATAGCCTCTATGTAGTTACGTTGTACGCAACGAACATCACCACGGTCAGAATGATCGGATTTTCCGACAACTTTGTCCAACCGTGTGTATGCAACACCAGTGTTGGACAAAATCCGTCGGAAAAAATCTGATGGATTTTGTGGTCGGAATTTCCGACCGTGTGTACGGGGCATAAGACCCCATACACACTATTCGATTTTTTTGCAGATTTTTGTCTTCAGATTTACCAAAACCTTAAAATATGAGGTCAAACCTTAATGCCACGTACACACAACCGGACTTTCCAGCAGACTAGGTCCGACGGTCTTTCCAACGGACTTTCGGTGGAGTTACGATGGACTTCCGAATGAACGGACTTGCCCACCCACAGACTAAAGTCCGTTCATTTTGAACGTGACTCCAGGTACGACGGGACTAGAAAAGGAAGTCAATCTCCCTGCTTTCATCGGCGAGATTGACATCTTGCAAGCTCCGTCGCCTGGTATGGATTTTAAGGGGAACCCCTACGCAGAAAAAATGGCGTGGGGGTCCCCCCAAAGTCCATACCAGACCCTTATCCGAGCACGCAGCCCGGCCGGTCAGGAAAGGGCTTGGGGACGAGTGAGCGCCCCCCCCCTCCTCCTAAACCGTACCAGGCCGCAGGCCCTCAACATGGGGGGGGGTGGGTGCTTTGGGGAAGGGGGGCGTTAATAGTTTCAATTTGTATGCAATCAGGCAGGCCCTTGCACTACATGGTTTTGGTAAATCCGAAGACAAAAATCTGCATAAAATCTAATAGTGTGTGTGGGGTCTAAGAGCTGTAGATATAGTAATTATTGGCAAGGGTTCCCTGAGACCTGAAAGTTATTTCATCCACATTAAAGAGTTTGATAAACGCTGAGCTAATATATGTAATGTGAGTGACAAAGGAAAGTAGTCCCCAACTAATTTAGGTTAACATATGCTTGGTGTAAACATTTCAGAATGCGATTCCTCTAAATTCCTCTTGTTGTCTCCCTATTTCCACATTGCTAAAGAGCACGAGGCTTTGCCGCTAACCAGTGCATGTGGTTGTGTTTAAATGATAAGAGATATTTACAGGATAATGTCGAAGCTTCCTGCAATGTTTGTAGGTGGGTGACTGCTACTGATTACTCACACTGACAAGTAGCACAACACAATACATTACTATGTGTAACAGGTTCCTTGCAGACCCCTCTGGCAGGGAAAGGATTAAGATGCAACCAGAGAGCTGGCAATGTCTGATTGACATCTGGCTGCAGGGTAGAATTATAGGTGGCAAGCTTGCTTGGGGAGGCCCCTTAGCACTGTTTAAATAAGTAGCCTATTTCTTTTGGGGGTAATCTATAATAATGCAGCTCATGGTAGAAATATCCAAACAATATCAGAACAATATTTTAACCCTTAATATCTGTTGCATTAGAATGTACAGTTATATCACAGTATATAAGGAGCATTGTGTTAAGCTGCACAGATTTTATAGGATATGATTGCTTGACAGGGTGGACTGGACCTACATGAAGGCGGTGGTTGAAGAGGCTTACCAGGCAACTACAGGACCTAATAAAACTGGTGCACTGACAATGTAATCTCCTCCCTATATAGCTTCCCCTTCCCGCACAAGGTGAAGGTGAATGGGCGGCCTATCAGACCCTTTCCCTATTAAAGAATGGGACAAACGCCAGGGCTGCCCGCTGTCCCCGCTAGTCCATTGCCCTCACCCTGGAACCCCTCCTTAAATAGAATCCTAGGTCAAAGAATTCTCGGTTGGGCCGACGGAACAAAAACTAGTACTCGTGATGATCGTATTAACGTCGCTGATCCCCTTATATCGCTGCCCAGTAATTATGCCCGATACTACAGGAAGTCAACGAGCTGTACACATTCAAAATCAATTATAACAAATCCGAGATTCTCTCCCTAAACTTACCCTCAGATTCTACTACAAGGCTGCAACATGTGCCCCACATCACTTTAAAAACCAGGGAATATACTTACCTAAAGAAATGGTACACAGCTATATACTGTAATTATACCCCACTACTCCCCACTGTCAAATACAGAACTTAAAAACTGGAACAAGACAGCATTCTCATGGATGGCCGAGTCAGCTTCCTCAAAATGAATGTGCATCCTCGCATACTGTTCCTCGTGCAAATGGTGCCGATTTGCTTTACCAAAGGCGTTTTTCTCAAGCTCAACAGTATGTTCCTCTCAAGTAATATATGGAGTGGGAAATGCCCCTATGGTTGGCACTCCGCAAGCTGCAACCGCCCCAAAGTTTAGAGGAGGATGCTGGGTGTTCCGATAATCCCGCAGTACTATGAGGCAGTGGCCCTGCAACTCAATCTGGACAGGTGTCATAATGTCCACTCACAAACTCTGGGTCCCCCTGGATAAGTTCTCTGGCAGGTCGAAATTTGGCTCATGCCCCATGGTCCCCAAAGAGCACAGGGCCTGTCCCACCCTGGTGTCCCCGATTTTTTTTTTTTAGCCTCCCATGATTCAGAAATAGATCCCTGTGACCGCCCCTGTCGCCTGATAGTCACATGCAGTTTCAATGAACTACCCCCCGCTCCCGAATAAGATCCCTAATGGCTACAACAGAGCACTGTTACCAATGGTTCCTTCTACCAGCTTTGTTTTTGTTTTTCTTTTTGCTTTGGTGGGGTGGTTGTTTTGTTCTTTTTTGCTCTGTATTTGATTTACATGTTTATTTTCAAAATAAAGATTATATAAAAAAAAAACAATGTGATAAGAGATATTGGCAATGTCTGATTGACATCTGGCTGCAGGGTAGAATTATAGGTGGCAAGCTTGCTTGGGGAGGCCCCTTAGCACTGTTTAAATAAGTAGCCTATTTCTTTTGGGGGTAATCTATAATAATGCAGCTCATGGTAGAAATATCCAAACAATATCAGAACAATATTTTAACCCTCAATATCTGTTGCATTAGAATGTACAGTTATATCACAGTATATAAGGAACATTGTGTTAAGCTGCACAGATTTTATAGGATATGATTGCAAATGATTCAGAAATAGAATACTGTAGACTGATAAGGATTATCTATGTAACCTTCCGACATAGGTCATATCTCTCCAATGGTGTCTTGACATGAGGAAAAAAAGACATGCATTAAACGAGACATTAGATAATTCATGTAACATTTACATTCCAATTAATTAGACGATCTGAACTAAACATGTATTTGCACAGAATACAGCACCACTAATGGTACAGATGTCACTATTAATATTTTATTTATACAATTTCTCGGAATATTCAAAATCAAATATATTAACACTTAACACTTAGATTAGCGGAACACTAGCTACATTATGACTAAAGTAAAGTAAAATTAATTGCAAACACTTTTATTAAAAATGTAGTAAATAAAATTTTCCATTCTGAATAGCATTAAATGGCTCTTACATATTAATGTATTCTCATACAATTTGATGCTTTGTACAGTGTTTGTACGTTGTACAGCTGCAGCAGATGATCTCGGGTTATCAGCATTGCAAAAATGTTGGTGTGGTCCATTGGAAATGAAAGCAGTATTAAAACTAAAACCAAGAATTTAATAGCTATCAGCTTACCAATCATTAGATGTGGCGGTTTCATTCGTTTTCTCTTTTTAGGCTTTTTTCCCCCTCTGTTTTCACCTGGTGATCTACCCGCTAGCACACCTCCTGTATTAGAGTACCTCTACTCTGAAGTAATAAACACATGAGGCACAGCGGACTGCAGCATTTTCAGTCTAGGGGGGAGTCTATAATCATTTATGCTGCGTACACACGATCGGAATTCGGCCAGAAAAAGACAGATGAGTGTGTATGTAGACTACCCCTACAAGCCACTGGACCCCACACTCTACCCCCCCCCCCCCCCCTCTACACCTTTACACTTTGTTCCCCCTCGGGACCCTCGAATGAGCTACGTTGTACCGTCTCAGCACCAACTACGGTGATTAACAACGCAGGCCCCCACCCCACTCACAGCGAGATCCCGATAGGGATGAATGGTGGTGCGGTTGGCCTTAGGACGGTGACTTGCACGTTTACCTTTTACACTTCTCCCGACTCATGCGCCCACCATTTTTCTAAAGTATGTGAATTTTTGGCCTCCCAACTAGCCTCCGTCCCGAAATATAATATACTATGGCTATTTCCGCACCAACTTCTTATCTTCTACCTGCTCTAGACGCCTTACTTTGGTTCTCATTGCATGTCCTCTTTTGAACTGCCGTTTTAATGTTTTCAAGCTTTGGACACTGTTACCTCCCCTTGTATTTTTCTTCACCTGCCAGCCTCTACCGCTCCTACATCTGGTTGGCGTGTTTACGCTCATGGTAGAGTATGTATCCTGCGAAGGTTGTCATTTTTGTACTGACTTGCCTGTCATGATTTTGCTGTTAACTTGTTATCCTGTTAAAACTCAATAAAAATCTATTGAAAAAAAAAAGAAAATAAAGAAAAAGACAGATGAGAGCTTTTCATCGGAAAATGCGACCGTGTGTATGCTCCATCGGAATTTTGCTGGCCGAATTTCTGACAGCAAAGAATTGAGAGCATGTTCTCAATTTTTCCGACGGAAAAGGTTTCTATCGGAAATTCCGATCGTCTGTAGCAAATCTGACGCGCAAAATTCCAACACATGCTCGAAAACAATTCGACGTATGCTCGGAAGCATTGAACTCGGCTCGTTGTGGTGTTGTACGTCACTGCGTTCTTGACCGTCGGAATTTAGTGTGACGGTGTGTAGGCAAGACAGTTTGAGCGGAATTCCGTTGGAATTCCGTTGGAATTCCGTTGGGAAAACCATCAGAGCTTTTTCCGACGAGAATTCCAATCGTGTGTACGCGGCATTACAGCAAACTGTTGTTTTTTTTCCTTTTGGGATGAAGGTTTTGCATGAATAAATAAAAGCTGATCATTGTAAGTAACCCTGTCAGTGTTAAATATTTTGTCGAGGGATCTTTGTTGCATATATGGTGGGGATGCCGCCTGATCTCTGCTATTTGCCAAAAAGTTTTTGTTTTCTTATTATGCAATGTGTATATCCAACATCCAAGCTTCTCCTGAAATTGCACTCCTGTCAATGATCCCTGGGTCCTTCTCTAGTAGGGATGGGCCCGGTGCTCGATGCGAACCCACGTTCGCATCGAGCACCGGGCGTTCGCTCGCTCGGCGAGCCCAGAACTATTTTGGCCGCTCGCATCACATTCGTGTGATGCGAGCGGCCCCGCAATGCATTGCGGCCGGCGCAGCCGGCACAGTGCATTGCTGGCTGATGATTGGCCAAGCATGCACTGTGACCCCGCATGCTTGGCCAATCACAGCGCCGGAAACTCGGAGAGCCATAATTGGCTACAGGCAGGACGCCTGTAGCCAATTACAGCTCAGGGCTTTAGTACACGCCCCCTCATTTAAAAGGCCGCCACGCCGTCGGCGCGGTCACATGAGTTCCGGCTTTAGGAGAGAGCAGGCTGATTCTGTGTCACTCTTTGCTAGATTCATTTAGAAAGATTTGCTCTACTTTGCTAAACCATTGCTACCTGTCATTGATCGTCCATTGCTGCTGCTGGTTAGTGTGTTTTTAGCTGCTGCTGGGGGTTAGTCTGGTGCGTGTCTTACTGTTAGTACGGTATTTCAGTAGTACCAACCGCAGTGCTGTTAGTACAGCACTGCACCCCAAAAGCACCCATAGGACTTGTAGTGTGTTAGTGGCAGGCACTGGCAGCAAACAGAGCTCCTATATTTTCTTCCCAGAAGCACCCATAGGACTTGTAGTGTGTTAGTCCCATCACACAGAGATCCTATATTTTCTTTGCAGAAGCACCCATAGGACTTGTAGTGTGTTAGTCCCATCACACAGAGCTATATTTTCTTCCCAGAAGCACCTATAGGACTTGTAGTGTGTTAGTCCCATCACACAGAGCTCCTATATTTTGTTCCCAGAAGCACCTATAGGACTTGTAGTGTGTTAGTCCCATCACACAGAGCTATATTTTCTTCCCAGAAGCACCTATAGGACTTGTAGTGTGTTAGTCCCATCACACAGAGCTCCTATATTTTGTTCCCAGAAGCACATATAGGACTTGTAGTGTGTTAGTCCCATCACACAGAGCTATATTTTCTTCCCAGAAGCACCTATAGGACTTGTAGTGTGTTAGTCCCATCACACAGAGCTCCTATATTTTGTTCCCAGAAGCACCTATAGGACTTGTAGTGTGTTAGTCCCATCACACAGAGCTATATTTTCTTCCCAGAAGCACCTATAGGACTTGTAGTGTGTTAGTCCCATCACACAGAGCTATATTTTCTTCCCAGAAGCACCTATAGGACTTGTAGTGTGTTAGTCCCATCACACAGAGCTATATTTTCTTCCCAGAAGCACCTATAGGACTTGTAGTGTGTTAGTCCCATCACATAGAGCTCCTATATTTTGTTCCCAGAAGCACCTATAGGACTTGTAGTGTGTTAGTCCCATCACACAGAGCTCCTATATTTTGTTCCCAGAAGCACCCATAGGACTTGTAGTGTGTTAGTCCCATCACACAGAGCTCCTATATTTTGTTCCCAGAAGCACCTATAGGACTTGTAGTGTGTTAGTCCCATCACACAGAGCTATATTTTCTTCCCAGAAGCACCTATAGGACTTGTAGTGTGTTAGTCCCATCACACAGAGCTCCTATATTTTGTTCCCAGAAGCACCTATAGGACTTGTAGTGTGTTAGTCCCATCACACAGAGCTATATTTTCTTCCCAGAAGCACCTATAGGACTTGTAGTGTGTTAGTCCCATCACACAGAGCTCCTATATTTTGTTCCCAGAAGCACCTATAGGACTTGTAGTGTGTTAGTCCCATCACACAGAGTTCCTATATTGTCTTTGCAGAAGCACCCATAGGACTTGTAGTGTGTTAGTCCCATCACACAGAGTTCCTATATTTTCTTTGCAGAAGCACCCATAGGACTTGTAGTGTGTTAGTCCCATCACACAGAGCTCCTATATTTTCTTCCCATAAGCACCTATAGGACTTGTAGTGTGTTAGTCCCATCACACAGAGCTATATTTTCTTCCCAGAAGCACCTATAGGACTTGTAGTGTGTTAGTCCCATCACACAGAGCTCCTATATTTTGTTCCCAGAAGCACCTATAGGACTTGTAGTGTGTTAGTCCCATCACACAGAGCTCCTATATTTTGTTCCCAGAAGCACCTATAGGACTTGTAGTGTGTTAGTCCCATCACACAGAGCTCCTATATTTTGTTCCCAGAAGCACCTATAGGACTTGTAGTGTGTTAGTCCCATCACACAGAGCTATATTTTCTACCCAGAAGCACCTATAGGACTTGTAGTGTGTTAGTCCCATCACACAGAGCTCCTATATTTTGTTCCCAGAAGCACCTATAGGACTTGTAGTGTGTTAGTCCCATCACACAGAGCTATATTTTCTTCCCAGAAGCACCTATAGGACTTGTAGTGTGTTAGTCCCATCACACAGAGCTCCTATATTTTGTTCCCAGAAGCACCTATAGGACTTGTAGTGTGTTAGTCCCATCACACAGAGCTGTATTTTCTTCCCAGAAGCACCTATAGGACTTGTAGTGTGTTAGTCCCATCACACAGAGCTCCTATATTTTGTTCCCAGAAGCACCTATAGGACTTGTAGTGTGTTAGTCCCATCACACAGAGCTCCTATATTTTGTTCCCAGAAGCACCTATAGGACTTGTAGTGTGTTAGTCCCATCACACAGAGCTATATTTTCTTCCCAGAAGCACCTATAGGACTTGTAGTGTGTTAGTCCCATCACACAGAGCTCCTATATTTTGTTCCCAGAAGCACCTATAGGACTTGTAGTGTGTTAGTCCCATCACACAGAGCTCCTATAATTTGTTCCCAGAAGCACCTATAGGACTTGTAGTGTGTTAGTCCCATCACACAGAGCTCCTATATTTTGTTCCCAGAAGCACCTATAGGACTTGTAGTGTGTTAGTCCCATCACACAGAGCTCCTATATTTTGTTCCCAGAAGCACCTATAGGACTTGTAGTGTGTTAGTCCCATCACACAGAGCTATATTTTCTTCCCAGAAGCACCTATAGGACTTGTAGTGTGTTAGTCCCCTCACACAGAGCTCCTATATTTTCTTCCCAGAAGCACCTATAGGACTTGTAGTGTGTTAGTCCCATCACACAGAGCTCCTATATTTTCTTCCCAGAAGCACCCATAAGACTTGTAGTGTGTTAGTCCCATCACACAGAGTTCCTATATTTTCTTTGCAGAAGCACCCATAGGACTTGTAGTGTGTTAGTCCCATCACACAGAGCTCCTATATTTTCTTTGCAGAAGCACCCATAGGACTTCTAGTGTGTTAGTGGCATCACACAGAGCTCCTATATTTTCTTCTAAGCAGCACCCACAGGACTTCTAGTGTGTTAGTGGCATCACACAGAGCTCCTATATTTTCTTCCCAGAAGCACCTATAGGACTTGTAGTGTGTTAGTCCCATCACACAGAGCTCCTATATTTTGTTCCCAGAAGCACCTATAGGACTTGTAGTGTGTTAGTCCCATCACACAGAGCTATATTTTCTTCCCAGAAGCACCTATAGGACTTGTAGTGTGTTAGTCCCATCACACAGAGCTATATTTTCTTCCCAGAAGCACCTATAGGACTTGTAGTGTGTTAGTCCCATCACACAGAGCTCCTATATTTTGTTCCCAGAAGCACCTATAGGACTTGTAGTGTGTTAGTCCCATCACACAGAGCTATATTTTCTTCACAGAAGCACCTATAGGACTTGTAGTGTGTTAGTCCCATCACACAGAGCTCCTATATTTTGTTCCCAGAAGCACCTATAGGACTTGTAGTGTGTTAGTCCCATCACACAGAGCTCCTATATTTTCTTCCCAGAAGCACCCATAGGACTTGTAGTGTGTTAGTCCCATCACACAGAGTTCCTATATTTTCTTTGCAGAAGCACCCATAGGACTTGTAGTGTGTTAGTCCCATCACACAGAGCTCCTATATTTTCTTTGCAGAAGCACCCATAGGACTTCTAGTGTGTTAGTGGCATCACACAGAGCTCCTATATTTTCTTCTAAGCAGCACCCACAGGACTTCTAGTGTGTTAGTGGCATCACACAGAGCTCCTATATTTTCTTTGCAGAAGCACCCATAGGACTTCTAGTGTGTTAGTGGCATCACACAGAGCTCCTATATTTTCTTCTCAGCAGCACCCACAGGACTTCTAGTGTGTTAGTGGCATCACACAGAGCTCCTATATTTTCTTTGCAGAAGCACCCATAGGACTTCTAGTGTGTTAGTGGCATCGCACAGAGCTCCTATATTTTCTTCTCAGCAGCACCCACAGGACTTCTAGTGTGTTAGTGGCATCACACAGAGCTCCTATATTTTCTTCTCAGCAGCACCCACAGGACTTCTAGTGTGTTAGTGGCATCACACAGAGCTCCTATATTTTCTTCTCAGCAGCACCCACAGGACTTCTAGTGTGTTAGTGGCATCACACAGAGCTCCTATATTTTCTTTGCAGAAGCACCCATAGGACTTCTAGTGTGTTAGTGGCATCACACAGAGCTCCTATATTTTCTTCTCAGCAGCACCCACAGGACTTCTAGTGTGTTAGTGGCATCACACAGAGATCCTATATTTTCTTCTCAGCAGCACCCACAGGACTTCTAGTGTGTTAGTGGCATCACACAGAGCTCCTATATTTTCTTTGCAGAAGCACCCATAGGACTTCTAGTGTGTTAGTGGCATCACACAGAGCTCCTATATTTTCTTCTCAGCAGCACCCACAGGACTTCTAGTGTGTTAGTGGCATCACACAGAGCTCCTATATTTTCTTTGCAGAAGCACCCATAGGACTTCTAGTGTGTTAGTGGCATCACACAGAGCTCCTATATTTTCTTCTCAGCAGCACCCACAGGACTTCTAGTGTGTTAGTGGCATCACACAGAGCTCCTATATTTTCTTTGCAGAAGCACCCATAGGACTTCTAGTGTGTTAGTGGCATCACACAGAGCTCCTATATTTTCTTCTCAGCAGCACCCACAGGACTTCTAGTGTGTTAGTGGTATCACACAGAGCTCCTATATTTTCTTTGCAGAAGCACCCATAGGACTTCTAGTGTGTTAGTGGCATCACACAGAGCTCCTATATTTTCTTTGCAGAAGCACCCATAGGACTTCTAGTGTGTTAGTGGCATCACACAGAGCTCCTATATTTTCTTCTCAGCAGCACCCACAGGACTTCTAGTGTGTTAGTGGCATCACACAGAGCTCCTATATTTTCTTTGCAGAAGCACCCATAGGACTTCTAGTGTGTTAGTGGCATCACATAGAGCTCCTATATTTTCTTCTCAGCAGCACCCACAGGACTTCTAGTGTGTTAGTGGCATCACACAGAGCTCCTATATTTTCTTTGCAGAAGCACCCATAGGACTTCTAGTGTGTTAGTGGCATCACACAGAGCTCCTATATTTTCTTCTCAGCAGCACCCACAGGACTTCTAGTGTGTTAGTGGCATCACACAGAGCTCCTATATTTTCTTTGCAGAAGCACCTATAGGACTTCTAGTGTGTTAGTGGCATCACACAGAGCTCCTATATTTTCTTCTCAGCAGCACCCACAGGACTACCGACTACAATGGCTGGAAGACCGCCAAGGGGAGGCAGAGCGTGCAGAGCCAAGAACACAGGGCAGGCAGGCTCTGTTTCTAGTGGACGTGGCCATGGACGTGGTCGTGCATCGTCATCAGCACGTGGCCATGGGACACGCGCGTCTTTGTTTTCGGCAGCTGGACATGTGGAGCCGCATCATGCTGAAGGCTTGGTAGAATGGATGACCAAGCCCTCCTCATCCTCCTCATCCTCTCTCACCCAGGCTCAGGGTACTGGCAGAGCAGCTGCCAACGCGTACTCAATGGCATCATCAGCCACCCCTTCCCTAGACCCACCATGTCCTCCTGAGGAGTCCCCCGAACTCTTTGAGCACAGTGTTGGGTACATGCTCCAGGAGGATGCCCAACGATTCGAAGGCTCGGATGATGATACCCAGCTTGAGGAAGTCAGTAGTGTGCGTGCAGAGAGAGGGGATGCTGAAGGACAGCAATCTGGCAGTACTGTTCCACCAGCTGCAGCTTACTGCCAGGTTTGCTCTAGTGGTGAAGAGGGAGGGGATGATGAGGTCACTGACTCCACGTGGGTGCCTGAAGGGAGAGAGGATGGGGAGGAGGACGAGGAGGAGGAGGATGCGGCGTCACATGTCCAACGAGGCAGGATGCCCCCTGGAGGCCAGCTAGAGGCCAGCACAGCAACTGTACAACACCGCAGAGCTCCGCCTGTGCAGGGCGAATGCCTCTGCACGTTATCAGAAAAGTTCTTTGGTGTGGGCCTTTTTTGAGACGAGTGCATCAGATCGCACCACTGCTATTTGCAATATTTGTCTCAAGTGTATCTCGCGTGGCCAAAACATCAGCCGCTTGGGCACCACAAGCATGAGCAGACATATGTCGACCTGCCATGCAGCTCGTTGGCAGGCACACATAAAAGACCCACACCAAAGAACTAAGCGGACCTCTCCTTGCTCCTCATCAGCTGGGATCTCCATCCCCACTACATCTTCAGTCCTCTCTGAAAGCTGCTGTGAGAGGACTGAAGGTGTAGAATTAGGTGTGTCACAACCAAGTACTTGCAGTACACCGACGTCCGATTGTAGCAGGCAAATTTCCCTGCCCCAGCTGCTGGACCGTCGAAAGAAGTACACTCCCAAAATGAAAATAAATAAACCGCGCTAATAAAAAATAAAAATGGGAAAAAGATAAAATCCTAACCTAAAAGGCTGCTGCTAAAAGTGGGATACTCGCACATAAAGTCATACAAATGGATAAAGCTGCGCCAGTAAAAACTAAATACAAATAAATAAAGAACACAAATGACCAAATAATTACTGTATACAAAAAAAAAAAAAAAGGGGTAAAGTGCATAAAAAGCGTGACCATAAAAAACACACACAAATTCTGATAAATAAAGTCCAGTGAGGACCGCATTAGTCCAGATCATATGTCTTCTTTAGTACCCAAAACCTGGTTGCATGTAGTCGGCAGACTTGTACTTTGTAGCAAAATAAAACACCACTGTGACAGATCTAAAACAACACGCTGTGACATGCAAGAGTTCTGTGCGATCCCATCCACCTTTTGAATTTGGCGCTTACCAGATGGCTAAATAAAAAGAGCACTGCATATGGAGCCTGCAACTTCCCAGATAGAAAATGACTGATCGGGCCGATCGGATCAGGAACAACCGCTCAGAAGGAAAGAGGGACCTCCACAACCTCCGCTCCACTCAGGGACATCCAACTGATTAAATTGTATGCACGGATATGTCATAGACGTACACAGAGTGTATGAGAGGTTAGAAGCCAATAGACGCCGGCCTCCCAGCTTACCGTGCGGGTTATACCAGAGGCGCTCCCCCCGAAGTCAGCTGTGTCTCTTCACCCCTCCCCGTTCTCGGTTGCTGTCAGTCACAACACCCGGCTCTTCCTTCCTCTTCACAACCACAACAACATGGCGGAGCACGTCGGGAAGGCCTGGCAGGAGGGGGGGGGGGACGTCACACAAATAAGCACTCTCACGCAGCGCGTGCACACCTCCCTTTGGCCAAGTGCGCTGTGAACGCGCGGGCACGCCCCCTTTGTTTCACCTGCCCGCAGCGATTCGATCGACAGCCACAGAGAGAAGGCGTTGTAGTGGGTGTGTCGCATGTGGGTGGGGCTGGAGCGCTTCGAGCGACAGCCACAGAGAGAAGGCGTTGTAGTGGGTGTGTCGCGTGTGGGCGGGGCTGGAGCAACACGCTCCAGCCCCGCCCACACGCGACACACCCACTACAACGCCTTCTCTCTGTGGCTGTCGCTCGAAGCGCTGCGGGCAGGTGAAACAAAGGGGGCGTGCCCGCGCGTTCACAGCGCACTTGGCCAAAGGGAGGTGTGCACGCGCTGCGTGAGAGTGCTTGTTTGTGTGACGTCCCCCCCCCCCTCCTGCCAGGCCTTCCCGACGTGCTCCGCCATGTTGTTGTGGTTGTGAAGAGGAAGGAAGAGCCGGGTGTTGTGACTGACAGCAACCGAGAACGGGGAGGGGTGAAGAGACACAGCTGACTTCGGGGGGAGCGCCTCTGGTATAACCCGCACGGTAAGCTGGGAGGCCGGCGTCTATTGGCTTCTAACCTCTCATACACTCTGTGTACGTCTATGACATATCCGTGTATACAATTTAATCAGTTGGATGTCCCTGAGTGGAGCGGAGGTTGTGGAGGTCCCTCTTTCCTTCTGAGCGGTTGTTCCTGATCCGATTGGCCCGATCAGTCATTTTCTATCTGGGAAGTTGCAGGCTCCATATGCAGTGCTCTTTTTATTTAGCCATCTGGTAAGCGCCAAATTCAAAAGGTGGATGGGATCGCACAGAACTCTTGCATGTCACAGCGTGTTGTTTTAGATCTGTCACAGTGGTGTTTTATTTTGCTACAAAGTACAAGTCTGCCGACTACATGCAACCAGGTTTTGGGTACTAAAGAAGACATATGATCTGGACTAATGCGGTCCTCACTGGACTTTATTTATCAGAATTTGTGTGTGTTTTTTATGGTCACGCTTTTTATGCACTTTACCCCTTTTTTTTTTTGTATACAGTAATTATTTGGTCATTTGTGTTCTTTATTTATTTGTATTTAGTTTTTACTGGCGCAGCTTTATCCATTTGTAAGTACACTCCCAGCCATCCACATGCCCAGCGGTTGAATGCTAGCTTGGCTAAATTGCTAGCACTTCAACTGCTGCCTTTTCAGTTGGTAGACTCGGCCCCCTTCCGTGAGTTTGTTCAATGTGCGGTTCCTCAGTGGCAGGTTCCCAAACGCCACTTTTTCTCACGGAAGGCGATTCCGTCTCTCTACCGGCATGTGGAAGGCAATGTCCATGCCTCGCTGGACAGGGCAGTCAGCGGTAAGGTGCATATTACCGCTGACTCATGGTCCAGCAGGCATGGACAGGGACGTTACCTTTCTTTCACGGCCCATTGGGTCACTCTATTGGCAGCTGGGAGGGATGCAGGACAAGGTGCAGTAGTGTTGGAGGTTGTTCCGCCACCACGCCTCCAAAACGCTACTACTGCTACTGGTTGTGACACACCTCTCTCCTCCACCCCCTCCTTTTCTTCTTCCTCCAGTGCTCTGTCCTCGGAACCAGCGGTGCTCCGTAGGCGTACAAGGGGCTACGCAAGTACGCAGGCAAAAAGATGCCATGCCGTGCTTGCGCTGGTGTGTTTGGGGGACAGGAGCCACACTGGGCCAGAGGTTCTGGCAGCTCTGCAGGGGCAGGCCGAGAGGTGGTTGACGCCACGTCAGCTTAAGCCAGGAATGGTCGTTTCTGACAATGGCACCAACCTCCTCTCCGCCCTGCGACAGGGGCAGCTCACCCATGTGCCCTGTATGGCTCACGTCCTCAACCTGGTGGTGCAGCGGTTCTTGGGCAGGTTCCCAGGCTTACAGGATGTCCTGAGGCAGGCCAGGAAAGTCTGTGTGCATTTCCGCCGATCTTATAATGCCAGTGCTCGGCTGACTGAGCTGCAAAAGGAGCTGAACCTGCCCAAGAACCGCCTAATATGTGACATGCCCACCAGGTGGAACTCAACGTTGGCCATGCTGCAGCGACTGCACACGCAGCAGAGGGCCATCAATGAGTACCTTTGCGACTACGGCACCAGGACAGGGTCAGGGGAGCTTGTTTTTTTTTCCCCACGTCAGTGGAGCATGATCAGGGATGCATGCACTGTCCTCTCACCATTTGAGGAGGCCACGAGGATGGTGAGCAGTGACAGTGCATGCATCAGTGACACTGTACCTCTTGTCCACCTGTTGGAGCATACGCTGCGTGGGATAATGGACAGGGCACTTGAGGCAGAACAGAGGCAGGAAGAGGAGGACTTCCTTGCCTCTCAAGGCCCCCTTTATCCGGACAGTGTTCCTTCTGTCCCACCCATCACACAGGAAGAGGATGAGGATGAGGAGGAGGAGGAGGATTGTGTGAGCATGGAGGTGGAGCCTGGCACTCAGCATCAGCAGCAGCAGTCTTTTAGGGATGATGTACAGTCCCAACAAACCAGTGGACTTGTACGTGGCTGGGAGGAGGTGGCTGGCGATCATGTCATCCTCAGTGACCCAGAAGACTCCGGACCGAATGCCTCAGCTAACCTACGCTGCATGGCCTCCCTGATCCTGCAAAGCCTGCGGAAGGATCCTCGTGTTCTTCGGATCAAGGAGAGGGACCATTACTGGCTGGCCACTCTCCTTGATCCACGGTACAAGGGTAAGGTTGCGGACCTTATCTTGCCGTCGCAGAGGGAGCAGAGGATGAGACATCTCAGGGAGGCCTTGCAGAAAGGTCTGTGCAACGCGTTCCCAGAAACTGGGAGGTTACAAAACTCCTGGTCCTGGGCGACGAGTTGCTGAGGCTTCGGTCAGTAGCAGAAGGAGCGGTGGGGAAGGTGGACGTCTGACCGATGCGTTCAGACAATTTTTTAGTCCGCAGCCCCAAGGTATGATCGGTTCCAGCAACCATCGCCAGCGTCTGATATACATGGTGCAGGAATACCTTGGGGCAAGGTCAGACTTGGACACCTTTCCCACCGAAAATCCTCTGGCTTACTGGGTCCTGAGGATGGATCACTGGCCAGAGCTTGCACAGTATGCAATTGAGCTACTGGCCTGTCCTGCCTCCAGCGTTCTTTCCGAACGCACATTCAGTGCTGCTGGAGGATTTGTCACCGATCATAGGGTGCGCCTGTCCACCGACTCGGTTGATCGACTGACCTTCATCAAAATGAATCAGTCTTGGATCACCACCAGCTACCAGGCACCTGAAGCGGATATAACGGAATAATTTATAATGTCACATCCCTTCAAGACTGCCTATGCTGATGCTGAGTGACTGTCCTGTTATGTTCACTGACTATCCTCTTCCTCCTCCTCAATGATCCATGCCACCACACCAGTGCCTAAGGCACAATTTTTCAGCCCCTGTATAACAGGGGCGTGTACTTACAATTTTTTTAAAAATGCTTCGCAACACGTGTGACTGCTGTGCTCCAAGTACAGTATCTGTGAGGGGTTGCAGTGTTGTGGCACCAGCACCAGTGCCTAAGGCACAATTTTTCAGCCCCTGTTTAACAGGGGCGTGTAATTAAAATTTTAAAAAAAAAATGCTTCGCAACACGTGTGACTGCTGTGCTCCAAGTACAGTATCTGTGAGGGGTTGCAGTGTTGTGGCACCAGCACCAGTGCCTAAGGCACAATTTTTCAGCCCCTGTTTAACAGGGGCGTGTAATTACAATTTTTTAAAAAAATGCTTCGCAACACGTGTGACTGCTGTGCTCCAAGTACAGTATCTGTGAGGGGTTGCAGTGTTGTGGCACCAGCGCCTAAGGCACAATTTTTCAGCCCCTGTTTAACAGGGGCGTGTAATTACAATTTTTAAAAAAAATGCTTCGCAACACGTGTGACTGCTGTGCTCCAAGTACAGTATCTGTGAGGGGTTGCAGTGTTGTGGCACCAGCACCAGTGCCTAAGGCACAATTTTTCAGCCCCTGTTTAACAGGGGCGTGTAATTACAATTTTTTTAAAAAATGCTTCGCAAACACGTGTGACTGCTGTGCTCCAAGTACAGTATCTGTGAGGGGTTGCAGTGTTGTGGCACCAGCACCAGTGCCTAAGGCACAATTTTTCAGCCCCTGTTGGGGCGTGTAATTACAATTTTTAGGCAATGCTTTGCAACAGGTCTTATTGCTGTGCTAAGAGTACAGTATCTGTGAGGGGTTGCAGTGTTGTGGCACCAGCACCAATGTCTAAGGCACAATTTTTCAGCCCCTGTTTAACAGGGGCGTGTAATTACAAATCTTGATCTAATAGTTCACAGCAGGGCCCATTCCTGCGCCCACCAAGAGTAACTATGAGGGCCTACAGTCTTGTGGCAACACCGTCCACCACCACCACCACCGCCAAAGGCCCAATTTTTCTGCCCTGTTCATCAGGTGCTTGCAATTACAAATCTTGATCTAATAACTCACAGCAGGGCCCATTCCTGCGCCCCCCAAGAGTAACTGTGAGAGCTTACAGTCTTGTGGCAACACCGTCCACCACCACCACCACCGCCAAAGGCCCAATTTTTCTGCCCGGTTCAACAGGTGCATGCAAGTACAAATCTTGATCTATTAACTCACAGCAGGGCCCATTCCTGTGCCCACCAGTCTTGTGGCTACACCAACATCTAATAGGGCAAATTTCTGCAGAGTATACACGCCAGGCCCCTACTTTCAAACATCCAACTTACAAACGACTCCTACTTGCAAATGGAAAGAGAAAACAGGAAGTGAGAGGAAATCTACCCCTAGGAAGGGAAATTCTATCCTGTTAGATTTAATTTGGGAAAAAGGTATCTCCTCTCTACTGATGCTTTATCACCAATCCTTGTTTCAATTAAAACCCCACTTTTCCAAAAACATTTGTCATTGGGACGGAAAGTGAGGTGACATGTTCTGAACAGATGTGCAAAGACAGCAAATGTTACAGGGGTGATAACCCCTCCCTATGTTCTCCAAAAAGCTTAAAATAGATTTTTTTGGGATGGAGCTACACTTCATAATGTACCTGTTCAGATTCTACTTAAGAACAAACCTACAGTCCGTGTCTTGTTTGCACCACCTATATACTGCTGTTCAGAGTATATAGGGTTGTAGGTATAGGGTTTTATTTTGGGTGCGGGGTCCCCCTTAATATCCATACAAGACCCAAAGGGGCTGGGGTGGGGGGGGGGGTGATGGGGTAGCCATGCCATTTTTCTCAAGGATTTTCAGCCATATGGCGCCCAGGACAAGACATGACATTAAAGCCGCAAGTGGTTTTAAATGGCTTCTTTTTTTCCTTTACAAATGTCATTTTGTGCAAGGACAGTTCTAAACACGGGACACACATGCCACTTCACAGGCATACTTTAGACACCCCCAGGTACCATATTTAAAGGAAAATTTCACTTTTTTTTTCACTTTATGCATCATTAAAATGACTGCTCCCGAAAAAACGTTAGTTTTTAAAAGTTCTTTTTGCATTGATATATGTCCCCTGGGGCAGGACCCGGGTCCCCAAACCTGTTTTATGACATTAACATGCATATTGGCCGTTGTAATTAGCACTTTTGATTTCAAACGTTCGCGTCCATTATAACGTATAGGGTTCGAAAATTCGCGCAAACTTTCGGTCCGTTCGAAGGTTCTGGTTCGAACCGAACCCGGGGGTGTTCGGCTCATCCCTATTCTCTAGCATCAAGAAGCGAATCTTACGGCATTGCCTACTGGCCGCATGTGTTGCCATCTCTAGGCATTGAAAGTCCACAATCTCTCCTCGTATTCTCGAAAGGGCCCGAATACTCAGTGACATAATGGCACTGGAGAGACTCTGGCGGCAGAAGATGGCACAGATCCTGAGTCCACCCGTACTATTTGGACTTGATGGAGGGCCTGTGCAACCATCACATCTAAAAATTGGTAAGCTGCAGTATAGTAAATGTTTGTTTTTGGGTTTAATACTGCTTTAACTAATTCCCCACTTTCCTTCTATAAATGCAAGAATACGTACAGCACTGTGGATCCAGGTGACCAGTGGAGGAAGCAGTGGCGGTCCATAAGGGCACACAGGCGCCTTCCCCTCTCTCCTGCCACCCCCTCTAGAACCAATAGATCGTTTCATGCATTGCATGAATCTATCTATAGCCGCCGCTGGCACCCCCTATTCAGGCTCCCAGCCCATTTTTGGGTGCAGGGTGCCTGAATTACAGCGGCGGGGGGGTGTTTTTGAAGCACCTGATTAGAGCCATAGGCTCTAATAGGCATAAAAAAAGGTGATCTGCGAGCTCCATGTTGGGCGCTCGCAGGTCACTCAGCTGTGTTAGAAAAGCAAATGAATATTCGCTTTCCTAACTCTGAACCGCTTCTCCGCCAATCAGGTGCTGGGATCTGTTACCCGTCACCTGATTGGCTGAAACAACAGGCAATCATAGCAGAGGACAGGAAGAGAGGATGAGAGAAGACATCGAAGAGCTGTCCCACTGATTCAGCTTAGCTGACATCAATGCCATCTTCTTCTTTTTCATGTAGAGCTGTTGGACTGTGACAAATTGGACAGTGCAGTTTCATTCAACACAGCACAGTATCATCTGCATCCTACACACAGTCATCTTAGACTCTAACCAAACCCCTTTAAGCCATGCTCAATAATTAAGCGGAGTTTAAACCCCGTCCATTTTCCAGCTCTGTGTGGCGCATATTTTTTAATTAGCCACTCCCACAATTTATCCTTTATGTATACCCTAGCCTCTTTGTATACCTTAGCCTCTCTGTATAGGGATGGGACCAGGGGTGGGGCTGAAGGAGGGACCAGGGGTGGGGCTGAAGGGGGCCCCCGTCAGGTAGGCTGTACGGGCCCCATGATTTCTATCAGTGGCCCTGGGCACAGTGGCTGCGTTTGATGGGCACAGTGGCGGCAATTGATGGGCACAGTGGCTGCATTTTATGGGGCACAGTGGCTGCATTTGATGGCACAGTGGCTGCGTTTTATGGCACAGTGGCGGCAATTGATGGGCACAGTGGCTGCGTTTGATGGCGCAGTGGCTGCGATTGATGGGCACAGTGGCTGCGATTGATGGTACAGTGAGGCTGCAATTGATGTTTTTTTTTCAGTTTGTTTGCACCCCCCCCCAAAAATTTTAAGCAACAGCCGCCACTGGGAGGAAGGATCCTCATTCATGGGATCTATTTCAACAGAGTGTTAAAAAATGGGACATATTTACCTATGAAATCTGTACAAATGCAGAGGAAGATGAGCATTATAAAGAAATCAAACACTGGGTGGCAAATAAGTAATTTTATTGGCACTGAAACTAATGCATCTGTGAGACAAATTTGACACTTAAAGGATAACTCCAAAAATATAGCAAGAAAAAAACAGCACATACAACTGCTACGAGGTGGTATCTAAAGATTGTGTGACTAGTTTTGCAACACTCCAAAAGCTGGAGCATCAACCCCCAAATATAGCAAAAAAAATTATGCCAAAAGACATTGTCCTGTGTATATCAAAAGCTGTGCAATTGGTGCTATTGACCACACGCGCTACCACGTCTGCTATTTCATCATGAACAGCAAGTTAGAACAAATGTGAGTTTCTCGCTGGAAACAACATGATCTCACCTCGGCACCCACCCTCTTCGCCAGATTTGGCTCTTGCAAACTTCATCCTCTTCCTGAAGATGAAGATCCAGCTCAAAGGTTGCCGTTTTGACACCATTGTAAAGATCCAGCGTGAATTACAGAAGGTCCTTGAAACACTTTGAAAAGAAGACTTCCAGGACACATTCCAGAAGTGTCAGAAACGCTGGGAACGCTGTCTTGCTGTGCAAGGGGACTATTTTGGAAGGTGATAGTGTGTAAATGTAGATAAATAAAGTACTTTCTTGTAAACGAAGCTACAGTGCCTTGAAAAAGTATTCACAGCCCTTAAAATTTTCCACATTTTGTCATGTTACAACCAAAAGTAAATTTATTTTTTGGGGATTTTATGTGATAGACCAACACAAAGTGGCACATAATTGTGAAATGGAAGGAAGGAAAAATATAAATGGTTTTCAACATTTTTTACAATTTTTTTTTTTTAAACATCTGAAAAGTGTGACATGCATTTGTATTCAGCCCCCTTTACTCTGATAGCCCAAACTAAAATCTAGTGGAACCAGTTGCCTTCAGAAGTTACCTAATTAGTAAATAGAGTCCACTTGTGTGTAATATCCCAAGCTTTGAACATCTCACGGAGCACCGTTCAATCTATCATCCAAAAATGGAATAAGTATGGCACAACTGCAAACCTACCAAGACATTGCTGTCCACCTAAACTGACAGGCTGGGCAAGGAATACATTAATCAGAGAAGATGCCAAGAGGCCCATGATATACACAGCTCAAGTGGGAGAATCTGTCCACAGGACAACTATTAGTCCTCTACTAATCTGCCCTTTATGGAAGAGTGGCAAGAAGAAAGCCATTGTTGAAAGAAAGCCATAAAAAGTCAAATTTGCAGTTTGCGAGAAGCCATGTGGGGGACACAGCAAACATGTGGAAGAAGGTGATCTGGTCAGATGAGACCAAAATTGTATGTGTGGCAAAAAAATAACATTAATCACCCTTAACAAACCATCTCCACCGTGAAACATGGTGGTGGCAGCATCATGGTATGGGAATGCCTTTCTTCAGCAGGGACAGGGAAGCTGGTCAGAGTTGATGGGAAGATGGATGGAGCCAAATACAGGACAATCTTATAGGAAAACCTGTTAGTGTCTGCAAGAGACTTGAGACTGGGGCAGAGGTTCCCCTTCCAGCAGGACAACAACCTTAAACGTACAGCCAGCGCTACAATGGAATGGTTTAGATCAGGCATGTCCAAAGTCCAGCCCACGGGCCAATCGTGGCCTGCGTTCCGGTTTCGAATGGCCTGTCTGATAATTTGGACCTGTATATCTTTTGTGGCCCCCAAAGAAATCCCTGAGCACCGGGGGCCACAAAAGATATACATGCTGGCTGCCTTGGAGGGGACAGCGAGGAGGTGGGATCAGTGCCGTACATACAGGTGAATTTCCTGTTTGCACGGCAGCCTCTGTAATAGGAAGTCCCGCCATTGGATGACTGTTCTGTCCATCATAGGAGGCGGGACTTTGTATTAAAAAGGCCGCCGAGAAAACAGATTCTCCTCTATGTAATCTGTTGGCGCTCGTCCCGCCCCCTCCCTGTCCCATCCCAGGCTGCAGATGGGCATCAGTCAGGATGCACTGATGTCAATGGTGAGTCTGCATTCATGGTAATTGGGGTGCTGCATTCCTGGCAATGGGGGTGCTGCATTCCTGGCAATGGAGGTGCTACATTCCTGGCAACAGTGGGTCTGCATTCATGGCAATAGTGGGTCTGCATTCATAGCAACGGTGGGTCTGCATTCATACGGTGGGTCTGCAGATGGGCACTGATTAGGCTGCATTCATGAGCACTGACTCTTATTTTGCTTCACAGTTCTTTACTTAACTTCTTGCCGACCGCCCACTGTCAATTGACGCGGAGCGATGCGGCTCTTGTGGCGGGACACCGTCATATGACGGCGCTACCACTTTGCCCACCAGGGGGCGCGTGCCCGCCGCGTCACTGGGGACCCGATGCGCGTGCCTGGTGGCTGCGATGTCCGCCGGGCACCCACGATTGCCCAGTAACTGAGCAGGACGTGGATCTGTGTATGTAAACACACAGATCCACGTCCTGTCACTGGAGAGGAGACCAACGGTGTGTCCCTTGTACATAGGGACACCGATCGGTCCCCTCCCCCAGTCAGTCCCCTCCCCCCACAGTTAGAATCACTAACATAGGGAACATATTAACCCCTGCAGCGCCCCCTAGTGTTAACCCCTTTCCTGCCAGTCACATTTATACAGTAATCAATTCATTTTTATAGCACGGATCGCTGTATAAATTTGAATGGTCCCAAAAATGTGTCAAAAGTGTCCAATATGTCCGCCGCAATGTCGCAGTCACGATAAAAATCGCAGATCGCCGCCATTACTAGTAAAAAAAAAATAATAATAAAAATGTCATAAATCTATCCCCTATTTTGTAGACGCTATAACTTTTGCGCAAACCAATCAATATACGCTTTATGTGATTTTTTTTTTACCAAAAATATGTAGAAGAATACGTATCGGCCTAAACTGAGGAAAAAATTTGTTAAAAAAAAAAATTGGATATTTATTATAATAAAAAGTAAAAAATAGTATGTTTTTTCAAACTTGTCCCTCTTCTTTTGTTTATAGCGCAAGAAATAAAAACCGCAGAGGTGATCAAATACCACCAAAATAAAGCTATATCTGTGGGGAAAAAATTATAAAAATTTTATTTGGGTACAGCGTTGCATGACCGCGCAATTGTCATTCAAAATGCGACAGCGCTGAAAGCTGAAAAATGGCTTGGTCAGGAAGGAGGTGTTCGTGCCTGGTAGGCAAGTGGTTAAAATTTAATTTGTGAAGGTGCGTGTTATACGCCAACAAATATGTTATAGCCAAATAACACGCCCAAGCTCATCTCTTCAGCACACACAGCCACAAAGGCAAGAGAATTCTTGTCGGGCAGTGTATTAGTGCTCGGACGAACACACTTAGACCGAATTTTAATCGTTCAAAGAATGTCAGGCAAAATGGTCGGTCCTCATGCACGTTCACGTCATCAAATCTGGCCCTCTTTCAAAAAAGTTTGGACACCCCTGGTTTAGATCGAAGCATCTTGATGTGTTAGAATTGCCCAGTCAAAGTCCAGACCTAAATCCAATTGAGAATCTGTGGCAAGACTTGAAAATTGCTGTTCACAGACACTCTCCATCCAATCTGACAGAGCTTGAGCTATTTTGCAAAAAAGAATGGGCAAAAATGTCACTCTCTAGATTTGCAAAGCTGGTAGAGACATCCCCAAAAAGACTTGCAGCTGTAATTGCAATAAAAGGTAGTTCTAGTATTGACTCAGGGGGGCTGAATACAAATGCACACACACACTTTTCACATATTTATTTGTAAAAAAATGAAAATCATTTATCATTTCCCTTCCACTTCACAATTATGTGCCACTTTGTGTTGGTCAATCACATAAAATCCCAATTAAATACAGTAATGTTTTTGGTTTTTACATGACAAAATGTGGAAAATGTAAAGGGGTGTGAATACTTATTCAAGGTGCTGTAGTCTCAAAACTTTTTGATACCACCTCGTAGATACGCTATATTGTAATTTAATATTATTTAAAATTACCTTTTTTTTTCAATCTGCAGCCACTGTAATTTTCTGTAAAATTCAATGCAATATGGCAACCTGGAGGTGTTCTGTACACCATCAGTATAAGCCAAAGAAGTGCCATTTTCTGCTTGTGTGATTGGAATTTCAGTTTTGGTGAGATACTCCCCAAGAGTTAAATACTTCTAAAGAAATGGCAGCACTGCATCTTTTTTCATTAGAACACCGAGAGTGCATTATAATGAACCAGACCCTCCTTTTCAGAATAAATCTGCAAAGCACATGGTGAAACAAACAGCTTTTTTTTATCAGCGGAGAAAAAGATATGCGTCCGCAACAATGTTTGTTAAAATCCACTTTAACTTTCAGTTTCTGTATTACACCTGTGTTTTTAATATCTTGAAATATAGGATTGACATGCCTATATTAATTCTGTACAACTGACATAGAAAGTAAAAAGGGTGACGTGATGTACATTAAATAAAGATGTGGCATTAAAGAAAGGGTATAGAGTAAATTACACATATACGCCAAGCAATACCATCACTCCTTGGCAAGGAGAGTCCTTCAGGAATGAGCCAGTGTCCTGACATGAGAAGTCATGGTGTTAACTGGCTATTTGTCCTGAAACTATTTAAAGTAATGTGGATTTGTGCAGTCCCTCATATATTTTCCATATGTTTAACATATTGTAAATGTCCACAGAGTACAGCTCTTTTGCTGTCCCCTCCCTGTCTTGATATTTACCGCACTGACAAGTCTGAATAATAACCCATTTTGTGAGCCCTCCCAATGCCCCTTCGCTCCCCAGAGCTTTCAGCCCTCATCTTTATTCATGAATTCACTCCAAGCGTGACCTCTGTGTTTTTCCAAGCCATGTCTATTTCCCGGGAGGAAGTTGGGGCCTTTTAAAAAATGGGAAAAGCTCCTTCTTGCACAGAATTGATTGAATGAAGTCTAATATAAATGCCCCTCTTGGTGCACAGATTATAAGAGACAACTTTATATGTTAACCCTTTGCATATTTAAGAGATTGAAAGGTCTAAAATGCCTAAATTGAAAGTTGCTTTATGTAAGTGTGCTGAGGATGTACTGTAGTATTAGTTCATGTTTACGCACAGGAAAAGTTTGTTCCTTTGCTGTGCATCCTGGTTGTTGGCATATGTCAGCAGCAGAAACAGCAGGGGTTTTACCCACTGCTGAGTGTAAATCTGACAAGCTGACTGTTGGCTGTCAGGTGGAAGTGATCGGACAGCTATACCCTCCACAGACAACCCCGCCATGTTTCCCAGGCTCTGCGACCCGCCTATGGACCCGTAAATGGCATGGTGGGTACCAATATATAGAGGGGAGGGAGAGCAGCACATGTCCATGTAATGATCTCCCCTACCGAGTAAAAACCCAGAAGTGACATGCATTACATCACTTCCAGGTTCCTGTCACTTTCCCGTGCTGCTGTGTGAAAGAAGCTAATAAACTATTGCAACTCCCTTCTCATTGGCCTGCTTCTCCATTGGCTATCCCCTCTTCAGTCTAGCATGAATGCTGCTGCCAGATTTATCCACCTTACCAACCGCTCAGTGTCTGCCAACCCTCTGCTCCAATCCCTACACTTGCTCCCTATCACCCAGCGAATTAAATTCAAAATACTAACCACAGGATACAAAGTCATTCACAACTCTGTCCCGAGCTACATCACCAATCTTGTCTCCAAACATCACCTAAATCGTCCTCTCTGCTCTTCTCAAGACCTCCTACTCTCAAGCTCTCTCATCTCCTCCTCCCATGCTTGTCTCCAGGATTTCTCCAGAGCCTTTCCCATCCTCTGGAACTTGCTACCTCCACTGGTCCGGCTATCCCCTACTCTTGTACATTGTACCTTCAGGCGATCCCTGAAAACTCATCTCTTCAGGAAAGCCTATCATGTCTCCAACTAATCTTTTACCACTTCCATCAGCTTATTCCCCACAGTTACAACCTTTTGTACCACCTGCCCCACCCTATTAGATTGTAAACTCTTCTGAGCAGGGCCCTCTTAATCCTCTTGTATTTTATTGTATTATAACTGTATTGTCTCCGTTTTATATTGTTAAGCACTGCGTAAACTGTTGGCGCTATATAAATCCTGTATAATAGTAATAATAATAAACCACGATCTGCACTCAATTAGCTTCAATGGAGAGCAGAAGACATGAGATTACAGGCTGGTCTCTCCTCACCTCCCTCTTCTCTTCTTGACCCCATCCACGATCTGCCGTCAGTCATAGCAGGGGCCCAGCTCAAGGTACATGCTCTCCAGCTGGAGCTGGTGTGGGTGCTAGAGAAGCTACAACAAGGCAGCAAGTTCATTAAGTTCATTAAGAGGAGGTGAAAGTGGAGTATGGGGGAATGAGGGGGGAGGGGGGATGTGGACAGACTGAGAACATTCTACAGTCCAGGACAGAGGGCTGGGGGACTTCTACACATTGAGGGGGACTGAGACTTCCCTGGACTCCCCCTGTATTGGCGACATCCCATGTGTGGGGGAGGGCCAGGAGCTAGCATGGAGGGGGGGAGGGATGAGTTCTGGACTGGCTGGGACTTGTAATGTTACATAGTAGGTGAGGTTGAAAAAAGTCCATCAAGTCCAACCTATGTGTGTGATTATAGGTCAGTATTACATTGTATATCCCTGTATATTGTGATCGTTCAAGTGCTTATCTAATAGTTTTTTTGAAACTATGGATGCCCCACGCTAAAACCACCACCTGTGGAAGGGAATTCCACATCCTTGCCGCTCTTACAGTAAAGAACCCTCTACACAGTTTTAAGGTTAAACCACTTTTCTTCTAATTTTAGTGAATGGTCACGTGTCTTATAAAACTTCCTTCTGCAAAAAAGTTTTATCCCTATTGTGGGTTCACCAGTATGGTATTTATAAATTTAAATCATATCCCCATTCAAGTGTCTCTTCTCCAGAGAGAATAAGTTCAGTGCTCGCAACCTTTCCTCATAACTAATATCCTCCAGACCCTTTATTAGCTTTGTTGCCCTTCTTTGTACTCGGTCCATTTCAAGTACAATGTGCAGGCAGCAGGGGGGCCCCTGTGTGACATGGCATAGTGTCAGGGTCATAATGGCAACCCCGTCCATGCTCCAAGTGACCGTGTGGGCTCCCTGTCACATTCAGTTTTATACCTGGACAGGTGGGGTGGTGGGGGAAGTATATACAAAACTGAGCCCCTGTATTTTCCCCCCTGCAGCCACTGAAAGCCTGCTTCTTCTCCCCCTTCCACCAGCATTCAGATGCTGCAGGGGGAGAATACAGGGGATCGGTTCTTGTACATGGCACACCTGCCCTTCGCTCCTCTTGCCCAGGTTCATTGAAAACTACAAGCCGTCTGCCGCAATGGAAGACGGTAGTTGTAGTTCATTCATTTACAGAATAATAACGCTACTGTGTGGTCAGAGCCCCATACAGCCACCCTGTTTTAAAATTGCAACAGTGGATGTGGGAAGAAGAACCCCCATCTGCTGTCAGAGTGGAAGGAGTGTGGGGACTGCTGGGAGCATGTTATACAATACACCCTAAATATGGGTATAACATGTAACATGCTCCCAAAGGTGACCTTATTCTTTAAATGTCATTATGGAGTGTGAATACAATCTTTATGGAATTTCACAACAGGGGGTGTTCCAGCAAAGTGTGTGATGGGCATATAGTACAATTTTCATGATGTTCCTGTTCTCTAACAAACATCATATGTGCAGTAGAAGTTCATTAAGGGAGGCTCTGCCAAAATCACAGGGTCCTGATGACATAGAATGCTCTTTAAACAGAAAGTACAGTGTATTTCTAGTGGGACATTCTTTAGCTTCTGCACCACCCTTTGATGAACCACAACAATTTTTACTATTTAGCTATGGGACTATTGATTTAGCAATAACTTCATACTTACTTATGACACTGGAGTAATATACATATCATTTTTGGGGACAAACTGATTTCTTTTGTTACTGGTGATTTATGAATTTTATTTTTCAAATTTTAAAAAGACATGCAAACTTAATAGTTTTTTTTTTTCTAGTTGACCGATGTTAATTTTAAAACAGCAGTAATTAGCACAGAAGAAAACATTTACTTTTATTCATTTCATTTTTGGTACAAAGCATAGTTGGGTTTTCACAAATGAAATGAATATTTTATTATTGTAAGGAGACTGCTTATAGGGGTACCAGAGTATTATGGATTGGCAGCAAAGTTGCTATAAAAACAAATATTTCTGATGAAAAAAAAATTGTGTAGAAAACATCAAAAAGTCCATATATAACAAGGTGCATAAGGTATTGGGATAGACCTAGTGCTATAGGGTCCAAGAGATATTCAGTCTATAGGCAGCCAGCTATCAGCAGAGAAGACTCTGAAAACAGATACAAGAGAAGAGAAGCTGCACCAATCTGAGTGTAGTATTAAAAATCAAATGGTTTAATGAGTGGTAATAAACTCACAAAACAGTGGAGGATAAGGCACATTGTGAGAAGTAAACTTCACTGAACAAAGCCCGTCATTGACACACCTCCTATCTCCTCCCCAATGACGGTGTGACAGCTCGCCCCGTGCCTCCCCTCCAGCCTTGGAACTTTGGAAACCATCAGCGTGGCCAGGACTGGTTACCACATGGATTGCAGTGATCCAGATGGGCATTGTTCAGCTGGGCTTACTATTTAAAATGTGCCACTATTTTGTGAGTTTATTACCACTCATTAAACCTGTTGATTTTTAATGCTACACTCAGATTGGCACCACTTCTCTTCTCTTATATTTAATTATTGTGTATTTTTATTAGTAGTAGTAGTTGTAGTATTATTGTGCATTATTTTTAATGTAACAATACAGAAAAAGAACACAACAAATGAAAAAAAAATATCATATGAATGGTAATGATAAATACAAAAAATCAATAAAATCAGCTACAAAATTAATTTTATTGTATTATAACTGTATTGTCTAATACAGCTAAAGCTAAATGGAGAAAGAGAGGAAGAAGTTGACTGAGGACTGATATCACCCACCTTACTGGTATAAATTTGGATGCTGGAGCCAGGGCCAGCACTACCTATAGGCAAGGTAGGCAGCGCCGGCCTGCATGTATTTTTGGGGCCTAAGGCAGCTGGGCTGCTCCTCGGGCTGGCGCTGCTCACCCAGCTTCTCCACAGCCATCCTCCCGCTGATCCTGGCTCTTCTTTATTCACCAGCCTTGACATCAGACAGTGCACCAGACTGCTGTAGGCAGAAGACCTGCTCTTGTCAATTTTATGACCTCCTGCCTGGGCCAGGTAATCATGCTGCTGGGATTCTAACTTTGGGCAAAGGGAAGAGCAGCTCTCAGACTCTACAGACATGGTTCAAAGGTTGCTCCAAGGCTCAGGCAAACAAGCTGCAGGCATCCTCACAATTGGAAAACAAGCTCAATTAACCCTGGAGAGACGATGTGACAATGACCAGTTTGTGAACATCTTGGTATCCAGTACACAATCTCCAGTTTCCTTGATGTCACCTGACCTGTGAAAGGGGCTGAAGGAGACCCCATCGGCCTGATGTCAGCACAGGTGTTTCTGCAGCCGCAGATACCAGGGCCTGGTCCGCTGCCTGCAGATAAAGTGAGTTGCATATATTACCCTAGCCTGTCTATATACTACCCTAGCCTGTCTATTTACAACCCTAGCCTGTCTTTATACTACCCTGTCCATATACTACCCTAGCCTGTCCATATACTACCCTAGCCTGTCTATATACTTCCCTAATGTCAGAAACCATGAATCAGACCGAAACAAAAGTACAGTTAAATCACACTTGTTTTAATAATAAAAGTAAATCGAACAAACGTAGTCATAACATAGCCAAAGTTCGGTAACCAGAACGGATACTCAGATGAGCCAGAATGTCAGGAAGCCGGGGAAGAGCGTAGTGGAACAGCAAGCAGGATCTGGAGCCAGATAAATGTCAGTCAACCAAGTCTTTAACAGGAACGCAGGAGATAGTCTCTGTAATGTTGACCAAGGAGAAGGCAGAGATCATCTGGGCTGGACGGCTTAAGTAGGCAGGACTGACGAGCAGGATGTCAACAGGTGAGTTACTGTGGAGAGATAGGAGCTGGCAATTAGCCGACAGCTGAGCGGCCAGCTCAGAGAAGGAAGGGCTGAGCCCAGCCCTGACACCTAGTCTGTCCATATACTACCCTAGCCTGTCTTTGTACTACCCTAGCTTGTCCATGTACTACCCTAGCTTGTCCATGTACTACCCTAGCCTGTCTATATATTAACATAGCCTGTACATATACTACACTATCCTGTTAATATATTACCCTAGCCTGCCTATTTACTACCCTAGCCTGTCCATATACTACCCTAGCCTGTTTATATACTACCCTAGCCTGTGTATATACTACCCTAGCGTGTCCATATACTACCCTAGCTTGTCCATATACTACCCTAGCCTGTCTATTAACTACCCTAGCCTGTCCATATACTACCCTAGTCTGTCTATATACTACCCTAGCCTGTCTATATACTACCCTAGCCTGTTCATATACTACTCTAGCCTGCCCATAAACTACCCTAGCCTGTCCATATACTATTTTAGCCTGTCTATATACTACCCTAACCTGTTTATATAATACCCTAGCCTGTCTATTTGCTACCCTAGCCTGTCCATATACTAGCCAAGCCTGTCCATATACTACCGTGGCCTGTCTATATACTACCCTAGCCTGTCTATATACTACACTAGCCTGTCTATTTATTACCCTAGCATGTCTATATACTATCCTAGCCTGTCTATATACTACCCTAGCCTGTCCATATACCTGCGGACCATGGCTGGTTTGAGGAAGCGAGCTGGTGCCGCCACTATTTGTCTTCACACCGGGTCAAGAGGCGCAGGTGCGGGCATGCGGACCACGGCTGAAGAAATAGGTTGAGAGGTGCCACAAAAATCTCCACCCCGCCACCTCCCCCTCATACATGGGCAGGGCAAATGGGGTCAGGGGCGGAACCAATTGGGAGTGGGGGGCAGTAAAATTAGGGTTTGCCTAGGGTGTTGTAAATACTTGCACCAGCCCTGGCTGGAGTTAACATTCCTTAGCAAAACACACTTCATAGTAAAGTCATCATTTGTATTCTGTATCCTGTTAACACATATGCATGCACATCACTGGTGCATAGTAAATATAGTAAGGATACAATATGGGCGACTACTCACGATAGGTGCATTGGCATATCCATGTAATACACCAGGCTCAATGCTTATATAAAATATACTGTACTGTGGTGCTGACTGTATAATGTTATAATGTTTGTCTAAGGGGCATTATTTAAAAATGGTGTGATGTGTATATATATATATATATATATATATATATATATATATATATATATATACGCACACATTTATGTACTGTGAACTTCTTGTATTTGTCATGTTTATGTCATCCCTGCCACAGAAATAATGGTAAGAAAGGACAATACAATTTATTTCTGTTATTGGTTGGACAAGATAACAGATTTCACGATCCTTCAGCCTCAACACTATGAGCATCATTTGGACAGGACCATTTTTTAGTTGTCTGCATCTTTTCCTTCTGACCATTGATTTTCTCATTCAGACAGATGAACGATAGCCATGATCCACCAGGAGATGAATAGTTACAGATAAAAACACATTAGAGCTCACTACAGTTTTTTTAAAGTGCTCTGCAAATTATTGACACAGATTCTACAAGATACTAGCCAATGTTTAAGTGTCCTGAATCTCTTGGAGTAAAATAATTACTCTCCATTCATCTGCTTTTTGTCTGTTTGTGTAAGCCTAATACATTTTCATTTGCTCTGATGACGATGATATAAACAATATTCACACTTGTGAGCAGATGACTGAATTTAAAGGAACAATGATATGTATGAATATAGTGACATATATATATATACAGTGTATTTAACATTTCAAATAGCCAGGGTATTT
Organism: Lithobates sylvaticus; assembly: GCA_028564925.1. Taxonomy (NCBI): domain Eukaryota; kingdom Metazoa; phylum Chordata; class Amphibia; order Anura; family Ranidae; genus Lithobates; species Lithobates sylvaticus. The sequence continues at coordinate 494,854,160 of CM053027.1, read as the reverse complement.
GAAATTATACCACCTGAAAAAAACAGGGGTAATCTCAGTCTTAATGACCTCAATAATTATTATTAATTAATAATAATAATAATAATAATTTTTATTCAGGATTTATAAAGTGCCAACAGTTTTGCAGCGCTTTACAACATGGGAGAAGACCGTACAGTTACAATACAATTCAATACAGGATAAGTGGGCCCTGCTCGTTAGAGTTTACAATATGGCAATATACTTTATCCTATTTGACAGTATTATTTCAAATTTAATAACAGATTAGTTTAAAGAGCGTGTATTGTGTGTTGTAAATATTATTTTGATTTGAATAGCTGATTAGCAGATTTAGAGTTGAATAGCTGATTAGCAAATTATAGTCAAAGCTGACTAAGTGGATGTAAAGACCTTAAAGACCTTACATAAACACCTTCCTAGCAAACTAAACATCATCTAGCATCCTGATACACATCCAAAACTCCATAAAGTCTGTAGCCCTTGGATACAATACCCCTTGCCAACCCTTAAAGGATAAGTTCACCTTTGGCAACATGTTACATGCCTGGCGAGGAAGTCACAAAATAAGGACGATTAGCCAGAAGGAATCCATGTGGATTTATTCTATGCGCACACTGGTTCCAGAAGGGTTAAATGTAGAGTTCGATTTAAATTGCTTTCTAAGCAATTTTTAGATACATAGAGACTCACATATAGGAATTTTACTGCTCCAAGATTTTAGTGTAATGTAAACATAAATATAGTTTTATTTAGATGGTGCAGAGTATTTATATATGTTTTTGATACGTTCTTAGACATTTTAATACAATATTTTTATGTGTTTTTATGTTTGTATCCACTACATCTGTATGGTTGTACAGACTGTATATTCATTGATGAGGCCTGTAGGACATTTTCGGTATCCAGTACCGTATTTAATAAGCAGAGGTGGATAAAACAATTGTACTGATATGAGCTATACGGACATCCCACATACAGTTGGATGTAATATTAAATTGAAGTATATTTCAGACCACCAAGGAGTGGACACATTCATAATTTTAAAATATTTTTAATATATTTAAACAAAAAAAATTTTTAGTCACCCACATCACATGACATAGAATTGACATAGTAGGATATGCCCTTGTTTTTAGGGGACGGAATCTATATTTTAATTAATATTTTTTATAGATATTCTCTTGTTTATTTATTTTTTAAATAATTTTGTGTCTGAATATTTCCACAATCCCAGAGCCATTGGGTGTAGTGGATTGTTGATATTACAGCAATAATGGATGGGGCAATTAATGACGGGGTCAAATTATTGCACATCAACACATACAGGAATTTAGAGGATGGTGAAGATATGTACATACCCATATCTGCAGATGATTATTGAATGTACTGACAGACCTATAGGCCAAACCCAGCTTCCGTTGATACATATTGTGTTAGACTTGACATCTCTAACACATATGTATGTATAGGGATTTAGTTATTTTCTGTCTCAATAGGTCACATGAGGGCTATGTCATGACAATCTCTTAATTGCCAGTGACTGTTCCCCATGGACCAGAATAATATTAAAAACACATGATCCCTTAGGATATTTTAGTTTTTGGGCTGCCCTTGCTACTGCTATTCAGCGCCACCGAGAAATGGTCCTGGTAATGGTTGTAGGTGCTGCATCGAATTAGATCCCATTTAATCAATTGGGCAGAGTGCTCATTTAACCTTGTGTGTCTGCATAGACACAGGAGATAATCCCGAACTACACAATACAACAAACATCACGGATAAGCCCAGCCATTAGATCCGCCCTATAGAGCGGAATAAGTGCAGGAAGTCCACAGGAAAATGGCCGCGCTTTGTTTACACACGCGGACCACGGCAAAATGGCCGCTAGACAACTTCCGGTTGTCATATATAAAAGACAACCAAACAACCAATCAGCATCCCCTGAAGAAGTCACGAGGTCACGTGACGTAATGCATAGGGATTGGTCAGGATACCGGAAGTGTTTGACGCAGAGACCGCACACATTCATCCAGCTGCTGTTTTTAATGTAAGCATTTACTTTTGTTCTATTAAAACGTATTTTGACATACTTCACGATCGGGTCCCCTCTCTCCATTTTTTCTCATTTTTTGATTGATTCACTCCCCACGGAGGGGGAGCCATAACATTGCTGTGGGGAAGTGGAGACTCCGATCTGGTAGCGTTTGATCCGTAAAGCTGAATGCACTGAGAGCCATACTGGGGATTGGAGAGCTGGAGATTGCCACAGGAGTATCTATAAAGGCTGATTTTAATCGTAAGAGAGGTGAGAGGCTAGAGAGCACTATTGTTGGATAGACCCTCACCACCCAGCACCCCCCACGTGTGGAAAACAGAATGAAAAAGCATATTTTGTCTGCATCATAGAGACTATTTTAAGTTGTGTCACTTTTATCACACCACTTCCACTCTGAACCACTTTATGGACTGATTTTTCACTGATTGATTGATTCATTGTCTATGCTCCCACTTGTTTATGGTTTTTTATGATCAGAGATATATGGCTTTTTTATGATCAGAGATATATGGCTTTTATATGTCACTTTTATATGTCACTTTTATTCACTGATATGTTTCTAGAGTGATTGTATATATATTTTTAGTGTTTACATATTATTGATTTATCTATTTATCACTGTATGCACTTAAAAGGATTTATTCACTGCACTTGACTAACAGCCGGGTCACGATTCAGTGACCACTGTTGGTTTTTGATTATTTCGTGATTATTTATTTATTTTGTTGCAGTTACAGAGCACTTTAACACTAGATGCACTTTAGCGCAAAAACACTGCCTATTTATTTTTGATTCACGAGTTAGTGTTGACTCTTAGTTTTTGCAGCTTTTTTAGGACTTGTTCCATATTTTGTATTTGCAACCTCCACCATTTTAGATCACGTTTATTTATTACTCCATCTATATATTCAACATCTAGTTTTTAAACCAGCGCAAAGGACACTCACATTCATGTTACATGCTCTACCCGTTTATAAAGTTGGGTCTTTATATGAGGCAACGACTATTATAGTACATATGTCTCCATCCCTATTACTTGAAACGGAAGGGGAAATGGGGGAAAAGGGGATAATGGGACTTTATATGAAACACATCACTGGGGTAGAATGAATCAATCAATATTAGTAAATACAATATTTATTAGTACAGATGAGCATAGTGCAAGGTAATATAATATTAACTCAATAAGTAACATACAGAATTATAATAAACTTGATTGGTAAATCACATAATATTAAAAATAATTGCATAATTATATAATTACAAAATAATTGCATGCAGGGCTTTTTTTCTCAGAGAGAAGGTGCAGGAACCTCCCCCCCCCCCCTTCCGAGTCACCCCTTGACTCTGCCCCCTAATCACCTCCGAGCACCGTTCCTTGGGTCCAACCCTTACCCACTTCCCAGTACTGCCCCTTTAAGAGAATACAGAACCAAGTATTTTATATGGAGTTTGTTAATGATAACAAGAAAGGCAATAAAATAGATCTAGCAACAGTAGACAGCCCAGCGACAATAGATCCCCTCCAGCAACAATGCATACCCAACAGCCAGCATCAATTGACCCTTCAGAAGCCAGCAACATTAGAACCCTCCCTCAACAGTAGATCCCACACAGCAATGATTGGCCCCCTGCAACATAAGACCCACTCCCAGCAACAATAGATCCCCGTCAGCAACAATAGAACCCCCTGCAAAAAAAGATTCCATCCAGCATTACTAGATTCCCCAGCAGCCAGCATCAATAGACCCTCCAGCAGCCAGATACAAAGACCCCTCCCACAGTAGATTCCTCCCAGCGATGATTGACCCCCCTGTAACATAAGACCCACACCCAGCAACAATAGATCCCCCACGAGCAACAGAAGTCCTCCCCAGCAACAGTAGACCTCCTTCCTTCCCAAAAATAGATCCTCTCCAGCAACAATAGATTCCTCAACAGACAGAAATTAATAGACTCTCCAGCACACCCCAGCACCCCTTGCTATTCAGTTCTGGAGGTGCTGGAACTGCGTTCCCCCAAGTTCCTGCTAAAAAAAAATCCCTGATTGCATGATATATTATGCAATTATTTTTAATATTATGTTATTTACCAATCATGTTTATTATAATTCTGTATGTTACTTATTGAGTTAATATTATATTACCTTGCACTATGCTCATCTATACTAGTAAATATTGTATTTACTAATATTGATTTATTCATTCTACCCCAGTTATGTGTTTCATATAAAGTCCCATTATCCCCTTTTCCCCATCCCCCCTTCCTTTACAAGTAATAGAGATGGAGACATATGTACTGTAATAGTCATTGCCTCATATAGAGACCCAACATTCTTTTTTCTTTATAAATATTAAGGGATGGAAACATACACTCATGTATTTTGTTAATAGCATTATTTTCAGTGACATGCTTCATTTGCCAATATACAGTATCTCTCAAAAGTGAGTACACCCCTCACATTTTTGTAAATATTTTATTATATCTGTGACAACACTGAAGAAATTACACTTTTCTACAATGTAAAGTAGTGAGTGTACAGCTTGTAAAACAGTGTAAATTTGCTGTCCCCTCAAAATAACTCAACACACAGCCATTAATGTCTAAACCGCTGGCAACAAAAGTGAGTACACCCTAAGTGAAAATGTCCAAATTGGGCCCAATGTGTCAATATTTTGTGTGGCCACCATTATTTTCCAGTACTGCCTTAACCCTCTTGGGCATGGAGTTCACCAGAGCTTTACAGGTTGCCACTGGAGTCCTCTTCCACTCCTCCATGATGACATCACGGAGCTGGGGGATGTTTGAGACCTTGCGCTCCTCCACCTTCCATTTAAGGATGCCCCACAGATGCTCAATAGCGTTTAGGTCTGGAGACATGCTTGGCCAGTCCATCACTTTTACCCTCAGCTTCTATAGCAAGGCAATGGTCGTCTTGGAGGTGTGTTTGGAGTCGTTATCATGTTGGAATACTGCCCTGCAGCCCAGTATCCAAAGGGAAGGGATCATGCTCTGCTTCAGTATGTCACAGTACATGTTGGCATTCAGGGTTCTCTCAATGAACTGTAGCTCCCCAGTGTCGGCAACACTCATGCAGCCCCAGACCATGACACTCCCACCACCATGCTTGACTGTAGACAAGACACACTTGTCCTTGTACTCCTCACCTGGTTGCCACCTTTTGACAGCAGGGTGGGATCTTCTCCCCGCTGTCACTATTTGAAAAGAGCACTGTGAAAAGAGTTCTGAGAATGAATGAACTACAAGTACTGGCTGATGACTTGTCATTCTCAATGAACTACCAGGGTGCGGTTTAGTGCTCTAGGTAGTTCATTGAGCTTCATGTCATTGTGTAACTGCCTGCCTCTATGAAGTTTGAGCAAACGGCCTACACTGACAGTCTGCATGAGCCCTGCATTGCATCAGCAGCTCGTGGGTGCAATGCTTTCCATGTTCCTACAAAAAAAATATTTAAAGTTTGCCTGCAAAAAAAATGTGCATTTATTTTATTTTTTTAAAAGGTGAACTTATCCTTTAATATTACAAAACTGATACACCTATAAACAACAATAATGAAATGCACCGGACAGCCAATGTGGATGGAAAATCCCTGCAGACTTCCTTCATCCCCATTCCTATTCCAACCCCCCTCTACACTCTTCATTACACTACTTTCCCTATATTACTTTGACCCCAGAAACCTAATGTGATGATTTTTTTTATTATAAAATTAATTAATTGAATGTATGTTTTTATTAATTATGTTAACAGAGCCTGAGAAAGTGGGATATTTGGGACCCACAAAACATGCCATGTAATGGCCATTGAAATCTCCCCTGCTACTGCCATCTACAATTTTGGAAACCATCTGGCTTGAATGTAACGAAGGATACAAGCATTTTATAGTAGGGTGGGAAAGTCAATTACATATTGTAAAACAAATAATCTTTTATTGTGGAATCTATTGTGAATTCACAAATGAGCTGTGTTTGGCTAGAATGCGGTGTATTAAATGTATGAAATTTTAACAGTGGTAAATATTGTATACATATTTTGGCACCCTCAAAGTCCCATATAGTAAATGGTCTATTTTTATTAATTTTTTTGCAATTTGAGGGATGTTGGTACCCTCTGTGCAATATTGGCAGTACATACACGTACATAGTTCATTGAAAGAGAAAAATATTACACATGGTTCTTCACCCCTGTAGTGTATGTCTCATGTACCCCTGTAGAACATAACTTCGAAACAGACAGGTTTGAATGGAGAACTTATTGCTGGGGGTCTCTATTTAGAAAATCAATGTCATGGGTGCACCCTGTATTATATGTGTAGTTGTAAAATAAAGAATAAATATAAAAAATCCACATGAAGTGTTAAACTTTGATAATTATAGTTCATAATTTATGAAATTACACTTTACAAAAATGATAACAGCATGTTTGCTAATTTCCTTGATTGCACCGGATATGTATTGATGCAGAAATCGTAAATTGGTTCTGTGGTAATATAGAAATAATATGCATGTTTAAAGGGTAAGTTCACCTTTGTACACTTTTTTTTTTCCAGCTCCCCCATGCACCAATATAGCATTCATGTACTTTTTTTTTGCAAAAATATCAAAGCTGTCCATTAAATTTACAGTCACTTATTTGTCTTGTCCTAATCCACATTTCCAGACATTTCCATTAGTAATGTCTTTCTTCCTTACAGTCTGTAGGTCATGACACAGGAAGGAGTTGACCAGCTGACCTCATTAGCTCACACCCTGCATCATCCACCCACCCATTCCCAGGTGCACGTTTTTTAAATGAAATGCAATCAATCAGTGATCACCCTTCTCACTAAATCCACACTATACAATCAGATTGTATAGTGTATGGCCATGTTTACACACCTAAAATAACTAGTTGCACTTTCAGTGCCATTAATTAACGGCACACCAAACACAGAAGCAAACACACATTTTGCCATGTGAAAAAACGAGGGGCAAATGCTGCAAAACGCACAGTAAAAAAACACGCAACCCACAAAACGCCAAATTTCCCATTAACCAACTGTAGTGCAGCCAATTGAAATCAACAGGCTGCCCTATGCGTGTCACAGGAAAAACGAGACACAAAATGTTCGCCCCACTATGCTATATGTGAATGGGGCCTGAAAGTGAAATTGGTGCTGTAACACAGAACAATGAGTCTCCATTCACATCTGTGCGTTTCCTTGCATTGCAGAAATGCACTGCACCAAAAATCGCAGTAAAAAACGCACCAAGCTCTACTCTGAAATAAAGTTCTGAAGCTTCTTTGGTGCGATTGCTGTGTGTAGGGCAGCCCATTCAGGTGGATGGGCTGTCCTATGTGTGATGAGTAAAAATGCTCCAAAACGCCCCCCCCCCCCTCGCTAAAAAAACAAAAAAAACGCATGTGGGAATGCGAGTTCACGCTATGCAGAATTGTGAACAGAGCTTGACAGCTGAGGGTTTCTGTCTACTCCCTTCTATGTATTTGTATAAAGATGGCCATACACTATGCAATCTGATTGTGTATTTAGTGAGAAGGGTGATCACTGATTGATTGCATTTCATTTAAAAAACGTGCACCTGAAAATGGGTGGGTAGGTAGGAGGATGGATGATGCAGGGTGTGTGGGTGTGTGCTAATGAGGTCAGCTGGTCAACTCCTTCCTGTGTCATGACCTACAGTCTGTAAGGAAGAAAGACATTACTAATGGAAATATGGATTAGGACAAGAAAAGTAAGTGACTGTAGTTTTAGTGGAAAGCTTTGATATTTTTACAAAAAAAGTAGATGAATGCATGTACTTTGAAGATTGACCACCGAGGAGGAGGGATGGAACGGAAGCCGACGTGAAGACCTTGAGAACGAGAGGCCACAGGAGAACATCAGGAGAATGGGAGGCCACTGAGCAGGAGAAGCCACCACCGAGCAGGGGAAGCCGCCGCTGATGTTATGGGGTAAGTGCTACCTACCGACCGACTGACCAACCCGGGGAGGCACCCCTCCCCAAAAAAATTTACACCGGCCGCCAATGGTTTCTGCCAATAAATCTAAGGGGATATGCAAGTGAGGTAGGATGAAAGGAAACTCTGGACAGCCGTACTCCGAATAAAATCTGTTATATCTTGTGCCTTTTATTTTAAAGTAAAAATCACATCACACGAACCACAGCAAAGGTGATATAGAGTTTCCTTTCATCCTACCTCACTTGCTTGTGCATTAGCCAGCACCTGGGACTCCTTATCTGGAAACCAAGTCATTATCTCTGTGGATTAGCCTGGAGTGGTGGTTTTCTTTATCTGCTAAGGGGATATGCAGTAGTATGGAAAAAATGAATGGTTGCAAGGCCACCTCTAATTTCATAAGTTTTGGTTTTGAGTGAAAAAACACTGTGGTCAGTGTATCTTGGATCGCTCGAATGCCACGTTTGCAATTTTCAGTCAATAAAATGATCTGAGTTCTGATCATATGGAGGATCGGTGTGTGTGTGGCCACCTCAATAGTGATAACTATTTACTTACCTTCAGATGGCAGATTGGTATTATCCTTTCTGATATGGAATGTAAGCAGGTCCTCAATGTCATCACATACCAGGTCCTGCATTATACATGATGAGGTCAGAGTGGGGGCTGCCATACAACCAGCAAACAGGAGCAGCCAATCATCTGTCAGGGAGGGAGCTTTTAGTATCTCGTAATAAGGTAAATCATGTATCATTTGGGAGGCCCCTATAATAAAAGAGCTTTACATCCAGTATATGCAGGGGGGGGGGGGGGGGGCTACCATTATTTTTTTTTATTTTTTTATGCCTGTCCAGAGGTCCACTTTGAGGACCTAAAGCAGAAAAGTTTAACATTTTTAAATGCTTTGCAAATGTGATTTTCTTCAGACTTACATTTACAAGCTAAAATAAAAGTACCCATCTGTGTGGCGCTACTCAACTGCAGTTGCCACAGAGAGCTACAGAATTCTGATATTTCAAAGTGCAGCTCTTTAAAAAGGGACTGTTTCACTGCCACCAGTAGCATTCTGTAGCTCAAATTGAGCTCAAATTTAGCTCAAATTCATGATGAAAAACAATGATAAAAGATAATGAGGTTTGTGATGCTGTATGCAAAACCTTATTTGTACCTTGGTTTAAAGTGGTTGTAAACCCTTACAAACCACTTTGACCTACAGGTAAGCCTAGATTAAGGCTTACCTGTAGGTCCAATAAATATCTCCTAAACCTACATGGTTTAGGAGATATTTATAAAAGAAAAGGCATCGCTGTCTACGGCGCATGCACCATAGACAGCGGCGCGCAGGCGCACTGCGCATGCCGGGTTCACGGCGATATGCCGCTTTCCTGCGCATGAGCGGGAGTGACGTCATCGCCGCTCCAGCGAATGACAGCGCTGGAGCGGCGAGACCCGGAAGTCACTCCGGGTTTGATGGCGACGCAGAAGATCGTGGATGAGGACCGCTTCGGGGGGTTCGTTTTCAGGTAAGTCATTCATAATGAACTAGTATGCTATGCATAGTGTCTTTGCCTTGCCTTGCAGGGTGTCTTTTTTTTTTTTTTTTTTTTTTAAGAGGCTTTACTTCCTCTTTAAGGTCCTTTCAAACTTTAGAAGTAGTTTGCTTTTAGATTGTCAGGATAAGTGGGGTGAATAGACCCCTGGAAGACTGTGAAGTGGAATCCACTTTGGCCAATTTTCCATGTGGTCCTGGTGTTGGACTGTTTATGCTGCTGTAATCCAGCTACTGTTGCTGCCTTCTTTTTATTATAGACACAGATATGCTTTTAGTTTGTTACCATGTATATTGTTCCTTCCTTCAGCTGTTCATTTTTTTACATCTTTACGCACCATTGAAAGATTAGATTTAGATGTCACCACAAGCACAGATCTCACATGATTTTTATGACATTTTGCCCCATGTCTTGCTTGTGCCCTGGGCAGTGGGCATGTGCAGTTGCTCCACTTCTCTGGTTACTCTTCTGATTCCTTGTCATAACAGCTTGGTTATCATGCTAAATCCACGGTTTTAAAGAGAAAATAGCTTTATATCCTGTATGTATCCTATTTATAACCAAATTTCCTTATGTGCAAAAAAAAAAAAAAACATACTTTCATATTAAAGCAACTTGCTTCATGTAATATATCATATTTCAGACAAAGCTACAATACATCTTGTCCAAAACCGTAATACAGAAAGTAGGCAGTGAAGATTTTTCTAATCCACAAAATATCTAGTTTTACAATGGGAAGCCCGCATGTCTTCTACCATGCTCTTCTCAATGGCTCATGAGGTGTAATTTAGTATTTGATGGCCTATCTGGGAATATCACTTACCAGTAAATCACATTCATTATTTCTTTACTTTCTCTAAGGATCTTATTCCTGTCTATCACAGCTATTCTCTGTGTGACATTTGTGGCAATACATTTTCTAATCATATTTAGGATTAAAGACAAAAAGAAGAATTCTTAAGCTTTTCAGATAGTGTATTCTGTGGTAGCCATATAAATTCTGGATAGACCTGCTGTACTCTGCTATACACCCTTTCCAGAAAACTATGCAATCAAAAATAGGGATATTTAGTTAACACATATTGCAATACATGCTTAAGCTGGCCAACTGCGTCAAAATCAGACATCTCAACCTGCAAAAACTAATTTCAGGGAGGTGGCAAACTCATTTCAGGGAGGTGACGCTTCACCCCGCTTTAATTGCCATTTTAACATGTGTGTGCCACCTTCTATATCTGTACCAATGCCAAACATTCCAGGGTAGGTAAACTGTTTATCAGGGCAATTTTGATGATTTCTGTTAAATCATTATGAGTTCAAAGGGATCCAAAAAACTATGTTATAATAAATGGCTTCATGTAATTGCAATCCTTAAATAAAAGACAGTTTTTTGGAATGATCAGTCGTATTTTCAATATTGATGCCAAAATTTCACAATTTCTGCCAGGGTTTGCAAACTTTTGAGCATGACTGTATGTGTGTGTGTGTGTGTGTATATGTATATATATATCCATATATATATATATATATATATATCTATATATCAAATACACTGCCTGAACTGACTGAATATAGAGTGTACACTGAATATTAAGTCTACGCTGAATGCAGAGTATATAGCTATATATACAGTATCTCACAAAAGTGAGTACACCCCTCACATTTTTGTAAATATTCTATTATATCTTTTCATGTTACAACACTGAAGAAATTACACTTTGCTACAATGTAAAGTAGTGAGTGTACAGCTTGTATAACAGTGTAAATTTTCTGTCCCCTCAAAATAACTTAACACACAGCCATTAATGTCTATACCACTGGCAATAAAAGTGAGTATACCCCTAAGTTAAAATGTCCAAATTGGGCCCAATAAGCCATTTTCCCTCCCCGGTGTCATGTGACTCGTTAGTGTTATAAGGTCTGAATGGAGAGTAGGTGTGTTTAATTTGGTGTAATCGCTCTCACTCTCTCATACTGGTCACTGGAAGTTCAACATGACACCTCATGCAAAGAACTCTCTGAAAAAAATAATTGTTTTTCTACATAAAGATGGTCTAGGCTATAAGAAGATTGTCAAGACCCTGAAACTGAGTTGGTCAAGACCATACAGCAGTTTAACAGGACAGGTTCAACTCAGAACAGGCCTTGCCATAGTTGACCAAAGAAGTTGAGTGCACGCGCTCAGCGTAATATCCAGAGGTAGTCTTTGGGAAATACACATATGAGTGCTGCCAGCATTGCTGCAGAGATTGAAGGGGTGGGGGGTCAGCCTGTCGGTGCTCAGGGCATACGCCGCACACTGCATCAAATTGGTCTGCATGGCTGTCGTCCCAGAAGGAAGCCTCGTCTAAAGATGATACACAAGAAAGCCTGCAAACAGTTTGCTAAAGACAAGAAACCTAAGGACATGGATTACTGGAACCATGTCCTGTGTCTGATGAGACCAAGATAAATTTATTTGGTTCAGATGTGTCAAGTGTGTGTGGTGGCAACCAGGTGAGGAGTACAAAGACAAGTGTGTCTTGCCTACAGTCAAGCGTGGTGGTGGGACTGTCCTGGTCTGGGGCTGCATGAGTGCTGCTGGCACTGGGGAGCTACAGTTCATTGAGGGAACCATGAATGCCAACATGTACTGTGACATACTGAAGCAGAGCATGATCCCCTCCCTTTGGAGACAGGGCCACAGGGCAGTATTCCAACATGATAACGACCCCAAACACACCCACGAAATGAGCACTGCCTTGCTAAAGAAGCTGAGGGTAAAGGTGATGGACTAGCCAAGCATGTCTCCAGACCTAAACCCTATTGAGCATCTGTGGGGCATCCTCAAATGGAAGGTGGAGGAACGCAAGGTCTCTAACATCCACCAGCTCCGTGATGTCGTCATGGAGGAGTGGAAAAGGACTCCAGTGGCAACCTGTGAAGCTCTGATGAACTCCATGCCCAAGAGGGTTAAGGTAGTGCTGAAAAATAATGGTGGCCACACAAAATATTGACGCTTTGGGCCCAATTTGAACATTTTCACTTAGGGGCGTACTCACTTTTGTTGCCAGCGGTTGTGTTGAGTTATTTTGAGGGGACAGCAAATTTACACTGTTATACAAGCTGTACACTCACTACTTTACATTGTAGCAAAGTGTCACATGAAAAGATATAATAAAATATTTACAAAAATGTGAGGGGATTACTCACTTTTGTGAGATACTGTATATATATATATATATATATATATATATATACTAGACTGGCTGTATATATCTATATATATCAAATACACTGCCACTAACTAAATAACCTGCCTGCCTAATCTAGCTCAAGCAATCTCTCTGTCCAAGCCAACAGCACTACACGCGGCCCCTATGTAAGCAGCCTTATGTAGTGTGGGGCGTGGACAGTCCCCCTGAGCCATGATTATGGCTCTTGCAGCAGAGCACGCTGTGATTGGCCAAAGCATGTAGGTCAGGTGCCTGCTTTGGCCAATCATCAGACGCTAATGCACTGCGATCTCGCAGTGCATTATGGGGTTTTCCGTGGCGCTCAAATTTCCTGTGAACGTCCAAAAAAGAGTTTGCTGTTTGGCGAACACCAGATGTTCGACTCGAACATCGAGCTCAAACCCTCCTCAGGAATGGATTAGCAGAAGTCCTTTTGAAGGTGCGCCCGTCCAACCTGTAAAGGTGGGAGCCAGACTCAAGCTATTTGTACGGGTTTGGGCGGATCACATAAAAGACCCCTGGACAATTTCCACCATCCAATTCAGACACTAATGGAAATTCAAAAGCAGACTTCCAAAAGACCATTTCCAACCAGATTACCATCAACAATGGAAAAAAGAAGACTGTTGCTGAAATATGTTTTGGATCTACTTCAAAAACATGCAATCGTAGAAGTCACAATGAACCAGAGAGGAATGGGATTTTATTCCCCACTATTCCTGGTGAAGAGCAAAACGAGAGACCTTCGCCCGGTCCTGGATTTGAAAAATCTCAACAAAAAAAATCAGGTTGAATCCTTCAAATGGAGAGTCTTCAATCGATTTTACTTGCAATAAATTAAGAAGACAGGATGCTGTCCATAGATTTATCAGATGCTTATCTTCACATCCCTATACATCCCACCTTTCAGAGATTTCTCTGTTTCGCAGTAGACAACCAACACTTCCAGTTTCAAAGCTTGCCATTTGGGATCTCCACTGCTCCCAGAACCTTTACAAAGATCCTATTACCAGTAGTTACCTATCTGAGGGAGAAAGAATTGAGAATTCACCTTTATCTGGATGACATCCTTCTTCTGGCTGACTGTCAGCAAAGCCTCATCCGTCATCGAAAAATACTGTTCACAACACTTCAATACTTTGGTTGGGTAATAAGTTGGGAAAAAAGTCAATCTTCAGCCTTCCCAAAAGATGACTTTGCTGGGTGCAGAATTGAACACAGAGGTGAATATAATAGAACTTCCTAAGATGAAGATAGACCGTCTAATTCAAAAAGCGAAGTGACTGCTAACAGCAAGTTCGCTACCAGCCAGAGTATGCATGAGCATACTGGGTTCTATGACTGACACTTTCCCTATGGTCCAATGGGCTCAATGGCACACAAGAATACTGCAAAATTCCTTTCTAATGCAGTGGGGATGGAGCATCAATGCTTCAGCAGATCTTGAAGTGGCGGTGAAGCAATCCATATGGTGGTGTACACATGTTCACAATCTCAAGAGACACCAAACTATAGTTCCTCTGCAGCCGGAGATTGGATGCCAGTCTGAAGGATGGGGAGCTCACTATCAAGACCAAGCGTCCCAGGGACATTGGCAAATCCAATCACATGGAGTGGTTTCAAATATACTGGAACTCAGAGCAGTCTTCCAGGCACTTCTGAAGTTTGCTCCATCATTGAGAGGAAAGAGCATTCTGTTACGCATGGACAACAAAGTAGTGGTAGCCTACATCCAGAAGCAGGGAGGAACCAGGAGTCGTACACTTTTGAAGGAAGTTCTTCCTATCCTAGATTGGGCTCAAATACACCTATCAGATCTGAAAGCCATATATGTCCCAGGAACACAGAACCTTTTTGCCAACAGTCTGAGCAGGAACTTTGTGCCAAACAACGAATGATCCCTAAGTAAGCAAGCCTTTTCCCTCCTGACCAAGACTTAGGAAGTTCCAGAGATCAACCTGGCAGCAACACCTGTGAATACCAAGTGTCAGAGATACCTAGCAAGAGCCTTTTGCCCCCGAGAGAGTAGACTGCCTTCACCATCCATGGAAATTCCAGCTGGGGTATATTTTTCCCCCAACACCTCTGGTTGTGAGGTTCCTATCCAGACTCAGGAGATCGGCATGGACAGTGATAACGGTAATTCTCTTTTGGCCAAGAAGACCATGGTTCACAACCCTTCTATGAGCATAGAGAACCCATTGCTTCTTCCAGTTACCCCGGACCTTCTCTCTCAAGGCCAATTCCTACACCCAGCTCCGGAGAGACTACACTTGATGGCATGGAAGTTGAGAGGAATAGACTTCTACAACAAGGCTGTTCTGGAGAAGTGGTATCTACCTTGCTACATGCCAGAAAAAACACTACTAACAACATATATGGAAGAATATGGGAAAAATATATTTAATTTGCTCAAAAAAAGGCGTAGAATCCATTGTCTCCAGAAATATCACAAATTCTCAGTTTAGAGAAAGGCTTAAGTTCAAGCACATTTAAAGCTTAAGTCTCTGCCTTATCTGCCAAAACAGGGATAAAATGGGCCTTGCACCCCCTTGTCATTCAGTTCACATGGGCGAGCTTGAGGATCAGACCTTCAAGGAAACCAACATTTCCCACACGGGACCTGGCAGTAGTTCTGGAGGCACTTTCTCGTCTCCCTTTTCACCCGGCCGACTCGATTTCTTTATGGGACTTGGCATTAAAAATAACTTTTCTCATCACCATAAACATTTATGTCACCTTATAAAGTGGATTTTGCTCAGTTAACCACCGCGGAATTTGGAGGAATGGTTATTCAAGCCAACTCTTCAGTTCCATGTTAATAAATTATACTTTCCAGCATCCACTCAACTGGTGAATTATTTTCCAGTGTGTGCTGCCGTGATGCATCAGAAAAATGGAAATCTGTATACTCACCTTTCGGTAATTTTCCTGATGCCTCTTCGTGGCAGCACATAGATCCCACCCATTCTTAGGTGATAGATACAGAGAATGCTGCAGGGTCTCTCCTTCTAAATTTTATAGCTAACCAATCCTATCAGGTTGTGGGGGTGGAGTCACAACTCAGTGTGTGCTGCCAGGAAGTTGCATCAGGAAATGAAAATTACGGAAAGGTGAGTATACAATTTTCCGTTTTTGTGTCAGTTGGTAATTCCAAGTATGCCTATGATGTGTGTTAGATATCTTATTAACTGACAACTTTGTGTGAAAATACGTCTGGCAAAAAATTACATTTTCAAAAGACCCATTATGTCTTTCATAAAATACCTTGGAGTGTTTGATTTCCACTGTCCTGGTGCTCCAGGGCCTCCAAAAATGTGTTGGGTATTTTATGCTCCTTGAAAGCCCATGTGGTATCCCCATACTCAGGGGACATAGAAGAATGTGTTTTGGGGTGTACTTATAAGTATGCTTATGCTTATGCTGTGTGTGTGGGAAAAATTGTTAAAATTACAACTTTGTGACAAGAAAAACACATTTTATTTAACTTATTCATTTTCCAAAAAACTGTGACAAAAAGTGGCAACTTCAAAAAATGTAATATTCCTCTTACTAAATACATTGGACTGTTTACTTTCCAAAATGGGGTAATTTGGGGGGTATTTGTATTGTCCTGGCATTCTAGGGCCTTATTTTAGGGCCTTATGAGATAGGCAGTCAGTACAATTATTACATTTTCAACTATATATACCATAGTTTGTAGACTCTATAACTTTCTCATATGCTAAATCATATATACTGATATTGGTTATTTTTAGCAGAATACATTTTGGCCCAAATTTATAAATAAATATTATTTATTTGCAAAAAGAAGGTGTTTTTTTTAAATGTTCAGTATTTTTCCACTTATTTAGCAAAAAAAAAAGTGATGATTAAATACCACCAAAAGAAAACTCCTATCTGTCTCAAAAAAGTATACAAATTTAATTTGGGTACAGTGTTGCATAACTGAGTAATTGTCATTCAAAATTTGAGAGCAATGAAAGCTGAAAATTGGTCTGGGCAGGAAGGGGGTAAAAGTGTCCGATATTGAAGTGGATAAAGTTTTAGACTATCCGCGGCCTCAAATTTTTTGGTGTCAATTTGTATTACTAATTTTTGTAAAAGTCAATTAGCCCATCCCAGGTAACTGATTAAACTAGGGAGATATATTTTGGTAACAAAATATGTATACTTTCTGTGCTCGATCAGCTTTTTGTCTTGGTGCGCACTGGTAGAAGAGGTGTTAAAAGATGCGTCATGTGTGATAAGTGGGCCTGTTCCTGACCACTCCTTGGAGACCTCATCCGCTTGCATTTTCATGTGACACTGTCCCAGCATGCATTGTGAGCAAACTTCAAGCTGCTTGTGTTTTATGGAGCTGTCCTGACTAATCACCTAACTAGAGCACAGTCTGGAGACCTCAGTCTGCTCTGAGTGCTCCCTGGTAACAGATTTATCCTGCTGCTTAAGGCAGGAAGAGCTCATTTTTTCCTCTCCTATAAAAATGAAATACCTCACTGAGACTCTGTAAGCAGAAGCTCATGTTTCTTATATAAAGAAAATCTGCGTCTCTTTTATCTGTATCACACCCTGACAATTTCTCATTCCCTCCCTGTTTATACTTACTGCCCCCTCTGTTCTTCTATGTCTTCCTTTTTATGACCTTCTTTCCTAAATCAACCTTGCTGATAATAGAGAATATGTAATATAGACCATCGCTTCAAGTTCTAGGGATTCGTTTCTAAGAAAACTTACAGTCCATCAGCTTTGTACTCTTGCCTACCTGTACATACAACACCCACAAACCTGGTAAAAAAAAAAAAACTGCAAAGTGTAATCTCTACTTTTAGTTAAATGGATCATTTTAATCTCTTTATACTAAAGATTTAAGGTTTACGTAATCCTTAACAATGAACTTCTCCTATTTGCTCCCTTTTGGTCTGTTAAAAGATAAGTACATTTTAACCACTTGCCGACCGGCGCACACAGATGTACGTCGACAGAATGGCACGTACAGGCAGGAGGGCGTATATATAAGTCCCTCCTTTCTGCCTGTCCGTGCCATCGGGAGCGCGCCGGGAGCGGCGCGCTCCCGCGCCGGTCGGGACCCCCGTGAGTCCGATCGCGGTCCCCGCGGACTCGATCGCCGCGGGGACATCCGCGATCGTCTCACGGGACGGCTGAACGGGGAGATGCCGAGATAAACAGCATCTCCCCGTTCTGCCTAGCAACTAGTGATGCCGATCTCTGCTCCCTGTGATTGGAGCAGAAATCAGCATTCACTAGCTGACAGCCACGCCCCCCCACAGTAAGAAACAAACCCCTAGGCCTACTTAACCCCTACACTGCCACCTTGTGGTTAACCCCTAAACTGCCAGTGTCATTTTTACAGGAATCAATGCATTTAAATAGCATTAATTGCTGTAAAAATGACAATGGTCCCAAAAATGTGTCAAAAATGTCCGATGTGTCCGCCATAATGTCGCAGTCACAAAAAAAAAATCGCAGATCTCCGCCATTACTAATAAAAAAAATTATTAATAAAAATGCTATAAAACTATCCCCTATCTTGTAAACGCTATAACTTCTGCGCAAACCGATCAATAATCGCTTATTGCGATTTTTTACCAAAAAATATGTAGAAGAATACGTATCGGCCTAAACTGAGGAAAAAAAATGTTTTTTAATATATTTTTTGGGGATATTTATTATAGCAAAAAGTAAAAAATAATGCATTTTTTTCAAAATTGTCGCTCTATTTTTGTTTATAGCGCAAAAAATAAAAACCGCAGGGGCGATCAAATACCACCAAAAGAAAGCTCTATTTGTGGGAAAAAAAGGACGTCAATTTTGTTTGGGAGCCACGTCGCACGACCACCCAATTGTCAGTTAAAGCGACGCAGTGCCGAATCGCAAAAAGGGGCCTGGTCCTTTGGCTGCAAATTGGTCCGGTCTGAAAGTGGTTAAAACAGAGGTCTCCAAATTTTTTAGTATGAGGGCCACATCCAATATTTTACAAATATTTGCAGGCCAAAAATAAATATATTATTATATATATATATATATTTTTTATTTTTTTTAACAAATAAAATATAAATAAATCAGAGTCCACTTACATCAGCATCCCCCTTACATGACAGTCCCTATTAGAGTCCCCCCGATGTTCAAATCGATTGTAAGTTTGACTCGAACATCGCGACAAATTCAAGCGCCGCGGAGCGCCCCATAATGCCCTGGGAAATCAAAGTGTATATGTAGTAGTGTAGTGTAGACTATATATACAGTTATAAAGTTATATATATACACCGAACCATGTTGCCTGTGTTCAAAATAGGCAACAGTATAACCCAACCTTATCTGAACTCCTATGTCCCTTTATAGACTCTGTGAAATAGATTTTCCATATATTTCCCCAATTATTTTCCCTAAGTAAGTAATGTATATAAATTAAACCAACTGTAGATTTAAGCTCAGGAAGAAGTACAGACACTGCTGGCATTGAACACTGACAAATATGCCTCTTGATTGTTAAACAATTTAAATAATTTCTTGTTAAAAGGGGGGGTATGTGGCGCTGACCAGAGTAAAATACTAAAATATAAAAGATGTTTAAAGCATAAATATATCGTATCGGATATATAAATAATTATTAACGAAATTTCTTCCTCAATGAAATACAGAAATTAATGTTGATATTCTAAAGTGTTCCTGTGCAACATAGTGTAAAAAAACCTTGACTATGTAAACCTTCATCAATCATGGCAGGATAAAATTAATAAACATAATAAAATGTATAAAAATATAACGATGAAAAAGTGCACAGTGCAAAGTGCAAAAAAATATTCACAGTCTTCCAATAAGCAAAATGTGCGATTTTTTGCTATTTTATTTTTTTATTTTTCACAGTACACATTGTGTGTTTTTTTCTCATTTTTTATATTTTTTCGCAAGCTTGTAGTTCACCGAATTTTTATTTTTTTTTGTAATTAATTAGGTTTTTCCTGTGTGCGTTATATTTTGATTATATGCTATGTTTAGTTATTTGCACACTCATCTACCCATTTGTTTGAGGTATTACAATACGGGTTTCACCCGTAGTTTATTTAGGTGATTTGTCACCTATTTTTTTTGCACATCACTTGGATCTTTGCGCTTGTTGCACATTTTGCTTATTGGAAGACTGTGAATATTTTTTTGCACTTTGCACTGTGCACTTTTTCATCGTTATATTTTTATACACTTTATTATGTTTATTAATTTTATCCTGCCATGATTGATGAAGGTTCACATAGTCAAGGTTTTTACACTATGTTGCACAGGAACACTTTAGAATATCAGCATTAATTTCTGTATTTCATTGAGAAAGAAATTTCGTTAATAATTATTTATATATCCGTTACGTTATATTTATGCTTTAAACTTCTTTTATATTTTAGTATTTTACTCTGGTCAGCGCCACATACCCCCCCTTTTAACATTAATCATTTATTGTGTGAGACCACTTATTTGTTGACTGCTTTCCACATATATATTCTTGTAGGCTGAGTGCACTAGTTACTAGGGATGAGCCGAACACCCCCTGGTTCGGTTCGCACCAGAACCCGCGAACGGACCTAAAGTCCGTGCGAACATAAGAACCCTATTAGTTACAATGGATGCGAACGTTCAAATTCAAAAGTGCTAATTTTAAAGGCTAATATGCATGTTATTGTCATAAAAAGTGTTTGGGGACCTGGGTCCTGCCCCAGGGGACATGTATCGAGGCAAACATTTTTTTTAAAAACTGAAGTTTTTTCAGGAGCAGTGATTTTAATAATGCTTAAAGTGAAACTATAAAAGTGTAATATTCCTTTAAATTTCGTACCTGGGGGGTGTCTATAGTATGCCTGTGAAGGGGCGCATGTTTCTTGTGCTTAGAACTGTCCCTGCACAAAGTGTCATTTTTGCAGGAAAAAAAGCTATTTAAAATCACTCGCGGCTAATGAATTGATGGCTCCCGTAACACAGAGAACAGTCATTCATTGAAAGTCATTGATAAAAAAAAAGTCATTGATAAAAAATAAAAAATAAAAAGCGTGGGGGTCCCCCCAAATTCAATAACCAGGCCCTTCAGGTCTGCTATGGATATTAAGGGGAACCCCAGCCAAAAACTAAAAAATAAAAATGGCGTGGGGTCCCCCTCAAAATCCATACCAGACGCTTGAGGTCTGGGATGGATTTTAAGGGGAACCCTGGCCAAAAAAAAAATAAAAATGGCATGGGGTCCCCCTCAAAATCCATACCAGACCCTTTTCCGAGCACGTAACCTGGTAGGCCGCAGGAAAAGAGGGGGGACGAGAGCGCTCCTGAACCGTACCAGGCCACATGCCCTCAACATTGGGAGGGTGCTTTGGGGTCCCCCCCAAAGCACCTTGTCCCCATGTTGATGAGGACAAGGGCCTCTTCCCCACAACCCTGGCCATTGGTTGTGGGGGTCTGCGGGCGGGGGGCTTATCGGAATCTGGAAGCCCCCTTTAACAAGGGGACCCCCAGATCCCGTCCCCCCCCCCTGTGTGAAATGGTACCATTTCACCAAAAAGGTGTCAAAAATGGTAAAAATTACAGGAGACGGTCTTTGACAATTCCTTTATTAAAATCTTCTTTCTTCCTTTTTCCTTTCTTCATCCTTCGGTTTCTTCATCTTCTCCTTCCGGCATCTTCTTCTTCCATCTTCTTCCATCTTCTAATTCCATCATCTTCTTCCTCCGATCCGCTTCTTCTTGCTCTGGTCTTCTCGTCCGGCATCTTCTTCCATGGCGTCGGTGTCTCTTCTGGGCCGCTCCGCGCAATGGGAGGCTCCCGCTGTGTGAGGCTTCGCTGCGTCTGACAGGTCTTTTATAACGGAGGGCGGGGCCACCTGGTGGCCCCGTCACCCTCTGACGTCAGGGGGAAAGCCATAGGGAATTCCCCATGACGTCCCCGTGCGTCAGAGGGGGGCGGGGTTACCAGGTGACCCCACCCTCCGTTATAAAACACCTGTCAGACGCAGCAAAGCCTCACGCAGCGGGAGCCTCCCATTGCGCGGAGCGGCCCAAGAAGAGACGCCGACGCCATGGAAGAAGATGCCGGACGAGAAGACCAGAGCAAGAAGAAGCGGATCGGAGGAAGAAGATGATGGAAGAAGAAGATGGAAGAAGATGCCGGAAGGAGAAGATGAAGAAACGGAAGGATGAAGAAAGGAAGAAGGAAGACCAGAAGAAAGAAGATTTTAATAAAGGAATTGTCAAAGACCGTCTCCTGTAATTTTTACAATTTTTGACACTTTTTTGGTGAAATGGTAGGGGTACTTTTGTACCCCCTTACCATTTCACACAGGGGGGGCGGGATCTGGGGGTCCCCTTGTTAAAGGGGGCTTCCAGATTCCGATAAGCCCCCCGCCCGCAGACCCCCACAACCAATGGCCAGGGTTGTGGGGAAGAGGTCCTTGTCCTCATCAACATGGGGACAAGGTGCTTTGGGGGGGACCTCCCAATGTTGAGGGCATGTGGCCTGGTACAGTTCAGGAGGGAGGGGGGGCGCTCTCGTCCCCCCCTCTTTTCCTGCGGCCTGCCAGGTTGCGTGCTCGGATAAGGGTCTGGTATGGATTTTGAGGGGGACCCCACGCCATTTTTTTTTTTTTGGCTGGGGTTCCCCTTAATATCCATAGCAGACCTGAAGGGCCTGGTATGGATTTTGAGGGGGACCACCACGCTTTTTTAAAAAAAAAAATATTTTTTATCAATGACTTTCAATGAATGACTGTTCTCTGTGTTACGGGAGCCGTCAATTCATTAGCCGCGAGTGATTTTAAATAGCTTTTTTTCCTGCAAAAATGACACTTTGTGCAGGGACAGTTCTAAGCACAGGAAACATGCGTCCCTTCACAGGCATACTATAGACACCCCCCAGATGTGATACTACAATGCTGTACTAACAGCACACACACACTATTCCCCAGAATCACAGCACATAATGTCAGCTCAGCAGTCAGCAGCACATAACACTGACACGCTGGAACACAATATACGAGGCTGCCGGCGCGGCTGCCTTTTATACTGTGGGGCGTGTACTAAACCCCCTGAGCTATAATTGGCCACAGGCATCCTGCCTGTGGCCAATTATGGCTCTCCTCGCCGCTGGCTCTTTGATTGGCCAAGCATGCGGGTCACGGGTGCATGCTTGGCCAATCATCAGCCAGCAATGAACTGCGACTGGCGCAGTGCATTGCGGGCCGCTCGCATCACACGAAATTGATGCGAGCGGCCCAAATAGTTCTGGGCTCGCCGAACGGGCAAACGCCCGATGTTCGATTCGAACATGGGCTTGAATCGAACACCGGGCCCATCCCTACTAGTTACCCCCCGTTTACATTAAATAATTTCTTGCATTCAAAATAACAATTTTTTTTAATGGAAAATGTCTAAGAAAGACATAGCAATCCCGAAACCTCCCTGCACAATTCTGTTTAGCTTGGTAAAAAGTTAGCTTTTTAGCAATTTCTTCCACATTAGGTAAAAGGTATTTTTGATATCATGAAGTATCACATCCTGTCTCTCAGAAACATGACAAGGTTACATGGAAATCCTGTCTCATAATGATTGCATTTCAGCATGTTGAGTTTTTGTCACAAGCTATCCTAAAATCTTGCCTCAATAAGCCTTTCTTGCTTATTACCTGTCAGTTGGATCAAATGTATTCATTTTTTTTTCTTCCAAAGAAAGTAAAAATAGGAGTTGTGCAGTAAAGCCTTATAGACCAAATAAAATTAATGTTTTACTGATGAATTAACCACCTTCACTTAATACAGTAAAATAAAATCTGATTGCTTAAATGGTTAGTGGATTTTTACCAGACACTGGGGATGATTTGTTAAAGGTGTAGATTAGAGAATATTTACTTAGCAAAGTGAACTAACATTCTGGCAATATTCTGTTCAATAGAAACACTTGAGCATCTCTGTGTAGTAGAGATGCATGAGACACTGAGGGTGATCTACTAAAGGCAAATAGACTGTTTGCTTTACAAGGGAACTTGCACTTTACATGGGAGTTTTTCCCAGAGAAAATAAAAACAGCATTTTTTTGCTTGCACATAATTGGGTGAGGGAAGTCAGCAGAGCTTCACCACATTCACTAGGTTTTGGGGGAAATTCCATTGCAAAGGGAAAAGTCGATTTGCCTTTAGTAAATCACCCACTGTGTGTAGTAGAAAACCATGAGATACTGGAGAGCCACAATGTAAATTAGAGAGGGATGAGTACATACCTTTAAAAGAGATGCATGAGGCACTGCATATACTGTAGTAGAGAGGCACGAGGTACTGTCAGCGATAGAGTGGAAATGGGGATAATTTACTAAAGGCACATAGGCTGTTCACTTTGTAAGGGAAGTTACACATTGCAAGGGAATTTTCTCCTGAACTTAGTGAATGTGGTAAATTTTACTTTGCAAAGAATACTCAATCACATCAAATAAAAAAATAAAAAAATAAAACAGCATTTTTGCTCGTCCATTGTTGGATGATTGATGAAGTCAGCAGAGCTTCACCTCATTCACTAAGTGCTGAGAAAATTTCCCTTGCAAAGTGAACTGTCTATATGACTTTAGTAAATTAACTCCAATGCCTCTTAACAGAGACATTTGAAGCAACACATGTACCAGAGACTGGGGACAAGTACAGGAAACTGGGTAAGTAAGTAATCGATGAAATGTAAAAATACTAGGTTTATAAAACATGATTGAGTTGTTCACCCCTCCATAGAACACAGATATCCCTAAGGCATCATGTACACACAGTCTACTTTGACCACCGGCCGTGGCAAAACGTAAAATGCAGCGAAATCGTGGCGCGCTTTTGCCGCGGTTTGCCTTTTCCAGCGGCATGCACTCAAGCCGTTTCTATCTTGAACGCGATTCTTCCACATTCAGGAGAGGGGGGTTGAGGGAGGTTGAAGCTCCCATGAGACGACTTCCACACTTTCACTTCCACGCTTTTTGTTAGGCATTTTAGCGTTAAAAATAGCATCTGCAAAGTGCCTAAAAAGCGCCTCTCATGCCTCCCTAGTGTGAAAGCCCAAGTACTTTCACACTGGGGCGGTGCACTTGCGGTGCGGAAAAAAAAAGTGCTGCAAGCAGAATCTTTGGGGCAGTGTGGCAGCGCTGTATACAGCACTCCTACACCGCCCCTGCCCATTGAAAAGCGATTCAGAAGCGCTGAAACAGGGCGATTTTAATCCTTTCTTTGGCCACTAACGGGGGTTAAAAGCGCCCCGCTAGCAGCTGAAAAGCTCTGCTAAAATGAAGGCATAGAGCCGCTAATACTAGTGGCGCTTTACCGCTAATGGACCTGCTGCCCCAGTGTGAAAGACGTCTATCCGCAGCAGCTCCTAAATGCTGATAAAAGCCTACAGTATGTGTACATGGAAACATAGGTTTTATGGAGTTGAATTTAGGAGTTTTGGCAAAAAAAATACGCCAAAAGCTCCTAAACTCAAGTTTAGGAGCTGTAGTAT
Organism: Lithobates sylvaticus; assembly: GCA_028564925.1. NCBI lineage: Eukaryota > Metazoa > Chordata > Amphibia > Anura > Ranidae > Lithobates > Lithobates sylvaticus. The sequence continues at coordinate 494,828,849 of CM053027.1, read as the reverse complement.
ATATGAAGACTACATGATTTTAGACTTGCAGTCATTAATGTTGTATATTTATTGAAATGCCATTCAGGGTAGGAAAGGAGACAAAACCAGTGGACAAGTAGCAATTAGATTGCATGAACATAAATTTACAGTATAAAATTTACCTATGGAAAAAAGAAAAGAGAGAACGGTTAGGTACAGGGGGTCCCCGGGTTACAAACAAGATAGGGACTGTAGGTTTGTTCTTAAGTTGAATCTGTTTGTAAGTCGGAACAGGTACATTTTTTAAGTGTAGCTCCAGGCAAAAAATCTATTTTTAAGTTTTTTTTAGATAACATAGAGAAGGGTTATCCCCCCGTAACATTTGTTTTGCTGTCTGTGCCCCTGTTCAGAATATTTCACCTCACCTTCTGTCCCAATGACAATTGGATTTTGAAAAATTTTGGGTTGTTAGGGAAACATGGACTGGTGATAAAACATCAGTGGAGACAAGTTTTTCCCATATTAACTCTTACAGGAGTGAATTTCCCTTCCTAGGGGTGGACTTCCTCTCACTTCCTGTTGTCTCCCTCCGTTTGTAAGTAGGAGTCGTTTGTAAGTCGGATGTTTGTAAGTAGGGGACCCCCTGTATATAGGAAAGGTTGGGTTAGGCAGAAAAAAAATGAAACGCTTTTTATTTATTTGTAGCGCCCACCACCTATAGGTGGGTGCTAATAGGTAGATGTTAGGTGAAATTGCTAGTACCTTACTCTTTCTTTTGTTTAGGGCTGGTTGTTGATTTGGTTTGGGGAGGAGAAATAGAATAGAGGGGGGTGTGACCACCTGTACTTCACCCTGGAAAACCTCCCTTGCCTCTCCAGAGAAATGTTCTGGAAAGGAGGTGGGGTCAGGGACTGAAGTGCAGGCAGTGTATATGGCCCTGGCCCAATCATTAATTTGTATGGGCAGGGGCGGAACATACATATATACTGAGGTCACATGCTTCCTGGGGAGAGATGGGAAGAAACTAGGTCAAGAGTAACTGTACAATGTAACCTTAAGGAACAGGCTTGAAGGCCTGGGGGTTCAGAGACCCCAGAGCTGGAAAGCAGGAACCTAATCGGAAGGCCTGAGCGTTCAGAGACCTCAGAGCTGGATGGTTCAAGCACACCAACTGATCAAGAAATCCTGGGAGAAGGAACTAGGCATCCCAGCTGGGATGGATTCAGGGCCGGACTGGCCTACCGGGATACCGGGATATTTCCCGATAGGCTGCCTGCCCTGGGGCCGCTTTGCGGCGGCAGTGATCCCCTCTCTCATGCTCCTGTGTTTCACGGAGCTGTCCGGGTCTGCGTTCGGCAGCCGCGCTGTAGCACGGTCCCACCCCCCTAGACCGGCTTGTGTGATAGTAGATAAAATCCACCTATCACACAGCCGGTCTAGGTGGGCGGGACCGTGTTACAGCACGGCCGCCGAACACAGACCCAGCCAGCTTTGTGAAACACAGGAGAAGATGCCTGTGAGTACAGCCCACCCTGTGTTCCTGGATAGGGGGATCAGCAGGGGGGCCGCATATAGAGGAGATTAGCTTTCTATATTCCTCCATGCAGCCGCTGAATTCTTGGAGGAGAGAGAGGAGGGAGAGGAGGAGAATCAAGCATTCAGCGGCTGCATGGAGGAATATAGAAAGCTAATCTCCTCTATATGCTGCCCCCCTGCTTCTCCTCCTATCCAACTTCTTTTACTGCCCCCTCCAGTGCTCTCCTCCCCCACCAGACTCTCCAGCCCCCCCCACAGTTCTCTCAACCCCTGTTCTTTCTGCCCCCCCCCTGCTCTCCCCATCCTTCTCTAGCCCCCACCCCAGTGCTCTCCACCCCCCACAGTGCTGTCCAGCCCCCCCATGCTCCCCACCCCTGTTCTTTCTGCCCCCCCCCCCCACCTGCTCTCCAGCTCTCCCCATCCTTCTCTAGCCCTCACCCAGTGCTCTCCAGCCCCCACAGTGCTGTCCAGCCCCCCCATGCTCCCACCCCTGTTCTTTCTGCCCCCCCCCACCTGCTCTCCAGCTCTCCCCATCCTTCTCTAGCCCTCACCCAGTGCTCTCCAGCCCCCACTGTGCTCCCTACCCCCCACAGTGCTCTCCAGCCCCCACCCACCCCAGTGCTCTCCAGCCCCCACCCAGTGCTCTCTACCCCCCCACAGTGCTCTCCAGCCCCCGTGCTCTCCACCCCTGTTCTTTTTGGCTCTACCTCCAGTGCTCTCGCAAGCTCCCCCCAGCACTCTCCACTACCCCCTGCATTTTGCCCCCACCCATGTGCTCTCCAACCCCACCAGTGCTCTCCAGTCCCCCGTGCTTTCCACCCCGTACTTTTTGGCCCCCATGGGTGCTCTCAAGCTCCCCCCCCATTGCTCTCCACTCCCCCCTGCTCTTTGTACCCCCCAGTGCTCTCCAGCCCTGTTTTTAAGCCCCCCCAGTGCTCTCAAGCTCCCGTCCAGTGCTCTTCGCCACCCACACTCTTACCCCCCCCAGTGCTCTCAGCCTCCCGTGCTCTCCACCCCCCCCCCAGTGCTCTGCACTCCCCACCCTGTGATCTCCACTCCCCCCTGCTCTTTGCCCCCACCCTTGTGCTCTCCAACCCCGCCAGTACTCTCTCCTCCCCCTTCTCTCCAGCTCCCACCCAGTGCTCTCCACATCCCCAGGACCAGAGGACAGGCTGACTGGTGTCGGAAAGTGAGGACAGCTGAAGGTGCAGGTGGCCAGGGACCACTCCATCTCACAGCAAACAGATCCTCTGGAAGGAGCACTGTCCCCATCCAAAACTAGAACAGCCCCTGCCTGCTGCTGGCCATCATGGATATCCTGCTGGCATGCAAGGTACTGTACCGAGCATCAACAACGCACCTTCCCACAGACAGGGACTGCAGACTGGGACATGGGGCACAGGAGGGGCTGCAATGATGGGCACAGTGAGGCTGCATTTATGGGCACAGTAAGTCTGCTTTAATGGGCACAGCGAGACTGCTTTCACGGCACAGTAAAGCTGCATTTGATGGGCACAGTGAGGCTGCATTAATGGGCACAATGAGGCAGCACTGATGGGCACAGTGAAGCTGCAATGATGGGCACAGTGAGGCCGCAATGGTGGGCACAGTGAGGCCGCAATGGTGGGCACAGTGAGGCCGCAATTACGGGCAGAGTAAAGCTGCATTTGATGAGCACAGTGAGGCTTCATTTGATGGGCACAGTGAGGCTTCATTTGATTGGCACAGTGAGGCTGCATTTAATGGGCACTGGTGAGGCTGCATTAAGCTCTTGTATCATGTCTGCAGTCTCTGACCATCTCCTGTATCATGTCTGCAGTCTCTGAGGGAGAGGGAGCCGCCAGGATGGGGATCATGGGAGAAGTCAGACGTGTGTGGACTGTGGAGAGGAGACTATAGGATAAAACCAGAGCCACCAAGCTGGAGCCGACTGACTGATCCCTGCACGGTGCACCTGAGAGGAGGTCAGTGACAGCGCGCCAGGCCAGTCTGAAGGGGGGGTCACTGATGTAAGGGGGGAGTGAGTACAATAATGTAAGGGGGCACTGATATAAAGGGTTTCCCCCTTATATCAGTACCCCCCCTTACCTTAGTGTATTCTTTCTGCAGTTCCTGGGGTCCCCCTTGATGATTGACCACTTTTAACTGTAATTTGCTCATATATATAAAGCCCTATGTGATTTCATATCTGTCTTATCTATATATAATACACTCTTCAAATGTGCTTTAAAATATATGGTTTTCTCTTTCATGAACAAGAAAATAATGACGTTATGCTGTTGCACTGGTATAATAATGCTGTGGGGCTGGTATAAAATTTTTTCCAGGGCTGAATTTTATTCCCAGTCCGGCCCTGGATGGATCCTTGCACAAGAAATGGGAAGTAGCTGCAAAGCAGATGGAGTAGACCGGGGTGTATCCGGACTTTCCTGAACTGGCCTGGGGAGAATTGCAGGAGGCAAGAAAGGCAGGTGAGGCCTGGGACTTCCAAAATCCAATTTACCAAGATGCTTTTCAGAGGGGCATCAGCCGGTTCACTAAGGGAAAGGGACTTCTACTACTCAGGGGAACCAAGAAGAAGAGGCAATTCATAGTTTCCTGCACTACCACTAATACTATGGACTGCAACAAGAGAATAAAAGTTTACTGTTCAACTGTTTGACCTAGTCTGTTGTGAATCGTGGTGGGGTGGAAGAACGGGGGTAAACCAGCAGTACTGTAGTGAACTACCCAAGGGAGTAGTGCGCTACGTATTTTTTATGGTAGCCATGTATTTCTTTGAAAGGAAATGTAATGACTAAATTTAAAATGAGGGGTCCTTGAAGAAGGCAATGGCAAGAGCACATGGTTATCAGTTACTAGAAAATTCCTGCAAGAAATGTTTTGGATGACAAAACTATGTTCAAAAATACTGTTAAGGCTAAATTAAAAAGTAGCCTTTTTTTTTTCTTTTGCTCTTATGTGTTTATATACTTTATCTTGTTTCTCTCCAGATAATTTTCTTATTTTTTTTTTTTTTTTTTTACAGAACCTGAACAGGAGATGATACTTCTAAAGAAAAGCTTCAGTAGCTGTATTTAGTCTAAATTAGTATGTCTCATGTGAATCTTTCCTGCCATGTGGGTTCTGATGTATTATTACTTCATCAAAGACTGGTCCTATGTATCTATTAATGTTAATTAATATGCAATTAGGCATTTGTGGTCTAATCAATACCTATGAATTAAGTGAACACTTACATGATTAAGAAAATTGCATACTTTACATCTCTTCTGATGCTAGTCCCTAAAGAATATTAGAAAAGATACAAATATTTTAATTATGCTTCATTTGACAGTTATGATAAAAAGTATTTAAAAGAGTCTAATTCAAATGTCAGCTACATGCAGAGCCATTATATCCCTCTTGAATTATTTTGTAATATTACTGCCCACGTATTCTGTGCTTCCCAAACAGATGCTAACCTGACTCCACTAGTTAAAGTGGACCTTCAGTAATTTTTTCATCTTTCCATCTATTAAATCTTCTGCCCTTCTTGTTTTAACTTTGGATAGTAAAACATATTTTTTTCTGCCAGTAAATACCTTATACAGCCCACTTCCTGTTTCTTGTCTGGTAAAAATCCTAGGCTTATGACATCATGCACAGCTCTCTCTCTCTGACTCTCAGAGTTTGCCAGGAAGGGAGGGGTATGTGTCATAAGAGGGCCAATGAGAGCTGCAGAGCTGGAGGTGTGCCTCTGTGTGTCTGTGTAAATCCCGGAAGTGAACAGGCAGCAGCTTCAGCTGCCCACAGTAAAAATGGCTGCAGCCAGACTCAGTGGTGGGAGATTTCTGCAGCATATTTGGCAAGTACAGAATCACAGTATATATAAAATAATATGCAAAGTGGTTGGAGGGAAGCTTCAGAATGGCAAAGATGTTTTTATTACAAATTATATGACCAGACTGCAATTCCTCTTTAAACCTTTGAGAGATGGATGTGATGGTTCCTATGGACATTACAGCTCAGGATAAAGCAAGACTATAACTTTTGAAGTGGCAGGGATAGGATAAGGAGGCATTTTTTCACTAATAATATTTGTATAATTTTAACATTTAAAGTACATGTCTGGATAAAAAAAAAATGATTCAGTACATCTTTACAATACCTGCACTAAAATTTCAAGCTGCGTTGTCAACCCTGCCCGGTTCTCTCCTGCCGGGTTACAGAACATCTCCCGCTCTCCTCTTTGTAGTATATTGTGTCTAATATATATATATATATATATATATATATATATATATATGTATACATGTGTATATATATATATATATATGTTATATATATATTTATTATATGTAGTGTTTTTATTTAGGCATTCTAAAGACAAGGTTATTCTAGGCAGACCGCTTTAGTAGCCGTTATCTAATTGCGCATATTAAAAGAGGGTTTGTTGGTCAAAGGACAAATGGCCAGACCAGAATTACTCCACATATGAAAGGGAACAGATAATGATTATCTTAATCTAATCAGTATTCACACATATCAAAAGGGGAATATGCAAGAATGTAGATAACGGCTACTAAAACGAGGAGAATGGCCAAGGATAATGAACTCAACTTTATTATTCAATCTTATCAAAGACAGTGGTGTTACTTGTAGGAACTTTGCCCTTGCTAATGTAAGGAGCCTGGATACTCTTTGTAATAAAGATCGCATCGGAAAGCAGGAAGTACCTCTGACCATCGACATCCCTACATGGTCAACAAAACCCTTACCCGTATACAAGATGATCGTTCTTGGTGAGGTGGAGGTGAGAAATGGCACTAATATACTGAAACAACTGCTACCACAAAGCAGACTCGTCGTCAAGGATAACCAAGTATGGAAAACCATGGACCCCAACTGCTGTACCAAACGTGCCCAGGCCTGGCTTTGTTCCTGTTCTTTTGAGCGGCTGGAGTACGTAGAGGGTTGTGCTGCTACACACTCTGGAAACTGCCTGGTTCGATTACAAAAATTTGAACCGGCCTGGAAGAGAATAATTCATGGAGAAGACTCGAGGGTCTGTGCATTGGGGGTTCCCTCATTCACTTGGCAGAAGCAAGTTCAGTGCCGGACACCTATCACAGGCTGGTGTGTGAACCTCACATATGGACTGTTAACAATCGGACAGGAAGACATTCAAGCCAATATCCACATGAATCAAGTATCTGTAAACATTGAGCAAACAGATCTTGGCAATTGGGACTCTATGATTTCTCCTTTATTTAAGAAAATTCCACCACTTACAGTTGAATTGGATACATTATTTAAGAGGGATAGTAGGAAAATTATAGAATTACAAGAACTGGTGAAGGAAAACCTCATCAGTTCTAATAAAATTGCTAAAGAATTTCAGGAGCCTTGGTGGAGCATACCCAATAACACTCTTTCTCACCCGCTATTGAGAACTCTTTCCATGATTTTTGTGTTCGTTCAATTTATATTAATATGTTTTTTGTTTGGTTTATATTGTTGTGGTAGAAGACAACTAAGAACAATCCAGAAAAATAAGGAAAGCATAGAGATGGCTTCAATCTTAAGAGCCAGGGATGTCTGAGCGGTTTGATTGTGAATCGATTCTGATTCGAACCGATCCAAGTGGGGGTATATGTAGTATATTGTGTCTAATATATATATATATATATATATATATATGTATACATGTGTATATATATATATATATATGTTATATATATATTTATTATATGTAGTGTTTTTATTTAGGCATTCTAAAGACAAGGTTATTCTAGGCAGACCGCTTTAGTAGCCGTTATCTAATTGCGCATATTAAAAGAGGGTTTGTTGGTCAAAGGACAAATGGCCAGACCAGAATTACTCCACATATGAAAGGGAACAGATAATGATTATCTTAATCTAATCAGTATTCACACATATCAAAAGGGGAATATGCAAGAATGTAAATTGGGGCAGCTTTATAATTACAACTATTCACTATTGTCTCCGGTAACTCTGAAAGACCGGGACAGATCAAAGCATTTAATGGAAACGCCTAATCAAATTGCTCAGACATTCAGTGTGTGTGGGGGGGATATAACAGGACGTTCAATCTGTTTAGAAGTGTGTGTTCTTACGAAGGCACCCAAGAGTCACATGGTTCCATGGGGCTCTAAATATTACTAGCACTGTCGTGATATGAACTCTGTTTGTTCTGTTTGGACTGTTCTGTTTGGAAGTCAATAAAATTGTCTCTCTCTGGGAGAATCGGGTTTTGCTGCGGAGACAATACTTTTAATAACTATATTCCATCTACGAGGAAGGAACGATTATATATTAGATCACTACACTCTTCTCTATAACCTAAGTGCAGGTGCTTTGTGGTCTGGTAGGGGAAAACTGGGCAAGGCTGGCAACACTGCTTAAGATTTTACTGTAGGAGTTGTAAAGAGACAAAACACAGGAAAATGCGCAGGTGTAATACCTGCACATTTTCCTGTGTTTTGTCTCTTTAAAACTCCTACAGTAAAATCTTAAGATGTACTAAATAGTTTTTTTTGTCTAGACATGCACCCTGAAAACGCTGACTCTCGATGCCGCAACTATGTGCATCTAAAGCCCCATACACACGCGCGGATTATCCGAGGACCAGGTCCGTCGGATCATGTCTGTCATACTTTGTCCGATGTTGGTTTTGCGTACACACGGTCGGACAAAGTTGTCGGAAAATCCGATCATTCTGAACGTGGTGACGTTTGTTGCCTACGACGGGACTACGTAGAGGCTAGTAGCCAATAGCTTTGGTCTTGTAATGTGATCTGAGCATGCGTAGCACTTTGTCCGTCGGACTACCATACACACGATCGGATTTGGTGTGATCGGACCTTGTTGTCCAAAAATCTATCCAGCAGGAGATAGGACTTTGTCCGTCGGACAATCTGACGTACACTGTCCGATGGTGCATACACACGGTCGGATTTTTCGACAACATTGTCCGATCGGACAGAATCCATGCGAAAATCCGACCGTGTGTATGGGGCTTAATACAGTTGCAGGAAAGTTACAGTTTAGCCCTATACAGCATAGTCTATGCTAAATGCAGACTATATATATATATATATATATATATATTAGAGTGACTGTATATATATATATATATATATATATATATATATCAAATACACTGCCACTAACCGAATAACCTACCTGCTTAATCTAACTCAATCTATCTCTCTGTCCATGCCAACAACACTACACACGGTCGATATGTGAGCAGCCTTATATAGCGTGGGGCATGGACTTAGTCCCCCTGAGCCAATTATGGCTCTCTCAACAGAGCGCGCTGTCATTGGCCAAAGCATGCAGGTCAGGTGCATGCTTTGGCCAATTATCAGATGCTAATGCCACATAATGTTCGCTGTCCTGCGAACGGGCGAATGCCCGATGTTCGAGTCGAACTTATGTTCGACCCGAACATTGAGCTCATCCCTAGTGTTGGGTATTCACCCTTTTCCCACCACGCTTCCAGGGTCTATTAACATATTTGTTGCCATTAGATCATGACATGAGTGTTACATCAACTCCATGTGAATCCAAGTAAGGTTTTCTTGGAGTGACTGACAGCCATGATACTGGCTGCATAAATATAGCACCTCTAAAGGAATGCTCAAGCAGTGCTCTTAAGCTGGCCATTCCTTATATAATCTGATTTTACAATATCTGCACAAACTACTTTAGACTTTCAAAAACTGTAAATGTAATATACTATATTGTCAAAAGTATTGGGACACATGCCTTTACATGCACATGAGCTTTAATGGCATCCCAGTCTTAGTCCGTAGGGTTCAATATTGAGTTGGCCCACCCTTTGCAGCTATATCAGCTTCAACTCTTCTAGGAAGGCTGTCCACAAGGTTTAGGAGTGTGTCTGTGGGAATGTTTGCCCATTCTCGCAGAATCGCATTTGTGAGGTCAGGCACTGATGTTAGACGAGAAGGCCTGGCTCGCAGTCTCCGCACTAATTTATCCCAAAGGTGTTCTATCAGGTGGAGGTCAGGGCTCTGTGCAGGCCAGTCAAGTTCTTCCACCCCAAACTCCCTCATCCATGTCTTTATGGACTTTGTTTTGTGCACTGGTCCAAATCATTTTGGTGGAGGGGGATTATGGTGTGGGGTTGTTTTTCAGGCCCTTAGATCCAGTGAAGGAAACTCTTAAGGCGTAAGCATACCAAGACATTTTGGACAATTTCATGCTCCCAACTTTGTGTGGGATTCCATTAAAGTTCATGTGCATCTAAGACCCCTTTCACACCACACCGCCCATAGCGGCGGAACGGTAAAACGCTGCTATTTTTAGCAGCGTTTTACCGTCGGATTTGCGGTGCATTTCGGCCGATATCGGGGAGCTTTTATACCCCGCTAGCGGCCAAGAAAGGGTTAAAACCCCCGCAATACACAGCAATAGCAGCGTTTTGCCGGCGGTATTACTGCGCTGCCCCATTGATTTCAATGGGAGCAGCGGTGGAGGACCGGTAAACACACTGCTCTTTCACCGCTCCAAAGAAGCTGCTGGCATGACTTTTCCTGACGTCCTGCCAGCGCACCGATGCAGTGTGAAAGCCCTCGGGCTTTCACACTACAGACAATGGTGCAGCTGTTTTAGGGCGGATTGCAGGCCCTATTTCTAACGCTATAGCGCCTGAAAAACGCCCTTGGTGTGAAAGGGGTCTAAAGGTGTCCCAATACTTTTGACAATATAGTGCATGAGGACAAACCTAAATAACAAATTAATTTAGTATAAAAAAAACACCTACATATAGACATGAAGCCATATGTAATGGTAAAAATGAAAATACATGTTTAGTGTGCAATACTGCAGAATGCGACTCTTTTAACTGTATAGGGCTAAAATATTTACAAAAATGTGAGGGGTGTACTCCCTTTTGTGAGATACTGTACATAAATAAGGTTTATAAGTAGATGCTGTTCTTAAATAGTTGTGTAAACAATAAATATATTGTGATGTATCTCTATCTTAACAATATGTATAATGTGATCTGTGTATAATAAATGGATACATTGTTGACTATCAACATATTATTTAATTAATATAGCAACCAACAACTAAGTCACATTTAGTCTAGGTTTACACTTAATGAGGCTTTAAAATCGCACGACTTCACTTGACTTCACGTCTTCCTACTGAAGAAGTCCTTGCCTTTGGATGTAACGCGTATAGGAGCCATGGGTGTCACGTCATCTTACAGCCATCTTACCATTGAGCCAAGGGTCAGCTTATGTGTTTGATACATGCATTTTAGCTAGCACTGGCAACAGTGCTCTATTTTGTAAGTGCAATATTCTTCTTTTATTTATTAAACTTTATAAACAAAGAGCATTAGATCATGTGTGCTTCCATTTTCTTCCCATATACATCAGGTGTTCTTGAGGTCCTGTGTACCCTTCCTATGGGAAAAGAGAAGTGAGGATCTACCAAGAGTCTATCAGAGTCATTATCCCTGAGGGGGACACAGCTTACCTTGACCTTCTGGTAATACATGTGTCATGGCTTTGAGGTGAGCGCCCAGTTTGTATGGTGGTGGAACACGGAGCACTTCTATTATTTGGATCACAGTATCACAGAATATACTGATTGGACTTCAATTTACACTATTTTTGAACTATCATATCGGTTGCACATTATAATTGTGTTAGATGTATATAGAACCTTTTGTTGTGCTGCACTGTTTTCTATTTATTTATGTTATTGTTAATAGTTGTAATTTTACTTAACTAGTGTCAGCTGGCAGCATTATTATCATTATTATTTTTATTTCATATATTTGAGCACAGGATTTGTGTGTATATTGTGGTTGCGCTAATGTATTTTAATATTATAATCATGAGCGTCTGCAGAACTTTTTTTCAGGGGGGGGCATAATTTTAAGTTCACCCATGCCCCACCCCTTTTTGACAATGTCCTGAAGGGGAAGGGCTTAGTCATTATCACATAAAGCGTAGGCCAGGGTCCCCCATATATCCCCCATCAATACTGCCTCACTGTGCCCATCAATGCAGCCTCACTGTGCCCATCAATGCAGCTTCACTGTGCCCATCAAACGCAGACTCACTGTGCCCATCAAATGCAGCAGCCTCACTGTGCCCAACAATGCAGCCTCACTGTGCCAATCAAATGCAGTCACTGTGCCCATTAATGCAACCTCACTGTGGCCATCAATGCAGCCTCACTGTGTCCATCAAATGCAGCCTCACTGTGCTCATCACTGCAGCCTCACTGTGCCCATCAATGCAAACTCACCAATGTCAATCAAATGCAGCCTCACTGTGCCCATTATTGCTGCCTCGTTGTGCCCATCAATGCAGCCCCACTGTGCCCATCAAATGCAGTCACTGTGCCCATCAATGCAGCCTCACTGTGCCCATCAAATGCAGCCTCACTGTGCTCATCAATGCAGACTCACCAGTGCCCATCAATACTGCCTCACTGTGCCTATCAATGCAGCCTCAGTCTGTGCCCAACAATGCAATCTCGATCTGTGCCCAACAATGCAGTCTCGATCTGTGCCCATCAATGCAGACTCGGTCTGTGCCCATCAATGCAGTCTCGGTCTGTGCCCATCAATGCAGACTCGGTCTGTGCCCATCAATGCAGACTTACCAGTGCCTGGATCACACAGTGGAGCAGGAGGGGAGGACTCTGCACTTGGATTGACGCCGCAGCAGCCACAGCTCAAAACGGCCCCAGGGCAGGCGACCTACCGCAAGGACCACTCACGGGACACCAGTGTCCATGTGCGGACACCTTGCCAATCCCTGATTCCAGGGGGTGCACTTACCCCCCCCCCCCCCCCCCGCGGACACCCATGATTTTAGTAGATGCTGCACCTGCAAGGCTCTATTGAGGGAATTTACAGGGTCTTCATCCCTTTAAATGTGATTTTCCTTTGAGTGTATTTTACCTACAATTTCATTTTTGTTGCAGGGGATGCCAAAAATCTGATTTGTATCTTAGTTCATACTTCTGGGTAAATCACTAAGCTGATCACACAAGTGGCAAATGACAAATCTGATGGGGGGGTGGGGGCATTCTGTACACCATCTGTGTCCAGGTAGCCATATTGAATTGCATTTTACAGAAAATTTGAGCTCTGCAGATTGAAAAGGAAATGTCATTTTTAAGACCGTTCAATTACAATATGACTTGTGGCGCAATTGTATGCGTGTTTTTTTCTTTTATTTTGTATTTGTTTTTTTATTTTCTCATTTTTTTCCCCATGAAAGTGGAGTTACCCTTTAACCTCCAAATACGGGAAAGCTTCTTCACAATAAGAGCTGTGAAAATGTGTAATAGACTCCCACAAAAAATAGTTCTGGCCATCTCAGTAGATTTTTTTTTAAAAAGGCTTGGATTCTTTCCTAAATGCACAAAATATAAAAATATACCTATATTTATAGGTATTAGAACCAGGGGTAGTTGATCCAGGAAATATCCAATTGCCTCCTGGGGAATCAGAAAGTTTTTTTTTTTTCCCTCGCTGGAGCAAATTGGATAATGCTTTACTGGGGGTTTTTGTGCCTTCCTCTGAATCAAGTACAGATGTACTGCATATGCAAAGATCTTCTAAAGTGGGGAAAATAATTATCTGATTCCCTGTAGATTTTGTAAGTTTGCCCACTTACAAAGAAATGAAGGGTCTATAATCGTTATCATAGGTGTATTTAAACGATAGAAACAGAATATCAACTAAAAATCCAGAAAAAACCCATGATACAAATGTTATAAATTGAGTTTTAGTTCAGTGAATAAAATAAGTATTTGATCCCCTACCAACCAACAATAATTCTGTCTCCCACAGACTGGCTACAGTATGTGCTTATGTGGTACACCAATTAGTCCTGTCAATTTAAGAAGGTGCTCCTAACAACAACTCGTTATGACGGCCTCCTGTGACCACGCCCGCTGCAGGGTGTGGGAAGCATGCTCTGTGATCACAGTGTTCAAAGGACACTGCTGACAACAGATTGTGCTAAAGAGCAAATCAGCAGCTCCTTACCATGTAATCAGCTGTGTCCAATCACAGCCGATCACAGATGTAAATAGAACTTTGTTATCGGCACTCATGTATTCATGCTGAGAGCATGAGGATAGGAGAAGAGAGATGATAACTGGCTTCTCCAAAAGGGTCATCTACACTGATAACAAGGCACTAATTATAACTGTCCTGATTATTAGTGCAGTCCAAACAGTGCCCATCAGTGCTGCCAATCATTGCCCATCAGTGCTCCTAATAAGTGCCTACCAGTGTTGCCAGTTAGTGCACATCAGTGCCTCCTCATCAGTGTCACCTATCAGTGCTGCCTACCAGTGCTGATCAGTGCTGCCCATCAGTGCCGCCTATTAGTGCTACCTATCAGTGCCCATCAGTGCCACCTATCAGTGCAGCCTCATCAGTGCCCACTAGTGCCTCCTCATCAGTGCCCACCAGTGCCCCTTCATCAGTGCAACCTATCAGTGCCCACCAGTGCTCCTCATCAGTGCCCACCAGTGCTGCCTCATCAGTGCCCATCAGTGAAACCTATCAGTGCCCATCAATGACCATCAGTGCCACCCCATCAGTGCAGCCTATCAGTGCCCATCAGTGCAGCCTCATCAGCACACATCAGTGAAGGAGACAAATTACCTGTTTCCAAAATGTTATAACAAACTATGAAAAAGTTTTGTTTTTTTTTCTCAAAATTTGGGGGTTTATTTGCTTATTTAGCAAAAAAAATTAAAATCCAATGGTGATTAAATACCACCAAAAGAAAACTCTATTTGTGTGAAAAAATTATAAAAATTTTGTTTGGGTACAATGTTGCTTAACCGAGCAATTGTCATTCAAAGTGCGACAGCGCTGAAAGCTGAAAATTGGCCTGGTCATGAAGGAGGTAAAAGTGCCCAGTAGGCAAGTGTTTATAATATACCTTAATTTTTTTGTAAGTGGGCAAACTTACAAAATCTGCAGGTGATCAAATAATTATTTTCCCCACTGTATTTTAGAAACTGCAGTTAAAAATTATTTGCACAATTATAACAACAAAACAGGATATATACTATGTTTCGTTAATCAATAAATCGTAGTTGTGTTTTTGTGTGTTATTGTTGACTTCATTTTTTTTATGTTTTGAGATTTTATTACCTATGCTAAAGCTTTTGATTACACACATATTGCAATAAATGGAAAACTGTCCTTTGCACACTTATCTACTGCATTTAAAGCTTTAATTATTTCTTATATAGATTTTTGTTTTTTTTTGTAAGAAAATCATATCTCTTTCTTGGATCTCCAACGCTATCAAACATGTCATCTTTCATGGGTAGAAATATTCATAATTTAAAGGGAACAAATAATTCTTTCTTTAGAAGTTTTCTAAAAAGAAAACTGACAGTGGATATAACACTGGGAAAGGACACTACAAAGCCATTTTCTTATACAAAAAAATAACAAGTGCAAGGAACAAGTATATGTGCAGCGGTGAAAAGCCTACGTTTTTAGATGTAGGGTAGCAGAGTACTAGCATTTGAGTTGATCCCAGCTAAGAAGCTGTCATTGTTAGCTGGAAGGGTTCCCAGGTTTGAATAAAATGCTGTGACTTTCAGCCAATGTACAACATTATTATCCTCTTTCCCTCTCAAGTAGGTATTACCCGAAAACAAGATTTTTTACTTTCTTAAAATATATCCAATAAAAAAACAAATTTCTTCACCAATTTAGGCCAATATGTATTCTGCTACATATTTTTGGTAAAAAAAAATCCCAATAAGCGTATATTGATTGGTTTGCGTAAAAGTTATCGTGTCTACAAACTATGGGATATTTTTATAGCATTTTTATTTTTACTAGTAATGGCGGCGATCGGCGATTTTTAGCAGGACTGCGACATTGTGGCGAATAAATCGGACACTAAGTGACACTTTTTGGGGACCAGTGACACTATTAGAGTGATCAGTGCTAAATGCACTCTCACTGTACTAATGACACTGTCACGGAAGGGGTTAACATCAGGGGTGATCCAAGGGTTAAGTGTGCTCCTAGGAAGTGCTTTCTAACTGTGTGGGGGATGGCTTAACTGGAGGAAGAAAGAGATCTGTGTTCCTGCTCTCTTCCTCTCTGATAGAATGGTGGTCTGACTTGTTTACATAGGCAGACTGTCGTTCTGCCTCTCCTGTCAACGATCGGCGGGTCGTGCTCTGTCCATTCACACTGGAAGCGGGTCACCGGTGGTGCATGTGCGCTTCCCAGACCTGGAAGGATCAACAATGTACAGGTACGTTGTTTCGCACAGTCGAGCCGCCCTGCTGCAGTAAATGCACACTGGGCGGTCCAGAAGCAGTTAAAGAATAAGTTCACCATTCTACAAAAAATAATAAATGCACATCTTTTTGCAGGTAAAAAAATGTGCATTTATTTATTTTTTTGTAATAGGTGCCTGTAAAGCAGTTTCCCTATATACGATCGGAAAAAGTCAGATCGGATTTTGTTGTAGGAAAATTTAAAATCCTGCACTCAAATTTTTTCCATCTGAAATTCCGACGAAAAAAGCCCACTAGAGCCCACACACGATCGGATTTTTCGACAACATAATCTGATCTGACTTTTTCCATCGGAATATCCGGCCGTGTGTACGGGGCATTAGTCTAAGGGGAGGCCATGTGTTTCAGCTACTTAGTCACATGATGGGTCTTCTCCACTCTGCTATAATCTCACAGGAAATCATGTGCCTAATGCAGGTACAGTTTTCCCCCAGAAGCCCAGTGCAGAGGATAATTTGTCCTATGCTGGACTCTTCCTATGATGTTGAACTAATCTAGTGATGTAGTGATATCAATGCCCACCTCTCCACCTCATCCAATCTGAGAACACTTTGCATTCTTTGAGAAAATGCAAGTGTTCGCTGAATGGCCCATGCTGAGAAATTGATCTCCTGTGTTCATAATACAGCAGGGCAGCTGCTCTGCATGGGACACGGAAAGCTAGTGGAATTCACTGTAGTAGCAATTTTCAGCTTCCACTGAGATTCCACAGGTATGTCACCTGCTGTACATACATAGGCTTTCTTTCTTCGATTTTCATCTGGTGATCCAGCCAGCAAGCCTGTTGTTTTTCACAAACGTAGGCTCCCCAGCAGAATGTATCAGTTTACATGGATGAGACCAACCACTTAACACTGGCAGGGGTGATTAAAGAGATCAGCTTTTATTTATACATGCAGAACCTTTATCCCAAATGGAAAAACACAGTTTGCTGTAACTGATTATAAAGTGTAAACTGGAGTTTGGCTTCAGTTTGTTAGTGCATCTAAAACTGCTAATACAGGGCCTTGGAAAAGTATTCATACCCCTTTAAATGTTCCACATTTTGTCATGCTTCAACCAAAAACGTAAATATTTTTTATTGTAATTTTACGTGATAGACCAACACAAAGTGGCACATACTTGTGAAGTGGAAGGAAAATTAAAAATGGTTTTCAAATTATTTTACAAATAAATATCTGAAAAATGTGGCGTGCATTTTTATTCAGCCTCCCTAAATCAATACTTTGTAGAACTACCTTTCACTGCAATTACAGCTGCAAATCTTTTTGAGTATGTCTCTACCAGCTTTGTACATATAGAGACTGACATTTTTGCCCATTCTTCTTTGCAAAATAGCTCAAGCTCTGTCATATTGGATGGAGAGCGTCTTGTCACAGATTCTCAATTGGATTTAGGTCTGGATTTTGACGGGCCATTCTAACACATGAATATGCTTTGATCTAAACATGTCAGGCGATTGAAAGATTTTCTATATTCATATTCATCTGTGAATGTGTTTTAAATTCTAAACTATATTGTATGTATAGGAATTTTCCTGCATAGAATGTATTGCTTTTTTATATACATTTTTCATAAAAAAAATATATCTTTTCAAATAAATGATTTAAAAAAAAAAAAAATTTGTTCACCCTTAACCCCTTCAATAACCGCCCATAGTCATATGACGCCCACAAGGTGGATCTCCCATCCTGGGTGGGCGTCATATTTCGTCCTCCCATTCCCGGCCCGCCTGGGGGGCGCGCGCGCCCGCGGCGTCGCTCGGGACCCGGTGCGGGTGCCCGGCGGCCTCGATGTCCGCCGGGCACCCGCGATTGCCCGTTAAAACAACGGGACCGTGCGGGACCGTGGAGCTGTGTGTGTAAACACACAGCTCCACGTCCTGTCAGCGAGCAGGAGACCGATCATGTGATCCCAGTACGGAGGAACACATGATCGGTCTCCTCCCCTTGAGTCCCCTCCCCCCACAGTTAGAATCACACATATAGGGAATACATTAACCCCTGCAGCGCCCCCTAGTGTTAACCCCTTCCCTGCCAGTCACATTTACACAGTAATCAATGCAATTTTATAGCAACGATCGCTGTGTAAATGTGAATGGTCCCAAAAATGTGTCAAAAGTGTCCGAAGTGTCCGCCGCAATGTCGCAGTCACGAAAAAAAAATCACAGATCGCCGCCATTACTAGTAAAAAAAAAAAAAAAAAAAATGCAATAAATCTATCCCCTATTTTGTAGACGCTATAACTTTTGCGCAAACCGATCAATATACGCTTATTGCGATTTTTTTTACCAAAAATATGTAGAAAATTACGTATCGGCCTAAACTGAGTAAAAAAATAGTTTTTTAAAAAAAAAATGGGATATTTATTATAGCAAAAAGTAAAAAATATTGTTTTTTTTTCAAAATTGTCGCTCTTCTTTTGTTTATAGCGCAAAAAATAAAAACCGCAGGGGCGATCAAATACCACCAAAAGAAAGCTCTATTTGTGGGAAAAAAAGGACGTCAATTTTGTTTGGGTGTAACGTCGCACGACCGCGCAATTGTCAGTTAAAGCAACGCAGTGCCGAATCGCAAAAAGTGCTCTGGTAAGGAAGGGTGAAAAATGGCCAGGTGCTGAAGCGGGGGGTACTTGTGTCTCTCTCGAGGGTCCATATAGGAGTCGGAAAATTTGAGATCCAGATACAGACAGAAAAAGTCTGATGGAGCCTACACCCGGTCGGAATTTCCGACAAAAAGCTCACATCGAACATTTGTTGTCGGTAATAACAGGCATAACAGGTTTTCTTCTAGGATTGCCCTGTATTTGGCTCCGTGCATTTTCCCATCAACTCTGTCCAGCTTCCCTGTCCTTGCTGAAGAAAATCATCCCCATAAAATGATGCTGCCACTACCATGTTTCATGGTGGGGATAGTGTGTTCAGGGTGATGTTTAGTGTTAGTTTTACACCACACATAACATTTTTCTTTAGGCCAAAAAGTCAAATTTTGGTCTCATCTGACTAGAGCACCTTTTTCCACATGTTTGCTGTGTCTCCCACATGGCTTCTCACAAACTGCAAACAGGACTTCTTATGGCTTTCTTTCAACAATGGCTTTCTTCTTGCCACTCTTCCATTAAGGCCAGATTTGTGGAGTGCATGACTAATAGTTGTACTGTGGCCCGATTCTCCTACCTGAGCTGTGGATCTCTGCAGCTAATCCAGAGTTACCATGGGCCTCTTGGCTGCTTCTCTGATTAATGCTCTCCTTGCCTGGCCTGTCAGTTAAGGTGCACAGCCATGTCTTGGTAGGTTTGCAGTTGTGCCATACTCTTTCCATTTTCGGGTTAAGATGGATTGAACAGTGCTCTGTGAGATGTTCTATGGTTTGGATATTTTTTTTATAACCTAACCCTGCTATAAACTTCTCCACAACTTTATCCCTGACCTTTCTGGTGTGTTCCTTGGCCTTCATACTGCTGTTTGTTCACTCAGGTCCTCAAACAAACCTCTGAGGGCTTCACAGAACAGCTGTATTTATACTGAGATTAAATTACACACAGGTGGACTCTGTTTACAAATTAAATGACTTCTGAAAGCAATTGGTTCCACTAGATTTTAGGTAGGGGTATTAGAGTAAAGGGGGCTGAATACAAATGCACACCACACTTTTCAGTTATTTATTTGTAAAAATGAAAAAAAACATTTAACATTTCCCTTCCACTTCACAATTATGTGCCACTTTGTGTTGGTCTATCACATAATATCCCAATACAATACATTTACGTTTTTGGTTGTAACATGACAAAATGTGGAAAATGTCAAGGGGTGTGAATACTTTTTCAAGGCACTGTACATTTAACACTACACTCCCGCCCCAGACTGACAATGGTGCTGTCTGCTGTGCCTCCTTTGCTCATTTCTCCGGAATTGTGTCTCACTAGTACCGGAGGTGTGTTCCTGCGCAGGGGAAAAAGAAAAAAAAAAGAAAACTGATGCAGCCACTACACCTAATGATTGGTACGGTGCAATATATTACATTTTTGGTTTTGGGTTTAATACCACTTTCAACTTTAAGATAATATTTCAAAACTCATCTATGATACTTTCAAGTTTCTGGAATGTCAACAAATATCTGACATATAATTACATAATAATTTTCTGAATCTTCTCCTTCAATTGACTGGTTTTCAGCCAATGTCAAGTTCTGGTCCATGAAGCTACAAAAAGGATGGAAATGATTAGCTTTTCCATAGTCCACTCTATAGAGCCATTGAAGATATAAACTATATGTAGTATTCTTTCAATTTTATAAATGATGCTTATCAAGACTGAGAAAATACAGACTTCTCTGGAAAACGAATCAAAAAACAAAGAACACTTTTTGAGAAGAGTTGCACCTTAAACGTGGTGAATATTTAAGCAAAAGCTCTATTTATTGCAATGTTTGTGTTCAGAATTTAGTGCAGACCCAGAAATCACACAAGGGATCTTTGTTCTACATAGACAAGATTTGCAGAGCTACAGTAATTACAGGGATATAATAGGGGCAATTTGATGGCAGAAAGAGAGCCTTGGAGTCTTCTTGCATACGATGTACTGTGAATAAAGATGGATAGCTTACATTTCTTACAGTTTAAGTCTTGAAGGATATTCACTTATTTTCCTGCTTTGTTTATCCTGGTGTAATCTTCTTTTTCTGCCCTCCTTTTTAACCTGTCATCTTTCACAATACAGCTGATTTTGGGTTGCTAAGCAACTGATTGTCTGAAAGTTTAACTATTCCTAAGTCTCCATGCCAACAGTACAGTATGTGTGTAGTACTGATTGGCCTGGACTACAGGCTATCAAGGGTCGGGAATACCTCTAGGGACCAGCCATGGTTTTATCTCTATAGGGAGTAGATGGTATGTTTGATAAACTTATTTTAGCCATAAAGAGGCACATATGAGATTGTATAATCAATAAACGTTATTCTGTGCATGTTTATTATGATATCAACAGCGCTGCCATTTTTTTTTTGTTTACAAACTATTTTTATTTGGTACAAAAGGTGGTACAAAAAAAAAGCATAATTATGCCAGAATATTGACAATAATAACAGGTTGTACAGTGCTGCCATTTTAAGGTAGGCAGTCAGTATATTTATGCTATTTGCTTATTCCACTAAAGTTTTATCTTTTTTTATGCAAAGTGATGTATTCCATTGTGCTTACCTTTTTTTTGCATTATATACAGGGAGGGAAATTAAATTAATGAATAAAAGCTGCAAACACAGAAAGCGTGCTAGCCAGTTTCCAGTGCAGCAAGAAGGGAAGTGGATATTTCCTTTAGACCTGCCCTCCCGCACACACAGCTCACATTCCAGTATTTACGATGTCACCAGCAGGGGTGTTGCTAGGTGGGAAGGTAAATTTTATAACCCCTCCCACATTTTAAAGTAAGTCTAGCCCAAGCTCCACCCAATGCCCCCCCCCCACCCCTGCTCAATGCGGGCTGGGCTGCCGGCTGTTTCAGTGCTGCCCGGTGGGCCTCAATGACAGAACACTGAGTCTGGGCTGAGGGCTCACTTGAGCTGGCTGTGGAGTGTGTGCTGGTGCTGCTGCGGCCTGTGGCTGTGCTGTCCCGCGGGGGGCGAACTGCAGCACAGCAGATGTGGAGGGGACGACTTTAAAACAGACCCGGAAGCCAGAACCGGAACTGGATGGAGGCCCCACTAAAGCCAGTGTAACTGCCCCCCCCCCCCCCCCAATAATTTATTCATTTGGTTTCTGCCATTCTCGTTCTGGAACTGCCTAGTGAGTGAGCAGTGATGTGTGCAGGGCTGGACTGGGAATAAAAATCGCCCTGGAAATAAGGGGAAAGTAATACAGGGTGTAAGCTATAGACCCCCTAACCAGAGGGAGGAGGGGGGAGGCGGACCTCCTATCACAGCTTGAAATGGCGTCAATTTTGCGGAATGTCATTATAATGGGGGATTTTAACTATCCAGATATAGTATGGGCAGAGGGAACCATGCATTTGTCTAATGACGCGTACACACGAGCGGATTTTCCGTCAGAAAAATCTTGGATGGTTTTTCCGACAGAATTCTACTCAAGCTTGGCTTGCATACACACGATCACACAAAAGTTTGCTGAACTTTTGACCGTCAAGAACACGGTGATGTACAACACTACAACGAGCTGAGAAAATGAAGTTCAATGCTTCCGAGCATGCGTCAAATTGTTTCCGAGCATGCGTAGAAACCGAAAAATTGAGAACATGCTCTCAATCTTTTGCTGACTGGAATTCGGCCAGCAAAAGTCCGATGGAGCATACACACGGTCGGAATTTCCGACAATGTGTACGTGGCATTAGGCTCGCCATTTCCTAAATGTCTTGCAGGACAATTTCATGGGGCAGATAGTGAATGCACCAACAAGAAACAATTCGTTACTAGACCTACTGATTACTAACAATACAGACCTGATCGCGGATGTAGAAATATGGGCAATTTAGGAAACAGTGACCATAGGTCAATTTGTTTCAGTATAAATCATAGATATAGGAAACACAAGGGTAATACAAAGACACCGAATTTCAAATGAGCCAACTTCCCTGAACTGAGTTCTTTGCTAGACGATATTAAATGGGATACAATTCTAGAAACGAAGAACACAGAGGAAAAATGGGAGTGCTTTAAGAGCATACTAAATAAAGGTGATATCCAGTGCATTCCAACGAGAAATACATTTAAAAGAGCTATAAAAAATCCTGAGTGGCTAAACTCCAACGTAAAAATGCATATAAAAGCAAAAGGCTTTCAAAAAATACAAGGCTGAGGAGTCATTGTCAGCATTCTAACTTTACAAAGAATGTAATAAGAAATGTAATGTAGTGCAATCAGGGCGGCTACAATAGAACACGAAAGGCACATAGCGGAGGAGAGTAAAAAAAAAAAAAACAAGAAATTCTTTAAGTATATACACATATTGGCCCCATAAAGGATGATGAAGGGAATTTGGCTACAAAGGACAGCGAGAAGGCAAAGGAAATGTATAAAGTTTAAGTCTTGAAGGATATTCACTTATTTTCCTGCTTTGTTTATCCTGGTGTAATCTTCTTTTTCTGCCCTCCTTTTTAACCTGTCATCTTTCACAATACAGCTGATTTTGGGTTGCTAAGCAACTGATTGTCTGAAAGTTTAACTATTCCTAAGTCTCCATGCCAACAGTACAGTATGTGTGTAGTACTGATTGGCCTGGACTACAGGCTATCAAGGGTCGGGAATACCTCTAGGGACCAGCCATGGTTTTATCTCTATAGGGAGTAGATGGTATGTTTGCGAAACTTATTTTAACCATAAAGAGGCACATATGAGATTGTATAATCAATAAACGTTATTCTGTGCATGTTTATTATGATATCAACAGTGCTGCCATTTTAAGGTAGGCAGTCAGTATATTTATGCTATTTGCTTATTCCACTAAAGTTTTATCTTTTTTATGCAAAGGGATGTATTCCATTGTCCTTACCTTTTTTTTGCATTATATACAGGGAGGGAAATTAAATTAATGAAGAAAAGCTGCAAACACAGAAAGCGTGCTAGCCCGTTTCCAGGGCAGCAAGAAGGGAAGTGGATATTTCCTTTAGACCTGCCCTCCCGCACACACAGCTCACATTCCAGTATTTACGATGTCACCAGCAGGGGTGTTGCTAGGTGGGAAGGTAAATTTTATAACCCCTCCCACATTTTAAAGTAAGTCTAGCCCAAGCTCCACCCAATGCCCCCCCCACCCCTGCTCAATGCGGGCTGGGCTGCCGGCTGTTTCAGTGCTGCCCGGTGGGCCTCACTACAGAACACTGAGTCTGGGCTGAGGGCTCACTTGAGCTGGCTGTGGAGTGTGTGCTGGTGCTGCTGCGGCCTGTGGCTGTGCTGTCCCGCGGGGGGCGAACTGCAGCACAGCAGATGTGGAGGGGACGACTTTAAAACAGACCCGGAAGCCAGAACCGGAACTGGATGGAGGCCCCACTAAAGCCAGTGTAACTGCCCCCCCCCCCCCCAATAATTTATTCATTTGGTTTCTGCCATTCTCGTTCTGGAACTGCCTAGTGAGTGAGCAGTGATGTGTGCAGGGCTGGACTGGGAATAAAAATCGCCCTGGAAATAAGGGGAAAGTAATACAGGGTGTAAGCTATAGACCCCCTAACCAGAGGGAGGAGGGGGGAGGCGGACCTCCTATCACAGCTTGAAATGGCGTCAATTTTGCGGAATGTCATTATAATGGGGGATTTTAACTATCCAGATATAGTATGGGCAGAGGGAACCATGCATTTGTCTAATGACGCGTACACACGAGCGGATTTTCCGTCAGAAAAATCTTGGATGGTTTTTCCGACAGAATTCTACTCAAGCTTGGCTTGCATACACACGATCACACAAAAGTTTGCTGAACTTTTGACCGTCAAGAACACGGTGATGTACAACACTACAACGAGCTGAGAAAATGAAGTTCAATGCTTCCGAGCATGCGTCAAATTGTTTCCGAGCATGCGTAGAAACCGAAAAATTGAGAACATGCTCTCAATCTTTTGCTGACTGGAATTCGGCCAGCAAAAGTCCGATGGAGCATACACACGGTCGGAATTTCCGACAATGTGTACGTGGCATTAGGCTCGCCATTTCCTAAATGTCTTGCAGGACAATTTCATGGGGCAGATAGTGAATGCACCAACAAGAAACAATTCGTTACTAGACCTACTGATTACTAACAATACAGACCTGATCGCGGATGTAGAAATATGGGCAATTTAGGAAACAGTGACCATAGGTCAATTTGTTTCAGTATAAATCATAGATATAGGAAACACAAGGGTAATACAAAGACACCGAATTTCAAATGAGCCAACTTCCCTGAACTGAGTTCTTTGCTAGACGATATTAAATGGGATACAATTCTAGAAACGAAGAACACAGAGGAAAAATGGGAGTGCTTTAAGAGCATACTAAATAAAGGTGATATCCAGTGCATTCCAACGAGAAATACATTTAAAAGAGCTATAAAAAATCCTGGGTGGCTAAACTCCAACGTAAAAATGCATATAAAAGCAAAAGGCTTTCAAAAAATACAAGGCTGAGGAGTCATTGTCAGCATTCTAACTTTACAAAGAATGTAATAAGAAATGTAATGTAGTGCAATCAGGGCGGCTACAATAGAACACGAAAGGCACATAGCGGAGGAGAGTAAAAAAAAAAAAAAACAAGAAATTCTTTAAGTATATACACATATTGGCCCCATAAAGGATGATGAAGGGAATTTGGCTACAAAGGACAGCGAGAAGGCAAAGGAAATGTATAAATTTAAACGTTGTCTTCTCTTCTGATCTGAATAAAGATGTACAGATAGATACTGCATAGATAAACCTTCTGAATTATAATAATTTAAGATTCTTGTCAGAGCTCAATTGTAAATGGTTCCTTCAAGCTCTAGCTCTTGGCCTATCTTAGCTTTGCTGGAATAATCTCATGAAAATCTTGATCAGAAATTAATTTTCATGTTGTACTGTATACGCATTGGATAGAATGTATGAAACCTCCAATTCTTCAAGTCAAGTATGATGACTGCTAGTGTTCTATAACAACAGTAGAACCAAAAGATTGTGTGCAAATAAGATGGTGTAACAGAAGAAATGTATTCTACTGCATTATGGATAGGATGTATTTTGTTGTGTTCTATACCGTAAAAATATATTTGTGTTTGCAGATTACATGTAGAGAATGTTTTACATTTCAATGTTCTTTATATTGCAGCACTTGTTGTAGGACCCTAAGCTCATTAGCAAATAAATTATTAAAGATTTCTACATGGTGTATGTCACTGCAGTAAAATGCATGTTATGTCACCAGAGTTACAAATCTGCTGACACTGCAAGAAACTGTTGTGCTATCAGAGTTAGGATTAGTGTTCTGTCATAGGAGCCAGATTTAGCATCATTCAGATTTAATGTGTGCCAATTTCACTGCCATATTACATAAGCTGTACCCCAGTGCCCAGATACAGTAACATGTCATACGAGCTGAGATTCACTTGTATGTGCAAAATTCAGTGCTATGTTACACATAACAGATTTTGTGTTGTGCATCACAAATTAAATTCCACATTATACATGCCAAAAACAGTGCCATAAACCAGATTTGGCACCATGAACCAGATCCTATATTGTACATGCCAGTGTACAATATTCACAGAACATGATGCATTGTGGGAGATTGCAAATAGGACTTGTTACTATACTTACCTCGGGTCTATGTGCTTTAGTCAACCGACCACTAATGCCCCCAATACTACCTTCTGGAATATGTTCTGCACTGACTATCTCTACCTCTGGACCCTCCCCCCGTCACCTAGTTTAAAAGCAACTTTTCGGCCACCTTAACTCCCAGGAGATCTGCACCCTTCTCATTTAGGTGCAGTCCGTCCCTTCTATAGAACTGGTGACCAACTGAGAAGTCGGCCCAGTTCTCCAGGAACCCAAACCCCTCCTTACTACACCAGCTCCTCAGCCACTTGTATACTTCCACAATCTCCCTCTGCCTTTCTGATGTGGCTCGAGGTATCGGTAGTATTTCTGAGAATACTACCTTGGAGGTCCTTTTCCTTAATTTAGCTCCTAAGTCCTTAAAATCGTTCTTTAGGACACTCCATCTTCCTCTCACTTTGTCATTGGTGCCAACATGCACCATGACAGCCAGGTCTTCCCCAGCCCCTCCCAGTAATCTGTCCACCAGATCCGTGATGTGCCAAACCCGAGCATCCGGTAGACAGCATATAGTTCGGCGCTTCGGTCTTTGTCACAGATTTCCCTCTCTGTCCTTCTAAGAATTGAGCCCCCACCACAAGAATCTTTCTATCCTTTCCCTTTGCTTCCCCCCCACACCCCACTCTCACTGGAGGAGTTCTTCCCCTGGCAGCTAGGGGAGTCCCTCAGCTCCAGCAGTGCTGGTCCCTGACTGGTTTCACCAATGTCACGCAATGGAGCGTACTTATTGGGCTGTTCCAGCCCAAGATCTGCCTCCCTGGCACTTTTCCCTCTACCCTTCCTGACTGTCACCCATCTACTCTTTTTCAGTGCCTGCACCTCTTTGTCTCCACCCACCTCTGTGCTGGCCCCTGCCGGCACCTGCCGGGTACGTTCCCTGCTCTCCTTTGGTATGGAGGATCTTCTCAGCGCTGACAGTTGTTTCCCTAGATTCAGAACCTGGGCTTCCAGGGAAACAATGTGCTTACATTTTGCACAGCATTATTCTCCCTCGATCAGATGATCAAGGAAGGCATACATGCGCAAAGGTGTACACCGAGTTGCATCTCCCCACACGCCAGGCATCGCACCTACTAATTTAATGGGGATTGGGGATTATAGCCTGTCTAAATTAACTAACAACTAGCTTCCTGACACTAATACTAAACAATATACAGGTACTCAACAATACAATACACAGGTACTCCCAGCCCTTGTGTACTCACAGTCCACGTGCACCCGCAGCCCACGTTTACTCGCAGTCTACATGCACTCGCAGCCCTTATGTACTCGCAGCCTACATGCACTCACAGCCCATATGTACTCGCAGTCCGCATGCATTTGCAGCCCATGTGTACTCGCAGTCCACGTGCACTCGCAGCCCACGTGCACTCACAGCCCACATGTACATACAGTCCACATACACTCACAGCCCACATGTACTCGCAGCCCACATGTACTCGCAGCCCACGTGCACTCGCAGTCCACGTGTACTCACAGTCCACGTGCACTCGCAATACACAGGTACACACACTACACAGGTACACACACTACACAGGTACACACAATACTCAGGTACTAACGATCCACACACACTACTCAGATACACACAATACACAGGTACTCCCAACACTCAGGTACTCCCAATACACAGGTACACCCAATACTCAGGTACACACAATACTCAGGTACACACAATACTCAGGTACTCACAATACTCAGGTACACACAATACTCAGGTACTCACAATACTCAGGTACACACAATACTCAGGTACTCACAATACTCAGGTACACACAATACTCAGGTACTCACAATACTCAGGTACACACAATACACAGGTATCACAATACTCAGGTACTCCCAATACTCAGGTACACACAATACTCAGGTACACATAATACTCAGGTACTCCCAATACTTAGGTACTTCCAATACTCAGGTACTCCCAATACTCAGGTACACACAATACTCAAGTACTCCCAATACTCAGGTACTCACAATACTCAGGTACTCACAATACTCAGATACACACAATACTCAGGTACTCACAATACTCAGGTACACACAATACTCAGATACTCACACATAACCCTGTGCAAAATTTTAATAAAACACCAGACACAAATTCGGCTAGAGTTATCTGAATCATCATTTATTGGTTTAGGTAAATTTGACAAAACTCTTTATTTTTATTGTGTAGCCTAAAACAATTAAAATAGTTCCACTCAAATGCCCCCCAAACCTGTATCAATCAGATCAGCATGTGAATAAACTGGTGCAAGACAGGCAGGATTGACTTGTCAAGCTCTAGTAGACTTCAACAAAACAGTGTCTGTCTGGACACAGACACCAACTCCCAGTTGCACGAATGTGAATAAAATGAGTAAAAGATGGCTTCAGCTCTTGTTCTCCATCCGCAGAAAACTCCATCTGCAGAAAACTTCTTAGGTACGTTTTGCCCTTTTTGGGGCTTAATCGTAGAGGCAACTCATGCAACTGGGAATCAGTGTCTGTGTGCAGATAGATACCATTTTGTTGAAGTCTTTGTTTTTATTAACTAAAACTGTTTTACATAATAAAACAATCAACCATTAATCATTAATACTTGGCTAGAAAGGCCAAAGTACCCTCTGCAACACTGATATTAGGTTTTGAAATAGCCCTCACAAGCCTGGTACCCACCGATACCATGGCCCTCTCTATGCAATTTTGCTTCCCAGGGTTAAAGATATCAAGGTCCATGCTAGATAGGTAGACAACATATCGCCTGTAAAGACCTTGAATTCCACCTTCTAGCTCAGAATGATTATAAAAAAATGCAAACTGATGGCATTCATTTATTTACTAAGCTATTGATATATTCTCAATTTTTTTAACAGTGGTCGCAAAGACAAAAGTAGCTTCTATGTGTACCACCTCTAATTAGAACTACACACAGTGCATATTGCTAAATAGGGTGTGCCTAAGATGTCCCGTTTAATAAGATTGGGTTTGACCATAGCTTTGTTGTAACCTTTTAGCAACTGTTTTACCAAGAAGTAACTGTTGCAGGGTCAGATATCCTGAAGCTTAAGAAAAAAAAGATATCAATGCTAACTTTTTCAGAATGGAGGAATAGGAATAGGACCTTTGAATCAATAGGCAAAAAAAATAAACCTAAAGCTTCAGTGGAATGGATCGTGGTAAAACCAAATTTTTTTCAAAATTGACACTATTCCCTCCAAGCAGCTGTGTACTCCAGCCATGTTCCCAGTTCTAAAGGACATTTAAAAGTTTGTGTCACAATGCTCAGATGAAATCCCAAAGGTAATTTGGACAGTAAAAACCTTCCCAGTCTGCACTCAGCTCCAACTTCCTGAACAGCTCTATCTGTAAACGTAACAGAACATCCACTGTAATGATTAATTTTCCGGTCACAAACATAGCCTTTAGCCAAATAATCTTTTAAAGCATAAAAAAACAAGACGCAGCAATAAATTGAGGACATATGGAGATTTTTAGGATAAGTAGTTAAGAAGTTAAGATAAGTAGGATAAGCAAATACAACTCCCTTATTGTCAGACGGCAAAAATACTATTTTGTTGCTTAAGAATTCAACCCAAATAGCCACAGACACAACTAAAGAAAAGTTCTAGCAACCGTTTTAGTCAGCATCCTATTGAACCATGACTGAGGCCAGGGCTCACAACACCAGTGACCTCTCCAGAAGAAGCCAAAGCCAATAGAACCAACAGCACCCTTTGAAAAATGAAAGTCCTCCATCTACCACAAGACTGTCCTGCCATGTAGAGCTACCATTAAAGTAATTTATTAACTGGCACCATACAGACAAATCCTCTCTCAGGTAGCTATCTAATCTGATACGTGAAAAGGGAGAATTAAGACATAATGTGAGAAAATATTTGTGAAAAAGCTGCCCATGATGTGTGTAGCAATGATAGATCCGAACAAAGACTGTGGCTCTTAAGGCAACACTTTTTTTTTTTTTTTTTAAGAGACCACAAAGGATTTTGTGATTTTTGTTTTGGTCTTTTTTTCTGGAAGTCTAAATTCCATTTTTGTGAAAAAGTATATGTTGACTGCGCTACCCCTTATGTTGCGTGTTTTTAAAGTGCTCCAAACAAGTATGCATTTAAAATATACCACAATAAATTTATAATTTTCTAAACGCTAGTGATAATAAAACAATATTGCTAATAACCTCTACATTTCACCCGTGATCTCCAATGTTGATTATTATGTGCCAAAAAAATCAGGTTAAATTAGGCAAAACAAACCAAACAAAACCAAATCCAATAAGTGTCCACAATAATTTCTGCTGGTGTTGAAAAAAACAATATTCAGCGTAAAAAAATATATATAATTTGGCGTAAAAAATTGGTTCAATCCTCCTAATCCTTGTGTTCGTGCTTGTTTTTGTCCACCACTATAGTGACGACACCACCACCACCATAAAGATTGGCCACTCACCAGATTTTAGTATAATGAATGCCTTTGGTTCATTAGTAGGGATAACCACTCCACTCCTCTCAGGTCTATGCTGTTTCCAATATACAAATTTGACCAATATCCAACCTTAATGAGAAATAAACAACGATCATTGCGCAGTATGTCTGTGCATTTATTTATAAAAAGGTAAAAACAAATTGGTTCACTCACATGTTTAAGTGCCTATCAGTTGGCACTTAACTCATCCAGCCGTTTGAATGGGTATAGATGGGTGAGGGTATCGCCTGTCTCTCCTGTATCGGCGTGCGTCCCAAGCCTCCTATTCGTTTAACCAGAAGTGACGTAGTTCTTATCCTAGCAGCCTCTATGCATTTCGCAAATACTATTGCGTCCTCAGGAAGCTTGCAATAGTATTTGCGAAATGCTGGATTTGGATTTGGTTTTGTTTGGTTTGTTTTGTCTAATTTAACCAGATTTTTTTTTGTTTGGAGCACTTTAAAAACATGCAACATAAGGGGTAGCGCAGTCAACATATACTTTTTCACATTCTTTTACAGGTTTTAAATACAGTAGAACCTTACTTGACTGCAGCAAACCACACAAATTCACGTATTTTCACAAAATTAGACGGTTTGATTGTAACATAAATTTGATTTGCACAGGTAGACACTTATTTTAGAATTTAAATTACATTTTTACTGAATCTATGGTGACATCAAGGGGTTGATTTATTTAAACTGAAGAGAGCAAAATCTGGTGGGTCAATAGGGTCAGCACATGGCAATCAATCAATAAGCTTTAGGTCTGGAGACATGCTTGGCCAGTCCCCCACCTTTACCCATAGCTTCTTTAGCAAGGCAGTGGTCGTCTTGGAGCTGTGTTTGGGGTCGTTATCATGTTGGTATACTGCCCTGCGGCCCAGTCTCTGAAGGGAGGGAATCATGCTCTGCTTCAGTATGTCATTCATAGTTCCCTCAATGAACTGTAGCTCCCAGCCCCAGACCACCCCACCACCATGCTTGACTGTAGGCAAGACACACTTGTCTTTGTACTCCTCACCTGGTTGCCGCCACATGCTTGACACCATCTGAACCAAATAAGTTTATCTTGGTCTCATCAGACCACAGGACATGGTTCCAGTAATCCATGTCCTTAGTCTGCTTGTCTTCAGCAACTGTTTCATCTTTAGAAGATGCAGACCAATTTGATGCAGTTTGCGGCGTATGGTCTGAGCACTCACAGGCTAACCCCCCCACTCCTTCTACCTCTGCAGCAATGCTGGCAGCACTTATACGTCTATTTCCCAAGGACAACCTCTGGATATGACGCTGAGCACTTGAACTCAACTTCTTTGGTCGACTTTGGTGAGGCCTGTTCTGAGTGGAACCTGTCCTGTTGAACCACTGTATGGTCTTGGCCACAGTGCTGCAGCTCAGTTTCAGGGTCTTGGCAATCTTCTTGTAGCCCAGGCCATCTTCATGTAGAGCAACAATTCTTTTTTCCAATACTCAGAGTTCTTTGCCATGAGGTGCCATGTTGAACTTCCAGTGAACAGTATGAGAGAGTGAGAGCAATAACACCAAATTTAACACACCTGCTTCCCATTCACATCTGAGACCTTGTAACCCTAACGAGTCACATGACACCAGGGGGGGTGGCTTATTGGGCCCAGTTTGGACACTTTCACTTAGGGGTGTACTCACTTTTGTTGCCAGCGGTTTAGACATTAATGGCTGTATGTTGAGTTATTTTGAGGGGACAGTAAATTTACACTGTTATACAAGCTGTACACGCACTACTTTACATTGTAGAAAAGTGTAAAAAGTGCTGTCACTTGAAAAGATATAATAAAATATTTACAAAAATGTGAGGGGTGTACTCACTTTTGTGAGATACTGTAACCAGAAGGATGGATAGCTGAAGGAACAAAAGCTGAAGAGGGTACTAGGTTTGTAGCTAGGACAGATGCATAGCAAAATTCTCAGGTGGCCCCCAAACAGTTGCAGAAAATGATACAGTGAGAGAAAAGATGGTCTGTCTGCCTGGGAGCCTTCAGCCTATCTACCAAGCTATGAAACTTTGGGTGGCTCTGTCGATTTCCAGGTTGTGTTGCTGTTGGCATATAATATTATTTCCTGTGCTTAAGGGGAAAGAAGATGATGTTTTACAGTAGCTGAACACTGAACTATATCCCTATTCAGGGATACTAGTAATAGATTGATAAAAAAAGTGCAAAGTGAATAAGTCCACATATGTGACAAAACTAAAAGTGCTATGAAAAGCAAATTACCATTAAATCCTTTACCTAAAAATTATTAAAACAGCTTATAATATATTATATCTCATAAATCCTTTTTGTGAAACACAAAATACCATATGTTGCTCTGTATTTCTGAATGGAAGGCATGCCTGCACCTCTTCTGATAAAGAGACTGTAAAACCAAAAAAAGTGAAGTGGAAAAGGAGAGGAGGAGACCATCTGTGGATGATACAGCAGTAAAAGTGTTTTCGGACCTTCTTATTAAATTAAAAGGTCACTGAATCTGGTGAGTGCATTTCACAGTATGGGAGTGTATAGAGGTATGGAGAAGGAGGAGGTGCACTATAGTTCCTGATACTTTAAAGTGACTGGTGAGTTGCCAGTTTGCATTTTGCTCTGTTCTAATTGCACAAAAGTACATTGGAGGTCACAGTTATATTTTGTACTTTATTTTTGATCATTTAGATCACTTATAAAAAAAATTTTGAGCACTATTTATGTGTTTGGTATGTCGCACAGTATTCATTTTATGCGTCTAAAGATTTGCACATGATGGTATTTGGTTTCACAAATGATTTACGTTATATTATAAGTTATACGGTATCTCTCAAAAGTGAGTACACCCCTCACATTTTTGTAAATATTTTATTCTATCTTTTCATGTGACAACACTGAAGAAATTACACTTTGCTACAATGTAAAGTAGTGAGTGTACAGTTTGTATAACAGTGTCAATTTGCTGTCCCCTCAAAATAAGTCAACACACAGCATTAATGTCTAAACCACTGGCAACAAAAGTGAGTACACTCATAAGTGAAAATGTCCAAATTGGGCCCAATTAGCCATTTTCCCTCCCCGGTCTCATGTGACTCGTTAGTTTTACAAGGTCTCAGGTGTGAATGGGGAGCAGGTGTGTTCAATTTGGTGTTATCGCTCTCACTCTCTCATACTGGTCACTGAAAGTAGTCAACTGACTACAGGGGGGGGAGATGGGGGGTATAACTGACCAGACAGCAGCAAAGACTCACCATGTTAGTTTGTTTTTCTTGTAAAAGGAATATGCTGAATGGCAGGAAAATAGCACAGTTGAGTGTGAGCAACTGAGCATGTGCATCTCTTCAACTGGTGACAAAGCACTTAACCTCCCTGGCGGTATGATTATGTCTGGAATCTTGTGCTGAAAGCGGTACAATTATTTTTCATGGAAATTTGGCGTTTTTATATTGTAGGCATGCAATTCGTATGAATAACGCACCTAAATCTGTCCAAACCAGAGTCTAGTAGACATCCCGGGTATGATAAAGTTTGAAACACAAAATCATAAATTATAATAAAATAAAAACATATATAAAAATTATTCAATAATGTAATCAAATCAAAAACACTAAAATTTGCTCAGTTGCAGAATAGTCGCTGTCATTAAATTTAGTGTTTGATGATGAATTGTGATTCTAATTTATTATCGCTGTTTTCTAGCTGGTCTAAAACCAGTTTTGACATAAAGGGACACTTTTTTGGTTGCTATGGACAATCTCCAGTTTCCAGGCAGAAAAAAATCTATTTATTATATAAAATGACATGCAGGGCACTGGGCAGACCACTAGGGACAAAGGGGATGTGTATTTTTTTTTTATACAGTACTGTAATCTGTAAGATTACAGTACCGTATGTGTATTGTGTTTTTTAACTTTTTTGAATGTGGCGCCGATCTCCGCTCCCGTGCGTCGTAACGTCGCAGGGAACGGAGATCAGCGGCACTCGGGCACTGTGTGAATCGAGCGAGCAGACAGCTCGCTCACACAGCAGGGAGACATCGCAGGATCAAGGGGACAAGGTAAGTAACTTCCCCCTGTATCCTGCAATGCGAGCCCGGGGTTACCGCTTTTGGTACTGAAATCTCACCCCGAGCCAGACTCGGGAATACCGACAGGGGGGTTAATACCTAAGCATTCATTCATTCAAGCATTTCACCGCATTTCATTGGAAACCAACATAAAAACAGGGTAATAATGGTGCCCAAAGGTTCTTATAAATTAAGTAGCTCCTGGTGCTCAGCCCACATGGCCTACCTATTAATGAGACTGGGTCGTGGCTTTGTATGTGGAAAGTAACTAACAGTATACAGAGGCCTGGATTGTGCCACAAGCAAAGGTCAGGCCTCCAAAGCTATTACTGAGGATACATCAATCTGGATAACTGCATATGAGACCAGCTCAAGCAATGTGTAGATGAAGTTTTGACTAAAGAAAAAAATTATCTTGAAGAAAAAAAATGGCATGAATCATGCTAGGAGACAAAGGGGTTATACTAGGCTGGTCACAGTTTTTTCATGTGCCAGTGTCCAAATTCTCCTGTACTGTACATGGCAGTATAACCCAATTGTCTCTGAATTCTGTGTCTCTCAATAAATGAGAAATAAAAAATATTTATTGTATAGTTAATGTTGGAGTAATATAAATAACCTACTTTTTCAGAACTATTTCAAGCTCGATATAACAACATTTATACTTAAAAGTATTACTGCAGTTTTTGCAATAGTAATTAATGGTTTTATAAATAGTGGTGTGCATTTACAATATAGTATAATAATACTGTCTAGAGTAATATATAATGCAGGATTAATCTACTGCTTTATTACATTTAAGTAATTGCTTTCCTTGTGTCTAACTGTAATATGTTCACCTCTTGTTCCTAAATCAAATCAACCTACTTTCTCTGTTTCTTGTAAAGATGCTTTATTATTATTTTTATAAGTTTTTGACTTATTACTTTTATCAGACTATGGCAGGGAACATCAATGTGGCTGCCAAGGTAATATATAAGGCTATGCAGGTTTTGTCTCAGCATAGCAAACCTACCAGCTATGTTAAAATATTTTATTACAATGAATTCCATATTTATAATATTTTTTAACCATTTTTACCATTCACATTTACAAATTTAACCTGCTAATGACCAGACTGTTTTGTGGTCTGTGATCACAGATGGTCTTGTGGTCTGTTGATCACAGATAGTAATTTAGCTGCGTGCTGGATGTCTGTTTCTTCAAATAGTATGATTAAACAGCATCATTTAAAAAGGGTACCACTGTATACAGTATTGAATAATTGGTTCTGCATTGGAAAATGCAGGTCTCAGTAAAATTGTTACCACCACCTAAACCACTTTTGCACACTCATCACTTACAGTGGCTGCATTATTGTTTTTTATCAATGATTTAGTCATTCCTTACTATAACAGGCCAATTTCCAACATTCACAGCACCATAAATGTGCTGCAAGTGAGAAATGTAAACCTATAATTCTCATTTTCCTTCATCCCTGTTCCCTTTTTTAGGATGTTTGAAAATGTGAATAGCAGTTGGCTACAGACAACAGAGCTGTGGCATGAAAATAATTCCTTTGCTGGAGGTTTCATAACTGACAATACAATAATTTACATGAACATGAACACACAGTGGAACATAGATTCCTTAAAGACTCTAAACAATG
This sequence comes from Lithobates sylvaticus, assembly GCA_028564925.1. NCBI lineage: Eukaryota > Metazoa > Chordata > Amphibia > Anura > Ranidae > Lithobates > Lithobates sylvaticus. Next base: position 494,792,533 of record CM053027.1, on the reverse strand, counting down.
CAACAAAGTAACTTTTGCAGCCTTTTTTATAATCAATTGTAAAAAAATATACAAAAGTATAAATAGTGCGCAAATCAACCTTAAAATATTGATAGATCTTAAAAAATAATGTGATGCAGTGTGGCTGGTTGCCACATCCAGTGATAAATTATAAATGTGTTCAAATAAATATAAAAGTGCATAAAAAAGTGCATAAAAATGCGTGTTAGTGTAATGTGTCCAAAGTGATAAATGATGAGTATATATTAATACATGATGACTAATAAGTGCTGTGAACTGATAAGCCAAGCAGATGCTGGTCAGACCACAGACACCAGCCAATCGGTAATTGGTTAATTGGTTAAATACATTCCAATTGCGGCAATTCAACAGTTAAACAGGTGTTTGCCTTCTCTAAAATCCACTAGCAAATAGCGAAAGAAAAATCCACAAGTTATACCAAACTAGTGGGAACATATAGATGTTGATGTCAAATCACTCTCCATAAACAGCTTAAAATGATTAAAAATATGTTATTAACCACTTGCCGACCAAGGACGCCATATGACGTCCTTGACTTTGAGTGGTGATATCTGAATGATGCGTGCAGCTATTGGCATCATTCAGATATCATTTTTACCGGCCGGCGATTCTGTGCACCATAAGAACGATCATAGCGGCAGTTCCGCCGCCTGATCGTTCTTATAGGCAGCGGGAGGGGACGTCCCCCCCTCCCGCCACCATCCGGTGCTTCTCCGGGCTCTCCCGTGCCATCGGGGGCCCGGAGAAAGAATCGCTCGCCGCCGGATGACGAGCATAGAGATTTCCGGTGACCAGATGGTCACCAGTCATCTCTATGACCGTCGGAGGTCCGGGCGCGACGTTATGACGTCGCGCCCGGTACCCGGATGTAAACAAAGCCGCGATCGCGGCTGTCAGCATGAGATCGGTAAAAAAATTTTTACCGATCTCATGCTTTCCAGCCTGGAGGAGAGATGTGGGGTCTTATTGACCCCACATCTCTCCATAAAGAGGACCTGTCACATACATTCCTATTACAAGGGATGTTTACATTCCTTGTAATAGGAATAAAAGTGATCCAAATTTTTTATTTTTTTTTAAAAGTGTAAAAATAAAAAAAAGTAAGTAAAATAAAAAAATAAATAAATAAAAAAAAAAAAATTAAAACGCCCCTGTCCCCTGTAGCTCGCGATCAGAAGCTAACGCACACGCAAGTCCCGCCTGCATATGTAAACGCCGCTCAAACCACACATGTGAGGTATCGCCGCGTGCGTTAGAGCGCGTGCAACAATTCTAGCACTAGACCTCCTCCGTAACTCTAAACTGGTAACCAGTAAAAAATATTAAAGCGTCGCCTATGGAGATTATTAAGTACCGAAGTTTGGCGCCATTCCACGGTTGTGCGCAATTTTAAAGCGTGACATGTTTGGTATCTATTTACTCGGCGTAACATCATCTTTCATATTATATAAAAAAATTGGGCTAACTTTACTGTTTTCTTATTTTTTAATTCATGAAACTGTTTTTTTTTCCCAAAAAAAGGCGTTTGAAAAATGATTGCGCAAATACCGTGTGAGATAAAAAGTTGCAATGACCGCCATTTTATTCCCTAGGGTGTCTGCTAAAAAAAACGTACTCAATGTTTGGGGGGTTCTGAGTAATTTTCTAGCAAAAAAATGATGATGTTTACATGAAGGAAAATAGGCCAAAATAGGCCCGGTTGGCAAGTGGTTAATAATATGAAACATCTAAAAATAAGAAAGACACAGAACTTCCCTTTTTACTTATCAGTTGTTGGGGAAGATTCGTATGCTGTGAGATGCTTCTACTCTTCAGGTTTTCTTGCTGCTATTATTCTCCGGTTTTATACATGAAAAATAGAAGGTGACACAAAAAACTACCATTGCGCAGCACCGCTATTACACTCAAATGCATCTCTATAGCCTCTATGCACTCACTTGTACCCAGTGTATATAGCGTGGATGCTATCGCAACAGTCAGGCTATTCTGGGCTGTCAGCCCTGCTCCTCCTCACTGCGCTCGTATGTTTTCAGCTAGACTCGTAGCTCACAAGGCGTCACTAGGCTCCTCCTCCTGACGCGTTGCGTCACAGGTCACATGACTTTTTCAAGTAATGGTAGTTTTTTGTGTCACCTTCTATTTTTCATGTATAAAACCAGAGAATAATAGCAGCAAGAAAACCTGAAGAGTAGAAGCATCTCACAGCATACGAATCTTCCCCAACAACTGATAAGTAAAAAGGGAAGTTCTGTGTCTTTCTTATTTTTATATGTTTCATATTATTAATACCATATTTTCAATCACTTTAAGCTGTTTATGGAGAGTGATTTGACATCAATATCTATAAGTTCCCACTAGTTTGGTATAACTTGTGGATTTTTGTTTGGCTATTTGCTAGTGGATTTTAGAGAAGGAAAACACCTGTTTAATTGTTGAATTGCCGCAATTGGAATGTATTTAACCAATTAACCAATTACCGATTGGCTGGTGTATGTGGTCTGACCAGCATCTGCTTGGCTCATCAGTTCACAGCACTTATTGGCCAACATTTATTTATTTATTTGAATTTAGGGTGCACACCCTGTTTGGAGCATTATTTAGAAGTATTAATATATACTCATCATTTATCACTTTGGACACACTACACTAACACGCATTTTTATGCACTTTTATATTTATTTGAACACATTTATAATTTATCACTGGATGTGGTAACCAGCCACACTGCATCACATTATATTTTAAGATCTATCAATATTTTAAGGTTGATTTGCGCACTATTTATACTTTTGTATATTTTTTACATATCATTTTAAGTGTGGGAACACTACCAATGGTGCAGCATATCATTTAGTCATCTTATTATTATTTATTGAGGTTTATGGTTAATATATTTATCAGTGCTTTAGTATTTATTACACATCTTTTATAATCTATTATTGCTCAAAATTGGCAACCCAGCATAGCACTTTAATGCCCTGTACACACGGTCGGAATTTCCGATGGAAAAACTCAGACGGGAGCTTTTCATCGTATATTCCGACCGTGTGTATGCCCAGATTTTTCCCGTCGAAAATTCCGACGGACTTAGATAGAGAACATGTTCTATATTTTTCCGACGGAAAAAAATTCCTATCGGAAAATCCGCTCATCTGTAAGCTTTTCCGACGCACCAAAAACCACGCATGCTCGGTATCAAGTCGACACATGCTCGGAAGCATTGAACTTAATTTTTCTTGGCTCGTCGTAGTGTTGCACGTCACCGCGTTCTTGAAGGTCGGAATTTGGTGTGACCGTGTGTATGCAAGACAGCTTGAGCTGAATTTCGTCGGAAAAACCTTCTGAGTTTATTCAGATGTGAAAACCGGTCATGTGTACAGGGATTTAGAGACCCAAAAATCAACTGGGTACAATTCTTTTTATCTATCGTATTTATGTGTTTATTTATAGTATATGTTCTAAGGGTTCCTCCTGGTAGTGTAGTTTGTGGGAAGTCAGTTTAAGTCCAAGTCCATCTCCATAGTGTCCTTTATTTATTTAATATTATATATAAGCTGGTCATACACTAGTAGATTTTCAAATAATAATCAAAATTCCTAGTGCATGACTTGCCAAATGTCTTTCAAAAGTACTTCAAAATTTAGATTTCAACGTTTCATTTTGGAATAAATGGACTTTTTTGGAATGAAAAACACAATCACTGTTAGAAATTTGTTGGTTCAAGAAAAAACATTTCCACCCTGTGCCTTTGAATGTTCCTATCACTGCGGTCAAAAGCGAACCATGATTGGACTTCATTAGCACTTCACAGAAAATTGAATGCATGTTATTAAAATTAACATTTTCAAATGAAATTCTACTAATGTATGGTCAGCTTTAGAATTCCTACATTCTTCTAAGTATTAAAAAATAGTTTTGTCCATTTGGTTTGCATGCCATTCTTTCTTTATAAAACGTATTTACTTGATAACTGCTAGTTCGTGCTTGGTGACTTCTTGTTAAAGTTTGACTTGAAATTACCAACTTTCCATTCACCAACAAAAGACCTTCTGGCAGAGTAGTCTGAGCATGTTGGTGGGCATGGGCTTTTCCAGCTTTGCCTTGGTAATCACAGTATCCTGGCTGCCAATTGGACTCTAGTCAATAGTTGTATAATTCCAGCCATAGAAGCTGAACTACCATGGAGCTTAGTGAAAAAGCACATATATTGTATATATTGATGATGTGAAAAATACACCATAGGTGACCAATCAAGTTTCAATTCACTGTAATCATATCAGTTAAAGCTTAAATGTAGTCAAAACATTTTTTATTTGCATTTGGATAAAGGGAGTATTAGAACATCTGTTATAGTCTGTGTCCCAGATGAGGACTTTTTTTCTTTGCAAATCTCATGGGGGACTTCGCATGTGCTATCTAAAACTTTAAAAAGATTATTTGGCTGAAGTTTTATTTACTTATTGGTTGTTATGGACTATAGCAATTTGCATGCTATCATTTCTCTTTGTGCTTTAGTAACCAGACTGTTATGGCATAATACTTGCATACTTCTTGCAGCTCAGTGTAATTTGGGTCTGTTATTGGAAATCACTGGCGATTGTGGGTTCCTTGTTATTAAAGTTTATCAAGTTTATCATTATCCCAAAAAAAAATGTAAATCTTGGTTCGTCAATTAATTATATAAAATAGAAATAATATGCACGAAGTGGTTTCTTGCCAAGATGTGCACACATTACACATTATGGTGTACTGACTTCTCAGTGTGCCCTTCTGCATTAATGACCATTGGCCAAGGTCCAAACTCCGATGTAAAAGAGTCCATTTCATACCCATACCCAGGGTTGCCAATATGGGGGTACTGCCGGCCCTCTTGTATGAGGTCTGGGTCAGCAGGGGGCCCAGGCAGCTGACAAGCATGATGATTCATATGGTGGGCAGGGAGAGTGATCAGTGTGGCGGGGGGAACTACCGGAACCAATTCCTTGTAGCAGCTGAAAGTTGGCTTCTCCTCCTCTTCCTCCCGTTGGTAATTCCCTCTCCCTCTCGCCGCACTGATCAACCTACCTGTCCACTATCCAATTCTTCCAGGCCTGCCTTTTCCCTCTTTCAGTGCTGCCGGCTTCCCCTCCTGCTGCTGCTGTGGGCACACATGAAGATTGTTTCAGGATAGAGGGGCAGTAAATATGTTACATATATGGGTCCCTTCCATTTATAAATGAACACAGTGAGTAATCGGTACTGCTCCTATTACTGTGGTCATTTTAGTTTGCTTTAGTTTGTGCATGAACAGGAAGCCTCTTGTCAAAGCTTGTTCTATCCATTGCCCTGCAGTGCATTGCCCCCCAACAGCACTGTGAAAGAATATAAATAAAAAATAAAAATAAAAAAATATATTTTTTTACAAAATTATAAAAAAAATAAATAAAACAAGGACTATTTCACATGGGTTCTCTGGGCCATACAGTGTGAATGATTAGACAGAAAGAGTTGAAACGGTCAAACTGGGGGTGAGCCCACATCCCATTGGAATGGTTGTTGGAAAGAAAGTTTTCCCCCCTTTGTGGGACTTTAATAGCCCTGGTGATTGAGTGTAATCAAACACCATGTGTTAATAATACAGTATAGAGTGAAAGAGTATAGAGAGTATTGAAATATTATAAAAAATATATTTTATTTATACAAATATAAAAAACATAGATGTAAACATGTAAACAAAAAATGATGGGCAGAGTGGCTGCATATGATGGGCAGAGTTGCTGTATTTGCTGGGCACAGTTGGCTGCATATGATGGGCACAGTGGCTGCATTTGATGGCACAGTGGCTGCATATGATGGACACAGTGAGGCTGCAATTGATGTTTTTGTTTCAGTATTTTTCAGAATTTTTCAGTTCGTTTGAGCATTTTTTTGAGCAAATTTTGAGCACCAGCTGCTACTGCCCCAAACTGCATGAACTGTCCAGTGTACATTGCAGGAAAACTTCAGTGAGCATGGGGCACATGTTTTTGGCAAAAAGGACTTTGCATGTCTCTTTCACAAAAAAAAATAAATTAGCTTCTTGCAGTTTTCACACATGCTCCTCAGAATAACTGCATAAGCTACCACCTCTTTACTACCTTGGTGATCATGTCTGCATATTTGATGGAAGTCATTGATTGTTTTCTTTGTTGTTTTACTTGTCTTACAACCTATATTGTACCAGAATAAAAGATCCAATAGTTACATCTGATTCATGTTTATTCTCAAGATCCACAAAATTATGTAGGAAGAGGACAAGACAACCCTTAGCAAATTGAAGTGTGGCAATAACAGATTAAGGCAGATGTGAGAGTAGGCGTGCACTGTCACTGTTTTTTTAATTTTTTTAATGCTTTTTTTTTCTATACTTCTTTGTCTCCAGGCAACAATTGGTGGATGGTGCCCAAAATCTCATTACTGGTCTAATTTGATAACTAATCACTTTCCTGTCATGATTTTAATCTAATTCCCATTTTAAACTCCTTAAAGCCTCCTTACCAACCTCCACTCATAAGGTTAATGTTAGCAGCAGTCAAAGCTACTCTTTTTTTATGGAAAATAAATGAAGATCCACAATATATAATGTATCATGATTATGTGCCTGCCAAATATCCAGCCACTAGTTTAAAAATATTAAAACTTTAAATGTGTTTTTTTTTTCAGCAGAGCTTCATAGATGAAAATTCTCTAATTGCACATTGTTTATTACAAGTATTTTTACCCGGTTTGAAAAGTTCATATGCATAATAACAAAACTGCTAGAGAAACATTTGTTTTTCAGATCAAATGTTTCTATTCTGGGATAATCTGATAATTTATGCTCAAATCTTTAAAAGCTTTAAAATTATTATTATTAGTGCAATTGCAATAGTAACGTTGAGTACTTTTTTTATTTGCACCTACAGTTACATTTTCAGGAAAAGCTTGCAGAGTGTTCCTTTCTTCTCAGTCCAAGCAGTACTGCATTACTCAGCAGAATGGAATACCTTAAAAGATTAAAGTAAATCCACCCAAAACTGAAATTACAGATTCTGGCAGACGTTGAAGAGGTAAACCAGATTTAAAGTGGTTGTGGAGGCACATATATCCGATATTTGTATCCTTTCTGTTTTATATAGCGATAAAGTAATGGGTGTCAGTATTTTTTTAATTCTAATCCCAAATACCTTCTTTCACAGAGCCGTGCTGCGGTCACATGATCTCCCTCCGCTTTCCTTTCCCGATCTCAGGAGAGCAGCGGGAGGGGCTGAGATTACCCCCTGACATTAGCCGGCCAGCAGAGGTGGGTCACGTTAAAAAAAACAGACAACCAGTACTTTACAATAGGGCTGTTACTGATTAAAATTTTTGTGTTCGATTAATCGTTTTTTTTTTTTAATCGATTAATCGTTTTTTTTTAATCGATTAATCGACTAATTTCGATTAATTATAAAGCACATACAGATCCAACTACTTTTAGCTAATCTCCTTGCATTTCAACTCTGCATTAGTCAGTGGTAAACGTGGTATACACTATATACAATCACCCGACACTAGTTAGTTTCCACAATCCAAAGGAAAGCGGAGGGAGATCATGTGACCGCAGCACGACTCTGTGAAAGAAGGTATTTGGGATTAGAATTAAAAAAATACTGACACCCATTACTTTATAGCTATATAAAACAGAAAGGATACAAGTATCAGATATATGTGCCTTCACAACCACTTTAAATCTGGTTTACCTCTTCAACGTCTGCCAGAATCTGTCAAAAAAATTAACGATTAATCGAGGAATTAATCTTTAATTTCCACAGCCCTACTTTATAACTATTTAAAACAGAGTGGATACAAGTATCGGGGATATATATTGCAGCGGAATAGAGGTAAGAGCAGAGGGGAGAGGGCAGGGAGCGAATTGTCTCTCACACACAGACAAGAGCTGACAGGCAGGGAGGGGGGAGAGGGGGAGACACACCAGGATGACAGAGGCACGTAAACTGACCACGGTATCATGGATCAGCAGCCATAATTACAGTGGTCAGTTCACACAGGGGACACAGGAACAGGCAGAATATTATATATATTATATATATATATATATATTATATATATATATATATATATATATATATATATATATATATTATACAACCAGGTATTTAGAACATAGAATGGCACAAATTACACTGAAATAGCACTTTGCTATTATTCATGCTTTAAAAGAACAGGAGCATTTTTTTTTTTTTTAGGGTACAAACAGTTTAACGTTTATTTATACAGTAGCTCTCTTCAACACTGGTTGGATGATGTCTGTGTTTGAGTTACACAACCTGGTTTATCTCCCTGCTAAGTTCTTAATTTGTTTTATTTTAAAAGTAACACAGCAGGAATGGCATATCCAAAAATCCAAAGTGAGTGTAAGAAGTAACTATAATGGGTGATTTCCTTGCTGGAGTCTCAATGAAATATAAGAAGCCAGGTAGTAACTCAACCCACACTACTCTATATGTGGCTAAAATATAACTCTTGGGCAGTGATGTAAGTAACTGAGTTAAAATAAACAGAGTTACTTAACGCAGTTACTTTAGAGGGTAACGAGTAATCTAACTGATTAATTTTCCCGTCATGGTAACGCAGTTCCCATTACTTGGGCGGCGTTACCGCAATTACATCTACCGCCACTAGATGGCAGTAGTGTAACTCCGGTGTCCCCATGTACTGCGCAGGTGCAGCGCTTGCGCAGTACGAAGGACTATGGAGCTTACGAAAATTGCCGAACCTAAACAGCTCTGAGTGAACTCTACACCGCGCAGGTGCAGTTAACATGTAATTGTACGAGGCAATGCCGTACGCTCCCAATGCTCGTGCCACTCTTTAAGGGGCGTCTATCGTGTAACTAAGGGGTGGGTCTAGTATTACTGTAACCAAGGGGCGCATTTATTATTATTGTTATATATCGAGCTCTGCCCATTAATTTAACATTCGCCCTCATCTGTAGCCATCTGCCCCTTACACGATATAATAATAATAGACCCGCCCCTTGCTTACATGCTATAACAGATCTGCCCCTTTGTTAGAGTAATAATAGAGCAGCCCCTTGGTTACACGATATATAACAATAATAATAAATGCGCCCCTTGCTTACAGTAATACTAGACCCTCCCCCTAGTTACACATATAGAATATTTAAAAAAAAAGTCAGTTACTTTGCTGCGTAACTAATTACTTTTCCAATGTAGTAACTGAGTTACTAACGCAATTACTTTTTGGGAGAAGTAATTTGTAACTTTTTGTAGCTAATTACTTTTTTAAAGTAAGATGACCAACACTGCTCTTGGATGGACTGCTCCTTTAAAGGGAATTTGTAAAATAGGAAATATTTTTGTGATTACGCTCTGATGAAAGCAGACATTCACTAATTCATACCACATACTTTCCAAAACTGAGATGAAATTTGGCTTTTGGCAGAATGCCTGCAAAAACTGTTAGGCCCCTTTCACACTGGGGCGTTTTTCATGCGGTGCGGCGCTAAAAATAGCGCCTGTTCACCGCATGAAAAAATCCGGCCCCATTCACTCCAGTGTGAAAGCCGGCGGGCTTTCACACTGGAGCGGTGCGCTAGCAGGACGGTAAAAAAAGTCCTGCTAGCAGCATCTTTGGAGCGGGATAGGAGCGGTGTGTTCACCGCTCCTATACCGCTCCTTCCCATTGATTACAATGGGAGACCGCCGTAAAACCGCGGCAATACCGCGGTTACCGCGGTAATACCGCGGCTACGGCGGCGCTCTGCGGGGGGTGTTTAACCCTTTTTTCGGCCGCTCGCGGGGGGTAAAACCGCACCGCGAGCGGCCGAAAACCGCGGTGAAAACGACGGTAAAGCAGCGCTAAATATAGCGCTGCTTTACCGTCACCGCGGCTCACCGCCCCAGTGTGAAAGGGGCCTTAGATTCTTGTGAAATTTCACCATGCTAGTGAAACACATTGGATTCATTGTAGAAGTTAAAATGAAGGTGGTTTTAAAACGTGCAATGGGCTTTAAATGGCTCCTGAGGGTTACAGAAGCCTCCTTTCAGCTACCCTTAACCTGTTCTTTTAACAAAAAATGCCTTTAACCTCAAAAATTAACCTCACTATTTTACATTTTTTCACACGAATAAAAAACAGACTGCACAAATAAATGTACAAAAAAATATAAGAGCGCAAAACAAATACACAGAGCACTACATTAACTAAAGGCAAAACTTTTATTTTTTTACATTGGATAGAGTAAGGTAAGTTATAACCCCAGTTGTTTTTTTTTTGTCATCCGTGACCCACTGCAGAGACCTTCACTTCTGGTTCCATAGACAAAACAGGAAATGAGAGGGAATCCCTGCAAATTAAATGAATCTCTTGACCCCCCCCCCCCCCCCCCCCCCCCCGGTCACCAGAACTAGTACCCCATTGGAAGATGTCCCGTCTATTACTTTTCTTGGGTCAACCCAAAATTTGGGATTTTCCTTTACTTTCACCTTCGATGATAATGGTAAACAGGACAAATAGAGGTGAATCTCCATAATGGGGGCACAGGCAGAAATAAAACATAACAGGTTTTCCAATCCATCTCCACTCCAAAACTAAAACTAAACTAGTTATAATTTAACTAAATTCAAACTAAATCCAAAACATAATAACCTCTACATAAAAGAAAAAAAAAATTTTAAGCAGATTTCACCTAAGCAGCACAATGTGTTTGTTTTGGCAAAATTTTGCTGACAGCAAAGTATTTTGTTGAAGCCTTCACAACATTTGTAATAGTTTCCCTCTTCCTGGCAGCTGAGGATCTGATCTACATACAGGAGATGTATTGTTGAAGCAACACTTAGGTTAAAGCCCAACTGGAGCTTCAAGTAAAAAAGAAGCCCTGCCTTCCTTAACACCTGTACAGATACAAAATGCACATAATATACAATACCAAGTTTAGACACCTCTGCCATGTGGTTGATTTCCTTTCCTGTGGCACTCCTTTCTTCCACCAGACATGTATCAAAAAATTGGAGATGCAATCCCAGTTTCAGTTAAATTTATTTTACTATGCATATAAAGGTTTACAAGCCAAGCGACTGCACAGTTTCAGACAAACACATGTCCTTCATCAAGCTATTTGATTTTTTATATATATATATATACATACATTTATTTGAAATAAACCTGAATGTATGTCTTGAATTATGCTTTAGTTTTAAAGTCGCCAAATATGATTAGTGAAAAACTCTACCTTAGCCCCTCCCTACCGCTTCAAAAGCTAAAGTAGTTGTTACCCAAAGAGGTAAAATCACTGCCAGCTATTTCATACTAATAGCAGCAGGGGGGAGGGGGGCGATACAGAGCTGACAGGCAGGGAGGGAAGGGGGAAGAGGACAGAGGAGGATAGGAGAGCTGCGGATGACGGAAGCATGTAAACTGACCACTGTGTCAGGGCTCAGCAGCCATGATAAACCGTGGTCAGTTTACAGAGGGGAGGGCAGAACCAGGCAGAATCAGCCAGGGTTTTTACAGCTTCCAGAGGGGCAGGTTAGATAGCACAAGCACTGTGCTGTTTAACCTGCTATAAGGGAAGATGGTTTCTCTTTTTCTTTTTTTCTAGGGTTACAAACACTTTAAATTCTTGCTCATTCCTGACCTGTTGTGTCCATAAGAAAATATGGTTCATAGAAGGGTGTCATCACTACTCTCAGAGGTGTAAATAGTGAAGGCAGGACAACAGCTGTCTACGGAATGTTCACATGCATTGTGGTAAGGCAGCCTTATCATTCTGATTGAGCTGTCAATGTACCACAATGATTTTGTTTTTCTATCACACATGCACTATTTTTCCCAGCACACCACAATTCACAGATGATTCACAATTGTGCATTATGTTTTTTGCTAAAAGGTAAGTTTGTTGCGACCCACTGAGGACATATAGTTGCAACACAAAAATGTGAATTAGATCTAAGATTAATCCCACAAAGCATTACCTAGGTCCTAAACAATAAGAGAAGCAAAAGGGGATATAAAACCAAAGCACTGGAATTCTTTTAAAAGTCCTAAGATTGCAAGCAGAATAATATTTAGCTGTTTACATGAAAGCAATACTAAGGCAACTTCAGCAACATACTGTATTCATGAAAGGAAATAAAAGAATTTAAACACCAGAAAATAGCAAAAGTGGGAACAGGGCCTAAAGTGCAACTGGTTTCCATTGCCAGTACCATCTGAATTTAGCGTGTGTGTGTTTGTGTGGGTGTGTATATATATGCTTTCATTTTTAAATGTATATTTTGTTTGTGTATTATGCAAACTTTTTCATAGGATGTATGTTAAGCAGTTATGAGCTTGAATATTTTCTTACATTTTTCTCTCCTTCGGTATACCAGTTATTTGCCTTTTAGTCCTACTTATTTATATTCCATTTCTTTTTCCATGAATCCTGGATTTGTCAGTGCTGTAAGTGGATTGAGTGACTGTTTTACATCTATATCTATTCTTCCTTATATCTGATTTTTATATACTGAATTGTAGAAACATGTTTACATACACTACTCATTGGATTGCCAGTACATTATTTTGATCATATTTAAACAGGTTAGTCATACACTATATCCACTATATTTTGTAGAGGCTATACAAAGATATATGTATGGTATTTAAAGAACCATGTGAATGATTTGAATATATTTCACGTTGAAAAATCTAGCCATGTTATAATAGGCACTTCTGAGGGCCAGAGACTCTTTTATAGCCCCTAGGGGAGTTTAAAAATGTCCTATGATCTGTAGTTCCACTGTTGGACATAATGATAATTTTTCATGTATACAGAAAAGCGTGTTATAAGAGTATAAATTCACTAGAACAACTTACATACTTTGGGATACCAATTTGTTATCATTTGAGCAGCTTTAGTGGACTTTTATGGAGTTGACTTATTGATGTGGGTTACTTTAGTACTATTCATGATCAATTATTGCCTTTTTCAGTATTATTATTGTACTTTTATACCTGCGATTATCTGTATTTATTTCTAGTAGAGGTTTATCGAATTTGCAGTTAGCTCCCGTAAATCTTTGAGCTTTTTCTCCTTATTTTCCATTTCCATATCATTTTGTTTCCACCTACTTGCTTATGAAGTCAACAACATGCTTTACCTGTTTAGTGAAGCTGTTTAAGGTATATACCCTTATTTGCTACTTAGCGGTCAATCAAGTCAGGTGGGATATGGCCAACCAGATGAACTCTAGAGAGTCATATATTATTATTTCTGTTGTAGACTGCCTGTGTCAGTGACTTTATACACAGTGTTTCTTATAATGCATTAGTTAGCACTTTTTGTTTATTTCCACAGGGTTTTGCTAATCACTTGTTGTGTTGCTTGGGATTTCAACTCAGTACTTGTTTCCAATTTCCCTTTGATTTGCTTCTATTAGCAGATTTAACAATAGACTTTTAACAATTGACTTACATGATCATTTCCACTGTATAAAAATGTATCATCAAGTAAAAATAGTACAAATATTAGGAAATATGGAGAACGGTGTATGAAATTATGTTAATACTTGAGTAGGTCATTTATTAACTTGTTTATTTATTTGCTAATAAAATGAAAATATCTTAAATGTTTTAATGAAACTCACACAGTGGTAAGTCTGGTTTGTGAAGAAAAGAAAACACAGTCTGCAGAAATAAAATATATACAAGCACAGAAAAGATGCCATCGGGCGGATTATAATAAGAAAAAGTCAAGGGACCCGAGGAAAAGAAATGAAAATCCAAGGGAGTTGCCAGTGCATTGACAGGGTACATTAATGTAGATATTAGTTTGAGAGTGTGTGCAGCTTCCTAGTATTTTTTTTACAGTTCAAGGAAACATAGTTACATAGTTACATAGTTAATTACACATACATACAAACATATGTGACAAAAGCTTTTCATGCCAATGTCACAGCAGTGATGTTTGTTTACATGAAAGAATTGCTGTACCATATCGGCAAAATCCAAATCAGAAAAATTACATTTGGTTAGACAATGAACGGAGAGGGAGAGTATTTTGTATCAAATAAAATCAAAAAAATGAATGTAGTAAATAAGCACACCTACTTTTTGACAATTCCTTTTATTAAAAAAAAAAGTAACAATGTAAATTCATCATCAATCGCATCTTCTAGCTATGCAGATCCTCATCAATCATAATGAATGATTCCTGTCAAAATGGCAAAAAAAACAAAAAAAAACAACGTGTCTGATCCCTTACCTTGTGCAAATGACAGCTGTTGGTCCCTGCCGCAGAATGTAAATAAAGGGGTGGAGTCTCTGGGCTGCAATCATTGACCAACTACTGATTTGACCATATTTGGTCAGTGGCGTCACCTGAGTTTTTTTTTAAAAAAGGACTTGTCAAAGATGTGTATGTAAAAAAATTTATTTTAATCCTCCCTTACTCATTCACATGGAGGGGAGCAGTAACTACGGGACCCCCATATTTTGAAAAGGAATTCCAGATTCCATTAAGTTATCCACCTGCAGACCCCCAGAACCATCCCAGGTGCACCTTCCCCATGTTGAGGGCATGTGGCCTGGTCTGGTTTAGGAAGGAAGGGAGTTGGAGTACACAAGCTCTGCCCCTTTGTTAGAAACATAGAAGAATGGTGGAATAAAAAAGACCAAGTGATCCATCAATTCTCATATATATATATATATATATATATATATATATATATATATATATATATATATATATATATATATATATATATATATCTCTGCCTGGGACACACAGACAACGCTGGTCTGTGAAGAGCAAAAGCACAATATATTGGTCTATCCAATGCGTGTAGCCGGCGGGCATGAGAGCAGGAACAGGGATTTGTGTGTGTAAATACACAAATCCCTGTTTTGTCAAGAGAGAAGAGACATATCGTTTGTTCCTACTAAGTAGGAACAACGATATGTCTCCTTCTCCAGTCAGTCCTATCCCCTCACAGCTAGAACACACCTAGGGAACACACGTTTAAACCTTTGATCACCCCCTAGTGTTAACCCCTTCCCTGCCAGTGACATTTACACAGTAATCAGTGCGTTTTTATAGCAGTGATCGCTGTATAAATGTCAATGGTCACAAAAATGTGACAAAAGTGTCTGATGTGTCCGCCGCAATGTCGCAGTACTGCTAGAAATCACAGCTCACCGCCATTACTAGTAAAAAAATAATAATAATAATAAAAATGCCATAAACCTTTGCCATAGTTTGTAGACGCTATAACTTTTGTGCAAACCAATGAATATATGCTTATTGCGATTTTTTTTTACCAAAAACATGTAGAAGAATGTATATTGGCCTAAACTGAGTAAGAAATTTGTTTTTTTTTAAAAATTGGGGGATATTTATTATACCAAAAAGTAAAAAATATTGTTTTTTTTTTCAAAATTGTCACTATTTTTTTTGTTTATAGCGCAAAAAATAAAAATCGCAGAGGTGATCAAATACCAGCAAAAGAAAGCTCTATTTGTGGGAAAAAAAGGATGTACATTTTGTTTGGGTACAGCATTGCACGACCGCACAATTGTCAATTAAAGCGCCGTATCGCAAAAAATGGCCTGGTCATTAAGCAGCCAAATCTTCCGGTCTGTAAGTGGTTAAAATTTGGTGCTATTACCCTCACTCTCTCATACTGGTCACTGGAAGTTCAACATGGCACCTCATGGCAAAGAACTCTCTGAGGATCTGAAAAAAAGAATTGTTGCTCTATATAAAGATGGCCTAGGCTATAAGAAGATTGCCCAAACCCTGAAACTGAGCTGCAGCATGGTGGACAAGACCATACAGCAGTTTAACAGGACAGGTTCCACTCAGAAAAGGCCTTGCCATGGTCGACCAAAGAAGTTCAGCGCACATGCTCAGCATCATTTCCAGAAGGTGTCTTTGGGAAATCGACGTATGAGTGCTGCCAGCATTGCTGCAGAGGTTGAAGGGGTGGGGGGGTCAGCCTGTCAGTGCTCAGACTATACGCCACACCAGGGCCATCTTAAGAGCATTATAGGCCCCCGGGCAATACAGTGCACTGGGGCCCTGTCTACACAATCATGCATGAGAATAAAAATGCAAATGATCAATAAGGCTATATTTATTGGCACTTCCAACGAAATCAGTGTTTAAACATTAACACAACGTTTGGACAATTTAACACAAGTTTGATAGTGGCAGCGTTTGATGGGCACAGTGGCAGCTTTTGATGGGCACAGTGGCAGCTTTGATGGGCACAGTGGCTGTGTTTGATGGGCACACTGGCTGTGTTTGATGGGCACAGTGGTAGCTTTGATGGGCACAGTGGCAGCTTTTTATGGGCACAGTGGCAGCTTTGATGGGCACAGTGGCTGTGTTTGATGGGCACACTGGCTGTGTTTGATGGGCACAGTGGTAGCTTTGATGGGCACAGTGGTAGCTTTGATGGGCACAGTGGCAGCTTTGATGGGCACAGTGGCTGTGTTTGATGGGCACAGTGGCAGCTTTAAATGGGCACAGTGGCAGCTTTGATGGGCACAGTGGCTGTGTTTGATGGCACAGTGGCAGCTTTGATGGGCACAGTGGCTGCATTTGATGGGCACAGTGGCTGTGTTTGATGGGCACAGTGGCAGCTTTTGATGGGCACAGTGGCAGCGTTTGATGGGCACAGTGGCAGCGTTTGATGGGCACAGTGGCTGTGTTTAATGGGCACAGTGGCTGTGTTTGATGGGCACAGTGGCTATGTTTGATGGGCACAGTGGCAGTGTTTGATGGGCACAGTGGCAGCTTTTGAGGGGCACGTACAGTGGCTGTGTTTGATGGGCACAGTGGCAGCTTTGATGGGCACAGTGGCAGTGTTTGATGGGCACAGTGGCAGCGTTTGAGGGGCACAGACAGTGGCTGTGTTTGATGCACAACTTGAACAAACTTAAGTAGACAGTGTTAGACTTACTTGAGGCCGCCGGTCTGGTGCATTACAGTGTGTCACTCACAGCAGAGCAAGGCAGCACCAGCTATCAAGGGCCATCTTTCCACTCCGCTCCCTCTCCACGCTGTCTGACGAACATAGCGGAGCTTGTTCACTAGCCGCTGGGGCGGCCGCGGCGTTCTATGAATGCTGGGGCGGCCACGGCGCGCTATGAATGCTGGGGCGGTCACAGCCTCTGACTGACGTCACTGGTTGCTAGCTAGATGCCGGGTGGCCGGCGATTCCAGCAAGTGTGCAACCAGTGTAGTCAGTCAACTTAAGCAGCAGATTGCAGTGCTGAGGATCAGCCCTGGATGGGGCCCTCCAGGCAAGTGGGGCCCCCGGGCAACTGCCCAGCATGCCCAGTGGAAAAAACGGCCCTGCGCCACACACTGCATCAAATTGGTCTGCCTGGCTGTTGTCCCAGAAGAAAGCCTCTTCTAAAGATGATGCACAAGAAAGCCCGAAAACAGTTTGCTGAAGACAAGCACCGACAAGGACATGAATTACTTGAACCATATCCTGTGGTCTGATGAGACCAAGATAAACATATTTGGTTCAGATGGTGTCAAGTGTGTGTGGCGGCAACCAGGTGAGGTGTACAAAGACAAGTGTGTCTTGCCTATATAGTCAAGCATGGTGGTAGGAGTGTCATGGTCTGGGGCTGCATGAGTGCTGCTGGCACTGGGGAGCTGCAGGCTACAGTTCTTGAGGGGACCATGAATGCCAACATATACTGTGACATACTGAAACAGAGCATGATCCCCTCCCTGCAGAGACTGAGCCACAGGGCAGTATTCCAACATGATAACGACCCCAAACACACCTCCAACACGACCACTGCCTTGCTAAAGAAGCTGAGGGTAAAGATGATGGACTGGCCAAGCATGTCTCCAGACCTAAACCCTATTGAGCATCTGTGGGGCATCCTCAAACGGAAGGAGGAGGAGGGCAAGGTCTCTAACATCCACCAGCTCCGTGATGTCATCATGGAGGAGTGGAAGAGGACTCCAGTGGCAACCTGTGAAGCTCTGGTGAACTATTTGCCCAAGAGGGTTAAGGCAGTGCTAGGAAATAATGGTGGCCACACAAAAAATATTGACACTTTGGGCCCAATTTGGACATTTTCACTTAGGGGTGAACTCACTTTTGTTGCCAGCGGTTTAGACATTAATGGTTGTGTGTGGAGTTATTTTGAGGGGGCAGCAAATTTACACTGTTATACAAGCTGTACACTCACTACTTTACATTGTAGCAAAGTGTCATTTCTTCAGTGTTGTCACATGAAAAGATATAATAAAATATTTACAAAAATGTGAGGGGTGTACTCACTTTTGTGAGATACTGTAGCAATACTGTGTATTGAACAAGCCTAGGAATATGTTTTTCTTCTCAGACAAGGTCTGACATTAAAGGAAACAGTATACAATTAAATACAGGCATGTACTGGCCATTGGAACTATCGAGAGTTTCCCGGTGGGCTGATGGCTCAGTGGGCCAGTTTTAGTGACAGACAGCCTGTCAAAATAATGGATGCATGGCCACGCAGCCATTATTTTGAGCACTGCTGTACTGCCCAGGGCTGGCCCTACCATGGGACCCGAGATGACAATTCAGGGGTGAACTGGGCTGGGATGGTGGGAGCTTGATGGGTGCTTCAGTGTTTCACTACTTCTTATTGTTGCCGGCCCGGCCCACCCACCAACTGCAGCACAGAGTACTTCCTTCGGCTCTGCCGCTGAGATAGGTGTCTGAAAGGTCACACTGGTGGGCAGGGACTGAAGTCCTCCAACGGTCGCTCCATCCTCCGGATCATCCCTGTTGTCAGTGTGTGAGCAGCGGGTGACAGCCGGCTCGGTGCAGTTGCACTAGAAGAGGGGGTCCGCACATTGCTCCGTTCAGCATGCCTGAGCCAGCTTGTGACACACACTGCTTCTCCCGCCCCTTCTATCTGCCCCCTCTCTCTCCCTGTCCCCCTCTCTCTCTCCCCCCCCTCTTTCTCCCCGCCCTCTTTCTCTTCCCCCCTCTTTCTCTCTCTCTCACTCCGTCCCTTCCCCCTCACTCTCTCCCTTCCCTCTCTCTGGCAGCAGGCGATGGTGACAAGTGGCACGCTGCATCTCGTGGCAGTTGACGGTGGCATGTGACACACACTGCAATCTGGTGGCAAGCGACAGTGGCATGTGACACACTGCATCTGGTGGCAAGCGACGGTGGAAAGTGACACGCTGTATCTGGTGGCAGGCGATGGTGGAAAGTGACACGCTGCATGTGGTGGCAGGCAGCAGTGGCAAATGACATGCTGCATCTGGTTGCAAGCAATGGTGACAAGCTGCATCTGGTGGAAAGTGACAAGCTGCATCTGGTGGCAGACAATAGTGGCAAATGACACGCTGCATCTGGGGGCAGGCGATGGTGGCAAATGACACGCTGCATCTGGGAGCAGGCGATGGTGGAAAACGACACACTGCATCTGGTGGCAGGCGATGGTGGAAAGTGACAAGCTGCATCTGGTGGCAGGCGGCAGTGGCAAATGATATGCTGCATCTGGTCGCAGGCAATGGTGAAATGCTGCATCTGGTGGAAAGTGACAAGCTGCATCTGGTGGCAGACAATAGTGGCAAATGACACGCTGCATCTGGTGGCAGGCGATGGTGGCAAATGACACGCTGCATCTGGTGGCAAGTGACAAGCTCAGGGTTCCCACTGATTCTGCATTAGTTGAACTATTTTAATATATATTACAATCTAGTAATACAAATAATGTGATTTGATCATCCTGACACCATATTAAGCATGGTGTCGGGATGCTTTCGGTGCTAGCACCAGCCATTTACCCGACAAATCACCCCCATCGCTGAATTCTCCATCAACCCTGAGACTACATTCCCTCCTGGTTCTTGGCAGAATTGTCCCTGAATGGCAGTCTGGAAATGTGGCCACCCTGCCGCTCTGATGCCCCATACAAAGATCCATCCCAAACTCAATAAGTATCCATATCGCGCAATTGCGTATAGTTTTATATTTTTTTTTTGTGCATGTTTGCAAAATTAAAGTGGGCCGGTCTGGGTGAAGTCCAGGGCCAAATTTTTGTCCCAGTCAAGCCCTGAGTAAATATAGGGTATATCATTATAATTGCAGAGTTTTTTTTTTTTTTTTTTTTTGCTATTTCTTGTAGAAAAGCTGGTATCATTTATTTTCATATAGAATAGTAAGCTGTTTTCTTCCTTATGTTTCCTTGTCTCTGCTACACAATTCCCTTATGACTGAATCTTTGCTCAGATCAGCACATTTTCTGTCAGAAATACAGTATTTTGTCTTTGTATATTATGCTCCTGGAAAGTTTATAAGTCACCTAGGAGTCTTCGCCACAGAATCTGTATACCTCCTAGTCTGAGTCTAGTGCATGTTAGAGGCAGATAAATCACACTGGTTGGAGTCAGCGGTGTCTAGGATACAGGTAGTAGCACGCCGGAATGCTGGAATGTGGCTCATTCTGTTGATTCTACAGATGACAAACTTTCACAGACTTCCCTACATCACTACTGCCTAACAACAGCTCATTGTAGATTCCAAAAAGTAATAATCAATGTATCCCCCCCCCCCCTCAAAAAAAAATAAAAAATAGACGCAAGCTCTTTCTGAATTATATTTAGATCTCTAAAGCACTGCGTATCATAAATGTTATTTTTGTTTTATGAAATATTTTTTTATTTTTTTCATCCTTTGTTCTTCTCAATACTAGTGATCTCCTCCAGCCAGAATGTACTCCAGGAATTGCTGGATGGTATTTCCCAGCGTGGACTTCCTGATACAGTGAACCATGCCTGCATAAGGGGTCTTGAAATAGCCACTGGTTAGTCTCCATTTGAAGCCAAAGTCAATGGGTGACAATGCAGGAGCCCAGTTGGGAGACAGGGACAGATGGGAGTCCCCGCCTTTCCACCTCATCCAATGAGAGATGGCAATTATGCTGAACCTACAGAACCTGGAAGCAAGTGGCGATCACTGGAGTAGCAGTGATTTCCAAATTCCAGGGGCATTGGCCAGGTATTTACATAGTTACATTGATCCATCTTGGACCATTGTAACTTTGTATAAAATATCCAAGCCTGGAATTCTTTTTTAAACATTTTGATAATGACTTTTGAATAACATTAACATTTTAATGTTTATATGATATTTTAGTACTTGAGGGGCCCCACCATAGCCAGAGCTGTAGCTGAAATGCAGGAGTTCAGTAAGAGGGTTATTAACCCATTCCATGCACTGTATAGCAGACACTAAGACCCTAGTCTACTACTACCTTACTTCACAACTTTCCTGTCCTGTAGACCGTCTTCAGGGCTACTACCTCAACCATGTAGAACTACCTTCCTGACTCAGTATTATGTTTGGAAACTTTTCCTCTGCTGTTTTCTTTGTTGAACTCCAAATAGCTCCAAATAGCTCTGTCACTGGTTTGAGCTATCCAGGAAGATAGTTTCTTAAAACTACAATTGTTATATTGACTTTAAGCAATTGAAAAACCTTGAGCTTCACTGCTGTGCACCATTGTAAGGGCCCCAACCTTTTTTTCATCGCTCTCACAGACTTTATTGCCCAGGACTTACAAATAGTTCAGAATGTGTCCAGTGAGGTCCAGTGAAGCCCTGAAGGCAGACATGAACATAACTGGGTCACTACGCAGTTCTAATGGTGGTGTAGTCTCCAGAGGGACATTTTCTTGGTGCCGTTATTTCACCCCTTAGGTATATAGAACTTTAAGCTGATCTTATTTTATACAGAAGCTCAAGCTGGGTGGTGCTCTGCTTTATTGTCCTCAAATATTTGTAGCATGGAAAGTCTCTGAATAGAGTTTGGGGTCATTGTGTTTTCTTCTTTTTTTTCATGCTGTGTTACTTCATTCTTGTCTGAGCTGTTTGACCTAATAGAATTACAGCTTCTACTCTATTTGGTGTCATCTAACTCATAGGGCGAATGTGTGTCAGGGTGGTTAGAAGTGGAAGCACTAGCAGTCTAAATACCAGAGTAGTCTCAGAGGGCTTATTCACTCAGTGGCTCCTTCGGGGGTGAGCTACACACAAATGCCCCTTTCCTGCGTAGGCAGTTTTTGGTATCTGTGAACTAACCCTTTAACCGCTTGCCAACCAGCTCGCTGTATAAATGCCAATTGTCCCAAAAATGTGTCAAAAGTGTCCAATGTGTCCAATGTGTCTGCCATAATGTCGCGGTCCCGATAAAAATCTCAGATCGCCACCATTACTAGTGAAAAAAAATAATAATAATAAAAATGCTATAAATCTATCCCCTATTTGTAGATGCTATAACTTTTGCACAAACCAATCAATATATACTTATTACGCTTTTTTTTTACCAGAAATATGTAGAAGAATACATATAGATCTAAACTGAGAAAAAAATAGCTTTAAAAAAAAAAATGGGAATATTTATTATAGCAAAAAGTACAAAATATTGTGTTTCTATTCAAAATTGTTGCTTTTTTTTGTTTATAGCGCAAAAAATAAAAACCGCAGCGATTATAAATTACCACCAAAAGAAAGCTCTATTTGTGGGCAAAAAAGGACGTACATTTTGTTCGTGTGTAGCGTCACACAACCACGCAATTGTCAGTTAAAATGACGTGGTGCTGAATCGCAAACAATGGCCCAGTCGTTCAGCAGCCAAATCTTCCGGGGCTGAAGTGGTTAAAGAAAGGGGGAGGGCGGGGCACTCTGCTTGCATTGATAATTCTATACAGTGGTAGGTTGTTGGTAATTGTGTTGAAAAAGTTGCCCTAGTGAAGAATGGAGTGTGCATGTGAGCGTGTGGGGGGATTAGGTACATTTTAAGGCTTTCAAAGAAGCAATGCTGCCGCCATAGGCATGCCCAGGGGGTGCTTGGGTTGAGTTGAGTTGAGAGGAATCTTAATATAGCACCGTCTTACCCCGAAGAGTCCCAACGCGCATAGCAAAGATCCTGGAAAGAGAGGGCCCAGGGACCAGAAGCAGCACAGAGCGGCAGAAGGGTAGAAAAAAGAGACTACGTGGGAAACGCCTGCGTGAAAAGCCACGTTTTCAGTAACCTGCGGAAGACCGGAATAGTGGGGGCCTCCTTGAGCTCGACAGGGAGGCTATTCCATAGTACAGCACCCTGGTGGGAGAAAGCCCGACCACCACGCCGGATCTTCTTGGGCACTGAGATGTAAAGGAGATCTCTGCCGGTAGATCTGAGTGATCTGAAAAGAGCTTGTTTATGAAAACGAGAGCAGAGATAGCTTGGGGCCAGGTCTCTCATAATCTTAAATATAATACATCCTACCTTAAATAAGGTGCGATAGTGGACCGGCAGCCAATGCAAGGCGCAGAGGACAGGGGTGATATTATCCCTCAACGGGACATCCATGAGCAGCCTAGCCTCAGCATTTTGAATAAGTTGAAGCTTCTGCACTAGCATCTTTGGCACTCCCAAAATAAAAGAGAGTTGCATTAGTCTAGGGAGCTACCTATCGTGGCACAGATGACAGTTTTTTTGTCCGAGATAACCAGATATTTAAACCCCCTCAGGAGATTTAGCTGACAATACCATGCACTGACAACCTTTTTTACCTGAGGAGACAGAGTTAAACCTGAATCTAAGATGAATCCCAGATCACGAACCTGGGGGGCCGACTCCGGAGCAGGACCAAATGAGGGAGGCCAAGGTGGAATATCTGGGGGGGGTGGCCAGAACGCTGAAGATGATCACCTCAGTTTTGCCCCATTAAGTTTCAGGAAGTTGGCAGACATCCATGTATTGATGGCCTCCAAACAACTGGCAAGGGTGGCATCAGCCATCTGGTTCCTAGGAATCTTCTGGTAAACCTGGGTGTTGTCCGCGTAAACATGGTACTGGACAGCGTGGGACTTTAGCAGGTCGGCAAGGGGCCTCATATACATATTAAACAGCAGGGGTGACAAGGCAGAGCCCTGTGGCACTCCGCAATCCAAGGCGGTATACTTAGAGTAGAAGGGGCCAGTCTTGACTCCCTGAACTCTGCCCTCTAAAAAAGAGGCCACCCATGCCAAAGCCAACTCGCTCATACCCAAAACAGATCTCATCCGCTCCAGTAGGGGGTTAGCCCCCATCTCTGCAACCAGCTCTGTCACTGGGTCCGTGAGGTCTGCCTTTGACTTTCTCCCCGGGCTGCAGTATTCCTCTAGTGCCCGGCACACAGCACACTGTAGCTTGCAGCCAGCGGGAACTCTCAGCTGTGCAGTATCTCCCCGGTGTGACTAGGTAAAGGAACTCCCACTATATATGGATTGCTGCCCTCACCGTATTTTTGTTTAAAAAAAAAAAATGAAAGTGTTTGATTACATTGATACGTTCTATTTATTTAAAAAAATCACGCACACGTGTGTTTGAGCTTAGGGGTGCACACGCTAATCCAATAGGCTGCGCACACCTATGGCTGTAGACAGTTGCTGCAAATTCCTGGCTTCCCTGCATACTCAGTATAACTTTAGCTGTTACAAAGTTTTACAGGAACCTTCCTGCAGCATAAGGCCAGAGGATCACCGCTAGTGCCTGAAATTATACACCCTGTAGTGAGCATGGTGGGGTAGGAGCAAAAGCAAAGCCCAAGATCTTAATTTTTTTGGGCTTACTACTTACATTTCTGATTGAATGTGGTGCAATAATTGTACTAATAACTAGAGTTGCCACCTCATCCCTTTAAACCCGAACACCTTTGAATTACACAGGTTCTTAGGCTAATTAAATGCAGATAAGGCACCAAGTGAGTTTAATTACCAACTTAATCAGCCACAGAACCTGTGTAATTAATATGTGTTTGGGTTTAAAGGGATGAGGTGGCAACCATACTATTAACTTGTATGCTTCTTTCCTCTAAATGGGAATGTTAATATGTGTAGCAGAAAATGACAGTGGAATTACCATACAGACAGAGCTGGCTAAAAAAAACAAATCTACATTTGTCAAAATTACACATATTCCCTAATGAATGATGAGTTCAGGAAATCTATTGCTACCTGTAGAAAAAAAAAAAACATTGCATCAGACTCCAATCCCTAGCATTGGGAAACACTCAGTTGGTATCTGTAACCACCTTAGATCACATCCACCTGCACTGCAAGCAAAAACCCAAGGTTTTGATTTGTGATATAGTGGAAATCGCCAGGGTTCCTATTTGGGTGGCTTCCCAGTAACCTTCTTCAGTGCTGTTTAAACATTAGAAAACAGCAGGATTCTGCTGCTTGCGCATTCTATAATTAATAAGTTACGATTCATCTATGACAAGTATGCCCCAGGGGCTCCACACTTTCAGCTCGATTACACTTATCCAGTTAGTGCAGGGCACCCCGCTGATTACTGATGGATCCGTTATCAGCACTTAACAATATCACTACAGTTCTTCTCATCATTAGCTTAAAACTACATCTCTTAGTAGTAGTCAATGTTCTTCTCTAACCAGAGTAATAGCCCTAAACATTTACTTCTTTTTCTTCTGTCATAAAATCATTATATATGTGATTGTTTCACCCTAAGCTCATCATATAGATTTCCATTAATACATCTATCTGCCTTCATATTGTAATCTATGCATATATTTGTCAGTGTCGCCATGCTGTGTATACAGAGAAGAGAGATATGGTAATGTATCTCTCCCCTACAGTTCTTCAATATTATTACTAGGAAGAATGCTTATGATATACATTTACGTCAGCAATAGATTTCAGCTTGACCGACTAGAAGCGTTTACTGCTTACAGACATATCTAGCATATATTTAAAGTAGAACGCCAGCCAAAAATAACAAGATGAAAATAAATAGCCTGTTACCGATAAAATAACAAAACCAGCTTTTGCTGCAATATTCACTTTCAATTCAGAGATTTTCCTTGCAATACTCTTTTTCTGCAACTAGATTTTCTTAGTCTGATGTCTAGCCTCCTTCAACCCATATCCTCTGAGCCCTTTCTCTTGCCATCAGCTGTACACAAACTGATTGGCTTGTACTGCCTTGTACTGCTTCTTCCTTTCACTCTCCAGCCCTGCTGTACAGGGGCTGTATGAGACTGATACCAGATCAAATTCAAGAACTTACGCTGCTTGCATTTAAAAAAATTAATTGAATGATAATCACCATGTTACCAAAGGTATTGGGACATCTGCCTTTACACGCGTATGCACTTTGATGGCATCCCAGTCTTAGTCTGTAGGGTTCAATGTTGAGTTGGCCCACCCTTTGCAGCTATAAAAGCTTCAACTCTTCTGGGAAGGCTGTCCACAAGGTTTAGGAGTGTGTCTATGGGAATGTTTGACCATTCTTCCAGAAGCACATTTGTGAGATCAGGCAATTATGTTAGACGAGAAGGCCTGGCTCACAGTCTCTGCACTAGTTCATTCCAAACATGTTCTATCAGGGTGAGGTTAGGACTCTGTGCCGGCCAGTTAAGTTTCTCCACCCCAAACTCGCTCATCCATGTCATCCATAGGCAGGATGACGTCACACGCCACACAATCGCCGACTTGTAAGGAAGGCTGGACGTGCGCTCCAACCTGGAACGCATGTCGGAACGGAAATGTGGCATGGCCACGGAAGCTGGAATGCAGGGCCAAGCCTGATCCTTGGCCAGCATAGGACTCCGTCAGAGGGTACCGCTGGAGTCCTGCACATCGGGTGACATGCGTACCAATCGACGGGGGGAGAGCCAATGGGTGGCATCCCCCACACCCAAGGCATGCACATCCACAGCAACTCCTCCGCTCCAGGGCATTTAACATAGAAGGGGAAGGGCATAGGAAATAAACAGTGGCGCATGTTTACAAAACATTGTGCCTAAAAAAGTACATATTACAATGAAAACAAATATATAAGAGCCAGACATTGCATAAAGAAATTAAAGTGGTAAATGATCAATCAAAATTGGCACATATATTAGAAAATATACAGAAATTTCAAAAAATTGTTGTTACAAAAAATGTAATGTTGGACGTTGACAGACCACATCGCACACACCACCCTTAAATCTTAACAGAAGTATGTAAAATGATAACGAGGACCCCATGATAATGGCTGATTGGACGAAACACATTGGGTGGAGTTTCTAGTGCTAATATCACACCGCTGTACGATCCTGGGTTGGCAGCATCTTTCTAAGTGCGTCATTTTATTTTTGTGCTTGTCTATTTGGCTTTTTTTCACCCTTTTTTATTATAAGTAGATATTTTATTAACAAAAAAGACATAGGTTTGGAAATAATGGTAAAAATAACATAGGGCAGTTCAGAAACAAGCTAACATAAAAGACAGTTAAAATCCAGTGAGCGATGGGCATTTCTATGTAAGTATTCTTCATTTGGGAGGTTGTGGAAATAGAGACAACCACTGGAATAATGTTGCAACAATTTTTTTTGTTTATTATATTTTTAATAATTTTCAATCTACAAAATACACATAAAATGGTCTTAACCCCTTCATAACACAACATAATCACCAAATTCCCCTCCCCTCCCTCTCTTTCTAAGGGCCAGTTCACACCACATGCAGTCCAGTGTGTTTTTTTTCTACATCAAAAACACATGGAAAGTAGGTTATATGGTTTTCAATGGCCTAGTTCACACCAGTGGTGGCAGTTGCAGTGCGTTCCAGAAAAGAAATAGAAGATGCTGCATTTTTCCTGCACTGGACTGTACTGAAATGCTATAAAATGCATCAAAACGCACTGGGATGCACAGGAACGCACCTAAATACACAAAAAATGCACTGGAACACACATGTCCTTATTTAAATTGAACAAAAAAGAAGCTGCGAAAAGCACTGGGCTGCATCAAAAATGCACCAAAAACGCACATGCAGAAAAGCATCTGGAACACATCTGGACTGCGTTTCTATGGTGTGAACCAGTTGCCCTACCCAACACCTTCCCCCG
Source organism: Lithobates sylvaticus (assembly GCA_028564925.1). Lineage (NCBI taxonomy): Eukaryota > Metazoa > Chordata > Amphibia > Anura > Ranidae > Lithobates > Lithobates sylvaticus. Next base: position 494,764,598 of record CM053027.1, on the reverse strand, counting down.
CCCCTAATTTCACCCCTAAACACGCCCTTGTAAATTATCTCATGAAATTACACCGTTAAATGTTTTTTGCAGAATTAAGTTACAAAAATAAATATTAACAACAACAACTTTAACACTATTATCATAAAGCATATTTCACTGATCTGACTGTGATAAATAAAAAAGGAATAAAATAGTCTACAATAGGCTCTTTACACATTATTTCTGTTAACCACTTGAAGACTAAAGCCTCGTACACACGATCGGATTGTTGGCCAACAAAACCGTGGAACCGTTGTCCAAAGAACGTTGGCCCAAACTTGTCTTGCATACACACGGCCACACAAATGTTGGCCAATAATTACGAACATAGTGACGTACTACGTCGTTTTTCAGCTCTTTAGCGCCACCCTTTGGGCTCCTTCTACTAATTTTGTGTTAGTAGAAGATTGGTGAGTGTTGATTCGCGCTTTTCATTTCGCATTTTATATTTTGCGCTTTTCATTTCGCACTATTCAGTTAATTTCTGAATGGCCGTTCATAAACCAGCCATGTGGCGGAATCGGAGGAGATAACGTGTTATTCATTATTGGCCTTGGCGTTATTGCTTTGACATAATTTTTTTGGTTGAATAATGATTTGATTTGGTATATTTTCTATATTTTGCAATGCATAGAATGCACTTTTTGGTTAAGTTCTATTAGCCTAATTGTATTTGTTTTCTTTTTTTAATGCACAATAAAAAAATTGTGTAGAATAATACTTGGCTATGTGTTTTACTTCAAATGACAGTTTGGGAGTAGGCAGTTACATTTAAAAAAATACAATGTAAAAAAGGGACACCAACATAGTTGTATCTTTGATCTTAAAAACTACGGGATAATAGTGTTGTGGTAACTTGCCTCCCCAAAAAAAAAAGAAGAAAAAAGCATAATAATATTATTCTTGATATCACTAGAAAAAAAAAGCCTTGGAAAATTTGTTTGCAATAACTCCATTAATATCACCAGCAAAGCAGCTTCATTATTATCCCATTAAAGAAGAGAATACATTTTGTTAAAAAAAAAAAAAGAAGAGGGTCAGGCCCTGAGAGGATCTGACACAGACACATAATATCGTGTGCAGCGGCAGCACTATGTTGAGTCATGTGGACATAGACACAAGCCCCGCAGCTACAATTCTGATCAGACCAACTGACACTTCATGATCGGGGGACACACACTGTTCCCCCCCCTACCGCTTCCCCCCACCCCTCTCCCTCAATCCCCCCTACTCGATAATCCCCCTTTCTTCTTTTTTCCCATCTGTCCTTCCTACTCTTTAACTCCACTCTCCCCCACATATTGGGGGCTGTATAAATGTAGGTACTTAGATAATTAAAAGAAAACTAGGAAGTGAGCCCATGAGACGGCAATATTTCACAACTCCACAACATGGTGTTTATTGTTCTTGTTGATACTGTTAGCAGAGACTTGATGTTGTATCACCAGTTTTGTCTTTTACTTTGTATGTTATGTGGAAAGTATGTAACCTACTGGTCCATGTGGACCCATTTCCTGATATAAATAAACAATTAAAAAAAAAAAAAAGAAGAAGAGAATTGTGTGCTGCATTTCGAGATTTCATAATTTGCCACGTCACGAATGGTAATTCTCCATTACAAACGCTAGTTTACAAGACCGACCGCTTCTGGCTCGTCCTTGCGTCCAAGCAATGTGTGTTTGTACTTTGGTCTTTTATCCGACGGACTTGTGTACACACGCTCGGAAAATCAGACAACAGACATCTGTCCGGGGAACATTTTAAAACATGCTATCCAACATTTATCAACGGAAAGTTGGCCAAAAATTGTCTGATGGAGCATACACACGGTCGGATTTTCCGCCAACAGCCTGTCATCCCACATTTCCCCTTGGAAAATCCAATCGTGTGTATGAGGCTTAACTACATCACTATACCACTGCTGCTCCTGGACGCACTGGATTTTTTTTTTATGCCTCTAAATGCCTCTAATCGCGTGAATGGACACATAGGGGGTTATTTACTAAAGGCAAGTGCAGTCGCTCTAAATCTAAGGGGTAGATCTGAAATGAGTGGAAGCTCTGCTGATTTTATCATCCAATCATGTGCAAGCTAAAATGCTGTTTTTTATTTTCCTTGCATGTCCCCCTCAGATTTACAGCGACTTTACTTTCAAGTGCACTTTCAGTGCAAAGTGGATTTTCCTTTAGTAAATAACCCCCATAGGCTAACATGGAAGGGTATTTAGTTGCAGAAAAAAAAAACACGCCAGATGACCCTAAAAGCAGTGTGCTTAACACTCAGCATGCATTAGGCCTTAGGATATTTTTCCTTCAGTTCCTGTGTAAGAAAGCTGTTTCCCCGAAACATACACCACATGTATTATCTATAGAACTTTGCACGTATTCCAATGATTACACTCAACAACAACAATGATTTGTAAATGATCTCCATAGTAACAGCTCTACGAGACAGTTCAGTTAGTCAGAGATTGTATCTTTCCCTTGAAATATCTAATTATCACATCCTATTGACCTTTGCTTCTGGTGTTTGGTTAGAGTTTATTAATAAAGAAGACAGCTTGCCCCTATGCTGTGCAGCACAACGTGACGCACGGCAAGAATATATGTCACGTACCTTTAGATGACTCCGTGACAGGCGTTTATCTAGTGTACACTGCTCACTGGAAAAGGTGAAGAAGGGGTTAATCTGAAACAGTATATTATTTTTCAGTCACATCTTTTTGCAACACCGTTATATTTCATCAAGTTATTTTTCATTTCTAGAGTAAAGAACCTGCTGAGATCAGCATTTTTTTTTTAGTAACTGGATTACTGCTGTCACTCCCTGGAGACATTGCACTGCTCGTTCTGTATTGACCAGGGAATATTACTGCAGGCTCATTTCACAAACATTGTTTTCTGCTAATACCATTTAAAGCAAGATTTATCAATATGTTTAAAAAAATATATATATATACACACACACTGTACATTTTTCTCCAACGCAGGCAAAGCAGAGTTTTTAGCATTCGTCTTTCAGCCTTGAATGTGAATTAGAACATGGAAATGGAAGATGCATCAGCTGTCCAAAGCTCTGATGGTAATAAGCAAAGGATCATAAATAATGAATGGTACTCTCCATTTTCACAGAGGACCTTAGCCTACTTAGAGCTTCCAAATTCCACTATATGGTAATTAAATAGGATTTAGTCACTTTTAAACCCCAGTATTACTGCAGGGCTGGATCAACAGCAAAGTTATTGTCCTAGGCTAGATATAACGTAAATGGCCTTCAATATAACCTGTCTTTAAGGCTGGGTTCACACCTATGCAAATTGGATGTGGGTTTCCCCAACAGGAGAATGTGACCAGCTCTCTGGAAGGGAGAACAGGGATGCACAGCGTTCCTGTGCGATCCGTGGCCGGTTTAGGTGTGAACCAAGCCTAAAGTGTATGTAAACTAACAATGATCTTCTCTTATTTGCCCCTGTTTGGTCTGATAATTATATCAATGGAAGTGTTCTGTCATATCTGTTCAATAAGTGAAAAAAATACCTGACAATTCTGCCAGAAATCCTATTAACTGAAAACTATGTTCTTTATGTTCTATCACTTAGCATTGTTCCTACCTATCCATGTGGAGTAGAAAATACTCCCATATGTTATGGAGAAGAGAAGAAGCACGCTCAGTGCAGTACAGTGTACACTCTTGGCTCATTCCACAGCCTTTGTTATAACGGAGTGGGCCTTGACTCTCCTTTTTCAGATGTAGGCTTGGACTCCTTTAACTCCTTTTCCAGAAATCCCTTGGGTTCCCAAAATCCATTGTGTTCCCACAAGCCCCTGGTCTTCGAAAACACCAAGGAAATATAAGTTATCCTGTCTCCCCCCTCTGCAGCTCAGGGACATGGCCGGCGCTAGCAATAGGCAGATCAGGCAGCCACCTAGGGTGCCAGGGTAAGAGGGTAGGCCGGGGGCAGATGAGATGGAAGCCCTGCATGTTAGGTCCGGGCTTGCTGCGATTTCCCCTCCCTCTTCCTGGACTCTCTGGGATCTGTGGTGGGAGGACAGGCAGCATCGCCGCTCTGCTCGAGGTGAGGTCACCACCACCATTGTATTGTGTACAGAGGGAAACAGGTGTGCGGGTGGAGGTACAGAGGGGAGCAGATTTGGGGGAAGGGGGGTACAGAGGGGAACTAATGTGTGTATGGGGGGGTACAGAGGGGAACCGTTTGGGTGGGAGGGGCATACAGAGGGGAACTAATGTGTGTGTGCGTGGGGGGGTACAGAGGGGAACAGATTTGGGGGGGGGGTACAGAGGAGAACAGATTTGGGTGGGGGGTTATTTGAGGTGTTCAAGTTCCGCTTTGTAAAACAATTATAAATGCAGATATTTTTGCAGTTAAAAAAAAATGTGTAATCCAATGTCATTGGATTGAATTTTTTTTTAAAAGTCAGCAGCTACAAACACTGTAGCTGCTGACTTTTAATAAGGACACTTACCTGTCCAGGGTGCCAGCGATGTCGTCCGATCCGTCCCTCGTATCGTGTGCCGGCGCCACCATCCTCACTAAAGGAAACAGGCAGTGGAGCCTTGCGGCTTCACTGCCCGCTTCCTACTGCGCATTAGGGAGTCCCCCGGCGTTTCTGAATGGGCGGCTGTCTTCTGTGACACACACAGGTCCCAGAAGACACCGCACCCAAATTTACCAGAAATCAACGCGAGGAGGAGAAGACTGAAGATCACCGCGGAATAGGAAGTGGCAGATTAGGACGATCTGCCTAGCAACAGGCATTTCCGGTAAGTAAAACAATTATTTTTTTTTCAAATGTTTTTTAATGTATTTAAAGGAGCAATTTTATGTATTTTTTTTTTAGGGTGGACCTTTAACGTATAACTAAAGGAAAACATTTTTTTTTTTTTTTGGAGTGAAGATGTATTAGTATACTGGAGAAATCTTGCATTGGGGGCACTAGTTCTGGTGACCTGCAGGGGTCACCCTTAGTTTGCAGGGATTTCCTCTCACTTCCTGTTTTGGCTATGGGATGGGAAGTGAGGTGAAATCTCCCCAATAGGGCACAGATGGCAAAAACATCTGACAGAGATTACAATGCTCTCTTACTCTCTCCAATGTTTGCATTCTGGTTTTGACAGGTACCTGCTCCCACTTCTGGTCATATGCGCCCGTGGCGATCTAAACTGGAAGTTTGGCCCACCCTCCTTCCCCCGCAGTCTTCTGGGACCATGCAGGCCCATTGACAAAGAGCAGTGTGGCTCGGAAAGCCTTCACTGCCGGTTTACCTTACTTGCGATGCCGGTGCCTGCACCCAAAGCCAATTGAAGAATCGGCTCGGGGGAGGAGTGTCCTTATATTAAAAGTCAGCAATTACAGTATTTGTAGCTGCTGACTCTTTAACCGCTTCCCGACCGCCCACTGCATATATACGTCAGCAGAATGGCACGGGCAGGCAAAATCACGTACCTGTACGTGATCCTTTAAATGCCTGCCCGTGGGTCGCGTGTGCGCCGCCAGCGGCGCGCTCGCGACCCGGTCGGGAGCTCCGTGACCACGGCCGCGGGACCAGCGGACCCGATCGCCGATGGTGTCCCACGATCGGGTCACGGAGCTGAAGAACGGGGAGAGGTCTGTGTAAACAAACCTCTCCCCGCGCTTCCTACTCTGCCTGTCATTGATTGGTTGTTCCCGGTCATCGGGAAAGCCGATCAATGACGTCAGATGTCAGCCCCGCCCCCTAATGTAAAAAACACACGTCACAGCCCATAACCCCTCCCCTCCCCCTAGTGGTTAACTCTTTCACTACAACTATCATTTATACAGGAATCAATGCATTTAAATAGCATTGATTGCTGTATAAATGACAATGGTCCCAAAAATGTGTCAAAAATGTCCGATGTGTCCGCCATAATGTCGCAGTCACAATAAAAATCGCTGATCGCCGCCATTACTAGTAAAAAAAAAATATATTAATAAAAATGCTATAAAACTATCCCCTATTTTGTAAACGCTATAACTTTTGCGCAAACCAATCAATAATCGCTAATTGCAATTTTTTGTAGAAGAATACGTATCGGCCTAAACTGAGGAAAAAAAAAATGTTTTTTTTATATATTTTTTGGGGATATTTATTATAGCAAAAAGCAAAAAATATTGCACTGTTTTCAAAATTGTCGCTCTATTTTTGTTTATAGCGCAAAAAATAAAAACCGCAGGGGCGATCAAATACCACCAAAAGAAAGCTCTATTTGTGGGAAAAAAAGGACGCCCATTTTGTTTGGGAGTCACGTCGCACGACCGCGCAATTGTCAGTTAAAGCGACGCAGTGCCGAATTGCAAAAAGGGGCCTGGTCCTTTGGCTGCCAATTGGTCCGGGGCTGAAGTGGTTAAGCAGCAGAGGCAGTGGATGGGGGTGTTCACATGCTATGGCCGCAATGCACATACAAAAATTAGATCAGGGCTTGGTCTAGGTTAGTGTTAGTGTGGGTTCCAATGTTTTAGGAAGATAAAATAAAATAAAAAAGGTTTTATGTTTACAACCATTTTTATTATGTGTTATGTAGTGCAGCATACCCACAATTAGATTTTCTGCAGATTTTTGTCTTCAGATTTACCAAAACCATGTAGTGCAAAGGCCTGCCTGATTGCATACAAATTGAAACTCTAAGGCCCCGTATAGACAATTGGACATTCCGACAACAAAACCGTGTTTTTTTAGAAGGATATTGTCTCAAACTTGTCTTGCATACACACGGTCGCACAAATGAAAAATTAAGTTCAATAGCCAGTGCGGCTCTTCTGCTTGATTCCGAGCATGCGTGTACTTTTGTGCGTCGGAATTATGTACACACGGTCGGAATTTCCGACAACAACGTTTTTGGTCGGAAAATGAGAGAACCTGCTCTCAAACATTTTCAGCACAAAAAAATGTGCTGAAAAACTCGGCTTATACTTGAGTATATATGGTACTTGTGTGGGATCTGGTGCCAATACACTACCGTGCACGTGCCTGAATTTGCTGCCATATTGAACTGATCATCAAAGAGGGTGAAAGCATAGTGATGACAGAAGAATACAATGCGCATATGCAAGCTCAGCATACAACCTAATGGCACATGGATTGTGAACCCTAAACAGACACAGATTGGTGACACAATTACGGAAAGACATCTGACCCGCCATTTGGTTAATAACTTCTATAGACCAGGGCCGTCTTTAATATTGATTGGACCCTGGGCAAACATTTTCTTGGGCCCTCCCAAATCCACTTGTCAACTATTTTCAGGCAGTGTAGGCTCAAGGGGCAGCTGCTTTGTGTCCCACAACAATGATTGGGCCCGGGGCAGCTGTCGCCTTTTGCCCTGCCTTAAAGACAGCTCTGCTATGGACATGCGGCAAGGGTCTCTCCTCCATCAGTCAGCATGTCCATAGGAGCTATTGACTGATTGGTGGGTGAGCTGGCTTTCTTTACTGAGTTATTATCCACCCATTAACTCTCTCACCTTGCATGCTGGCCTTGGGCCTAGATGTTTGTATAGCCTTCTTCTGTTCTGGATTCCTTGACCCCTCTCTTCCCCCTTTTTTTGGTTGGTCTAGTGTTACATGATGTTGGAGCCATATTGTTTTCCTAAATGAGCGTGGCCATGTGGATTTTGAAGAAGCACATGAGTGAAAAGTGTCAATCCAGCATGCATTCATTAAAATAGCATATGTGATAAATGTTGATCTGGTGATCCAGCCAGTAAGTCTGTAGTTTTTCAAAGGAAGAGCTCTCTTGCAGTTAAAGGGAGGAGACAGACCATTTAACACTAGTGGGGGTATTTACAATGATCAGCTTTTAATTATTTAATGTATTTATATTAAAGCGTTATGTCAAAAGGACAAAAACACTGTTTGCTGTAACTGATTATAAAGTATTAGCTGGAGTTTGGCTTCAAGTTGTTACTGTATATAAATCTGCTAGTACTTCTAACACTCCCCTCCCCCAGACTGACAATGCTACTGCCAAATCTGTCCCCTATTATTTATTCAGAGTGATGTCAGTATAATACAGGAGGTATGTTACTGGTCAGGTCACCAGGTGAAAAACAGAGGGGAAAAGGCCTTAAAAAAAAAAGAGAAAACAAATACAACCACCATATCTAATGGATGGTAAGGTGCAATATATTACATTTTTGGTTTTGGGTTTAATTCTGCTTTAACTCATAAAGGTGGCTTGTATTGCTCTCAGGCTTTTTTTTTTTAAATAACAAACATGTTATACTTACCTGCTCTGTGAGTGATTTTGCACAGAGCAACCCCAATCCTCCCCTTCTCAGGTCCCCCACCGGCGTTCCTGGCCCCTCCCTCCTGCCTTCACAGCAGGCAGCTTGTTATGGGGGCACCAGAGCTGAACCACTGCTCTGGGTGTCTATTCCGACACAGAGCCGTGGCTTGGCTATGCCCCCTCTCTCTCCTCATTGGCTCACTGAGTTTAAATGACAGCAGCGGGAGCCAATGACGCTCGCTGGTGTCTCAGCCAATGAGGGCGAGCCCCTGGACAGCCGAGGCTCTCGTATGAGTGGGGCTGCTGCACATAGAACACATTAGGATAAAAAAACCTTCTGCCTTTAGAACCACTTTAAGTAGTGGGTGTGTATGGATTATTTTTATTATTTTTTTAAAAATAAGGATATTGTTTAGTGTCACTTTAAAATGTAACGCCCAACTTCAGGAAAAAATTTATGGAAATAGTCTATTATGCATCAGGTACCTTACTCCTCAGTCTTGATTCCAAACACCCTAAGCCATTCTGCAGTATATTGGATCAAAGTCACAGTTTCCTCTATGAATAAACCAACTTTGTGCCCTGAGGACCAGACATGACCAGACATTTTTTCCTGCTCTTCTTGTGCACTGGTCCCCTCACCGCCCCCATGAGTTCTTCTGCCTCTGAAGCCTATGAGAGCGGACCAGGCAGCTGCAAGTGTTGCTTCCACCATAGGAGGTAAGCAGTAATGTGGACACCCAAAGAAGGACCCCAGGAAGTAAACAGAAGAGACAAGGATCACCATGTGACCAAGGCTTCATAGTAAGCAAAATGGGCATTTGGATAGCTTTCTTTTTTATAGTAGAAGTTAGTTAGAGGGGGTGGGAAGGAGGTGTGGGAGGAGGTTGCTTATATCCTGGAGCTGGGCTTTAACTGTTAGTGCAGATGACAAAATTATCATTGACAATACCCATATTTTGTTTGCAATTTCTCCTAAAAAATAACAATGCTCTTCCTAATATGTAAGGGTGTCTAAAGCCGGTCATAGGCAGATCGAAATTCAGCCGGTTCAGGATGAACCAGACAATTTTGGATCCATCTATGGGCAGGCTGGTTGTACGGAAGTAAGTCAACTAGCCTATCTGTTTTGTTTTCACCTGATCACTGCTGGAGGCTATAAGTGCCAGCAGTGATCACTGTATTCTTCCTATGGGGAAGGCTCCCCACTCCTCCCACCGGCAGAACACAATAGTGCTGCAGGAGGGATTCCCCCATCAACCCTGACTATGTTTTGAGAAATTCAACCTGTGGTTGAAAAAAAGAAAAGTACATGTGTAGCACTGACCCACGAAGGAGCTGCTAGTTTAGATTGGGCCTACACTCTTCTGAGAAACCCCACTAACTTAACTCGATCCCCTTGGCACAGCTGTGGTGCAATGCAATACAGTACAATATAAACAATGTAAAGTACCTGTATAATACCCTCAGGATCCTCTGACTCCGCCTGGTGGGGAAAACAGCATGCCACACAACTGAATACTTAACCAGAAATACTTTAACTGCAAGTATATTAAAACAGGTGGTTACAGAGATTGCACTGTCATCCCAACGTAGGATGTCAGTACAATATAAATCAAACAGACAAATACAATATGAAATATATAGATATTTATATTCTATATATCTAAACCTGGGAGCTCCCGCTACTTTAAAGTTTTACGTGAGGCCTCACTTAAAGTACTTTGTCCCGTATCTTCTTTCTTCGCTAGCTTAAAGTGGTTCCTCAGATATTTGTAATCCAAAAGGTAGGCGAAAAGTTAACTTAGGGTGCTCCGGGTACAACTGCAAGAACTTATACACAACGCTTGGGCACTAGCGTGAAGTAGGCTTCAAGCCTGCTCAATTTCAGTTGCTCTGTGACGCCTACGTGGAACTACAGGTTCCAGCGAGGCCTCTAAGTAAGTCTAACTGCGTGCAACAAATTAACAAACGGTGGGCCGTAACCCGCTCACCAACTGGATCGGAGTTCTGGATGATGACTTTGATCCGGCAACTTTAGCTTGCTTCTGTATCAGCTGGGCAGATGCTCTGTGTCACTCCGCTGACTGGATCCGGGCCTCCGATACTCTGACAAGTGTCTCTGGGCCTCGTCAATCGGATCACCAGCTCTCAGGCTCTGTCAAATCACCTCGCAAACAAGCAGGTTTGCAATCAGCGGTGACTGTCTGCAGCTGTCTCCCGGAAACCTCCTCACAGATCAGCACAGGCAGGCAGCATGGTCCCAAGAGCCCAAATATGGCCGCTGCAGTCCTTTTTATACCCTACCCAGCATGCACTGTGTAAGAGAGTGTTCATGGGTAGGTCACACAGACTTCTGGGTAACAAGGACAAACCTCTTATCAACATAACAGTACTTCCTGTAAAAGACTTTTGTGCTTGTAATAACCATATTAGTGCATTACCAGATTTGGTCACTAGATGGCTCCAAACACTGAACCATAGCAATGTCCATAGACTTTACATTGTATATACATAACCACATCAATAGACAAAGATGTCCCCGCTACACATGTATGGTCTGCCTAGCTGGCTGTATATCTGCAGTGTGAGATCTAAGGCACTGCTGCCTCTGACTGATAGTCTCTGCTAGACTGGCTGGTGATCTCACAACTTTTCTGTTCACTGTTCAACATGCTGGAGGCTCTTTGGGGAAGCAAAGCCATGCGCTTCTATCTAGGTGGCCACCTACACACAGAGATACATTACAAAACAAGGCATTGTTAGAATTTGTGGAGATAGCAACTGCAAGGAGGCCACAGGCAGTCCTTTAGTTTCTTTGTTTTTAGTTTTTTTTTTTAAGTAGAATTCCAGCTCCCCCTAACTAATCTTAAAAATGCCTCCCACTCCCCCCCCCCCCCTCCCATCTCCTAACATCTATGCTGACCAACCTGTGTAAGAAAGATGTATATACTTCCCTATTTTCAGCCCACTCTGGTCTGGTCATGTGATCCTGCTCCCCTGTGTCACCCAGCGGTGGCTGCAGGGGAGAGGAGGGAAAACCAACTACGTATGGGCCATTGAAGTCTATGGGTGACATCACCACTCAAGGCTTTACCAGGTGTTGTCTTCTCTCCTCTGCAGCCACACTGGTCACGTGACCAGACCTGAGCGGCCTGAATATAGGTAAGTATATACATCTTTTTCACATAGGTCAGTCAGAATACAGTATGTGTTGGGGGGGGGGGGGACAAATTTAAGACTAGTTCGTTTTAGCCTGGAATTTCACCCTAAATCATAGATGTTTAAAAAAATAAACTGTTTGGCGGTCAGATATTCAGACCCCTACATCAAGTCTGCAGAGATGATTACTAGAACTGCAAGATAATAATTTTTTTCACTGTGAATTAAAAGTCAAAACATATTTCTGCAGAACACAAACACCTTTGTGCTAAAATTTTGAGAAAAAATGCAGATAAATATTCAGTGAATGGTATTCACTTTAAGGTCATGACAAAAAACAGAAATTCTTTGTAATAAGGGAAAAGTTTAGTCTCTGAATACAGAAAGGGTTCTTTATTGTAATTGTTAAAAATGTGGGATGGCCTTCCAAAGGAACTGTCATTCATTAAATCAAAATTTTTAGGCCCCTTTCACACGATAAGCCTACTTAGATCCGCCTGTCCACTTTTCAGGTGGATTCCATTGATTCCTATGGGCAGGCGGATGTCAGCGGAGATGTGTCTGCTGACACCTGTCTGCCATCCGATCTGCTCAAGACAGACGTATGGCGATACGTCTGCCATCCGTCTGGTGGATCGGATGAGATCTGATGAAAACGGACATGCTGTCCGTTTTCGTCCGATCTCCCCACCTGTCATCTGCTGGCTGTACCCCTACCCATTCACCTGGTGAAAAAAAGTGTAAGTAAAAAAAACACAACACAAGTTTTTTAAATACTTTATTAGACAGCTCCGGGGGTCTTCTTCTGTTTGGGGGGTCTTCTCGCCGGACTCCTCCGCTATGTTCTGCTAGCTCTTTTACTAGCGGAGGAGCCCGGCTTTCTTCTTCGTCGTCGCCGCCATCCGGGGGTCTTGTTCCGACTTCGGGGGTCTTGTCCCGCTCTTCGGTTCTTCTTGCCGGGCCTCCGCTATCTTCTTAAATCTCTTTTACTAGCGTTGGCCCGGTCTTCTGTCGCTGGCGCCACCGCTGTCTTCTTCTACTTCTTCTCTTCTACATCGTACCCCATACTCATTCACATAGGGTGGGGGGCCGGGATCTGGGGGCCCCCTTATTAAAGGGGGCTCCCGGATTCCGATAAGCCCCCCGTCCGCAGACCCCTACAACCAACGGCCAGGGTTGTGGAGAAGAGGCCCTTGTCCTCATCAACATGGGGACAAGGTGCTTTGGGGTGGGGGGGCCCGCAGAGCGCCCCCCTTCCCCAAAGCACCCCACCCCCCATGTTGAGGGCATGCGGCCTGGTACAGTTCAGGAGGGGCGCTCGCTCGTCCCCAACCCCTTTCCTGACCGGCTGGGCTGCGTTCTCGGATAAGGGTCTGGTATAGATTTTGGGGGGAACCCCACGCCGTTTTTTCGGCGTTGGGGCTTACCCTTAAAATCCATACCAGACCAAAGGGCCTTCCCTCTCGCACTCGCTGCGATAGGAAAATGTGTTTTTCCTATTGCAGCCAGCGTGAGATGTACAGTACCCTGTTGCCGAGAAACATTCTCGCGGGCAGGTGCTGTAGCACTTCCGTCGTATTTTGGTCCGTTGGACCAGCATACAGACGAACGGTTTTCACGCTAGGAACTGACTCCGGCGGAGTTCCGGCAGGAAAATTTAAAACAGTCCGTCGGATTTTTGCCATGCAAAGGTCCGATGGAGCCCACACACAATCGGAATGTCTGACGGATTCGTTCCGTCGGACCTTTGCTGTCAAAAAGTCCGGTCGTGTGTACGTGGCATAACAGTTTTTCTGCGTGCCAACTGAAAATTTAAAGAAACGTATGAAATAGAAAGCCTGACCTTTTTGTTAAATATTTAGAAAAATGCATAGCACTGCAGTAAACAAGGGTATAACCAAAGCCATAGCAGGTCATGCGACTGCTATGGGGTGCAGAAGCACAGGGTTCCTTAAAGAGTAACTCCACTTTTGTTAAGAAAAAAACATTCCCCTCTGGGCATGGGCGTCCGCAGGTAGGGGCAAGGGGGGGCAAGTGCCCCCCCCTGGAATTAGGGATTGGATCAGGAGTGATGACCCCCATCACCCATCTCTGTCACCCCCACTCTCTCTCTCACCCCTCTGTCTTTTTCACCCCCTTTCTCTCTATCACCCCCTCTGTCTCTCTCTGTTACACTCCTCTCTCTGTGTCACCCCCTATGTCTCTCTCTGTCACCCCCTCTGTCTCTTTCGGTCACCCCTCTCTCTCACCCCCTTTCTCTCTGTCTCTGTTTCTGACAGTCTCTTGGGCCATGTATGCAGTCTCTGGTCATCTCTTGTGCCATGTCCGCAGTCTCTTACAATCTCTTGAGCCATGTCCGCAGTCTCTTACAGTCTCTTGTGCCATGTCCGCAGTCTCTTACAGTCTCTTGAGCCATGTATGCAGTCTCTGACAGTCTCTTGGGCCATGTATGCAGTCTCTGGTCATCTCTTGTGCCATGTCTGCAGTCTCTTACAGTCTCATGAGCCATGTATGCAGTCTCTGACAGTCTCTTGGGCCATGTCCGCTGTATCTGACAGTCTCTGACCATCACCTGTACTACATCTGTAGTCTCTGACCGTGATAAAGTGATAATGACATTGTCGAAAAGGTCAGAGCATGGGTGACCTTAAAATGATGCCCCCCCCCTGAAAAAAGTTCTGCGGACGCCCATGCCTCTGGGTGACCTATGTACATTACAAGGATTTTAACAAACTTTGCTGCAGATCCCTACCTTTTGTTAATCTAAAGAAATCCGTGTGTTTGTCTGTACCCGTGTGGGAAAGTGAGTCTAATGGTAGTGGTTTCATAACTATGAACCAATTGTGCACCTGCAGGGCTCTAATGAGGAAATCTGCTGGGCCTGCATCCCTTTAGACGTGATTTCCTATTGGGAGTATCTCAGCAAAAATTACATTTTTGATGCAGTGGGCGCCTGATATTTGATCTGGATCTTATTACGGACTTCTGAGAAAATTGGTGAGCCAATCACACAAGCAGGAAATTATGTTTCTGTGCGGCATTCTATACACATTCTGTGTACAGAACATCTCCAGGTAGCCATATTGCAATGCATTTTCAGAGAATTACAGAGCTACAGATTGAATAGGAAAGGTCATTTTTAATAACATTTAATTACAATATGACTTGTGTCGCAATTGTATACGCTATATTATTCTTTCTTAATTTGCTATTTTTTTCCCCACGAAAGAGGAGTTACCCTTTGAACTGTCTGGCTTCACATAAACATGGGTATTTCTTTATAAGTACTGTTCAAACAATTAGTATTCTGTATCATTTGAGAAATGGCTTCACAGGTGGAGATTAGAGAGGTGGAATGCCCCGTAATGGCTTTGCTATGGGGCCAAAAGAGATACAGTCGTGGCCCTGACAGTAAATACTATGTTTATGCACAGTAAACATTTTTTATTATTTTATTTAATGCCTTTGTGGGAGATTGAGTATGTGATAAGATGCTGAAGCGAACTGTAGACCCCACACCGTCACAAGAATTATTTCTGTCACTGCAGCCTGAAATGTGAAAGTTATATTTGTAGAACAGATTTCTTTAGATTTATGTTAGAACATCAGAAAAAAAAATATGGTTGCATTTGTCAGCCAAGGTAGCAGATAAGGATGGTCTGGTCGTTGTTTTACAAAAATCTTTGGGTGTTGGCCAAGCAGAAACCTGAATCTCCAATGTCCATAAAATGTCCAGGTTTGATCACTATTAGGTCTTGCCTCAGACTCACCCTGAGAAGAAATGACCTTGTTTAGTTTCTATACTTGTGGGTTGTGTGATATTGGCAATGGTATTAAATTCGTGGCACTAACTAGCTGTAGGAAATGGATAGCAGACACCATAAAGATAAATGGGGGGCATGCAAGACAGTATGAAAATGTCTAATGCCCCGTACACACGGTCGGATTTTCCGACGGAAAATGTCCTATCGTACCACGTTGTCGGAAATTCCGACCGTGTGTGTGGGCTCCATCTGACTTTTTCCGTCGGAATTTCCGATGGAAAAAGTTTGAGATCCTGCTCTCACATTTTCCGACAACAAAGTCCTATCGGACTTTTTCCGATCGTGTGTAGCGAATTCTGACGGACAAAGTGCCACGCATGCTCAGATCACATTACAAGACCAAAGCTATTGGCTACTAGCCTCTACGTAGTCCCGTCGTACGCAACGAACGTCACCACGTTCAGGATGATCGGATTTTCCGACAACTTTGTCCGACCGCGTGTATGCAACACCAGTGTCGGACAAAATCCATTGGAAAAAATCAGACGGATTTTATGGTCGGAATTTTCGACCGTGTGTACGGGGCATAAAGGTCATAATGAGCTGAAAACCAATATTTGTAGACCTGTTTGTAGACCTGTGTTAGACAAAAGTATGATCCATGTTGAACTCCTTTCCACAAACTGGTTAATTGTTCTCTTCTGCGGGAGCAAGTTATAAAACAGCGTGAGAATGGCTCTGCGTATGGAGTACATGAAGACAAAAGTGAAGGTATAGATTGCTACAGTACATTACAGCCACTACCACCCAGAATCAAGCCAATGCAAATGTATTCATATTTAGTGGAGATCTTCAGCTGCTTTCAATAGTCTGGACTTTTCAGCATAAAAAAAATATCTGAAATATTCAGAAATAGTACAGTATTATGCATGTGCTATCATATAAAGGTTGTTTTGAAACATAAAAACAGCAGTCTTTGAATAGATGGTGAAAACAAATTGTGAGACTAGAAGTGGGATTCCACGTGATATCAATGTTGAGGTCAAGAGACAGATAATAGAACCTCCACCGGTTATAGAGGAGGCTTACTGGAGTGAGAGGACTCAAATGGGCATATGCTCAGTGAGTCAACAAGGCTTATGGTGCAACCACTAAAATATGGAATCTCCACATCTGGGCTCCAGATCAAGTTGTAAGACAATCCAATTGGTCAAGAGATGTCACTGAGAAGCAGTCCTCAAAAGTAGCCAACTTGTCAGACCAAATCCTCTCAAGTGTTCAAAATAGCATGACCAAAAAAGAAAATACTCCACATAGTGTGAATCCGTATAAACATAAAAAATGTATTAAAAGAAAATTGGAAACACTCACATTTAGAAAGTGGATCAAGCGCTTAAAATTCAGGTTTGTGGGTAATGCAATGACATCAGCAGGGATCAACTGACACATTTCGTCTAAAGAGACATCATTATTTTTTGATTTACATTTGTCGTAGTATTGTGCTGGCTGCTATCAGATATAGGTCAGTGTGATATACACCAATTTTTCTATGCACGAATCATGTTTTTACACACATCTCTGTGTACAGTTTGGATTTTTTTAAATAGTGCAGAATGTATGGAATCACAAGAATATCATTACACTGAACTGAAGTAAAGAAAATAAAGATACAAAGCATGAAAGATAAGAAGCGAGATACAAATCAAAGATCATTACACCTTTTAATAGCTATCGGGTATTCCAAGGTGAACCCATGCAAAAATGTGGATTCCTTTAATGAATTCTGGGACATTTATTTGTAAAATGAAGAGAGGATTTAATTGTTAGACTACATCTCATAGAATTGGGCAATATGAAAGTGACTAAGAAATGGAGCGTGAAGGAAGGAAGGTGTAAAAAGTGGGAAGTTCCTGATAGTAGGAGGGAAGGGAGTGTGGACAAGGAAGTGTGTGGTGTTAACAATTGTGAGCCGCAAGGTCCAGCTATAAAGAAAGAAGTGGGCAATTGAGATTTAAGTGGCTATTGTAGTCCACTCAAGTTGTCCAGATCTTGAAGAGTTTAGCATGTATGTTATTGAGTATTGCAGTGAGTTTCTCATGTGCCCTAATGCCCACCATTATTTGTTCCACTTCTGCAAAGTCGATAGTAGGTTTTTCCCATGCCTTTGCCAACATTTGCCTGGCCACCAGAAAATTCCATCAACTTCTGTTCACATTTCTGTTCAATGAGGGATTCTCATAAATTGTAAGGTTAGTATTCAGAACAGACCTGAGCATATTGTATACGTGTGTATTCTGAAGCGAGTAGCCTAGGGCAGAGCCACCAAATATGTAAAAAGGTACCCTGCTCTCTAAAACCTCAGAAGAATGCGGGGGAAGCGCTAGGGACAAATTTGGCTATATGATCTGGCGTCATGTATCAGCGGGAGAGCATTTTGTAAGCATTTTCTTAAGCACATTTCGAGGTGGTTGCCCAAAATGTTCCAATCTGCCTGTTCAAGAGCTTCTCCAAAGTCTTTTTCCTACAGTTGGGATTTGAGCTGCCATGTGTATATCCTGTCCTCATTTACATCACATCATGCATGTCTATAGGAAGACTTTCTAAAATGAGTAAGGTATGGTATCATTTTTCAGTGTGGGGTCCTCTCTTAGATTTCTGCAGACTCCTATTTGTCCAAAGCACTGTATGGCATCGCTTGTAATAAACATTGTAATAGTGTAATTAAATTGTAACATTGTATGTAAGTTTTCCTTGTTTGTTTTTTTTATAAATAAGGTGTTAATTAGCATGCAAGGCTGGCCAGTAACTAGAGCTAAATTACTGTTTAGAATAACCCTTAGTGGCATGTAACGGTTCAGAACATTCACACTATCTGCCTTACCTCCATGGTGCTGTTTTCATAATTTGCCAGTTTAAAGATGCTGTTTTTCACTTTTCTGCAGCTGCTTGCTCAAAATAAGTGCAAAATCTTTTTAACAGATGTAAAATATTACACCCCTGTCCCCCTACTCTTCTCAATGCCATGAAATCAAACATGGTAACAGAACCTATGAAATACAGAACATGGTTGGAGAAAAATCTGCCCCAGAATCTCACATCTGCCAGTCACATTAGCAAATGCCTATGTCTTTGATCTTTTGATCCCTGCTGAACAAGATTATCAACTCTGATCCTCCACTTCCATGGGAGCTGCTATTACTGATTTCCTCGGAAAATCTTATTTGCCTGTCTGCAATGCTGGCGCTTTTCCTTTAATGCTTTTTCTGGCTTTCCTCATCGGCATGCTTGTTTAGGTGAGTGATTGGGCAGCAATGCGGCTTCTCGATCACATAACCTCTATGATTAAGTAGAAAAAACACCTGGCACCAAAGGTACAGTGAGAGACCCCATAGGGTCGTTAATAGACAGACTAAACCAAAAGGTAAAAAGATATACATTTTATTACAAATTGACAATAATATACATGTAAGAACAAAGCATGTGAAGCGTAAACGCCATATCTAATACCCTGAATAATACAATTGTATAGACTAGTCAACATCCTGGTGCATGTTAATGTACTGCATAGTTTGTTGTTTAGCTGAACGATTATGGATTATTACCACTTTTTATTAAAGTACAACTTACTTACTACTATACTCTCTTTTGTAGAAACTCTATACCCATCTGAATTATTAACATAAACCTCTGAAGAAGGACCTCTAGTCCATAACATGTAAGGTGTTATATACACTGTATTGATCGGCACCAGTCCTTCCTGCACAAGGATGGTGACTAGTCTATACAATTGTATTATTCAGGGTATTAGATTTGTAATAAAATTTATACCTCTTTACCCTTTGGTTTAGTCTGTCTATTAACGACCCTAAGGGGTCTCTCACCGTACCTTTGGTACCAGGTGTTTTTTCTACTTTCTCAATATTTGGGTCAGACAGACCAAACCTTTTCACACAAAGTCCCATCCCTCTCCTCATTTCTAACCTCTATGATTGGTCACAGTGATCACATAGTCAGGAGTAGTGGTGGCCAGTGCTAATTTGGGGGGGGCAGCAAACAGTAACACCCCCCCTGTCGGTTGGTCGGTGGGCGGGTCTGGTGCACTTACCCCATCTATGCAGCGCTTCACCAGCGGCTTTTCTTTAGCTCTGTGGCGGCGACAGCTTTCCCTTCCTCTGCTCTCCACGGGTGTCGGCGGCTTCCGTTTCCTCCCTCCTCCTTGGCGGCCAATCGGGAGTCTTCTCTTTTCGGCCAATCGGGAGTCTTCTCTTTTCAGCCAATCGGGAACCGGGTCTCAGACCTGCTTCTGATTGGCCAGATTGAGGATCAGTGTTACACCAGCGAATATTAATTCACTGTTGTAACACCTGGGTGGGCTCATGGGCCAATGCTCTGCGCTCCGAGCCCACCCTATTTTGAAGCCTATTAGAGCCTATGGCTCTAATCAGGTGCTTCATAAAGACATCCCCGCCTCTGTAATTCAGGCCCCCCGGTGTCCTGAAAGGGGCTGGACACATGAATAGGGTATGCTATGCATGAATCTATCCATTATTCATATAGGGGGTGGTGTGGATAAAGGGGGTGGCATCCGTGTGCCCCTAATGGCCTGGCCGCCACTGGTCAGGAGCCTGTCCCACTGATTCCCAATCATAAGTTCTGACAGAAACCTGTTGGAGACAGCTTGTTCGGTGTGCTGGGCATACGCTGTGAACACACTCTCAGCACACAACCTCAGACTGTTGTGGACGCATATGTGCGTAAGGTGAGTGTTAAAGCCCCCTTTTCCTGCTGATGCATATTTGCATTACACTGTCAAGAGAAGGTTAAATTCTATCCATCTAGAACTAAATGTCCATCTAAGCCCACCCTGTCCACAGGATGACCTCTCTGCTGTACAATTTCACTGCAGAACAAACAGAACTAACAGATTTTATGATTTTTGTGGTAAAAAAACTTCTGTGTTAATGCTATTAACAGACAGCATCATTATTGTAATTTTTTTTTACTTTTCCCATAGTTCCACTCAAGCCTAACTTCTTTGTGTGGGATATTAAAAGACACAGAAATAAAATCTATGTCACGGTTCTACACCTGTCTGTGACTCCGTTAATGATTTTTTTTATTTACTTCCCGTCCTTGTGACACCAGGCCAATTGGTAAAGCTTGCCATTGATGATGAAAATTTGTCCGGTTCAGCAGAGACTTTCGATCCATCTATGGCTTTACCTGTTCAAGAGGAGTCGATCTAATGATCATCTCAGCTTGTACAGGGCTGTTGGTCATTTTTTTTTTCGATCAGCGTTTGCAGCCAATCAGCTGCAGTGCTGATCAATGTATTCTGACAACGGAGGAGTCCCCACTGTCCGAATACAATAGCACAGCAGGGAGGATTCCCTCATCCACCTTAAATGTGTGAATAGGGGAATCCGTAAATTTTTTATTTTTTATTTTTTTGATCAAAAAAAAAAAACGGCTGGCTGATAGAAAAAAAGAAAAAAAGATCCATCTATGGTCAGCTTAAGGAGAACGGGATTAAGACATGAAGACAGCAACATTAATAAAACCCAACCCAAGTTCTAACCTTTTTTTTCTTTCATTAAAATGTGTTTTTATCTCAATTCCCATTGAAGAAAGTTCCAGTCACTTATTTTAAAAAAAGTTACCCTCTGTACAGTCAGTATATCTGACAAGCCATGCCATTATAACATTTTTTACCTGCAGGTGAAATCTGAAATAGTAGCATTGAGTCCTGTGGAAATGAGCTGAACATCACGCGAGATCCCAGTGAACATCTATATAGGGCTCAGATTTTGATATATTGAGTTTTCAGTGTTTTCTCCCTAATTGACCTATATGTTAAAAAGTTTGAAAATTGTCTTGTTAGTAAAAAGAATAAGAACTGAATTATTTTGTTGAACCTGGAAAATGCCTGGATACTTTACTAGCCAAGATGACATGGAATCTATAAAAATATATATAATAGAAGAGCAGTAAATAAACTTACGCTGCCGAGCATCCAAACTCCGCAGCACAATCTGTCTGTGTGATGAATCAGTGTATGATAATGCTGCTCTGATAAAGTGCAGCTGGCCAGATAGATCCTCTCTGTAACAAATGCATTCGCTTTACAGAATGAAGGGCATTGAATTAGTAATGTGCATGACCCCATTGGTCTTCTAGGAGCTCTTCTGATGTCTGAAATCAGCCCATCATGTCAATAAGGTACTTCTTGCAATAGGAATAGGTAGCTACTTATTTACCAAGTGACTGAGTTCACTTTCATGCTCTTTTTTTATAGAGCATTGTGGGGTGCTAAATTGTTTATTGTCAAAGCTGCTGATGAATATCAGGTCTGGTTTAGGTGGTTGTTCCCTTTTGGTGGCTCTCCAGAGGGTGACGCCAGCTTATTGATTAAGGATGCAAGCAAGAAAGCACCAAACTGGTGTGGAGGGTTCAGAAAGTTTATTTCATTAGAAGTCAAATTTTGTAAAAAATGAAATGCATTAGGCTCGGTTCAAACTACCGCTTGACATCAGAAATTCCATTCTAATTAATGAGAGCCGTCTTAATGTACACTACTGAAGTCGCTCCGACTTCAGAAAAGGTCACTGTACTACTTCAAGGCAACTTCTAGGCGACTTGTACCCATAGAATTCAATGGAAGTTGCCTCCAAGTTGGATCTCCATCTATAGTGAAGTGAATTTACAGGAAAATAAATTAGTTTACCCAGGCAAACCCCTCCCTCCCAGAGAGCTGATTATTCTCTGATTGGCCACAGCCAAAGTCGCCTGTCCTGGAGGCAACTTTAAGTCGCGTTGTAAGTTACTTAAAGTCGCGCTGATGTCGCGCTGTAAGTCGGGTTGCCCTTGTGTGAACTGAGCCTTACAGGATTCAAAGGGTCACCCTTCTACCAGGGCTACAAAATATTACATGAAAAGCAAACATTGTATTCAGATGCACTCAAGGTTAAAGCATATGTAAAGTGTCATTTAAAAAAAAATAAAACAAACATGTCATACTTACCTCCTCTTTGCAGTTGGTTTTGCACCGAGTGGCCCTGCTCCTCCTCTTCTGGGGTCCCTCAGGGCGCTCCTGGCTCCTCCTCTTCTCGCGTGCCCCATTGGAGAGCTGCTCACCCTTGGGGCACTCATGCGGGTGCGCTCCCGTGTCCTGCTGCTGCATCCATTGACACAGACATCGGGACTCGCCCCCGCCCCCCAGCTCCCGCATCATTGGATTTGATTGACAGCAGCTGGAGCCAATGGTTGAGCTGCTATCAATTTATCCAATCAGGAACCGAGACACCGGCTGGAGCTGGTGTGCCCGTCCCCGTCGTTGGAAAGACTGGGTTCAGGTCTTTGGGGGGGCAGCTGCATCACAGAAGGTTTTTCACCTTAAACGCTTGCCGACCAACCGCCGCAGTTTTACTTCACGGCTGGGCGAAATGGCGTTACCTTATGACACTTCACCTTTTGGCCACTAGGGGCGTGCTCGGAGCCGATGCAAGTGCCCCGCGGGGCACGATGACCACCAGGCTCCCGCTATCGCTCGTGACAGAGCGAATACCGGGATCTATGTGCGTAAACACACAGATCTCGGTTCTTTCAGGGGAGAGGAGACAGATTGTGTGTTCATACTATTTGTGAACACCAATCTCTATCTCCTTCTAGACAGTCCCATCCCCCCACAGTTAGAAACACACATAAGGAACACAGTTAACCCCTTAATCGCCCCCTAGTGTTAACCCCTTCCCTGCCAGTGACATTTACACAGTAATAAGTGCGTTTTTATAGCACTGATCGCTGTATAATTGTCAATGGTTTCAAAAATGTGTCAAAAGTGTCCGATGTGTCCATCATAATGTCGCAGTCCCAATAAAAATCGCAGATTGTCGCCATTACTAGTAAAAAAAATAATAATAATAAAAATGCCATGTTTTGTAGACGCTATAACTTTTGCTCAAAACCAATCCATATATGATTTGTTTTACCAAAAATATGTAGAAGAATACATATCGGCCTAAACTGAGGAAAAAATTAGTTTTTTTTTTAATAAAAAATGTGGGATATTTATTATAGTAAAATGGAAAAGATATTGTGTTTTTTTTTTTTTAAATTGTCGCTTTTCTTTAGTTTATAGCAGAAAAAATAAAAAACGGAGAGGCGATCAAATACCACCAAAAGAAAGCTCTATTTGTGGGAAAAAAAGAATGGATATTTTGTATGGGTACAACGTCGCACGACCACGCTATTGTCAGTTAAAGTGCCGAATCGGAAAAAATGGCCTGGTCATTGAGCAGCCAAATCTTCCGGGGCTGAAGTGGTTAATGCATAGACTGCATTAAGTTGAAAAACTTTGAGGGTGTGCAACCATTTAACATACAGTATGTATTCAGTATGTCATGTGTACTATACTGCTAGATACACACAATAACTTTAAAGTGGAACTAATATTCAGAACAAACTCGCTCATCCATCCATGCCTCCGTGCTTTATATTGTTGAGAGATCACTCTAAAAAAAAAAAACCCTAGCATTTCTAGCTGCAGCTACTATGAGTAAGGGCAGATGATTCATGTAGCATTTACTTCCTGGAACCCATCTGCCCTTAGCTCAGGCATGCAGGCAGAAGGGTGTGCTTAGCTGAAAAACCCTCTTCTCCCCTTCTAAAGATAAAAGGAAAAAAATGCAAATGAAGACTCCTGGGATGTATGACATTATTTGGGCCTAGGCCAGAAACCAGGAAGCAACTGAAGAAATGTAGCAGTTTTTCAGCAACTGAAAAAAAAAAGGTTAAAGGATGAGTCCAACTTAACAGTAAAATCTCTACATCTACAGATATCCACGATCTAACACTAGCCTATCTAGCCCTGTAAAGAAGAAATCGCTGTACATACCTGTTTTGAAGCCAATCCCGATCCCATGCTGAGCTGTCAGCTGCAGCTTCACTGTGGAGGTGGGTGCAGAGGACACATCCAACAACAGAAGCCCCATAGTAAGTCTATTAGTGATGTCACTTCCCATTCATTTCACAGCCGTTGTTGGCTGTGTCCTCTGCAGAGCTTCCGCCGCTGGAAACCAGAACGGATCGGCTTCAGAAAATGTATGTATACTAATTTCTTCTTTACAGGGCTAGATAGGTTAGTGTTAGATTGTGGATGTCTGTGGATGTAGAGATTTTAGTGTTGGAGTGGACTTATCCTTTAACCACATACCGACCAGCTCATGTACATTTACTGCGGCAGGTTGGCTCTCCTGCATGAATGGAGAACCTGTATGTCGGTCCGTGCAAGGAGGATAGCCTGCCCGCGGGTCCCGCTGACTCGATGTCCGCCGGTGACCCACGATCGCTGTGTACAGAGGCAGAATGGGGAACTGCCTATGTGAACAAGGCGATTCCCCACTCTGCCTAATGACAGAGATATTCTGTTCCCAGTGATCAGGAACAGTGATCTCTGTCATGTCCCAGTGAGCCCATGCCCCCTACAGTTAGAACACACCCAGGGAACACATTTAACCCCTTGATCGCCCCGAGTGTTAACCCCTTCCATGCCAGTGTAATTTTTACATTGATTAGTGCATTTTTATAGCACCGATCAATGTAATAATGTCACTGGTCCCTAAAAAGTGTAATTTGGGGTCAGATTTGTCAGCCGCAATGTCGCAGTCCTGCTAAAAATCGCAGATCCCCGCCATTACTAGTAAAAACAATAAAAAAAGTCCCTAAATCTAGCCCATAGTTTGTAAACGCGTTAACTTTTGTGAAAATCAATCAATATATGCCTATTGTGATTTTATTTACCATGAATATGTAGAAGAATACATATTGGCCTAAACTGATGAATAAATTTGTTTTTTTATACATAGAATAGAAAAAACACATGTATATGAGCTTCTAGTGCTGCGCCCCCCGACACGTTTATGCAATATGGAAAAATCCATCATGGGTTTTTTTGGAAGCCAAAGTTGTTGATTAAAAAATAATTTTATTTTATCAAAGGGCAATAGACAATTTCATGAAAGTTGTAAAAATTGAGCTCTAGCATTTACATGAAAATAGCTTTTAGCTTTAGTTTTTTTATATATATATTATTTTTTTGGATATGTATTATAGCAGAAAGTAAAAAAAATATATTGTATATAGCGCAAAAAAATTAAATAAAAACCGCAGAGGTGATCAAATACCACCAAAAGAAAGCTCTATTTGTGGGAAAAACAGGACGTCAATTTTGTTTGGGTACAGCGTCACACGACCGTGCAATTGTCAGTTAAAGCGATGCAGTGCCATATCGCAAAAAATGGTATGGTCAGTGGTCACTAAGGGGGGAAATCCTTCTGGGCTAAAGTGGTTAACCCTCACCTTGTAAAACAACCCATACAGTTTAAAATAGAAATAAAAGGTAAAACATTTGTGTATAGATATGGAATAAAGCATTATAAATACCTTTTCCCCCTTTTTTTAAGTGATCGCATACCCTCTATTCTCAGCTGCATAGAAAGGTGAGGGTGGAGAAACAGCAGCACACTGATCTTCCCAGTGAATGGCTTGTGGGGGGGTGGTATATCAGCACAAGTTTGATCATTGGAGGAGAGCAGTCTGAGTTCCCAGCAGAGAGAGAACTGACCATGCTATGCTCTAATCCTAATGTAGTCAGATTTTGATAGGAAAGCAGAGGGACTGGCAGAAAAAAAAGGGATTTCACCTGAAGGAAGCAATACAAAGAGAACAGGATACTTTTACATGGTACAGTAGGCACATATAAGGAATATGAAATGTTGGATTTATATATTCTTTGAAACAAGAAAATATATTATACTTTCCTAGCTATTTACTAATGCTAGCAGCATAAGGATTAAATTAGTTAAAGTGGGTGTAAACCCGATTCATGAAACTTGAGCATATATACACATATATATTTGCAGTGTTTTCTTATCTCTTATCAAAGCACTAACCTTCGTGGCTTTCTCCTACTCGGTTCTTCTGTTATCATCATGATAACTTCTGACAAGTTCTCCGACAACTGTAAAACCAGCCTGAATTTTGTGTCAGGGTGTGTGTTATAAATAGATTAGCAGAGAGCTGTTCTATTCACAGCACAGCTCTGCAAGTCTCTGCCTATGCAGAGGGGGGAGTTTCCCTTTCCTCCAATCAGCTGTCTCCCAGTGTATGGCAAGAATCCACACACAGGTGAATCAGGAAGAGAAAAGTCTAACAGGATGTGCACTTTCTAAACAGTATATAAATATAAAGCTGTAGACAGCAGATATACATGTAAAACTTATGTAGGGAGATTTGTTTTATCTCTGTGTATCATCTGTGGCTGTTCACTTCACTGGGTATATGTGAGGGTTTACATACACTTTAATGTTGATTGAGAGAGTTTAGTTCTGCTTTGCGTGTACCATATGAATACAGTACTCATTTTACTTTTCCTGACAGACTCCATGGCAGTCTACGTATGGGTTAATCACGGCTCTCATACTACATAGGACCCTACTCCCATAAATCTTTGCTTCTAGTTAGAGACCGTGTTCCTTTTTTTGTCCTCCTCCTAGGACCAAGGTGTTATCTTACCTTATGAAAGTTTCTATGGTCCAGTCCTGGTGGCACGAATTTTGATGGCGGTTTTTATTTTCTGGAGCCAGCAATCCCAGCTATTAGCAGGGTGGATAGGGGCGACAAATGCGATGCCATTAAGAGCTTTCTGGCCTTGCCATTGGCAGGCAAGCTGCAACTTGGCCAAATGTCCTTGCTTTTAGCGGGAGGCCCCTTCTTGAAATGCCCCGGTCATGCAGTGAGTGATCGCTCCTAGTCAGGCTGGATCGAGATCGTGCTGTGGTGGTATCGTATATTATTTCTGTAAAATGGCAGCAGTATTTGTATTTGTTATCTGTTATGATCTCTCTCTTTTTTTTTGTTTTTTCCTGGCTCTATGGCGACTGGAACGCATCTGCGTCCCAGTCCGCCACCTCTTGGGTTCTCTGTGCATCTGCGAGCCTCGTCTGAGATCAAGGCTTGGTTTCCATGTGCGCAGTTCTGGAAAATGGCGGCGATCGCTCATGCGCGCAAGCTCTGCTGGGCGACGCCGGTCCCATCGCGGGAACACTGGGGGCGCGGTGACGTCATCGTTGGCACTAAGTTTAAATAGCTGTATCTGACACTATTACTTGGGATGTCCTGGGGGATCAAACGGCGGCTTCCCAGTGCACTTGTTTGATGTAGACAAGGTAGGACGCTATGCTGCTGGCTGATGATGTCTTGCTATCGCTTGTGTTACCTGTCTTGATTATGAGTTGATCTTTTCATTTACCAAGCTTTCTGCTATGGATGTGTCACCCCCCCAGTGGCCAACCCTTACGCTGCAGGTAGGATTTCTTTCTTCTGCTTGTCTGTTCGGGTTGTGTTTTCCTGGAGCCTGTTAATTTCCTTTTTTCTTTCCCTCAGCCCCTCTATGTCTGAACATAGGCTTTCAGCACGCAAAGATAATGATCATTCTAGATCACAACACCATCATTCTTCATCAAGTTCCAGGCGTCCTAGATCATCCTCTAGACGTCATAGCGAAGAGCCCAAATCCACATTTGGGCGTCATTCTCAATGCCATTCTAGCCACTCTGAAAGGAGAGCTTGCTGGAGATGTAAAGCTCAGGTCCCAGAAGGTAAATCCCTCTGTGAGTTATACTATTCCCGAGCTGTAAAGGAAAGAGGAGCTGGAGACCAGCAAGTGGAAGCTCTGGTCAGAAAGGTGATTCAGGAATCTCTGATCAGAACAGATCCCGACTGTACAACCAATCCTCCTTCTGCTCCAGCACTAGTTCCTGGTGGGGTCGACCCTGGGACTCCTGGTCCCTCTCAACGTAGTCTCTCTTTAAGTGGATCCTTGGACAGCGAGGCAGAGGTGGATGACCCTGGCGTGGGTTTTGATTTTTCCACAGTTGGTCAAAGCGGTTAAAGACGCATTGAGATGGGAAGAGCCAGTAGAAGCACCCTCTAAACAGAGGAAATACTTCAAGCATCTCAAGAAAGAATGCATAAATTTCCCCTTCCAGGGTGAACTTGGTGAAATTATTTCAGATGAATAGGGTAAAGTTGAGAGAAAAAAATTGCTAATTTCCAAAGTAGCAAAGATTTACCCATTTAAGAGTGAGGAGGCAAAGCATCTGGAGTCGGCTCCTCTTATTGATGCTGCTCTAATGAGGTTGGTGAGACATGTCACACTCCCTCTGGAAGATACCATTTCAAAAGAATGGAGCATAACACGTGCCACCAGGTGAATAATATCAAGGGATGCTTCCCCCAGGAAGACTGACGCCAGCTTCAGTTCGTGAACCGTGAGCTCTTGACCAACTCTTCAGAAACACTTGCTAAAGAGGGAGTGTGACATGTCTCACCAATCTCATTAGAGCAGCATCAATGACAGGAGCCGACTCCATATGCTTTACCTCCTCACTCTTGAATGGGTAAATCTTTGCTCCTTTGGAAATGAGCAAGTTTTTTTCTCTCAACTATACCCCATTCATCTGAAATAATTTTGCCAAGTTCACCCATGAAGGGGAAAAACACACCCCCCATTGGTATCCATGCGTCTGGCGACCTGCATGTGAATTAGGGGGCCAGAGGCATGGATGGGGGGGCGGCACCCGTGCACCCCAAAAGGACGAGCCAACGCGGTGTATTCTATAAGGTGTGAAATGGGGGGATGTACATTAAAGTAAAGGGAACTTAATCATCCAATCATGTGCAGCTGAATTTTATGTTAAATAGCATTTTTCTTGTCCATGATTGGCTGCTTCAAATAAACAGAGTTTCACTGAACTGAAAGTCAGTTTATTTCACACTACGGTGAATAAGGCCCACTTATTACCAATAAGATCAACCAATCAAATTTGAACATGCACTTGCAAAGGTCAGGTTATGGCTTCTTCACTTCAATACAAACAGTTCTCATTTAATACACTGAAACATAATTAAAGGGTAACTATGAGGGCAAGAATTCAGTCGCCACTGTTGGTTTGTGTACAAGGGTTTGAACCAAAAAGAACCTTTAATGGGACTTTATCAGCAACCAAAAAATACACAAAGATTAAGAATACATTTTTTTAAAGATACAAAAGTCACCATCTTATTTGCACATAATAAAAATATTAAAAGAGGGTCTTGAACAGAATATACAACATGTCCATAATAATATCTAGATCAAGGGTGAGAGTGTGAGTGTGTAACATCTCTTCATCTCCATCCTGGTGTCACCACCTATTAAAACATCCAGAGAAGTCTGCAAAGTCTCATCTTTAGTCAATCTTTTATTAGGCAGTGACAGTCCCAAAGCCTGCAACTTTAAACAATTAGTCTATCCTAATGTGTTTCTTTAAAGAGAAATGTAATCATTTAACTCTATTTTTAAAGGGACGAGCTGTGCTATACTAGATAAAGGAAAATAAAAAAGCAGAAGTATGCTCCCATGGTGTAGAGACTTCTTTGTGGTGTGTTATCTGTGGGTGGTTTCAACACCCCATTGGGAACATCCACTAATTTTAGAGTTTTAAAAAAAATTTCATCCAATTAAAAAGTTTGGCTTTAACTAAAGGAAACACTTTTTTTTAGTTTAGGATAGAGTGCAGAAGGATTAGAACACTTGTCAGTTTTTATTGCTCTCTATTTATCCTATTTACCATTATCATTGAAAGTGAAAGTAAAAGAAAATCCCAAATTTTGGGTTGTCCCAAGAAAAGTAATAGAGTGGAAATCTTCCAATGGGGGGCACTAGTTCTGGTAACCTGGGGTCCCCAAGGAATTCCCTCAATTTGCAGGGATTTACTTTTACTTCCTGTTTGACTCTAGGACAGGAAGTGAAGGGAAATCTCTGCAATGGAACATGGAGAAAAAAATAAATCTGACTGGGGTTATTAACCCTCCCTTGCTGTAAAATGAAAAAAAAAAAAAAGTTTTGCCTATAGTTCTACTTGAAGCTATATTTCAGCAATTAACCCCTCTCTCTTCTCAAAAGGTAAGGACAATTTCAAGTAGGCAGGTATGAATGTTTGATTGTTATTGGGGGGGAACGGGCAGTGTTGGTGGAGGAGTTTAACTTTAAGAGATCACTTTACAGATGTAGCACCATCCTAGATAGGTGCTAAAGGTTAGGTACGTTCAGTTATGGCTCACTGTATCCAGTGGAGATGCATTTCATTGCTAGGTTAATGGGAGCAGCCTAAGGAAGAGATCACAGCCTGAGGGGGGAGCTGCTAGCTCCCTAGGCTTTTCTACCATGTGCCTGCGCATGTCAAGGCCTCAGTTGGGCTGACTGAGGGAATATGCTACTGAGAATTGCTAAAGTTGACTGAGGAACTGTCATCTGAGGATCCGGTCTGGTACCACTGGGTAAAAGTGTGTGGAGGATATTGGAAGGAGGCAACCAACTTTCCAAGGACATTTGTGAGTACAGAGATTCTAGAGACATTGAGGGGACATTGTGTCCTGTGTCCTAAAGAGCTCAGTCTATTTAATTCTTAGTGAAAGGACTTTATTTAGACTGTCCAGAGAGGAAGATCAATCTCCTCAAGTTGGCAGAAAACAAAATAAAATTGAAGGAACGCACACCTAGTGCATTACCAAAAATATTTAATCAAAAAATGAAATAAACAAGATTCCAAATAATCATAGGCCATAAAACCACAATGCTGAACAGGGTGGACACGAATGTGCCGTAGTCACATCACAGGGTATACACTGGCGCGTTTCTGGGGTGCACCCCATTTTCTCAGAAAAGCAAAGCAAAGCACTCAGATTCTACACTAAGAAAGACCCCATAGCGCTGGAAGTGACTGTTTGCTTTTGTATGTTCCTCAAGTTGCCACTACAAAGTGCAGTCCATTGGTTTCTTATGCAAGGACTTGGCTCATAGTTTTACAAGAGAAAGTTCAGTGTTCTCAAATCATTGCTAGGGTGTCCTACCTATACCCACTACCTGTCCAAGTTCTTCAATAAAGCATCAGGAAAAGCATACCCTTAGAATGGTTAGTCAGCCTGAAGAGTGACTGCAACTGTGTGTTTTGCTGCGAGAAAACTACTGGGAAAAGGATCCGGGCAAACTACATAGTGGCTCCTACGGGGGGAGCAATACACAGTTTGAAGACTTTGACCCTGAAATGCATTTTCACCTGCAAGAAATTCTTAGGAAACAATTCCTTGTCAATTTCTTGTCCACGTCCCTACGTGTAGCGTCACGGTCAGGTGACTTCATCAGTGACTGTGACATCACACGTAGGGACGGAAAGGCACCAGAATAGACGCTGGCAAACGAGCCGGCTGCTAGTTGGAGTTCTGTCTGTTACTGTTCACTTAATGTGAGTACCTAATTGTCGATTATGTCCAGAGTCCCCCTTTTTTCTTTCCATTTCGGCATCCATGCATCCACTGAGAGACAAAGACAGTATTTAGATCCATATTCACTGTCCCAGGAGTTTGGTGCAAGCAGGAAGCATATGATACAGATATTTATACACATGTGGTTACCTCATTACTGCAAGGTAAGAGGCCATTCCCACTAGTGTGTGTGTGGTGTACACGAAGAGGAGTCATTTGCTCCCCGGCACCTGTTGCACCTTTGACGTTTTCTGCTCAAGAAGACAATATTGCTGCTTTGCACACATTTTTGCACTTTGGACCTAGAGACTATACTGCCTGTCTTGCACAGTTTATTTGCATTTTTTGCACATTTTTTTGGAATTTGCACCAAGAGACTTTACTGCTTGTTTTTCACAGTTTTTTTTTTTTGCATTTTTGCACATTTTATTGAATCTGCACGGAGCTTTTTTTTACAGAAGAATTATTTTATTGTTCAGCACTTGTTTAATATTTTGCACTTTGCACTTTGGAATCAGTCACTTTATAGTATATTGTGGAGAAGTTTTGTTTATTTATCTATTCATTTGCCTTTTATTCACTTATTCATTTGCATCTGTACCATTACCTTTAGCAACTAATTTGCTCCTTGTCAGAATACCTTGTATACTTTCTTTGCTTTAACAGCACAGCACCAACCCCATTTTTTAACAGTTCTGTACATGGGTATGGATTGACCCTTATTCAGTGCTTGCAGAGGTTTGTTACCTATTTTGTAAATACTCACATGGTAGCACAGGAATATATATATATATATATATATATATATATATATACCCCATATCTGCCTTTGGCCACAGAGAGCTGCTGGATGTCTTCACTTTGCTGCGGGCTTGTTCTTTGCTGCACTGGTTTGCACTGGTTCGTTTGTAAGTGCATTTTAGTCTCTTTCAAAAAACTGTTTTAATTTGCTTAAAGGTTTGTTTCCCCTTTCACAAAAACTGCCTACTGTATGTAGGAAAGAAGCAGCTTTAACTAAAGCAGTATTAAACCCAAAAGCAAACATTTATTATATTGCAGCTTGCCGATTTTTATGTGATGGCTGCATTCGTTTTCTTCTTTAGGCTTTCTTTCTTCTGTTCTCATCTTGTGATCCAGCCACTAAGTTGGTTGTTTTTCACAAGCTCAAGCTCTCCAGCAGAATGTATCAGTTTACACGGATGAGGCAAACTAAATAACACTCTCAGGGGTGAATAAAATAATCACCTTTTTTTTATTCATGTAAAACCTTTATCCCAAAAGGAAAAAAAAAAAAACAATTTCCTGTAACCCTAACTGATTATAAAGTGTGAGCTGATGTTTAGCTTCAAGTTGCTAGTGTATTTAAATCTGCTAACACATTTCTCTCCTCCCCAAACTGACAATGCTGCTGTCTGCTGTGCCTCCCGTTCTCATTCATCCAGAGTTGCATCTCACTAATACAGAAGGCGGTTACTGGCCATATCACCAGGTGAAAACAGACAGAAAAAAGCCAAACAAAAGAAAACAAATGCAGCCACTACATCTAATTATTGGTAAGTTGCAATATAATATAGCTTTGGTTTTCGGTTTAAAGTGGTTGTAAAGTCAGAAAGTTTTTTATCTTAATGCATTTAGTGCATGAAGATAAAAAAAAAACTTCTGTGTGTAGCAACCCCCCTTAGCCCCCTTATACTTACCTGAGCCGATCTTCCTCCAGCGATGTCAATGAGTGCCTCAGCTGTCCGCTGAGGCTAAGACAGGCTGAGACACAGCAGCGGCGCCATTCGCTCCCACTGCTGTCAATCAAAGTCAATTAGTTAATCAGGAGAGAAAGGGGGCGGGCCTACCTGGGGCTCTGTGTCTAAATGGACACAGGGAGCTGTGGCTTTGGTGACCCCATAACAAGCTGCTTGCTGTGGGGGCACTCGACAGAAGGGAGGGGACCAGGGAGCCAGTGGGGGAACTGAGAAGAGGAGGAAACAAGCTTCTCTGTGCAAATCCACTGTATAGAGCATGTAAGTACAACATGTTTGTTATTTTTAAAGGAAAAAAAAAAAAAAACAAGACTTTACAATAATTTTAATACTGGCTTGGTGCACACGTGTGGCTGCAGGTGTGGGAATCACAGCGATTCCTGCACCCGCAACCACCTACAGTGAAAATGCGCTGCTGTGAAAAAAACATGCAGTGCTGCCATTCATTCTGAATGGCACCCCATGCATGAAAAAAAATCGCAGTGCATGGAACTGCATAAAAAACTGCATGTTCAAAAATGAGCACCTTTTTCTGCGGGAAATGCAGACATGGCAGCCCATTGAAATGAATGGGCTGCCGTCAGGTAGGATGGAATGATGCAATCTCTGGGAGCTTTTTGCTTTTTACACACGATCGGAAATGCCACCAGCAAAACTCAGATGAGAGCTTTTTGTCGGAAAATGCGACCGTGTGTATGCTCCATCGGTCTTTTGCTGGCGTAATTCCAGCGAGCAAAAGATTGAGAGCAGGTTGTGACGCGCAAAAAAATTATTGAACTTCATTTTCTCGGCTTGTCCTAGTGTTGTACGTCACCGCGCTCTTGGCGATCAAAAGTTCCGAGAACTTTTGTGTGACCGTGTGTATGCAAGCCAAGCTTGAGCGGAATTTAGTCTGAAAAACCATCCAAGATTTTTCAGACGGAAATTCCGCTCGTGTGTACGTGGCATTACAGTCATAAATCGGGAGGTACATAAATGGCCTACACCTATAGCAAGGGTGTTATTCAAATTTAGTCAAAGTTTCACTTTTTGTTTTTATCTATAGACACCCCTTATCTCCACAGGCAGTTTTTGGTAAAGGTGAATTAACCCTTTAAAAGGTAAACCCTTTTCTCCTTCTATCCTTGCACAGTGTATGGACTACCCAAGCCTGCTCTAAGGTGCTGCACAATCCATATGCTTCCAATTTTGTATTGGATTGTCTTATATTGATCTTCCCAGCAGTAAGCTCTGAAAAACGAGTCCTATGTACTTTCTTTAGTATGTGAGCAGAATTATATGGTGACCAATAGGTTAAGCTATCCAGGCATTTTTATAAAACTCTTCCTTCATCGAGAACTGATCAAAGCAAAGCTGAGCAATAGGGGGTCAAGTGATGTTCTCTGTCTATGATACTACAGAATGCACGTACAGTAGACCACAGAAATTACAGCAAAGTAATTAATGATTCTTGCAATAGGAAGAGAAAGATCAATACACACAGGGAGACCAGGGGCTATGTGTAGCATGAACTACACTAAGAATGAAATAGTAGGCAAATAATTGAATTACATTCCCTTCAAATGTATTAACAAAATTATGTTAAGAGGTGTAGGAGGAGGGATAAGAGAGAGGAAGGCAGCAAATATACTATATACACCCACCTCCCTGTGTTCTCACCCCATCCTTAAATATCCCTGTCTAACAAGACTTGGACTAGGACTTGTTGCTGGCAGGAATCAGAGGCACAAAGAAGAGATCCTACTGAGACAAAATGTGGTGGAGGTTCTCAACATTTTCAAGGCAGGTGAAGAAGCACCCTGGAGTAAGTCCTGCATTTACTA
Organism: Lithobates sylvaticus; assembly: GCA_028564925.1. Classification (NCBI taxonomy): domain Eukaryota; kingdom Metazoa; phylum Chordata; class Amphibia; order Anura; family Ranidae; genus Lithobates; species Lithobates sylvaticus. The sequence goes on along the minus strand of CM053027.1, from coordinate 494,729,448 downwards.
TTGTTATAGCTTTTATATATATATATATATTTATAATAGCTGCAAAGTTAGTAGGTAGTGGTACTACATAATTTGCATCTGCTGTAAACTTTTTTAAGTTATGTAAAAAGAAAAAGTAGGTTAGAAAATTGTCACAGTTACTTTATTTGCAGTGTCCTGGATAAAATGAGTCATATTCAGCTGTAAATCCTTATCTGAATGATGATGCTCCAGTCACTCTTACAAGTGGGAATAACTTATTGTAATGGATGTAACCATGCCCAGACTGTTGCTTCTCATCTCAGCACTCTTCTTTAGAAGGAAAACTTTTAGTGCATTCAAGGTACCTTGTGATGAGAGACATATAGGAGCTGCTATTGCTGGCATAACTTTAAAAGAGTGAGGCTAGTGAGTCACAGACCCAGAACAAGTATGCACCCAGTGAAGGCTGAATAGTCTAAACTGTCATCCTGCCTACTTGTTTCAAATCACAGGAGGGGTGAAACTAATGTTAACTTCTTTTACAATTAGACAACTCTTGCATTTATTACCTAACAGGTTAATGCTATAGTCAATAACTTGTATCTGAAGCAACATCAAAGTTTTGTACGCAAGATGGATAATGTGTAGAGACTGCATTTACTTAGTGATTTCATATTACCCTTGCAGAGGGTGAAAATGATTTTTTTTTTAACTGATTTAAGTTTCATTATCTGCATGTTATTAGAGCTCCTTTCCTGGTTACTGCAAATAGTTATGGTTGTAGTGTCAGATCATTTGTGGTGAGTGAATATGTTCAAACTTTTATTGGCAATGGGTTTAGCACCCCTTTTCATTGATTGTTAAGGGAGAAGTGCCCACTTAGCGTGTTGATCAGTGGTAAAGTGTAACTTTACATTGGTGGTCAGTGGTTAAGTGCCACCATTGTATTGGAAGTCAGTGGTGAAGTGTTCCTTACATTGGTGGCCAAAAGTGAAGTTCATCCTTACATTGATGGTCAGTGGGAGAAGTGACCCTTAAATTGAAGGTAAGTAGTGAAGCCACCTTACGTTAATGATTAGTGGTAAGGTTTTCCTTTACATTGATGATCAGTTGGAGAAGTGTCCAATTACATTGGTGGTCAGTGGTTAAGTGCCACCAGTGTATTGGGAGTTAGTGGTGAAGTGTTCCTTACATTGGTGGCCAAAAGTGAAGTTCATCCTTAGATTGATGGTCAGTGGGAGAAGTCACCCTTACATTGAAGGTAAGTAGTGAAGCCACCTTACATTGATGATTAGTGGTAAGGTTTTCCTTTACATTGATGATCAGTTGAAGTGCCCCATTACATTTGAAGTAGTTGGAGAAGTGCCCCCTTACATTGACAGTAAGTGAAGAAATACCCCATTACATCGTTGGCCAGTGGTGAAGTTCCCCTTACATTTGCGGTTAGTGGAGAAATGCCCTTTTACATTGGTGATCAGGTTAGTGCACTCTAAGATTGGTAGCTGCAGAGAAGTGCCATCTTTTGTTGGTGGTCTGTGAGAAAAGTGCCTCTTTACATTGATAGTCAGCCGTGTCTGGTGCTAAAATGGTAGCTTAATAGATCATTGGTGTCAGTTCATCTTACTTATTTCTAGATCTGGCTAACCCAGCAAGAGAACCTGGTTGTGTGCCCCAGGTGCCAGGGTCTAGTGATAGCCATGATGATATTCCTCATCCATACATGATTCATCAGCTGTTTTTTGATAATCTACTCCGTTATTAGTCACATCTGGAGTATTACAGGTACCTTGTGATGAGAGACATTTGCGAGCTGCTATTGCTGGCATAACTTTAAAAGAGTGAGGCTAGTGAGTCACAGACCCAGAACAAGTATGCACCCAGTGAAGGCTGAATAGTCTAAACTGTCATCCTGCCTACTTGTTCCAAATCACAAGTGGGGTGAAACTAGTGTTAATATCTTTTACAATTAGACTCTTGTATTTCTCACATAGCAGGTTCATTCTATAGTAAATAACTTGTATCTGAAGCAACACCAAAGTTTTGTACACAAGATGGATAACGTGTAGAGACTGCATTTACTTAGTAATTTCATATTACCCTTGCAGAGGGTGAAAACATTTTTTTTAACTGATTCAAGTTTTAATATCTGCGTGTTGTCAGAGCTTCCTCTCTGGTTCCTGCAAATAGTTATGCAAATCAGTTGTAGTGTGAGGATATTTTTTTAAACCTTGAAATTTTACAATTTATGCAGAGGCAGAGAAGGCAAAAATTTGTGATACCTTTTAGTAGCTAACTAAGATATTAAAAACGCAAGGTTTTTTTATAACACTGGGTTCTTTCTTCAGGTATATTGAGAGATAAAAGCTAAATTGGCAGAGTACAAAATAATATTAATTCTTAGCAAATATTTGAACATAGTTAAAGTGTTGATAGGATAATAAGAAGACATGTAAATTAGCCGTTAATATGTTTGCTCACAAAATGTGATAAATCACAGCAAATAATAATACAACAATATTTTATTCCATGTCTAGTACAAGCGGAAACATTTATTATATGTGATGAGCAGCCATGAGGTGTTAAAATAGTACAACTCAGTAAAAAGAAGTCATTATGCAATCTAATTCTCTACTAGAGTTGAGCGGACACCTGGATGTTGACCCCGAACACCGAACCCCATTGAAGTCAATGGGGACCCGAACGGCTATAATAAAGTTCGGCTCCCGTCCCCCTTAATACAGAGAACAGTCATTGAAGTCATTTATTTTTAAAAAGTTAGTCATAAAAAGTGTTTGGGGACCCGGGTCCTGCCCCAGGGGACATGTATCAATGCAAAAAAAACTTTTAAAAACAGAAGTTTTTTCGGGAGCAGTGATTTTAATAATGCTTAATGTGAAACAATAAAAGTGTAATATTCCTTAAAATTTCGTACCTGGGGGGTGTCTACAGTATGCATGTGAAGGGGCGCATGTTTCCAGTGCTTAGAACTGTCTCTGCAAAAAGTGTCATTTTTGCCGGAAAAAAAGCTATTTAAAATCACTCGCGGCTATATGAATTGTCGGCTCCCATAACACAGAGAACAGTCATTTATTGAAAGCCATTCATAAAAAAAAAGTCATTGATAAAAATTAAAAAAAACAAACAAAAAAAAAGCGTGGGGGTCCCCCCAAATTCAATAACAGGCCCTTCAGGTGTGGGATGGATATTAAGGGGAAACCCAGCCAAAAAAAATGGCGTGGGGTCCCCCTCAAAATCCATACCAGACTCTTATCCGAGCACGCAACCTGGCAGGCCGCAGGAAAAGAGGGGGGACGAGAGCGGCCCCCCCTCCCACCTGAACCGTACCAGGCCACATGCCCTCAACATTGGGAGGATGCTTTGGGGGTCTGAGACCCCCAAAGCACCTTGTCCCCATGTTGATGAGGACAAGGGCCTCGTCCCCACAACCCATGACGTCCCCATGCGTCAGAGGGGGGCGGGGTTACCAGGTGGCCCCGCCCTCCGCTATAAAAGACCTGTCACCCGAAGCGAAGCCTCACACACCGGGAGCCTCCCATTGCGAGGAGTGGCCCAAGAAGAGACCAACGCCCTGGAAGAATATACCGGAGAGAAGCCTCAGAGACCGACGCCGTGGAAGAAGATACCGTAGAGAAGCCTCACACAGCTGGAGCCTCCCATTGCGCGGAGCGCCCAGAAGAGACACCGATGCTGGACGAGAAGGCCAAGAAGAAGCGGATCGAGGAAGAAGAAGATGGAAGAAGAAGATGCCGGAAGGAGAAGATGAAGAAACCGAAGGATGAAGAAAGGAAGACCAGAAGAAAGAAGAAAGAAGATTTTAATAAAGGAATTGTCAAAGACCGTCTCCTGTAATTTTTACCATTTTTGACACTTTTTTGGTGAAATGGTAGGGGTACAAAAGTACCCCCTTACCATTTCACACAGGGGGGGGGGATCTGGGGGTCCCCTTGTTAAAGGGGGCTTCCAGATTCCGATAAGCCCCCGCCCGCAGACCCCCACAACCACCGGCCAGGGTTGTGGGGACGAGGCCCTTGTCCTCATCAACATGGGAACAAGGTGCTTTGGGGGTCTCAGACCCCCAAAGCATCCTCCCAATGTTGAGGGCATGTGGCCTGGTACGGTTCAGGCGGGAGGGGGGGCCGCTCTTGTCCCCCCTCTTTTCCTGCGGCCTGCCAGGTTGCTCGGATAAGGGTCTGGTATGGATTTTGAGGGGGACCCCACGCCATTTTTTTGGGCTGGGTTTCCCCTTAAAATCCATCCCAGACCTCAAGGGTCTGGTATGGATTTTGAGGGGGACCCTACGCCATTTTTTTTTTTGGCTGGGGTTCCCCTTAATATCCATCCCAGACCTGAAGGGCCTGGTTATTGAATTTGGGGGGACCCCCACGCTTTTTTTTTTTTTTTTTATCGATGACTTTTTTTTTATGAATGGCTTTCAATGAATGACTGTTCTCTGTGTTACGGGAGTCGACAATTCATATAGCCGCGAGTGATTTTAAATAGCTTTTTTCCGGCAAAAATGACACTTTTTGCAGAGACAGTTCTAAGCACTGGAAACATGCACCCCTTCACATGCATACTATAGACACCCCCCAGGTACGAAATTTAAAGGAATATTACTGCTCCCGAAAAAACGTTTTTAAAAGTTTTTTTTTTTATTGTTTCACTTTTTAAAAATAAATGACTTCAATGACTGTTCTCTGTATTAAAGGGGACGGGAGCCGACACTTTATTATAGCCGCGAGTGCTTTTAAAAGACATTTTAAAAAGCACCATTACATCGCCGAACAGCGGACCCGAACCCGAACATACAGTCAATTGTTCCGGTTTGGGTCCGGGACTCGAACACCCAAAAGTCCGGGTTCGCTCAACCCTATTCTCTACATGTCTAAAAGTTTTTAAACATTTTTGACAGTCCATGTACTTGTGAGAGTAACATTAGAGAGAAAAAAGAATCCATATATAGTATGTCTAGCCTTGTGATGCCAACATAATATTCAGGGGCATTGCAAGGATTGTGAAAGCTGCAATAGTCAGTGTACATGGCCACAGCATGCTGGGGCTGATTTACTAAAACCGAAGAATGAAAAATCTGGTGCAGCAGTGCATAGAAACCAATCAGTTTCCTTCCAGGTTTTATTGTCAAAGCTTAAAGCAGAGTTCCACCCGCCTCTTTAAAAATTAAAAGTCAGCAGCTACACATAGAGTAGCTGCTGACTTTTAACATTAGGACACTTACCTGTCCTGGAGTCCAACGATGTCAGGACCGCAGCTGATTTTGGGTGCTGCAGCCGGCTGCAGTGTAGCCTTGCAGCTTCACGGCCGTGTCCCTACTGCGCATGCGCACTGTACTCTCTCACTGGCCGGGCAGAGGGGGAGGGAGGAGGGGCCCGGATATGTGACGTACTTTGTTGTGGCCCGGTCTCCTGAAAGTGGGGACAGGGTACCTGTCAAAAACAGGTACCTGCTCCCCTTTCCCCTCCCCCCAAATGGGGGGAGGAATCAGATAAGTGGAAGTTCCACTTTTTAACTGAACAAGCTGAAGTTAGAAGCTGATTGGCTACCATGCACAGCTGCTGCAGATTTTGCACTCTCCAGCTTTAGTATATCAACCCCTTTGAATGGTGGGAGTGGCTTAAAAGGGCATTGTTAAGTAGCCTACTTGTGTATATTCTGCACACATATTCCGCAGTCCTTGTACTGTCATAAGTGAGAATCTCACAGACAAACATAAACCTCAGGACAAAAGAGCCTTTTTACACATTGATACTCTATCTTTCTGCATACAGAATATCAATACATGATACTCTTTTTTCTGCATGCAGAATATAAACAAAGAACTAACACTTTTTTGAGCCTGCTTTTACATCCCAGTTTATATAGTGCAAAAGCCTGGAAGTATGTCATGTACAGCACAACTTACAAAATAAAGCAGTTAAGGGTTACATACAGCAGGGCTTAGGGAGGTCAGTGATCAAGAGTATGCCTGGGTAATGCACTGTGCTGAAAAGTTAGTGTAATGTCTTCTTACAGTTGATTATTGGAGAATTTTCTCCCTTACATTATACCTAAGTTCCCACTTAAAGTATATTAGTTGTCATATTATTAGTGCTTACAGGATGTCTACAAGCCAACCTCAATACACTGTTTATTTGGGCAGCTGTGTAGCAAATGAGATTTAATGTTGATAAATATAAAGTTATGCACTTGGGGGCTAAAAATATGCATTATACATACTAAGGGGAGTACAACTGCATACCTCCCAACTTTCTGAGATGGAAATGAGGGACACCTATTATCAAAAGCTTGCAGGCATAGGCCACGCCCCCTTAAAGTGGTTTTAAAATGCTGGACATGTTTTTTTTCTTACCCTGCAAAGTAATGTCATAATGTGCTAGTATGAATTGCATACTAGCACGTTATGTTAAACTTACCTTAAAACTAAGCTCTTCCAGGATTGAGATGTCAGAGCTGCAGATGCTTCCACCTTCGCTAATCTCGCTTCCGGGTTCGAGGACTTCGGCTCTGTGACTGGTCACTATGACGTCACTCCCGCTCATGCGCGCAGGAGCCGCAGTTTACGGGCACAGGGCTCTGAAGGAGCGGCACTGGGCTCTGAAGGAACGGCACTGGGCTCTGAAGGAACGGCACAGGGCTCTGAAGGAACAGCACAGGTGGCCATTCCTTCAGAGTGCATGCACCAGTGAGGGCACTGGCTGCATGTACAGTAAATATCATCTAAATCAGTGGTCATCAACCCTGTCCTCAGGGCCCACTAACAGGCCAGGTTTTATGGATTACCTTGGGGAGATGCAGACTAGAATACTGCAATCACTGAGCAGCAAATTATATCACCTGTGATGTATTTCAGTTATCTTGCAAACCTGGTCTGTTAGTGGGCCCTGACGACAGGGTTAATGACCACTGGTCTAAACGGTGCCTGTTTAGGAGATATTTACACTACCTATAGGTAAGCCTTATTATAGGCTTGCCTATAGGTAAAAGTTAGTGATGGAAGTTTACTTCCACTTTAAAGGAGAATTGTAGAAAAAAAATGATTGGTTAAACTCTCAAGTGCTTTTTTACCACTACTATTCCTTTATATTGGCTTTTGGAAAAATTACAAATGCAGCAATTTACAAATTGGATGAAAGCTTTAGCATTGTAAAACACTTTTTTATAGATAAAAAAGTGCATTTTATATACAACTATATAGATTAGACCAAAATGAGGGACAAATGAGGAGGAAAGCGGGACAGTCCCTCAAAATCAGGGACAGTTGGGAGCTATGCAACTGGGGGAGTCAATGGTGGAGAAGGATCTGGGTGTTCTGGTAGATCATAAGCTTAAAAATAGCATGCAATGCCAAGCTGCGCTTTCCAAAGCGAGCAAAATCCTTTCTTGTGTTAAGAGAGGTATGGACTCCAGAGAGAGCGAGAGATATACAGTATCTCACAAAAGTGAGTACACCGCTCACATTTTTGTAAATATGTTATTCTATCTTTTCATGTGACAACACTGAAGAAATGACACTTTGCTACAATGTAAAGTATTGAGTATACAGCTTGTATGCTAGTGTAAATTTTCTGCCCCCTCAAAATAACACACAGCCATTAATGTCTAAACCGCTGGCAACAAAAGTGAGTACACCCCTAAGTGATAATGTCCAAATTAGGCCCAAAGTGTCAATATTTTGTGTGGCCACTATTATTTTCCAGCGCCGTCTTAACCCTCTTGGGCATGGAGTTCACTAGACATTTACTAAAATCCGCTTCCACTCCTCCATGACGACATCATGGAGCTGGTAGATGTTAGAGACCTTGCGCTCCTCCACCTTCCATTTAAGGATGCCCCACAGATGCTCAATAGGGTTTAGGTCTGGAGTCATGCTTTGCCAGTCCATCAACTTTACCCTCAGCTTCTTTAGCAAGGCAGTGGTCATCTTGGAGGTGTGTTTGGGGTCGTTATCATGTTGGAATACTGCCCTTCGGCCCAGTCTCCGAAGGGAGGGGATCATGTTCTGCTTCAGTATGTCACAGTACATGTTGGCATTCATGGTTCCCTCAATGAACTGTAGCTCCCCAGTGCTGGAAGCACTCATGCAGCCCCAAACCATGACACTCCCACCACCATGCTTGACTGTAGGCAAGACACACTTGTCTTTGTATGCCTCACCTGGATGCCGCCATACACGCTTGACACCATCTGAACCAAATAAGTTTATCTTGATCTCTTCAGACCACAGGACATGATTCCAGTAATCCATGTTCTTGGTCTGCTTGTCCTCAGCAAACTGCTGGCTTTCTTGTGCATCATCTTTAGAAGAGGCTTCCTTCTGGGACAATAGCCATGCAGAACAATTTGATGCAGTGTGCGGCGTATGGTCTGAGCACAGACAGGCTGACCCCCGCATACCTACAACCTCTGCGGCAATGCTGGCAGCACTCATTCGTCTATTTCCCAAAGACAACCTCTGGATAGGACGCTGAGCATGTGCATTCTTTAGTCGACCATGGCGAGGTCTGGTCTGAGTGGAACCTGTTCTGTTAAACCACTATGGTCTTGGCCACCAGGCTGCAGCTCAGTTTCAAGGTCTTGGCAATCTTCTTATAGCCTAGGCCATCTTTATGTAGAGCAACAATTCTTTTTTTCAGATCCTCAGAGAGTTCTTTGCCATGAGGTGCCATTTTGAACTTCCAGTGACCAGTATGAGAGAGTGAGAGCGATAACACCAAATTTAACACACCTGCTCCCCATTCACACCCAAGACTTTGTAACACTAACGAGTCACATGACACCGGGGGGTAGCTAATTTGGCCCAATTTGAACGTTTTCACTTAGGGGTGTACTCCTTTTGTTGCCAGCGGTTTAGCCATTAATGGCTGTGTGTTGAGTTATTTTGAGGGGACAGTACATTTACACTGTTATACAAGCTGTACACTCACTACTTTACATTGTAGCAAAGTGTAATTTCTTCAGTGTTGTCACATGAAAAGATATAATAAAATATTTACAAAAATGTGAGGGATGTACTCACTTTTGTGAGATACTGTAATTTTACCCCTCTAAAAATCATTAGTAAGACCCCATAAAGAATATGCAGTTCACAAAAAAGGATATCAGGGAACTGGATAAAGTGCAGAGAATGGCAACCAAATTGATAAGAGGCATGGAGGAGCTCAGCTATGAGGAAAGATTAGAGGAACTGAATTGATTCTTTCTTGAGTAGAGGAGATTAAGGGGGATATGATCAACATGTATAAGTACATAAGTGGTCCATATAGTGAACTTGGTGTTGAGTTATTCACTTTAATAATCACTTTTCATCAACAGAGGACAAGGAGGCACTCTTTACATCTGGGGGAACAGAGATTTATCCTCCAAATATGGAAAGGCATATTCACAGTAAGAGCTGTGAAAATGTGGAATAGGCTCCCTCAAGAAGTGGTTCTAGCCAGCTCAGTATATTGTTTTAAAAAAAGGCCTGGATTCTTTCCTAAATGTACAAAATATAAATGAATACTAATATTTATAGGTACATTTGATATGTTAATCCAGGAAATAACTGATTGCCTCTTAAGGGTTCAGGAAGGAATTTCTTTCCCCACTGAAGCATGTTGGATAATGCTTTATTGTTTTGTTTTTTGCCTTCCTCTGGATCAACTGTGGGTATAGGATTGGGTATATGGAGGTTTTTGATTTGTATGTGTGTGTGTTTTTTTGTGCTTGTTTTTTTTTTTCTCTGTGGGCTAAACTGGATGGACTTGTGTCTTTTTTCAACCAGACTAACTTTGTGACTATGTCTGGTTGAAAAGCGGTAGCTTAATATATTAGTGGCCAGTGAACAAATTTCCCTTTGTGTTGCTAGTGTAGTACCCCTTATATTGGTGGTGAGTAAACAGGTTATAACTTTTATTGGTAGTGAGTTTAGCACCCCTTTTCATTGATTGTTAAGGAAGATGTGCCCACTTATAGTGGTGATCAGTGGTAAAGTGTAACTGTATTGGAAGTCAGGGTAAGGTGCTCCTTACATTGATGGCCAAAAGTAAAGTTCGTTCTTACATTGATGGTCAGTGGGAGAAAAGACCCTTACATTGGAGGTACAGTGCCTTGCGAAAGTATTCGGCCCCCTTGAACTTTTCAACCTTTTGCCACATTTCAGGCTTCAAACATAAAGATATAAAATTTTAATTTTTTGTGAAGAATCACCAACAAGTGGGACACAATTGTGAAGTGGAACAAAATCTATTGGATTGTTGAAACTTTTTTAACTAATAAAAAAATGAAAAGTGGGGCGTGCAAAATTATTCGGCCCCCTTGCGTTAATACTTTGTAGAGCCACCTTTTGCTGCGATTACAGCTGCAAGTCGCTTGGGGTATGTCTCTATCAGTTTTGCACATCGAGAGACTGAAATTCTTGCCCATTCTTCCTTGCAAAACAGCTCGAGCTCAGTGAGGTTGGATGAAGAGCGTTTGTGAACAGCAGTTTTCAGCTCTTTCCACAGATTCTCAATTGGATTCAGGTCTGGACTTTGACTTGGCCATTCTAACACCTGGATACGTTTTATTTGTGAACCATTCCTTTGTAGATTTTGCTGTATGTTTGGGATTATTGTCTTGTTGGAAGATAAATCTCCATCCCACTTTCAGGTCTTTTGCAGACTCCAACAGGTTTTCATCCAGAATGGTCCTGTATTTGGCTGCATCCATCTTCCCCTCAATTTTAACCATCTTCCCTGTCTGTGCTGAAGAAAAGCAGGCCCAAACCATGATGCTGCCACCACCATGTTTGACAGTGGGGATGGTGTGTTGAGGGTGATGAGCTGTGTTGCTTTTACGCCAAACATATCGTTTTGCATTGTGGCCACAAAGTTCGATTTTGGTTTCATCGGACCAGAGCACCTTCTTCCACATGTTTGGTGTGTCTCCCAGGTGGCTTGTGGCAAACTTTAGACGAGACTTTTTATGGATATCTTTGAGAAATGGCTTTCTTCTTGCCACTCTTCCATAAAGGCCAGATTTGTGCAGTGTACGACTGATTGTTGTCCTATGGACAGACTCTCCCACCTCAGCTGTAGTTCTCTGCAGTTCATCCAGAGTGATCATGGGCCTCTTGGCTGCATCTCTGATCAGTCTTCTCCTTGTCTGAGCTGAAAGTTTAGAGGGACAGCCAGGTCTTGGTAGATTTGCAGTGGTCTGATACTCCTTCCATTTCAAAATGATCGCTTGCACAGTGCTCCTTGGGATGTTTAAAGCTTGGGAAATCTTTTTGTATCCAAATCCGGCTTTAAACTTCTCCACAACAGTATTACGGACCTGCCTGGTGTGTTCCTTGGTCTTCATGATGCTCTCTGCGCTTTCAACAGAACCCTGAGACTATCACAGAGCAGGTGCATTTATACAGAGACTTGATTACACACAGGTGGATTCTATTTATCACCATCAGTCGTTTAGGACAACATAGGATCATTCAGAGATCCTCGCTGAACTTTTGGAGTGAGTTTGCTGCACTGAAAGTAAAGGGGCCGAATAATTTTGCACGCACCACTTTTCAGTTTTTTATTTGCTAAAAAAGTTTAAAATATCCAATAGATTTCGTTCCACTTCACAATTGTGTCCCACTTGTTGGTGATTCTTCACAAAAAATTAAAATTTTATATCTTTATGTTTGAAGCCTGAAATGTGGCAAAAGGTTGAAAAGTTCAAGGGGGGCCGAATACTTTCGCAAGGCACTGTAAGTAGTGAAGTGCCACCTTACATTGATGGTTAGTGGTAAGGTTTTCCTATACATTGATGATCAGTTGGAGAAGTGCCCCCTTTCATTGACAGTAAGTGGAAAAGTGCCCCCTTACATTGGCAGTAAGTGAAGTGCCCCCTTACATTGGCATAAGTTGAGAAGTGCCTCTTTGGTGGCTGCAGAGAAATGCTATCTTTCATTGGTGGTCTGTGAGAAAAGTGCCTCTTTACATTGATAGTTAGCCGTGTCTGGTGGTAAAACGGTAGCTTAATAGATCATTGGTGTCAATTCACCTTACTGGTTTCTAGATCTGGCTAACCAGCAAGAGAACCTGGTTGTATACCCCGGGTACCAGGGTCTAGTGATGGCCATGATAATATTCCTTCCTCATCTCATTATCTGCCATGTCCCTGTTCCTTCTATTTATATACGAGTTTACAGAAATGTAAGTCAACCAGTGATTGACATTCTACTCCATTATTATTCACATCTGGAGCAGAAAGATCTGCAAGTTTATAAAACATTTATAAGGCAGTTTTGTAAGGCTGGTTTTGCTGCATTCATTTTTTCCCTCAAATTTATTTAGCATCTATTATTGTCATTGCACAGTATTGGTATATTTATGCTATGTTGTTTGTTCTGTAAGTTAATGTTGATGGCGATACCCAGCAAATGTTTCAGAAGATTAAAGTAAACCTTTATGTTAGTACTGGTGTGCTTTGGAATTCTTATGTTTAACACTATGGGGTGAAAGGTCTTTCATTTGGAGGCTGTCCAGAAGCAGAGCACACTTCCCAGGACCTCGCTTCCTCCCCAGATTCATCCCCGGTAGCTGATTATACACAGTTTTTCCATTAAACTCATTAATGTTTCTCAGAGTTATCACAGAATAACAACCTCTATAGGTTCATTATCATTGCAGTGATCCTTAGCTCCCTGGTTCCTCTCTGTGCAGTCTTCATTTGAACAAAACAACAAAGAAGGCAGTGACACCACCTGAATGACATCTCCACCTCTTCCATAGGAATATATGTGGAACACATCATTTAGAAGGGATGCAAGAAATTCATTTCATAACTGGTCCTGTGGCTGTGAAGGCAAGACTGCAAGTAGGGAAGATTTCCTTTCTAAAGGGACAGCATTATAGACCCAGCAGGGATCAAATCCCATCCAATTTACCCAAAATTACCGACCCAAAATCAAAATATGTGGTGTACAGTTCTGCTTTAGCAATAGTGCATATTCGTGTGCACAAACGTTTAATATTTGGGAATGGACACTTTAGTTAATCCATATTTTATGATCTTTTCTTTCTCCAGGTATCCCTAAAAACATTAAAATAACTAAAGGGATGATAACCAGTTACAATTTTTTTTATACATATTTTCAGTATTACTGTAGTAGGGAATCAAATAATTATCTAGCCATAGAACATGCCAGACGCTACGTGTACCACTAATAGAAAATAGGTGATTCTGAAACTGTGATCCACTGTACTAAAGAGTAGGTAGGAGAAGTAAAGAAGTTTGACATTGCCTTTTTTGTTCCTCACTGTGTTTCAAGTTTGTATGTATGGCCAAAACTTATGGGTAGATCAAGGAAGAATCAGAACCCCTGTTGGGTTTTGTTTGTCATCTGTGTTCCTGCTAAATTAAATAACAGCCTGTATGGGGGGGGGGATTTACTAAAGCTTGAGAGTGCCAATTCTGATGCAGTTCTGCACAGAAACCAATCAGCTTCCAGGTTTTATTGTCAATCCTTAATTGAACATGCTGAAGTTAGAATCTGATTGACCACCATGGACAGCTACACCATATTATGAGTGCTCCAGTTTTATTAAATCTCCCCCTCTGTGTCCTGGTGGTCATTTTAAAGCAGAGCTCCAGTCGTTTTTGTGTTTATTAAAAGTCAGTATCTTTGTATTAATTTAAAAGTCAGCAGCTACAAACACACACTCACCTGTCCCAGGATCCAGCGATGTGGTCACCTGAACCATTGCTGGTCTCCCTCTCCTCTCCCTGGCACAGGCATTTGTGATAGGTTGCAGCTTTACGGCCAGGTGCGAGTCACACTGCGCCTGCTTAAAGTGGTACACGGTTTAGGAGATATTTGCCAAAAGACAGGCATCGCTGCTTAAAGTGGTACACGGTTTAGGAGATATTTGCCAAAAGACAGGCACCGCTGTCTACGGCGCATGCGGCGGCGCACAGGCGCACTGAGCGCGCCGCTGTTAACAGCGATATGCCACAAGTGGCGGCTCCCGTGCGCATGCACGGGAGTGACGTCATCGTGGCTCCGTCGAATGACAGCGACAGGGCAGCGAGACCCACCAAGAAGATGGAGGCTCCATACACAAGGGGACAGCGGTGACATCGCAGGCTCCTGTGTCAGGTAAGTGACACATAAGGAACTACTATGCGATGCATAGTAGTCTATTATGCTTTACCTTTGCAGGGAAACAAAGAGGAAGTAAACCCATCAAAGTTTTACCCATTTCCTCTCTATACAAAAAAAAATAAGTTTTGGCTATACTACACTTTAAAGCAGGGTCGGCAACCTATGGCCCGCTAAATGTCCGGGCTGTCAGTGCACTTAATGAATTCACGTGCACCCGGCCCACGGACATTTTAACCCCGGTCGGCTTTCTTGTGATAACACCCAATGCGGCTAAGAAGCTGTTATCCCAAGCAGCGGGAGGGGACGTTCCCCCCGCCTTCCGCTTCTCGCCCAGGCTCTCCCATCCCACTGGGAGGCCCAAGCGACCAGTCGGCACGTCCGCTGGCTAGCCGGAGAGCCGAACTAAGCTGCAATTGGCTTTGATCGGGTCTCGGATCTAGTAACCCGGAAGCAATGTCATGACATCACTTCCGGTTTACAGAAGACTTAAAGGCACCAATTTTTTAAAAAAAATTACAGTGTTTAAAACAGCCAAACTTGTCATTTACAATTCTTTTAAGTGCAAAGGAGAGATTTGGGGTCTTATAGATCCCTCCATAAAGAGTACCTGTCACTGCCTATTACTGTCACAAGGATTTTTTACATTCCTTCTGACAGCAATAAAATTGATCAGAATTTTTTTTGTAAAGGGACAGTGTAAAAAAAAAAAATGAAATAAAATAAAGAAATTTTTTTTTAAAGCGCCCAATCCCTTCGTGCTCACACGCATATGTAAGTCACGACTGCAAATGTAAACAGCGTTCAAACCACACGTGAGGTATTGCCCCGATCGTTCATGCAAGAGCAATAATTCTAGAACAAGACCTCCTCTGTAACTCTAAACTGGTAACCTGTAGACATTTTTAAAGCGTCACCTATGGAGATTTTTAAGTACCATAGTTGGTCGTTATTCAACGAGTGTCCGCAAATTTAAAGCATAACATGGGGGGGAGGGGCTGTGTAATATGCAGGGGGGGGGCTGTGTAATGTAAAGGGGTCCAGTGGTGCAGGACTGTGTAATGTAACGGGGTCCAGATTATTATCTTAATTTATTAGCAGGTGAATGCATCCCTCCATGCATTCACATACATTGAATCCGGCCCTTAAAGCAGACTTCCACACAAAAAAGGAAATTCCGCTTTTTGGAATCCTCCCCCCCTCCGGTGTCACATTTGGCACCTTTCAGCAGTGAGCGGATACCTGTCTAATACAGGTATTTTGCCCCCACTTCCTGGCATAGCTACCCACGCCACCCACGGGTATCTACGCCACTTCCTGTCCCTCCGCTGTCTTCTGGGAGACACACGGTCCCAGGAGACAGCAGGGACCAGTGGGAACGTGCAGCACGAGTCGTGCATGCACAGTAGGGAACCAGGAAGTGAAGCAGCAAAGCTTCACTTCCTGATTCCCTTACCGACGATGGCGGCGGCAGCACCCGAGAGCCGAGGGACAGATCGACTTTGGGTGCCGACATCGCGGGCGCCCTGGACAGGTAAGTGTCTATATTTTAAAAGTCAGCAGCTGCAGTATTTGTAGCTGCAAACGTATAAAGAAAAAAAATCAGCGTAACTCTGCTTTAAGTGGAAAAAGGTTGCTGACCCCTGCTTTAAGGTGTCTATTTACTGTATAAAAAAATTGTTGGACAAATATAACAAACATTTGCCTAGCTGCTGTGATCAATTCTGACCCTAATTTACTTAAACTGGTGATTTCCTATAATGGTCAGCTCCATCTAGTGGCCATATTGTGATATTTTTTCTGATTGAGGCATTTTAGAAAATATACCGCTTTCTGGCCACTATATGAAACTGTCGATCATAGGAAATAACTGTACTAAACTTAATACAGTCAGAAATCGTCACAGCTAGGAAAATGCTTGTTACATTCATCCAACTCATTTTGTACAATTAGATCCCTAAGCGTAAACAATGGTTTCTCTTTATTTTCTGAAGTAAGAGGATATCTCACCAAAACAATGGGATATCCCCTCTTATGCCCCGTACACACGGTCGGAAATTCCGACGGAAAATGTCCGATCGGACCATGTTGTCGGAAAATCCGCCCGTGTGTGGGCTCCATCAGACTTTTTCCGTCGGAACTTCCGTCGGAAAAAATTTGAGATCCTACTCTCAAATTTTCTGACAACAAAATCCGATCGGACTTTTTCCGATCATGTGTAGAGAATTCCGACAGACAAAGTGCCATGCATGCTCAGATCAAATTACGAGACCAAAGCTATTGGCTAATAGCCTCTACGTAGTTATGTCGTGCGCCACGAACGTCACCACGGTCAGAATGATCTGATTTTTCGACAACTTTATCCGACCGTATGTATGCAACACCAGTGTCGGACAAAATCCATCGGAAAAAATCAGACGGATTTTGTGGTCGGAATTTCCGACTGTGTGTATGGGGCATTAGACAGTTGTCACCAGAAGATTTGAAGTTTTACCATCGCCACCTGTTATTGGGACAGCGCAAAATGTTTAGATGTCCTTCACTTTCTATCTCAGTGATAATAATCACCAGGAGTGAGGGTGATTCCCCCCCCCCCCCCCCCCAGTGGGGACACAGACAGCAACAAAAATCTGACAGAGGTTCTATCCCTCCCCTTCTCAATTCAAAACTAAAAATGAACGTTTTGGCTGGACTTACACTTTAACACATAGCTCATACTGTAAATCCTTAATCTAATGCTATTGCATCTTCAGGGTTCGACTTAGAATAGAGACATATTCTGTAATGCTGAAAGGAAAGAACACATTTTAACTTAGTTTTCTAGGACATCCTAACCTCCCAGTACTGACATAGTAAAAGTCAACAAAGATAGAAGAGTGCAATACTACAGAAACATTTTCAAAATACAATGTACAGGTACATTTTTACTTTTCTGGATGTGCTGATATGCTAAGCCATAGCAGCAGAATAGTCTGTTTAGTTCCATTATGCCTGTACAGTGACTTAAAGTTTCCATTGTGCTCGATCAAGCATGCTTACATTTTGCTTGTTAACCCGTGGGAACACATGGAAAATACAAAAACTGTTTTATGCCGTGTCTGTAAACATTGCATAGCACAGCTATAAACTGTTGGAAAATGAGCCTCACAACTACAAACAATATTTTATAATTTCAAACAAAACCAAAGAAAATTCCCAGCTCAACTTACCGACCAGCCTGCAACCAACCAAATTATCCTGTCTAGCAGTATACATTAAAAACAGGAGTGGTTGTAAATGTTTGTTTTTGTTTTTTTAAATAACAAACATGCCCATACTTACCTGCTCTGTGCAATAGCTTTGCACAGAACAGCCCCAATTCTCTTCTTCTAGGCTCCCCCGCCGGCGATCCAGGCCCCTCCTCTTCATCGATTGCCCTCAGGGAAAGTTGCTTTCCATGGGGGGCACCCATGTGGGTTCGCTCCCGAGTCCTGCTGCTATATCCATTGACACAGAGAGCGGGACTAGCCCCACCCCCGATCCTGTGTCACAGCTTTTGATTGACAGCAGCGGGAGCCAATGGCTGAAGCAGTGCTTGTGCATATCGCTGGATCAGTACGGGCTCAGGTAAGAAAAAAGGAGAGGTCTGGGGGCGCTGCAGCACAGAAAGTTTTACACCCTAATACCTAGAATGCATTAAGGTGAAAAATCTTAAGGCTTTACAACCACTTTTAGTTTGCACACATTTGCAAATACACGCGTAAGCTGTAGAGCCATTTCACGACACCCCAGGATTATCTGTAGTCCTCACTCTAAATTTTGAGAGCCTCCATAGTAGAAGCACATGCATTATAATGGATAGGCAGAGGGCAGGTGAGTCTGGAGGGAGCCCACCCCCATTAAAGGGGCACACCAGACACCAGCATATAGCACTATGGCAGCAAAGGTGTCCAGTGCCTCCCCTCACCAGTATTCCAACAGTACAAACAAATGGCCACTGCCCCACCTATAACTGGCCTTTGCAGGAAGGAGCACATGGAAAGGCGACGCATGTTAAACAAAACCCCCAAAAAATCCTAGCTCAACTTACCGACCAGCCTGCAACCAACTGAATTATCCTATTTTATAATTTCCAGTAGGTTAACGTGGACACCATGAAAAACCCTTACAGGCTTGAAGCACAACTCCCATTTTCATGAATTTATTTTTTAATAAATCCCTCAGATTTCTTATAAAATAGGAACACAGTGTCCCCCACAGAAGTCTACTCCACTGGAACAGGAAACGGAAGCTAAAATTCACACAGGCTCACAAAAATTGGGAAATAGAAGATTGGAAAAATGTTGCCTGGTCTGACGAGTCTTGATTTCAGCTGTGACATTCAGATGGTAGGGTCAGAATTTGGCATAAACAACACGAAAGCCTGGATCTATCCTGCCTTGTATCAACGGTTCAGGCTGGTGGTGTAATGGTGTGGGGGATGTTTTCTTGGCATACTTTGGGCCCCTTAGTACCAACTGAGCATCATTTAAACACCACGACCTAACTGAGTATTGTTGCTGACCATGTCCATCCCTTTATGACGACACTGTACCCATATTCTGATGGCCACTTCCAGCAGAATAATGCACCATGTCACAAAGCTCTAATCATCTCACCACTGGTTTCTTGAACATGACAATGAGATCAATGTACACCAATGGCCTCCACAGTCACCAGATCTCAATCCAATAGAGCACCTTTGGGATGTGGTGGAAAGGGAAATTTGCATCATGGATGTGCAGCCGACAAATCTGCAGCAACTGCGTGATGCTATCGTGTCAATATGGACAAAAATCTCTGAGGAATGTTTCCAACACCTTGTTGAATCTATGCCATGAAGAATTAAGGCAGTTCTGAAGGCAAAAGGGGGTCCAACCCGGTACTAGCAAGGTGTGCCTAATAAAGGGGCCGTGAGTGTATGTTTAACCTCTTGCCGACCACCCCACATACATTTACTTCGGGGCAGTGGCTCCACTACGCTCTGTACGTGATTCTGCACTGGCGGGTCTGGGGCACGCGCTTGCCGCGCACGACCCTCTCCCGCTCTGATTGGACACAGTAGAAGCCAATCAGTCATGTCTGCCAGGACACGCTGATCTTATAAGGCACAGGCAGAACGGCGATCTGCCTATGTAAACAAGGCAGATTGCCATTCTGTGATAAGGGAAGGCAGTGATCTTGTGTTTCTGCTAAGCAGAAACACAGATCTCTGCCTTCCCACAGCACAAGCATCCCCCACACAGTTAGAAAGCACTGCCTAGGAACACATTTAACCCTCTGATTACACCTGGTTTTAACCCCTTCCCTGCCAATGTTATTATTATAGTGACAGTGCATATTTTTTAGCACTGATCATTGTATTAGTGTCACTGGTCCCCAAAAAGTGTCAAAAGTGTCAGGTGTCTGATTTGTCCGCCATAATATGGCAGTCCCGCTATAAGTCGCTGATCACCGCCATTACTAGTAAAAATAAATAAATAAATAAAAAATAAAAAAATAACTATTTCCCTCTGGTAACCTATGGGGGAACCCTACGGTTCCATTGGACCCTGGTTGAGAAACCCTGCTTTAAAGTTGTTTTTGCTGTGATATTTGACAAAGTTGTTGCTATATCTTTGGACAGGTCTGTGTTTTCTTGTTAGAGAATAGCCATTGTCATTCTCTGATGTTCTTGTAAGTGTCACTCTGGTATCCATCTGTCAAACCTTCAAATTGATGACACCCATCAATTTACAGTTCAAGTTCCGCACCTTTGTAAGAATACTTGTCTATTCATAATCCCGTTCTGTCTTGTGAATATTTGAACCGAAGACCTCTCTAAAAATAATTGTGAATAAGTAAAGTTATCCCATTACATATGACATACAAAATGTTCTCACCAGGGATTAGACCATTGTGATATGCATGTACATTGTATTATGTTTGGAGTGATTGAGCGTTTTTCAGCAAATGAAGTATATGCTTGTATATATAAAAAAAAAAATAAAAAAAATTCTACTAAGCTATGGAGCAACCTGTAAACGCTGCCACTGTGCCCTCAAATGCTGCCACTGTGCCATCAAACACAGCCACTGTGCCCATCAAAAGCTGCCACTGTGCCATCAAATGCTGCCACTGTAAACTGCAGCCACTGTGCCAAACGCTGCCACTTTGCCTTAAAGTAGAACTATAGGCACAACTTTTTTTTTAATTTTGGATAGAGTAAGGGAGGGTTATAACCTCTGACATTCTGTGTCCCATTGGAAGATTTTCTACTTTTCTGGGGACAACCCAATATTTGGGATTTTCATTTACTTTCCCTGTTCTGCCTCTCGTGCCCGTTATCGCTCATGGTCGGTGGTCATCGCGACCGTCGGCCACGAGCATCGGCACCCCTGCTGTGCAGCGGTGCATGCACACCTGCTATCCTGCTTAAAGGAGCCGACGTATAGCTACGACGTGTCGCGGGATCGTGCCGACCTGCCACAGTATAATGACGGCGGCTGGTCGGCAAGCAGTTAAAAAAGTTTTTCCTTTAGTTATACTTTAAGTAAATCAACCCCAATAATTTTCATATTTAGGTTTCTATGCATTACTGCTGAGAGGACTGATCCAAAAAGGCAGAGACTACTCAAAATTGGCTATTATTTTTTTACATTACTTAAATATTGCATACCTGAACCACTACTTAATTACCGCATGCATTTAATTATGTATTTCCTTCTGTGAATTGACTTTAACCCCTTTTGATGTGGTATTTACTGACAGTTTTAAACATTTTGCAGTAAATATCACAAAACGGTATAGTGAATTGACAATTTCAGGATTGCATGCGATATTTAGGGGAAATGTGTCTGGACACCTAAATATCGCATGCAAGATGCTTTTGTGAATGGAGCCCATTGTATTTTAGCTAGAATGGACTCTAGGAAAACTCTAATGCAAACTCTGACTATGGCTGCTTCTGATTGGGAGGGTGCTAGAATAAATTTTGGGACCCTCCTGGTGCTACCACTAAAGGCACCAGACCCAGTGTCAGCCGGTGTTTTTTTGTTTGGGGGGTTGCAAACAACCCCAACCCCCCCCCCCCCCTTGCTGTCTGCCGGTCCAGTGAGCCTCTGGCTCTAATCAGGTGCTTCAAAAAAACACCCCCGCTGCTGTAATTCATACGCCTGGCGTCCTGAAAGGGGTCGGACACATAAATTAGGGGGTAGGGGCATGTGGATCATAGAGCATTAATTAGGATGTGGCGGCCATGGATAGAGGGGGCAGCCCCCGGCGCCCGTAATGGACAGGGCGCCACTGACCAGACCCAAAAGGTCCAGTTCCCATTTTATCATTTGTTTGACTCATGCATCTCTCTACTGTGTGTTTGTTGCACAAACTTGCCTATCTGACCTTGACTCAGCCTCACTTGCCCCAGCTATTTCTATAAACCCCAACTCAGATTATGATTTGCCTTTCTATTCTAAAGCATAGTTTGTGCATCTTCTGCTATAAACTATTTAACCACTGACTACATTTCTTGGCATCATCTATGTCTGGTTGATTCAATTATCTACTTCACCAAGATCAACCGATGTTTAACTTTTTGACATTGTATGGGCATCTTTAATTTGATGTCAGCCTGTTTGTACATCTTGTTAGTCTGCAGCCTGTGACCTGCCACCTACATTCTCTGGATAATTGAGCACCCTCACATTCAGAGCTTACTTGAAAAGTACCTGCTAAGGGTGAAGAGCACTAAAGCAGTGGTCATAGGGTCTGAGCAAGTAGATCCTGTAGTTTTTCCCTTTTGAAAATCTAAGACTATAAAATAGTTTTAGATATCTATTAATTTGCAATATATATGCACAGGTGTAAATCCAGCTGTGTTCAGTGATTTGTGCCCATGCATGCGTTAAGGACAGTACGGTATGTACCCACCTACAGCCATTCATTACGATGGGCAACTGTATGTTGCAGCTGTGTTTCCCAGGTGCAGCAATATGCCCGCAATGTAGACTGTATGGCCTCATGCGTCTGTGTACATGAGGTCTCATTGGCCCTTGTAAACCTGCTGGCCATGGGCAAAGACCATGCAATGCATTATGGTTTTGAGAAATTTTCCCAGGCAAATCTGCAAAGAAATTCACCGGATTTCAATGATTCAACTCAAATCCATGGTAGCAGCAAACCCAAACCTCATCCCTATGTGACAGTGCAGGTACACAACTGGAAGACAGGAGAAAAAAAACATTGTCAATCTATAACAGGAAGTGCCCAGTGCAGGATCAAACTCTTTGGAGGCCCCTAAGCCAAGGTGATCCAACCATAAGTGGGAGCAGGTAGCTGTCAAAACCAGGCACCTGTCCCCCCTCCAAATGTTAAAGAGGAGGGGGTGGGATGCAAATAAGCGTAATTTCCCCTTTTGGGTGACGTTTCACTTTAGGTTCTCACTAGGTACATTAATACATTATTTTCTTCATAGAGCCTTTAACGTAAAGTTTTCATTTCTTTGAGTTGATTCTTTTTTTTTCTTCTATCTTTTGTAAACAATTTAAGAAACCTTCACTGTCATTTTCTTTCAAGTCAAATCAATGTTATTTTGATCCATTGTCACGGGGCCCTTAAATGGCATCTGGCCCATTAGGCCAGGGTCTACTCTGCTCATTTGGAAAGCACTGGAAGTACCTGAACCAGGACCTTCATTGTAGAATCACCAAGTAATATTCTCATGAAAGCTACAGATATAAAAATATTTTGTTTATTGAAAATTACTTTTAAAATTACATTATTATAATATTAAATTAGACATGTGAAATTATAGTGACTGGATTTATAAAAAAAAAGTTCAAGTGAAAAGAAGTAAAAAAAAAAAAAAACAATGGTATAAAGTAAGTATCTTATGAAACAGAACAAACCAGAGCTGGTAAAGAATGGCAGCCAAGCTTAGACTTCCAGATGATTACTTAGCTAGGTACTCCACCTGCCCTAAATCACATTCTACCTTCCCCATTTGTTGTTATTATTTCCAGGGTGCGTTTGCGAGTGGTATTCCATGTGCAATTGGTCCATTTTAAATGAGGCAATCAGCAGCACGACACAGCCTGGCAGGGGACTCTAGCTTACTTAAGGTCAAGTGCTTGTGTATAGTATCCGATTGAGGGCAAAGCTCTCTGTCCCCTGGGATAAACACAGGCAAAGTAGACCTAGAGACAGCAACAAAAGCCATTATTCTGAGAAATAGAGAAACAAAACTCCTATTAGAGAGCCAAGGATGCAGGAGATTGACCCATCGAGTGCTGGAGAGACTGGAGATGGTAAAGCACGGCTAAGATTACAATACGATTTTGTGTCAGCTTTCATTTAACAAGCCATTAATCTTGAAACGAGATCAGAAAAGATATATATCAAAATATAAAGCCTAAACTTCATGCAACTAAAGCCCAATACATGATTTTACTGCATAACTGCACGATTATACAAATTTTAGTCCTTTTGTTCTAATGCCAGATTTGTTTACTGCAGGTACAAAAGGTATTAAAGAGAAACTCCATTCAGGACATCCGAAATAAAATAAAGGCACCATTATAACTATTGTGAAATAGCAAAAAAAAAAAAAAAGACATCTTTACTTTTGTTTTATTGATTACCTCTTAATTGTTATCCTTAGTGCTCTTATCATGGTGGCCATTTTCATTAAAGTGGAAGTAAAGTCCACTTTTTAACTTTTGTCTACAGGTAAGTCTATAATAAGGCTTATCTGTATGTATAGTGAATATCTCATAAACTTGCATTGTTTAGGAGATATTCACACAGCATGCAGCCATGACGTCACCATCGCATTCACGCTAAAGAGACGGCATACCAGGGGTTAAGTCCTGGGGAAAAAAGTGTGGGAACTCCCACCCAAGATCCACTCGCCCACCCAAAAAAAAAAAAATGATACGCTCATATGCACGAATGCTTCAAAAGTGGTATTTTTCATCCAATTTTTGTATTGTGTGTATGAAGCTTAACTGTTAGTACATAAAAAAAAAACAATCCTCAATAAACATGAATACGGTAATTCTCTGAATAATCAGCATTCATTCAATTGTGCTTCCGTGAAAATGTGAACATCATGTTCTGATCTTTATTGGGGAATTTTATTTTGAACAGAGTTTGGATAACACAGGGTTAAATGGAAAGGTCATAAATTAACTGCACATTATCTGGACAGAATGCTTGGGGAGATAGTGATGTGTTCCTGCTTAGGAGATGTACGTTAGCTTGGGGGGCTGCAAACTCTGCAGGGCTCCAACACACACTCGCTGCTATTCCAACCCTTCACATATTGCCACATAAACTTCCCTCCTGGCATTAAACTTTGCCAGGTATTGTGCTCAGCTTACAACCCCAAACTGATGTCCCTCGCTCAGCTCACCTCTCTCCCTGCATGTCCTGTGAGCAGAAAAGCTGTGCTCCTCCTCTGGGTTCTCTTATCATATGGCACTGAAGATAGAGGAGGGGGGGGATTCAGCGGGACACACAGACCCAGTATGCATGAGGCTGGGGGGGGGGGGGGGGGGGGGGGGGGGGGGGGGTGAGGAGACAGAAAATCAGGAGGGGCCGGCAGGGAGGAGCGCATCACGAGAAGTCTGACTAAATACAATCTCTTAGCAGCAGGGACCTGATCTACCTGTCAGATAGCTGTGATTGACAGGTAGATTGAAGCGGAAGCTGTCATGGGGACCCCTGCTGTCAATGCCTGAATGGTCAGGTGTGCGGCACTTACTATTGCGAGCTGTGTCGGCAGCTGCTGGTGTAGCACCTGCCACACAGCTTGCATACTTCAAAGTCTTGCAGGACACGGCTGCTAATGGGAACTGAGTTCCTGTTGTGGAAAAAGTACAGGAACTCCGTTCCCATGCGTTCCCGTAGGACTTGAGCCCTGCGGCATACCCATGCCATACCTTCAGAGCTGTGTGCCATTTATACAGCTGGAGTCCAAAACCCAGATGGAAGATGGGGTGAAGATAGGAGCATAGGGAACAGTGACAGCGCTGCGCTGGAGGGCTCCGTGTCCAGGTAGGCCTGTCATAATGTGGTAGCATGCGAAGATTGGTATTTTCAAATGATTTTTATTTATTTAAATGGTGCCGTTGACATCCAGGTAAACCGGATATTATGTCAGGTCATCACTTCCGGGTTACCATAGCTGAGAGCCGATCAAAGCTGATACAGGCTTTGTTGTCTCATTCTTTGTAAAAAGAAAATCCAGCCACTAGGAATCACATTTACAAGAGAGCTGATCACCAGCTCTAAAAAATAGTACTGGGATGATGCCTACAGCTGCAGGCATCATCCAGTATAATCACCCGAAGTCCAGCAAAGTACGGGTAGGTCTCTGGTCTGGAAGTGGGTAATATAGTAATACTCAAGACTCTTAACTTACTGGGCACAATTCACTAAAAGTTATCGCATGCGTTATGATGGTCATGTGGCCACTTAACGCATGCAATAATGAAACTGTAAATTCACTATTGCGTGTGTGCGGTTTTTAGCACAAACACCAAAAATGCTTGTTAACCACTTCAGCCCCAGAAGGATTTACCCCCTTCCTGACCAGGCCATTTTTTGCGATACAGCACTGCGCCACTTTAACTGACAATTGCGCAGTCGTATGACATTGTACCCAAAAAAAGTCCCTTTTTCCCCACAAATAGAGCTTTCTTTTGGTGGTATTTAATCACCTCTGCGGTTTTTATTTTTTGCGCTATAAACAAAAAAAGAGCGACAATTTAAAAAAAATAAAAAACACAATATTTTTTACTTTTTGCTATAATAAATATCCCCAAATTAAAAAAAAGAGATTTTTTTTCCTTTTAGGCCGATATGTAATCTTTTTGGTTAAAAAAAAAATCGCAATAAGCGTATATTGATTGGTTTGCGCAAAAGTTATAGCGTTTACA
Source organism: Lithobates sylvaticus (assembly GCA_028564925.1). Taxonomy (NCBI): domain Eukaryota; kingdom Metazoa; phylum Chordata; class Amphibia; order Anura; family Ranidae; genus Lithobates; species Lithobates sylvaticus. Next base: position 494,703,402 of record CM053027.1, on the reverse strand, counting down.
AAATAGGGGATAGATTTATGGCATTTTTTATTATTTTTTTTACTAGTAATGGTGGCGATCTGCAATTTTTATTGGGACCGGGACATTGCGGCGGACAGATCGGACACTTTTTTGGGACCACTGACATTTATACAGCGACCAGAGCTAAAAATAGCCCCTGATTACTGTATAAATGTCACTGGCAGGGAAGGGGTTAACACTAGGGGGCGATCAAGGGGTTAACTGTGTTCCCTCAGTGTGTTCTTACTGTGGGGGGATGGGACTGCCTGGAGGAGGAGACTGATCGGTAATCCTATATACTAGGAACACACGATCTGTCTCCTCTCCCCTGTCAGAATGTGGATCTCTGTGTTTACACATACAGATCCTTGTTCTGGCTCTGTCAGGAGATATCACGTGTGCCCGGCGGACATCGCGGCCACCGGGCATGTGCATCAGCTGCTCAGTACCGCTGCACGCGCCTATAACCCTTAAAGCGCCCACCGTACAGGTACAGTGATTTGCGCAGGGGAGCCATTCTGCCGCGGGCGGTCGGCAATTAGTTAAATGCCGCATAAAAAGGCATTAAAGTCAATTTACAAAAGTAAATAAATAAATGCATGTGGTTATTAAGTACTGGTCAAAGCTTGCAATAACTATGTGGTAACTATGGCAATGGCCAAACCCCCCAGTGATTGAAAGGAAAGTGCTAGAGCAGGTGTCAGTTATATTTTAGTCAGGAGTTGTTTCTGGAGCCTGACAGACCGCATATCAAATAGGATGGAGCCCTTTGAATCCAGTCTTCTAAAATTTAGAGCAATGCAAAGGAGGAGGAGGAGAAGATCTCAAGTGGTCCACTGCTGGATCAATTCTCCGATGCTGATACCCTACCAAAGTTCAGGTTATCTAAGCCAGTGGTTCTCAACATCAGTCCTCAAGTACCCCCAACGGGATATGTTTTGGGAACTTCCCTTAGATAAAATAGCTCTTATCAATACAATGTCATTGATATTGATTTAAAGCAGCTGTGCAAAGTGAAGGAAAACCTGAAGACATGGCCCGTTGGGGGTACTTGAGGACTGAGGTTGAGAAGCCACTTTTCATGGAGCTCTATACCCAACTCATAGGGTACCTTGAGCCCTCAACACAGAGAAGCCATGCCATACCAGCCATGACTAAGTTGCTGCCTGCCTTATACTTTTTTGGAAAATTAAAGGAGAGTTTCTCCATGAATTCGTTTTTTTTTTTTTTCGGAACATGTGTGCGTTATTTTACTGCATACTCAAATGCGGTAACATATCGCTTAGTGAATTGTGCCCATTGTGTTTCTCTTTGGATGAAAGGCTTTCCTATTTTCCAGTAAACACATGCCTGAAGACTTCTTCCCAGGTCTCTTTTTTTGCAAAATAATGTAGCTGGGTCCAGAGGGATCATATGGCTCTGGATGCTGCTCCCCTTCATGGATAAGTGCAGTCACATTCATTGCAATCATGTTGTCCTAAAAACATCCATACAGGAAATGGCTGATGTCTCTATCATCTGCTCTATCATTTCCCAGTTTCCTTCAGAGACTGTTCCTAATACCTTGCCAAAGCGCGACAAATGCTTTCAAAATGCCTGGGGCACATTTACAGCGAACCTATAGTGACTTAAATTGAGAAGTTTGACAAGCGTTGCAAGTTTCCAATGCCTGCCAAACTTGCAGACCATATCAGAAGTAACGCAATGCGACACAAATGTGCTGCTAATTTAAATTAATTGAATTCATTTTGTGTACTACATGGTTAGCTGTTAATATAAATTACAGCTATTGGCTTTGCAGAGTTGGGACAACTCCAATAACATTGTGCAAACGCGTGTTTTTTACTCCCATGTGAACAAGTTCTAAATGTACTCTACAAAGTTTGCTGATAATGTAAAGTACAGGCTTTGGCTTTGCAAAGCATTCAGGTGAAATGTCTGTTTTTTTACACCTGTGTGAATGAGAGACCTAAAAGAAAGCAAAGACAAACTTTACAAGTAGGTTGGCAATATGAACCAAAATAGAAGTGATAATGTTGTCATAATGTTGTCATAGGTGGAGTCTGGAAGGCAGATTCAGCCCTTGGCTCCTCGGTTTTGGATTTTCCAAAAGCATGAACTCCCTGTCATAAGGCTGACTCTTTTCCTGCCCACTTGGACTATGTGGGTGTTTCATTCACCTTTATGGGTTCCAGTACCTTCTGATACCTTCTCCTTACCATAAAATAAATGAAGCCTGGGAGAGTGGGAACCTCTCATAATGGGCAGAGCAGGTGTGCAGACTTATGCCCCGTACACACGGTCGGAAATTCCGACCACAAAATCCGTCGGATTTTTTCCAACGGATTTTGTCCGACACTGGTGTTGCATACACACGGTCAGACAAAGTTGTCGGAAAATCCGATCATTCTGAATGTGGTGACGTTCGTAGTAGCCAATAGCTTTGGTCTTGTAATGTGATCTGAGCATGCGTGGCACTTTGTCCGTCGGAATTTGCTACACACGATCGGAAAAAGTCCCATAGGATGTTGTCGGAAAATTTGAGAGCAGGATCTCAAACTTTTTCCGACGGAAATTCCGACAGAAAAAGTCCGATGGAGCCCACACACGGTAGGAATTTCCGACAACATGGTCCGATAGGACATTTTCTGTCGCAAAATCCGACCGTGTGTATGGGGCATTAGAAAGATCTTCCCATTAGAGTCCTGGAGACATACCGCATATTAAACTGCCAGGCGGGTCAACTCTTTGGTATCTAACAAAAACTGGAATATCTATGGACAGGTCCTGAAGAAGAATAGAATATACCGGAAAAAAATAATTAAAACTAAACTAACAACTCTTTTTGTAAAGCTGTAACTAACAAGCCATTCGTCTGACATACTTATTATTATTATACACAATTTATGTAGCGCCAACAGTTTACGCAGCGCTTTACAATGTATATGGGGGACAACACAATTACAGTACAGTTCAATACAAAAGGTACAGGAGGGCCCTGCTCATAGAGCTTAAATTCTAAAGGGACGGGGTGGTGGTACAAAAGGTAATAGCTGCAGAGAATGATTTGATGGGGGTGGCTTATCCTTATTACTTATCCAATACCTTTGGATGCCCTCTGGGCCATGTGAGTTAATCTTCATTGCAGATAAGCCCAAACATTGTTCTCAGATTCTGCTATAATGCTGCTGTTTTTTTTGTTTTTTTTTTACCAACATATATTGCAGTATTCATGTCAGCTATGCTCAATGCAGGCAGAACCTTTCTGGCCTAGAACAGTATCTAGAGAAAGCAGCCAGTAGATCACTAAAACAAGACTTAGTATCGGTCAGGACAATACCTGTATGGGGTTTGCAGTGTTCTCCCAGTGCTTGAGTGGGTTTCCTCTGGTTAGTCCGGTTTCCTCCCACACTCCAAAGACATGCTGGTAGGTTAATTGGCTTTTGTTCAAATTGGCCCTAGTATGTGTGTTTATGTATGTATGCATATGAGATAGGGACCTTTGTAAGCTCCTTGATTGGGACTGGTGTAAATGCAGATTATGTAAAGCACTGCTTGTTGGTGCTATAAAAATACCTGTTATAATAATAATAATAATAATAAATTGGCTAATCTTTTTAAATTGTTGTACCACTGAGCATGAGGGACAGGGAGACAGGGACACTTTATTATACTGTGTGACCTAAAAACTGATCTACAATTATCTGTTAGAAAAAGAAATTGCAATTACAAAACATGCTGTTATTTTTATTTTTTATAATGGCATTTACTTGAGTATAAAGATATCCTAAATAGTTAAAATAAAAATGTAATTATAAAAGTTTTTTTCCTAAAAATAGATAAAAGCAGAACAATGGTCAGCATGACAGGAGAGCTTATGAGTACTTGTATTATCACCTATGGTTCTGCAAGATTGTTATTCATAGCTGTGACATCATAGCCCTGACTAATACAATTACTATGGGTTACACAGCTGGAAGGAAATTAATATTAGTTCTCCCACTGACAAGTGGAATCGCTTAGAACAAGGCCTTAATTTTAGAAGGATACATCCACTTAACGCGGCTTCCAGTGCATGTCTTTCTATCATAAGTACCTTTCCTTTTCAAAAATGTTTAAAAGAAAAATTACATAAAATCTAAATTCTAATGTAGTACAATTTTTAACAGTTGTTGGTCATCTATTCTGCATGTAAAACAAAACTAAAGAACAGCATAATGTGTTCTTCACATTAGAAAATATTATTTTACAAAAAAGAGTAGTTCATCCTTGGAATAGACTTCCAGTAGAGGTAGTGAGTCAGTCAACAGTAAGTGGATTTAAAATTGCTTGGAGCAAACATAGATCTATACTCAGACAAAAAAGAAAAAAAAGTTGGGGCATGCTTGTTTGAACACTTGGTCTTTTTTCTGCTGTTATTCTTCTGTGATATACCATGCAATATAGGAGACCTGGATAGCTTTAAAGTGGTAGTAAAGGCTATATCTACAACAAAATGGCATCTGTCTGCACATAGACACCTACTTCCTGTTGCATGAGTGTAAAAATGGGTAAAGGAGGACTTCAGCTCTTGTTCTCCACCTTTAGAAAACTCCTAAGGCACATTTCACCCTTTTCGGGGCCTAATCATTAGGGATGAGCCGAACACCCCCGGTTCGGTTCGCAGCAGAACACGCGAACAGGCAAAAATTTGTTCAAAGACGCGAACACTGTTAAAGTCTATGGACCACGAACTTGAAAAATCAAAAGTGCTAATTTTAAGGGTTAATATGCAAGTTATTGTCATAAAAAGTGTTTGGGGACCTGGGTACTGCCCCAGGGGACATGTATCAATGCAAAAAAAAAAAGTTTTTGGGGAGCAGTGATTTTAATAATGCTTAAAGTGAAACAATAAAGGTGAAATATTCCTTTAAATTTTGTACCTGAGTGGTATCTATAGTATGCCTGTAAAGTGGCGCATAAAATTACATTTATAAAGGAAAAAAGTAATTTAAAACTACTAGGGGCTATAATGAATTGTCGGGTCCTGGCAATACAGATAAAAGTAATTGACAAAAACGGCATGGGATCCCCCAGTCCATTACCAGGCCCTTTGGGTCTGGTATGAATATTAAGGGGAACCCTGCACCAAAGAAAAAATGGTGTGGGGGTCCCCCCAAAAATCCATACCAGTCCCTTATCTGAGCACGCAACCTGGCAGGCTGCAGAAAAAAGAGGGGGGACGAGAGAGCGCCCCCCTTCCTGAAGCGTACCAGGCCACATGCACTCAACATGTTGATGGGGACAAGGGCCTCAGCCCCATAACCCCATAAAAAAAGAAAAATGTCCCACAAAGTCCATTCATCTTCGTCTATGGCTCCGCCGACAGACCGAAAAAAAAAGATGAATGGACTTTATGGGACATTTTTTTTTTTTAATAAAGGACTTGTCCCAAGTTGTGTCTTTTGACACTTTTTTTGTGAAATGGTACAGGTAAAATGTACCCATTACCATTTCAAACGGGGGGGGGGCGGGATCTGGGGCTCCCCTTGTTAAAGGGGGCTTCCAGATTCCGATAAGCCTCCTGCCCGCAGACCCCATAACCACCGGGCAAGGGTTGTGGGGATGAGCCCCTTGTCCCCATCAACATGGGGACAAGGTGCTTTGGGGGGCTACCCCAAAGCACCCTCCCCATGTTGAGGGCATGTGGCCTGGTAAGGTTCAGGAGGGGGGGCGCTCTCTTGTCCCCCCCCTCTTTTCCTGCGGCCTGCCAGGTTGCGTGCTCAGATAAGGGCCTGGTATGGATTTTTGGGGGGACCCCCTACGCCACTTAAAAAAAAAAAATTGGTGCAGGGTTCCCCTTAATATCCCAGAGGTACCAGTTAAAAGGGTACCAAAAATTTGCCTTCTTTGAAACGCAGCAAGCTCTGACATGACTCCATATTACTAGCAGCGCACGCAGCGAATGATGAAAGTAAGACTTCGCACCTGGCTATATCTGACTATTCTTAAAAAAAAATCCTCCCCCTCCTCCTATCTATCTGGTGTACCCTGTATAAAAAGATCTGTATACTTACCGGTACATTTTTTTAATCTTGTTTGGTCACATGATTCAGCTGCTCCGGCTCCCCTGTGTAAGGCAGCGCCTGACAACAGCTGTGAATTCCCATAGCCGTGGTTTCACCTATAGACTCCCATGACCTAGCCATTGTCAGAGCTCCCTCCTCTCCCCTGCAGCAGACACAGGGGAGCTGGAGCCACAGGGTCATGTGACATTAAAAACAGATAAGTACACATGGAACAGCATTTCTGTATTGACAGCCCTGATATGATGCAGGCATATCTTAAAAGGGTTGTAAGCCCCACTTGGTCATTTTTAATTACAGGTAAGCCTATAGTAACGGCTACCTGTAGGTAAAATGAATATCTCCTAAACGTGTACCGTTTAGGAGATATTCACCCTGCATGCAGCCAGTGACATCACTGGCAAAAGCGCTCTAAAAATCAGGTATACCTTGCCGCTCCTGCGTGCATGTGGGGGAGTGACGTCATCGCGGCTCTAGCCAATTACATAACCGGAGCTTGCGAACCCGTAAAAAAGACAGGGGGAACAGGTAAACCCTCTCAGCAGTGACTTTACAGCGCTGGAGGGCTTTGTTCCAAGGTGAGTATTTCATAATGTGTTAGTATGCAATGCTAGTATGCAATCCATACAAGCACATTTCGCCATTGCCTTGCAGGTTTTACTTTATATAAAACTATGTACTTAAGATTGCATTGTACATGTACAGTGATTCTTATTTATGTTAAATTACCATAATTTTATGCATTTCTGTTTAGAGGACATCTATGTTTTTAGTAAAGCTGTCCTTTAAATGTTACCACATGAGTGGCAGCCATCTACCCTACTACTTACCTTTTACCCCGCTACTGAGTTCTAAACTATGTGGCACTGCACAGCTTTTGCAGTAAAAAAAAAATAAAAAATCCCAGCTGCTTTCAGCTCCTACTGCCAATGTGCACCTCTTGGTCCATTAATTCCTATAGTTGGTTTGCACTGGTTTGAATGGGTGCAGGTTGCATGAGCAGTAAGAGCTGGACATGACCAGGACTTTTTCTGCAAAGGCTGTGTGGCACCAGGTAAGGCCACTTGGTGAAGAACTCAGAACTTTTAATTAAAAGTGACAATGCCCTTTAAATTTCAATTTAGATTGACAGTGGGAGTGATTGCACTGGTGGCTGGAACGTGAAAGAAGGAGCAGAGTAGGGATGATTGACAAAATCTCCTCTGCCGTTTGCTTTTCCTGCATCCTACTGTCTTATTAAATGCAATGACATTAGGTAAGGTATTTAGACAGCACAATAAAGATAAACAGGAGAAATCACCAGCCACACTCCATACAATAGAATTTTGTTATAGTTGGCTGGAATGACTGAAGCAGATGGTACCATTCCATAAATGCAAGACAAGATATGTCATCTGTACATAAGAAATTGCTCAGCAGGCTTTTAATTTGGTCATAATGACAGACATGAAGAGTTTTGAGGACCACACGGAGCCCGCTTTATTAGGCTTTATTAGGCAATAGTCGACTGATAAAAGGGACGCTCTGTGGCCATAAATTGTTGCATATCTTTCATTGTGACTACAGAATAAGCTCTCGCTGTGCAATTTCTGATGTACAGATGGCATATCTTGTCCAGAACAACAGAAGTCACACAAAGTTTAAACACGTGCAAGGAGGCAGAGTTGAGAGCCCTTAAAAAAATAGTTATAGTCTGGGGAAAATTAGAATTTAGTTTCAGGGTAACTATCTATGACAAATCATGAGAGCTACACAAATTTCACTTGTTTTTGGCTTTGAGAGATCCATGCAGGAAACAAACAAAACAATAGTCTTTACAGCAAAGTTACATTAATGTCAGATACTTTGTTATCAGTGCGTTAAAATCCAGTACATATCGATCCATATTACAGCTATCAGTTTAATTGATCCCAGGTTTTTCTCACCTTGAATAGGTGACTGATAATGTTTTAAACTGACATAAAATAAATGATATTTGTTGTTGCCAATATTAACATATTGCCTAATATTATACTTTCTATTTTTATTACAGCTGGTGCCAATGCTTGGTTTCACAGGACTGGGAGTTATTAATGTTACTATCTACTTGGTGAAGAACACTCTGTTCAACCGAGAACTAAGGTATAAACCACACTATACTAAAATGCAGTATATACTTAAGAAATAGCAGTACAAATATTAGAGATCTGAAGTGTCAGATAGCAGTGATGTTGCAAGACAGCCAAGAATGGTCGCCTGTTAAAGGTCTAAGCATTTGTTCCCTTCTATATCAGGGTGCAGTGTCTACATTTTTTTAAATAATGCCCCGTACACACGAGTGGAATTTCTGTCGGAAAAATCTTGGATGTTTTTTTCCGACGGAATTCTGCTCAAGCTTGGCTTGCATACACACGGTCACACAAAAGTTTGCTGAACTTTCGACCGTCAAGAACGCGGTGACGTACAACACTACGACGAGCCGAGAAAATGAAGTTCAATGATTCCGAGCATGCATCAAATTGGTTTCGAGCATGCATAGGAGTTTTGCACGTCGGAATTGGTACAGACATCGGAATTTCCGATCGGAACTTTTTCCGACCGAAAAATTGAGAACCTGCTCTCAATCTTTTGCTGGCTGGAATTCCGCCAGCAAAAGTCAGATGAAGCATACACACGGTCGCATTTTCCGACCAAAAGCTCTCATCTGTCTTTTGCTGGCCAAATTTCCGATTGTGTGTACGGGCATAAGTAACAAGGTCACTTTGCAGGGGCAAAACATTTATTGACTAGAGATACTTTTTAAAGTGATTGTGAGGGATTTTTTTCTTCTAAATAACTAACATGTTATACTTACCTGATCTAAACAATGGTTTTGCACAGAGCAGCCCTGATCCTCCTCTCCTGTGGTCCTCTGCCAGCGCTTCTGGCTCCTCCTGCCTTCTGAGTGCCCCCATAGAAAGGCGCTTGCTAGGAGTGCACTCACACGGTGCACACACAGTGTGCACGACCCCACCCCTTCTGCTACCTCATGACTGGATTTGATTGACATCAGCAGTGATCTCTATAATGCTAACAACTAATGATTGAGTGATTCATTCACCTACAAAATGTACCCCCTGGGGCACCACAGCACATGCAGTATACCAGGGGTTTCCAACCTTTCCGACCAAAGGGCCTGTTTACTGTCCTTCAGACTTTAGGTGGGCCCGACTGTGGGCACTGTGAGTAGAAAAGGTGCCGAGGTTAGGGGGAATGAACAATGCCCCATTTTTGGTGTCAGTGAGAGGAATAGCGCCCCATTGTTGGTGTCATAGGGAGGAATTGTGCCACATCTTTGGTGACATTGGGAGGAATTCTACCCCTTCATTGGTGTCAGTGGGAGGGGGGTAGGATGTTTCCCCATTGCTGGTGTAGCGCCCTTCTAGATAGGTGCTAAAGTGAGTGTATGTAGTTTTTGGTTTCTCTGCTTAACAGAGAGACAGCTAGGCAAATGTATGTGCTGTCTGCTTATCAGAGAGCTGTGATTTATTAGCAGAGTCTACTCAGTGCTCTGGTGCTGCTCATGCTGTCTTGATGTTTCACACTGGTCTACAGTGAGGGAAAAAAATATTTGATCCCCTGCTTATTTTGCACGTTTGCCCACTGACAAAGAAATGATCAGTCTATTATTTTAATGGTAGGTTTATTTTAACAGTGAGAGACAGAATAACAGCAAAAATATCCAGAAAAACGCATTTCAAAAAGGTTATAAATTAATTAGCATTTTAATGAGTGAAATAAGTATTTGACCCCTTTGCATAACACGATTTAATACTTGGTGGCAAAACCCTTGTTGGCAATAACAGAGGTCAGACGTTTGCACACATCTCTGGAGGGATTTTGTCCCACTTCTCTTTACAGATTCTCTCCAAGTCATTAAGGTTTTGAGGCTGACTTTTGGTAGCTCAAACCTTCAGCTCCCTCCAAATATTTTCTAGTGGATTAAGACTGGCTAGATTGGATGGAGACTGGCTAGGCCACTCCAGGACCTTAATGTGCTTCTTCTTGAGCCACTCCTTTGTTGCCTTGACCATGTGTTTTGGGTCATTGTCATGCTGGAATACCCATCCACGACCCATTTTCAATGCTCTGGCTGAGGGAAGGAGGTCCTCATCTAAGATTTGACGGTACATGGCCCCGTCAATCATCCCTTTGATGCAGTGAAGTTGTCCTGTCCCCTTAGCAGAAAAACACCCCCAAAGCATTATGTTTCCACCTCCATGTTTGATGGTGGGGATGGTGTTCTTGGGGTCATAGGCAGAATTTCCCATCCTCCTCCAAGCAAATAGCTCGATTTTGGTCTCATCTGACCACAACCCTTTCACTCATTTCTCCTCTGAATCATTCAGATGTTCATTATCAAGCTTCAGATGGGCCTGTACATGTGCTTTCTTGAGAAGGGGGACCTTGCGGGAGTTGCAGGATTTCAGTCCTTCATGGCGTAGTGTGTTACCAATTGTTTTCTTGGTGACTATGGTCCCATCTGCCTTGAGATCATCAACAAGATTCTCCCGTGTAGTTCTGGGCTGATTCCTCGCCATTCTTGTGATCATTGAAACTCCACGAGGTGAGATCTTGCATGGAGCCCCAGACCGAGGGAGATTGACAGTTATTTTGTGTTTCCTCCATTTGCGAATAATCACACAAACTGTTGTCACCCTCTTACCAAGTTGTTTGGCGATGGTCTGGTAGGCCATTTCAGCCTTGTGTAGATCTACAATATTGTCCCTGACATCCTTGGACAACTCTTTGGTTTTGGCCGTGGTGGAGAGTTTGGGATCTGATTGATTGCTTCTGTGGACAGGTCTTTTTTATACAGGTAACAAGCTGAGATTAGGAGCACTCCCTTTAAGAGAGTGCTCCTAATCTCAGCTCGTTACCTGCATAGAAGACAACTAGGAGCCAGAAATCTTGCTGATTAATAGGGGGTCAAATACTTATTTCACTCATTAAAATGCAAACCAATTTATAAAACTTTTGAAATGTGTTTTTCTGGATATTTTTGTTGTTATTCTATCTCTCACTGTTAAAATAAACCTACCATTAAAATTATAGACTGATCATTTCTTTGTCAGTGGGCAAACGTTCAAAATCAGCAGGAGATCAAATACTTTTTTCCCTCACTGTAGTAGCTATGGGAGGTACCGGACAGTGGGAGGAAACCTTGCAGATGAGAGCGTGGATGTCTTTACAGCCCTGGCCAATCAGAAGGGGCAACTGTTTTTATATCAGATGAGCACATGGGTTCTGGGTCTTTCTCTAAAGCAGGGATATGCAATTAGCAGACCTCCAGCTGTTGCAAAACTACAAGTTGCATCATGCCTCTGCCTCTGGGTGTCATGCTTGTGCCTGTCAAAGTCTTGCTATGCCTCATGGGACTTGTAGTTCTGCAACAGCTGGAAGTCCGCTAATTGCATATCCCTGCTCTAGAGAGAGAGAGAGAGATCAAGGTGGGGAAGAGTGGCTGCTGACTCTCCCCAGCGCAGGCTGCCATGCGGCGACCTGAGGGCCTGAAACACTGAAGCTGCAACCCATGGTTCTTGTGAAGACTAAAATGAAGGAGGATGTCCACAGATCCCTTCTGGCATCATGGAGGAAGGTGACCTGGCCAGGGCCTTGTGAGTACAGACCCCCTAAAGTGATCCTAGACACTGTCATTGCCAAAATCCCTCTCTTGGTGCTAGAAGTCAGCATACTGGGGTTAAGCTAAAGGGGACACTGGCTAATGTCTTGAAGAATCAAAGTCCACTAAATTCATTCTGCTACAAAGGGTCTTGCTCTATTCTGTACAGCCTGTTGCATAGTTCCAATGACAGCCTGCTGGACACCACTGTGGGGGGAGCACGGGGGGCTGGAGAGTACTGTGGGGGGCTGGAGAGCTGGAGAGTACTGTGGGGGATGGGGAGCACTGTGGGGGGCTCCCTCACTTGTAAATAGTTAATTTGGAGTATCCTACTAAATCCCTTTTCCTATCCAAGTTCTCCAAATAAAACAAAACAAAAAACACATCCCCTAGACTGGTTTTTGGAGACAACGAGCGGAAGAGTGTGTGCACCTGGCTGTGGGAAAATACCCTGTGACTGGCTGTGGATTAATCAGTGGGAGACCTGGGCACCAATATTCAAGCGGCTCCTGCGGTGGTAGTGCTACACTGGTATCAGTGGATTAAAATAGTGCCCCAAGGGCTTGATAAAAGCAAGCAAAGGGCCGCATCTGGCCCCTGGGCTGCAGTTTGGAGATCGCTGCTGTACACCATACATTTTGGTGTACTGCATGTTCAAAGAAGGAGTTGTGTATATTTTTTCATCTGTTGTGGTGGGTTGGGAGCCCATTCATAAATGAACACACAACGCATGCTACAACACACATTAACGCAACAGAACACTTATGCCGCGTACACACGATCGGAATTCTCGTCGGAAAAAAACTCTGACGGTTTTTCAGACGGAATTCCGCTCAAGCTGTGTTGCCTACACACAATCACACCAAATTCCGACGGTCAATAACACAGCGGCATAAAACACGTTCGACAGCACTATAAAAGGGAAGTTTAATGCTTCCGAGCATGCGTCAAATTGTTTCCGAGCATGCGTCGGAATTTTGCGTGTCGGGATTGCATACACACGATCGGAAAATCCGATAGAAAGGTTTTCCGTCTGAAAAATTGAGAACAGGTTCTCAATCCAAAGTCCGTCGGAAATTCAGACAGGAAAAGACCGTTGGGCATACACACGGTCGGAAAATCTGATGAAAAGCTCCCATCGGACTGTTTCCATCGGAAATTACGACCGTGTGTACACCGCATAAGGTGTGAATAGGCCCTCAAGTCTCATGTAAAAAAAATAACGATCTATAAGATTCTTGTTAATCATTTGTAGTCCTCTTCTCTTAATGGCAAGCATATGCTACTGCAGGAGTTCCTTATCTATTATCTTTACACAAATGTTCATATAATAGCATGCAGATGGTGGTCGAAATGTGGTCTCTAAGTACTTTCAGCTCCTTGCCAGGATGCGTGCTTGTTTGTATCATGATCACATCGACTCTACCTGCTGCACAAGGTGCTGTGTAATACTGATTGGTTTTGATTCTATCAGCAACAAAGAATTGGCATCAAAAGGAACTACCCAGGTAATCTTAACAAAAACAATCACAGTTTTGAAATCTCACAGGATCAGTCTATGAATGCCCCCTATCTGTTCCATTACTGGACAGAAAAAATAATAATAATTTGATTTGACTCATACTTTTTTTGTCTTGCTGTTTTTTCCGCAGTTGGGTAAAGAAGGAAGAGCCAGAACCATGGTATAAATGAGGTCCAGACCTCTGAAGGAGAGGTGAAGACCTTTAAGTGTTTTTATAATGAAAACAGGTAAAATGGATTGAATTCTAAATGACTGTTCTTGTACCTGCTGTAGTATGAGATTACTCAGCAGATCTGCAATAGGTGCAATTTACACACCCACCTCTTAAAAGCATGGCACTTTCTGTTACTTGTCCCAGTGAAAACACAATGCTGAAATTAGGAAATGACCAGGGATTTCATACTGTATATCCTTTCCACATCCCTATGTATATAGCGATATACAAGGTGATCATACAGACAGGAATGAAACACAACATGCACATGATAATACAAAATATACAGTATATCTAATCATATCACCACTATACCCATACAGAGTATAAGCATGTTAACACTATCACTTGGAAGCCACTTTCAGTGAAGGACACTGGAGACTCTGAAAAGTACTCCGTTATGATAGATTATTTCTAACCCAAAGCACTTTGTTGCAAAAAGGTGTCAACCTGTTCATTCGCTGGTGAAGGAGATTCTGTAGCATTTTAGCTAGGGACAAGGCAATGTGTTAGGCACAGATAAACAGTAGGGGGACAATGGCCTCTGGCACCCAATGCAAAGATACCAAAATGCCCCCCTTCTTCCCCACCACTATTCCAAACCCAAGCTGAGACAGGTCAGTCTGCATGGCCAGTACAGGGTGCAAAAATGCCAAATACTACCCACTGTTCCCCGTTTATTATATTTGAGATTTAATATCTCTCAGATATGATGTGGGTTAAATGAGAGTTCTTTGACCACGAGTGAAAGCTTTAACACAATAACAACATTTTTTGGTGAGTAGTAGAAATTCTAAACTAATACGCAGCAATCTATCTATACAAAGGAAGAAAATCTTAGGTTAAAATAAAAGAATACAGAGTATATTCCTTAAAACATTAATCTACAAACAGTAGGACATAAAAAACATAAGACAAACATATTTAGTTATAAGTACAAGGCAGGCATTTCCCATAGTTACCATTCCCATAAAGGTTCCATTCTGGTGGCTGCTGTACCATAGAGTGTGTGCTTCCCTCCCATCTAGTCTGTGTATATCATTACAGGCTGATGCCTCATTGGTTGGCATGGCGTGGCTCTGATTGGTGGGCCTCCCTATTCCTGGTTACGAATTGGCTACATCTCTGATCCCTATACTTTGCATAAGTCAGCCCCCTTTAATGCAAATCCTTGTCACTATTCTGAGCGGGAGACTTAACTTGACCTTTTTCAGGGAAGTTAAGTATTGATGACGGGCTAGCCACCCTTATTGCATATCTAAACATGGATCCTTTGAAGTGAATATGTGTAGAACAAAGAGGTTTGGGTCCCATTGTTTAGATACACAAGCTTAGGCACTAAATCATCTGTATAACAGGGCCTTTTGGGACGCTATGTCACACCCCCTACATAGGTACAATGCTAAAAGAAATATTTTCACAATTACAATATTTTACAGCTATTAATGTAGGTTTCAGATAAACTCATAAGGCAACACCACTGACCCTAGGACTGCCTTCTTTTGTCCATGGAAAGTTGGCATTGCCACATTGACAGCCAGTGTGGTTTAATCATATTGAGCATGGTGAAACACAGCCATGTTTTCATTACAGCTGACCTTGCATGAAAATACAAGGTCCACTTTATGGACAGCATCCCACACCCAAAATACAAAATGCCTAATTAAAGATGGAAAAAAAATATAAAAAAGTGCTTACAGGCCTAGCTTTCACCTACTTCCCAGAGTCGCTGATGATGATGGCATTGGCCCCATTGCTGTCAGCACATTGCGGGAGCGCATTCCCATGACAATCTGATCCTCTGGCTTTCCTGGGAGGCAGTGGTGAGACACAGTGACGTCACTGACTCCTCCAGGAAGCGTGGGGCACCAAGGGACCGAGAAAAGTGTTTTTTAATGTTTGTTTTTCACAAAGTCATACATTTTTCAAAGTTGACTATTGATATTTTAAATTCAGGTCAGCTGTAATGAGAACCTGGCTTTGTTTCACCTGACTCATTGTGATTAAACTATGCTGATTTAATATGGAGAAACATGAAGAGTCTAACAGACACTAAAACACTCAGCACAATCATCCTCAAGTATCCTTCTGCCTTCTTGTCCATGATGTCCTTGAACGACCCTGCGTCTTCAAAAGACAGATCCGATTTCTTTGCCACCTTGGACAGGGCAGCATCAAGCCTCTGACATTTTGCCCACAGGGAGGCGACTTCCTTGAATAGAATCTCCTTTTCAGGCTCTTTTCCGGTTCCCTCCGTTCCTGTAGCATGGTGTCCTTTAGAGCTGTATGCACAGGAAAGGTTCTGGACTGTCTTGACTGCAACCCCGCGTAGAGTTAGTCATGGAAAAAAATAAAAAAAAAAAAAAAACATTTTCTTCCAGCTCTAAAGTGTCATAAATCAGTGTAAGCAGGTCATTGGTTTCATCTGAGTGAAATAAGAACCTTTAAACACAGCTTTCCCTTTCCTTCCATCTACACTTGACACATTTTCCATCTCTTCCAAAGTACCCTGCTCCTCTACCACAGCCACTGGAATAGAAGCCAGGGATGCTTAGCTAGAGCCTGATGTGCAAGGTATGGAGACATCAGGAGAGCCTGAATCCTGCAGCGATGACCTGAATGTTTGAAAAGTTTTCACCATTTCAACTTTCATAGTATCTGCCAGGAAAGGAATATTCATGTGCACAGACACACAAGCCTCAGAAATCCTGCATGTGGCCGGTTAGTGGGTGCGCGCGCACGTGCATATGCGTGCATTGGTGCCAGAAGGGCTATTTAAACGGCACCAGAGCAGAGTCCTTATGTGTCCTGGGTCCTGCCCAGCACAGCCCTCGTCTGTACCTGTGAGTTCCGGCCCAGCACATGTGGATTGGGATGTCCTTAGTCCCAGAGCCTGTAGTTCCTTCCCCCTTGGCTTCCCCGATGTTTACCTGTGGCCCAAAAGCAAGATGGCTGCCTTCCACATCCAGCACATAACTTTCTCCAGGAAGTCATCATTACCTAATCGGAAGTGACGTCTCGCCTGGCGTTCCTGGCCCCACCACTGTCAAACGGAGCCACAATGACAGCCAGGGAAAGGAAAAAACATACTTCCTAGCCAGGTATGCACTCTTTGCAATCCTCACAGGGACCAGGTTTGCCTCCCACTGTGGCTACCTTCATGGACAGAATAAAGTAGGGGAGAGAGAGTCCCCCAAAATTCTCCCCATAGTGCCAAAGTCCTGGGAGAGCCCAGGCCAAATAAAGAACCCTCCAGAGACACTGCCCTGGTATAGAGAGTTCCACGGCCAGGAGAACCCTGACGCCTAGCACGTGGGGTCTAAGAGAAAAAATAAAAAAGCTTTCTTCTCTAAGCTTGTGGTGATCCTGTCTGGCTGGAGGAAACACAAAATACTGAGGAACCCTAGGCTCACTCCTGTTTTTGAACCAATGTGGATTTGTGTTTCATGTGTTAGGTGGGAGGAGGCTCTCTCATTAAGTCATCCTGGAAGATGACTTGGGAAATATGCTTTAAGGTGATGACAGAAGAAAGGGTTAATTGTGTGTGTCATATACACCCACCCAGTGATTTAAGATAATCCGATGTGCCTTCAATTTCAAAGAGGCTATACATATATTTTCTTTCCCTTTACTTAGGATGAGACACCTGCCCATTATTTTATTTGTCTAATCGATCTTGTATGTGCTGATGTCTTGATTTCCATGCCTTGCAGCTGTCACTATATTTAGTTAAGTACTGAATAATACAAGATTACTGCCTATTCTAAAACCAATACCCATGTAATGTAGCCAAGTGCATCTGAGTAACACCACGCCTTCACAAAAGGAAGCAATTACCAGGCAATCTAAAGGTGGAAATGTCAATGACAGCAGGCAGTGATATGGTTAACCTGGCTTCTAAATAGCATTTCTTTTTTAAAGACCAGTCACTAGAGCAGATTCTAATTTAGTGTGTAAATCTTTAACAAACATGCATTAATTGGGGCCCACCTGTCTCTAAATGGTTCATAAAATCCCTGTAGTCTAGTCACAAAAATTAATTACTATTAGCACGATTTGTAAACGGTCACATCGAAAGAAATTTGAGACAGACAGTGCATTACCTATAACAACTTTTTTTTAAATTATTTTAAAGGAAAAAAAAAAAACAATCTTTTTTAAATGTTTTGCCAAAATAATAATACATGCAAGAACATGAGTATAACCATCCAGGACCATGTCCATTTTGAGGAGCCAAGAGTTTATCCATCAACATCTGTGTTGTTTTCTATTGGTTTTATAGGGTAAAAAAGATTTATAAGTAAGAATATGCTGAATGTATAGTAATGGGCATAATCAAAGTTGTAATATTCTTATTATTTTTCTCCACAGATTTCCTGGATCTGAAAATGCGTTTTGCAAGGTGGACTCAGCATGCTTCTGCATAGGATATTATTTCGGTGTCACTGACGGGGCACCTGTACTATATAAAATCATCATAATCTCCTCTTTCTTTGGGAAATTCGTATGAATGTGGACAAACCAGGAGTAAAATCTGTATTTATTCACATGATATAACTATATATATATATATATATATATATATATATATATATATATATATATATATATATATATATATATATATACACACACACACACACACACACACACTGTATATATGTCCATACACACCTCAAAAGCCTTTTGAACAGATTTAGAATGCATACTGTATATGGTAAAATATTCATTTTAGGGTACAAGATAACTATGCAAGAAATTCTCAATGTACAGTGTCTAGGACACAGCTTGGCTGAGTAAACTTACTACAGTAACAGGGTCAGTGTAAACAAAGCCCCTTTACTCCAGTTAAAGAGACCCTGTCACCAGACCATTTGTTTCATAAAATCTTTCTATATGTTCATTTACCATATTGTAGGTGCATTATTTACCTGTAAAAGCTTCCCTGTGGACACTCAAAGGCCCAAAAACGATTGGTGGGCAACGTCATTTTAGATATGATGTCAGCAGCTCCAGCTACCTCTCAAATGACACTCTACAGCAGGGTTTCTCATTGAGGTCTAGGGTTCCTCCAGAGGTTGCTAGGGGTTCCTTAAAGTGGATGTAAACCCCATTTTTTTTTTTTATGTCATAATGTAGAGAATGCGATTTCCTTTCATTTGAGCCCAGTCTTGCCACACAGATTTACTCGAGGCCTGAGCAATCCTCCTTTATTGTTCAGTTAGAGAAATCTTTACAAAGTCTTGAAAACTTTGTTAAAAACGCCCCCTTGCTGTGAGTGACAGGTGATTTACATATCTCATGCACTAGCCTGAGACAGGTTATCATCAGATCACTGGATGTTCTACTCTGCCCAGCTCTAACTACATACATGTCCCCTAAATCACTTGTCTGTCTATAGTCTGCTGACTGTTCACTGCATCCCATGGTGAGAAACATCCAGTCAAAACACAGTAAAGCTGGGAGAGCTGGAGGGGAGGGGGATGTGAATTGTGAACTTTTTACACAGGATGTGCCTGTCTCAGGCTAGTGCATGATATGTAAATCACCTGTCACTCACAGCAAGGGGGCGTTTTTGACAAAGTTTTCAAGACTTTGTCAAGATTTCTCTAACTGAACAATAAAAGAGGATTGCTCAGGCCTCTAAGTAAATCTGTGTAGCAAGACTGGGCTCAAATGAAAGGAAATCTTATTCTCTACATTATGACATCAAAAAAAAAAAAACATCCACTTTAAGAAATGTGCAATATTTGCCTCTTAGATAAGTTCCCACTGACACCATTGATAATTTTAGTTATCTGTAAGAAGGGGATTCTTCCCAATGACCACAAGTGTAAGGAGCATTCTTGCTACTGACCATCACACTAATGCATCGTGAGTTATAGACATAGTCATTTTTAGAAGGGGTTCCCTGGGACCGGAAAGTTATTTCAAGGGTTCCTCTGTGTTGAAAAGGTTGAGAAAGACTGCTCTACAGTAATCCCTTTTACTTCTTCCCCCAGAGGTGTATGGAGGTGAATGGAGGGGTGGAGGACTTTGGCAAGCACAGTCAGTTAATTAGACACTATCAGAAAAGGAAAGGCAAGAAAAGCAAGGAGGGAGGCGGCTGCACTAGGGAATCGGCTAGTCAAATGTTCTAGCAAATTCAAAGACAAATTGCAAGTGAACATTATTTATGGATAGAAAAACACTGCAAGTAGGCATTTAAAATACTTGATTATTCTGTGATTTTACCTGCATTTTTTAAGTTGGTGAATGGGTCTGTTTAATACCTACTTATAAAATAACTAAAGCAAATATAAATTTATTCACATTACCTTTACTTTGAGACAATTATGGCTATTTCACAGCAGTGTTTAGCACAGTGGATCGTTTTTCAGAGGAAGATGGGGCAGTGGCTGCCAGGTGTGCAGCAGTGGATACTGCTGCCTCCTGGATGTCTGTTTTGGGGATGGCCACAACCATGAACAAAGGGCTTGGCTTGCAGTTGCAATGTGCACCCATTGACCTGTCAAACTCTGCAAGCTAAATACAATTTGCTATGGGACAAGTACAATCCCATCCAGTTGCAATAGTAGAATTTGGGTGGGCAGTCTGGAAGCAGAAAAACTGCTCAACTGCCTGTTATTACTACCCCCTGACCCCCCGTGTGAAAGGAGATTTAGGGCTCCACTGCAGTGGTCAGACTAAAACTGTGAACATACTTACAGGAGAGAACACATGGAAGACCTTAGCAAAGTACTTTCATTGTCAAATCACAATGCTAAAAGTAGGACCAAAGAAAACCTGTCATGAGAGAATGATAGAAGTTGCCATTTCTAACCATACTCATGTCATGCTGATACTTTGGCCTTTACTGCTTCCTGAGTCACTGACCTGGAACACAAATAAAGGTAATGATTTCGGACACTCATTTATAGTATGTATGTTCCAAATATGTTGCTCAAAAAATATTGACACCAGACACAGCTGGGCAACTATCATATTTTAGAAGGATGCCAGCAGTGGCAGCCAATGTATAATAACAGGGTTACTTACATTGGAACCAAGTTTAAAAAGTGAAGATATGGTATGTTACTTGGGCCTGAGTAGTGCCCTGAAGTTTACCCTTTGTCCTGAATTCCTCCTAAAATAAAGCAGTGCACTTCCTGGTGTGGCTAGGCACTCATGTGCCCACAGCTTCATGGCTGTGCCTTGAAAAAGTATTCATACCCCTTGACATTTTCCACATTTTGTCATGTTATAACCAAAAACGTAAATGTCTTTCATTGGGATTTTATGTGATAGACCAACATAAAGTGGCACATAATTGTAAAGTGGAAGGAAAATGATAAATGGTTTATTTTTTTTACAAATAAATATCTAAAAAGTGTTGTGTGCATTTGTATTCAGCCCCCTTTACTCTGATACTCCTATAACTAAAATCTAGTGGAACCAATTGCCTTCAGAAGTCACCTAATTAGTAAATAGAATCTACCTGTGTGTAATTTAATCTCAGTATAAATACAACTGTTCTGTGAAGCCCTCAGAGGTTTGTTAGAGGACCTTAGTGAACAAACAGCATCACGAAGTCCAAGGAACACACCAAACAAGTCAGGGATAAAGTTGTGAAGAAGTTTAAAGCAGGGTTAGGTTATAAAAAAATATCCCAAGCTTTGAACATCACACAGAGCACTGTTCAATACATCATTCGAAAATGGAAAGAGTATGGCACAACTGCAAACCTACCAAGACATGGCCATCCACCTAAACTCACAGGCTGGGCAAGGAGAGCATTAATCAGAGAAGCAGCCAAGAGGCCCATGGTAACTCTGCGGGAGCTGCAGAGATCCACAGCTCAGCTGGGAGAATCTGTCCACAGTACAACTATTAGTTGTGCACTCCACAAATCTGCCCTTTATGGAAGAGTGGCAAGAAGAAAGCCATTGTTGAAAGAAAGCCATGAGAAGTCCTATTTGCAGTTTGCAAGAAGCCATGCGGGGGACACAGCAAACATGTGGAAGAAGGTGCTCTGGTCAGATGAGACCAAAATTTAACTTTTTGGCCCAAAAGCAAAATGCTATGTGTGGCAGAAAACTAACACTGCACATCACCCTGAACACCACCATTCCCACTGTGAAATATGGTGGTGGAAGCATCCTGTTGTGGGGATGCTTTTCTTCAGCAGGGACAGGGAAGCTGGTCATAGTTGATGGGAAAATTGATGAAGCCAAATACAGGGCAATCATAGAAGAAAACCTGTTAGAGTCTGCAAAAGACTGGATACTGGGGCAGAGGTTCACCTTCCAGCAGGACAACGACCCTAAATATACAGCCAGAGCTACAATGGAATGGTTTAGATCAAAGCATATTCATGTGTTAGAATGTCCCAGTCACAGTCAAGACCTAAATCAAATTGAGAATCTGTGGCAAGACTTGAAAATTGCTGTTCACAGACGCTCTCTGTCCAATCTTACAGAGCTTGAGCTATTTTGCAAAGAAGAATGGGCAAAAATGTCACTCTCTAGATGTGCAAAGCTGGTAGATACATACCCAAAAAGGCTGTAATTGCAGTGAAAGATGGTTCTACAAAGTATTGACTCAGGGGGGCTGAATACAAATGCACGCCACACTTTTCACATATTTATTTGTAAAAAAAATTGAAAACTATTTATCATTTTCCTTCCACTTCACAATTATGTGCCACTTTGTGTTGGTCTATCACATAAAATCACAATAAAATACATTTACATTTTTGGTTGTAACCAAAAATTTGGGGGAAAATGTCAAGGGGTATGAATACTTTTTCAAGGCACTGTATATCTGCAATGTGAGATCTCAGACACCACTGCCTCTGACTGCTAGTCTTGGGAGATGAGTGAGATACTGTTCTGCTCACTACTTTCCTTGCTGGCTCAGACAGGAAGAAACATAGCCCTGCCTCTACCAAGATGGCCACCTCCATACAGAGATACAGTGTAAAGTAAGGCATTGTAAGTGAGTAATGGTGAAAGGTCAGCTACAGGGAAGACTACAGGTAATTCCAAATCCTCTACATGCCTTTTCTTGGGACACAACTTCCAGAATTCAGTTTTTCTTTAAGAAAGTAGAACATAAGCAGTTAGTGTTCCCTGTAATTACTCATGTGTTTACCCAAGTATCCCTGCCCAGTATAGAAAAGATCACCATCAAAGCTAAGGCAACAAAAATATATAAAAGTACTAATAAAGACACATATAGTTTACCTATACTCTAACTGTACTGTATGTACTACTTAGAACACCTTGAACATTTATGGAATGTGTATATAACGGCTTTATGCCAAATCACATATTAGATCAGCAAAATTGGATTTTGTGCATAGAACACATTGGACATCTATAGGGTGTGAATACAAAGGGTTGATTCAAATTCCTGCCTAAGATCAGCAAAAACTATAAGTAATAGGATTTAAATTGCAGTGGCTCATTTGCATTGTAAAGTAGTCCAGAGACACCCAATGAATGATGTGACTTGACCTGATTCAACTGGTCACCAGATCTGAACAGCATTATGACATGGAATGGTTGGCACATTCTAGAGTTAAAATGCCTTTTTTATTTATTCATATCAAACTTGGTGAGATGACAGTACGGCTTGAAAAAGGTTAGAGATCTCAAAACACTACAGCTGCTATATACTTGCTGTTGTGATCATGGTTATGAATTTTAATATGGAGAAATAGAAAAGCTCGTTGACTGATCATGCTAGCCATTCCATACTATGGCTCATTTGTATATACTGTAATACCTGAAAGTAGAGCAGATAGTATTTTAAGGTTTTCCCACGAATGAAGACTGGGGCATATTCTTTCAATACATGCTGCCTGTGGATCTACTCATTCTGGTGGCTGACTTTATTATTGTTATGCTAAATATATATAAAATGCAAATACTGTCTTTCTCTTGAGGATTTCCTAATAAAGCTTCTCAAAAACAATATTTTGCCTTCATATTTCCAACATGCCCAGTTTGATGACACCATTTTAGCTTCAGAGGATTAAAGTTCTGACATACGGAGGGTCTTTGATGTAAGGAAAGCTTTCCCATACATTTCTAAGTGTAAGAGGTCAGAACTTCCTGCTTTCCATGACTACACATCACATCTGTGATGTCAACTGAAGCCAAAGCATAATAATCAATGGAACAGGCCACTGCAATAAACATACCTAAGAACATCTTGAGAAGAAAAAATACACCTTTAGCATTTAGTATATACTGGCTTTTCAAAATAACAAATGTATTAATTAGAGGTCGGATAAAAAAAATAATTGTAGGGTAACACGTTTGATAGTCCATTAAAAAAGGTCTATACATAAAAACAATAAAACATGATTAAAAAAAAATAAAACAAAAAAAAAAGGGTCTATACATCAGACCAGAAAAATAAAGGTATAGAGAGAATTGGATCCAAAAGAAGTAGTGTCCCTCCGAATGAACTGTGCAAAAAGTACTAAAGGGTGGACGTTATACTTGGTACACAATTGTGGTGAACATGGCAAGCACAAATATTGTATTTGATTAACAGGCCAGAAATTGTCCACCAGTTATGAATTTTGTTATAATGCATTTTGCCAGAGACAAGCATCTTAGTAGTGTGGCTGTCAGATGGATTACTAATCATCTCTGCTGCTGTTTATGCCCCACTTCTTTATAGGGCAAAAATTTAAATTAAAAAAATATATATATATATTTAAAAAAAATATATATATATATATATATATATATATATATATATATATATATAGAACACATTATCCTTTTTGAGAACTGGTGCCCAAAACTGAACTGTATATTCCAGATGAGGTCTTACTAATGATTTGAACAGGGGCAAAATGATATCTCTCTCTCTGGAGTCCATACCTCTCTTAATACTAAGGACTTTGCTCACTTTGGAAACCGCAGCTTGGCATTGCATGTTATTATTGAGTTTATGATCTAACAAAAACCCAGATCCTTCACCACGGATCCCCCCAGTTGTACTCCCCCTAGTATGTATGATGCATGCATATTCTTAGCCCCCAAGTGCATAACTTTACATTTATCAACATTAAACCTCATCTGCCACATAGTCGCCCAATTAGACAGAGCATTGAGGTTGGCTTGTAAATTGGAGACATCCTGTAAGGATGTTATTCCACTGCATAGTTTGGTGTCATCTGCAAAGATTGAAATGGTACTTTTAATCCCAGACCCAATATCATTTATAAAGATATTAAAAAGTAAGGGTCCCAACACTGAACCTTGGGGTACAACACTGATAACCTTAGACCATTCAGAGTAAGAATCATTAACCACTACTCTCTGAATTCTGTCTTTTAGCCAGTTTTGCTATCCATTTACAAACTGATATTTCCAAGCATGTAGACCTTAGCTTACACATTAGTCATGTGTGGGGAACTGTATCGAACGCTTTTTCAAAATCCACGTTCACAGCCACCCCTCTGTCCAAGGTTTTACTTACCTCTTCATAAAAAGAAATCTGATTTGTTTGATAACTTCTGTCTTTCATGAATCCATGCTGTCTGTTGCTTAAAATATTTTTTTCCAGCAAAAACTCATCTATGTGGTCTTTTATTAAAGCAGAGTTCCACCCATTTTATGTACTTGTTCTCTATGGTATCCTCTCTGAGCATCCTTTTCCAAATGCAAATTCTTTTATTTTTATTTTAAAGGAAATACCTTTTATATTCTTCTTTCTCCTGCACTTCCTGGTTCGTCCGCCTAGGAGATTACGTCACCAGGTGATTCGTGAGGGCTCATGGGATGGCGGCGTTATGTATCCCAGGAGTCCTTGCAAATTGCCTAGTGATGAAATGTCCAGACCGTTGCTACGGCAACGTGTCAGGAGGATAGATGGATGCGTGGTGACATTACTGTGCAGGCGTGAGATAGGGAGGTACATGCTGGGAATCCAACTGCACCTAGTCCTGGAAATAGATACCAGAGGGCTTCAGATGCCCACAGTGGACATGGCCCCTGCCAGTTTCCAAGATCAAGGTAGTCTTTCTTTATTTTAAACTGAAATTAACGTGAATACACGATAGGCACTAGCTAAATGTGCCAGATAAAGTTGAACAAATGACAACAGCGTTTAAAAAAAATTTGACTTGGGGGACTGGAACTCCA
The DNA here is from genome assembly GCA_028564925.1 of Lithobates sylvaticus. NCBI lineage: Eukaryota > Metazoa > Chordata > Amphibia > Anura > Ranidae > Lithobates > Lithobates sylvaticus. The sequence goes on along the minus strand of CM053027.1, from coordinate 494,677,814 downwards.
CTTTAAACTCTCCAGTATCTTCCCGGCTATAGAAGTTAAACTAACAGGTCTATAAGTTACTTGGTAAAGACTTTGTTCCCTTTTTAAATATAGGCACCACATTGGCCCTACGTCAATCCAGTGGTACTATTCCTGTCAGTAATGAGTCCCTAAAAATTAGAAACAATGGCTTTGAAATGACAGAGCTCAATTCTTTTAGGATCCATGGGTGGATTCAGAGATTCCTTATTTTATACTAGACAGGAATTACGTACTCATCTGATTTCTCAGCATGACAACCGTTATCGCAGATTGAAAGCCAATAACTACCGTTGCAGTAATAAGGCGGGGAAACTGCTGGCGAATCAGTTAAAAGACAAAATACTCAAACAAGAAATCCAACATATGAAAAAAAATCATAATCAGGAAATCAGGAAAATTTGTGTCAAACCCTAAAGAAATAGCAGACGCTTTTAGCGACTATTATGAATCTTTATATAATCTTAAGGACGACCCAGACCCCCAACCTTCTGATGATATGATAACTGACTTAATCTACCATTCATGGTCCCTGAAATTGAAAAATTTATCAGAAGCATGCCGCACAATACATCACCTGGTCCCGATGGCTACTCATCCGAATATTATCAGCTGTTCCAAAATTAATTATCACCTTACCTAAAACAGGTCTTTGATGCCGCAATGTCTACTGCCTCTTTCCCACCAGAAATGCTGACAGCAACTATAATCACTTTGGCTAAACCAGGCAAAGAACCTTCAGTTCCACAAAATTTTAGACCAATTTCTTTGTTGAACGTTGACGTTAAATTATATGCCAAATTAATTCCGAATAGATTGTCCAGTTTATTTCAAAAACTTATCAACCAAGATCAGGTGGGTTTTGTATGTGGTCGCCAGGCAAATGATGCAACCAGAAGAATGATAAATATTATACATTTAGCTGCAAAATCGAAAAGGCCTTCTCTGCTCCTACGTTGGACGCAGAGAAGGCCTTTAATAGAGTGCACTGGGGTTATCTAACTAAGGTCCTGGAGAAGTTTGGCCTGATAGGCCCAAGTCAAAAGGCCATTCTAGCACTGTATTCTCCCCCCTCATCATTTGTGTACACGGAGAGCATTTTCTCCAGGAACTTTCAAATAACTAATGGGACCAGGCAGGGGTGCCCATTGTCCCCACTAATTTTTGCCTTGATCATGGAGCCCTTAGCGGAAAAGATCAGAACACACCCCTTAATTCAAGATATCCCCTCCCAGAACAAGCAACATAAAATTTCACTTTTTGCTGACGATTTCATATTGACCCTGTCTGACCCCTATATTTCACTTACTGCAGCACACAATACTCTCCTTTGGTTTAGTAAGATAGCTTACTATAAGGTCAATGCTTCTAAATCAAGTATTCTAGGTATAGCAATTGATAACTCCACCAAATCAGCCCTCCAAAAGGGACCTTCCATACCCGTGGTCTCCAAATTCTATTTCCTACTTGGGAATCCAGTTAACTTCCCCTACTTCCAATCTGTATAAGGCCAATTACTTCCTTTTAATCCAAGAATTTCATCAGTAAATCTTAAGAATCCAGATGCATTATATGTCCTGGAATGGCCGCCTAGCGGCGTATAAGATGCTAGTTCTACCAAAATTAACGTACTATTTCAGAGCACTGCCAATTCCTCTTCCCTCATCATTTTTTACATCCATACAAAAACAATTATCAAATTTCATATGGGCAGGCAAAAGAGTAAGATTCCCTTTATCAATGCAAAGGAAACATAAGTCAGTAGGTGGGCTGGGCATCCCAGTCCTGAAAGACTATTATACAGCGGCGGTACTAGACCAGCTCAGAGATTGGCTTGACCAGCCTGCAACCAAACCTTGGTGCCAATTAGAACGGGCATGTCTGTTCCCCTATTCACCAATGTCCCTTCTGTTTGCACACAACTTGTCGCATACAAATATTTCAATAGACCACCCCACCATACAAGCATCACTATACGCATGGTCATATTTAAAAGAAGCTACACACCCAAATGTGCACTCTACCAATGTCCCCATTCCTCTGGACACCCTACATTGGTTAATCCCAAATATGTCCCTGACTCACTGGCTGAGAAAGGAAATACATCTTTTAAAAGATATTACAAAGGAGGACAAACTGATGTCATTCTCGGATATCCAAGATAAATTCCATATACCTTCCTCAGAATTTCTGACACATCTACAGATATCCTCCTTATATCAACAACTGAATACAAATTATACCCCAATCCCCACAAAACTTTGGAAACATCTTAATTACACTAATCCTAAAGCAAAAGGTATCTCCCTGATATATGACTTACTGAACTCCAAGTCAGTATTTACTAAATCCAACCCACTAGTTAAGAGGGAAAAAGAATTAGGCAAGGTTTTTACGGAGAAACAATGGATCTCAGTAAATAAATGTAACCATCAATTCTCTAGGTGCTCGAACTTTGACGAACTAGCACAAAAATTTCACGCAAGATGGCACTATACCCCATACATAGTTGATACATTTTCAGAAATCAACTCAAATCTTTGTTGGAGGGGCTGTGGACAGGTGGGGATGCTGGTCCATATGGTGTGGGCGTGATTGCAAAGGTCACTGGGGTCTTTGCAAAGCCTTCTATTGAGAAAGCAATCCTGAGTATTAACATGTCAGAATATCCATTACTGGTAAGATCTATAACAGTGCATATTATATTTGCTGCCAGATCCCTAATGATGAGTAAATGGAAAACCAATGAGATCCCCAGTGTGATAGAACTAATCACAAAAGTCAATATTGTGGCAGAATATGAAAAGATATTAGCCTACAGGGATGGCTTTATTACAAGATCTCTCCAATTGGTCAATATGGAATTTGTTGAATCATCTCCGGTTGTAATCCTGTAATATATAACACTGTGAATCCTTTCTTCCCTTCCCCCTCTCCCTCTTTCTTTTCTTTAATCACTTTACTGTTGACTCGTTAAAATGTCATCAATATATGGCTGATTAATGCAGGTGGTCCATAAATCTATGTTTTATAACTTTTCTGTTAATATAAGACATAATGTTCACGATATGTTCTATTTTGCAGTTAATTTTATACTGCTAGCAAATGAGAATAGAGAAACTCCAGGAGAATTCTCAGAGGCTTTATTATGATTTGTTTATATTCTATAAGTGCCTTATTGTACAACACTTATTACATCAAAGTACTATTCTCTGTATAACGACTTGTTTAATAAAAAACATTTGAATTAAAAACTGATAGCAAACTTATCAAATAAGGAGAAAAAAAAAAAAAAAACACTTGCAACTACAAGCAGACAAAAGCAGAACTCCTGGTTCCCACTTAAGGGCTGAGCCTCTTTTTTAGATGTGTTTACAAGTTAAAAACATTTTTTTTTGCTAGAAAATTACTTAGAACCCCCAAACATTATACATTTTTTTTCTAACACCCTAGAGAATAAAATGGCGGTTGTTGTAATACTTTGTCACGACGTATTTGTGCAGCGGTCTTACAAGCGCCCTTTTTTTTGGGAAAAAATACACTTTTTTTAATAAAAAAAATAAGACAACAGTAAAGTTAACCCAATTTTTTTTATATTGTAAAAGATAATGTTACGCTGAGTAAATTGATTCCCAACATGTCACGCTTCAAAATTGCGCCCGCTCGTGGAATGGTGACAAATCTCCATTGGCGACGTTTAAAAAATTCTACAGGTTGCATGTTTTGAGTTACAGAGGAGTTCTAGGGCTAGAATTATTGCTCTCGCTCTACCGATCGCAACGATACCTCACATGTGTGGTTTGAACACCGTTTTCATATGTGGGCGCTACTCACGTATGCGTTTGCTTCTGTATGCAAGCTTGGCTTGTCATTTAAAAATGATTTAAAGAAATGGCCCTTTAAGAGCTATGGGCAGAAGTGACGTTTTGATGTCGCTTCCGCCCTGCAATGTCATGGAGACGGGTGGGGGCCATCTTCCCCTCACTCGTTTCCATACGCAGCCACAGAGAGGACAGGTACTGCCAACGCCTCCGATAACAACGATATCCGTCCTCAAAGTAAGGACATATATCGGCATGCGGCGGTCCGGAAGTGGTTAACTCTCCACTTTAGTTCAAAATTCCACTTATGTCCACAATTTCAAGATACAAGCCAACATTAGCAGGGAGCCAGCCCAGTGTTTACTTCCTTGGAAGAGTGCGTTACACTGATTAAAGCATTTTATATATGTAAGTTACTACTTTTGAATAAACTACCTTTTAAATAAGTACTTCGCTATGACGGTTTTTACTATTACATATGATACTTGTGAGAGATGAGGAATTTCTGCCTGAAGTGTCACTGTTTGGCGAGTTTGAGAGTATGGGTCTCTACCTAAGGTGAGCTGCTAGATTGCACGGTGGTGGAGCAGTTTCTCACAGGACTGGGATCTCATCACGCAAGAAGCTGTTTTGCTTTGTGTCATTATTTCAATATTAATGGACTTTAAAGAAGCTCTATTCCCTTTAGTTGATCACTTTATGGAATAGCTTTTACCAGTTATAACACTGGAAATTGATTATACCACTTAGGAGCACTATGAATTATAGTTTTTGGCTTTTGGGCACTTACCACTATTAATATCTTTTGTTCATTTATATCAAGTTAATCTTGAACTATTCTGAATATTGTTTATAGCACTGAAAATCATATATACATATACACAATTTTGTCAATATTTGTTGGTTGATATCTACAGCACTGGTGTGTGGTTCACAACAAAGTAGGGTACTTAAAGTGGTTGTTAGCCCACTTTTATTAAATGTAACAGCAGTTCAAATCAACAAACTCGAGTCCCAAAAGTCTCAAGAAGCTCTGAGTTGTACTATAGTTAATCAGAGTCCAGACCCCACTGCCACTGAATAGCTCTGGCCGAGTTTGAAGTAAGCTATTCAAGCAATACACCATCCCTCCAAAAAATATAACCTCCTAACTGCTATGCAGGTCAAATCAGCTGCTAAAATAAGTTTTGGCTGTCATGATTATCAATCTATAGGGTACTAAACGATATGGTCAACATTGACTCTCCTTTGTTCTATGTGACATACGAGATGGAGTACTCTTTCAGTGTTCTTTTTATTTTTATATTACGGATTGTATCACTACGACTTGAACTGTACGGTTTCATATATTATCAATAAAGTCCTTGTAAAAAAGAAAAAAAAAAAGTATTTGGCTGGGATTACTGCCAATAAAGTAGTTACTAAATATACAAGCTCACATTGTTGCTCCGTACGTTAAAGTAATGATATATAATGTATGAATAAATATTATAAACAATGCATAATGGTTGTTTGTTAAATAAGGGTTCAAAAACCTTTTGTATAGATGACGGCCAATGTGTGAAAATAGTTAAAAATGACATCCCTGCTCTGCCAAGGTAAGAAGGTTACAACAAACTAGGACTGGTATAGGATTTGTATTTATTCTATGCAACAAGGCATATTAAGTGAATTCTGTATTTCCACTGAGATGTACAATGCAGTCTGTATCCCCAGTGGATAGCAGCGTACAACAGTAGGAAAGTGAGCAAGGTTGGCCAACTGTATACCTCCCCGAGGAGAGCCATGATAATGCGAAAGCATAAGTGATTCGCAGTCTGGGACAGGTCCAATCTGCCCTAGGCAACATATGGTAGCTCCCATCTCAGCAGCAAGGCGTTCATTCTAGTGAATAAATACACTTCATCCCCTATGTGTCACGAAGCAGAAGACATCCTATTCCCCTATGATAGGACATTCAGAGAACAAATTGTACTTCCCAGGATACACTAAAACAATTTGCGACTGATATAAGACACTTGTTTTTACTTCATTAAAAGGAAGTAGAAAAAACACAGCAATAGATGTCGTTCCTGGGCCTGAGAACTAGCCAGCCTGACGTGAGCAATGCAAAAGACACTCAAATAGCATACACAAACAATGAATAGACTTCATCACTCAAGTTCCTAATTGCTTGTATCCTGGTTGTGCGTATTCGTTATTTGTTGTAATCACAGGGCAGATCATTACTAAGGTTCTTCTTAATTGTTTTCCTTGCGCTTCTGACTTTATATAACAAATCAACTCGATATAAACTTTATTAGTGAATCATCTTGCTTAGTACTGAGAGGGTTACAGAAAGATTGTTAAATGTCTCTAGAATTCCAGAGACCTTTAAGACCTCTGAGCAGCTGTCCATGTCTGGAGCACAAACCTCAGGCCAGGAGGAGTCTAAATACACTCTCAGCACAGGAGAGGCTTGTGACACTGAGCAGATGGTGAAGATCCTTGAAACGTGCCTCCTTGCATGCTACTAGAGCTAACGAGGGCTTCTCATGCTTCTTTTAAACATCCTTCCTAGACTATAGGGTTACCTCGAAAATCATGTCTGACCACAACAGTCACTTGACCACTCTACTCTACATATTGCAGGCCAATTAAACTAAGCTTCAGATAACTGTTGATTTTATTTTTTTAATTACTGATGTACAGGCATGTAAAATGTTACCTGCTCTGTTGGTTATTGGAACAAGCTTGTATCTTTTTTAATTAGGCAAAGAGGAAATGGTTTAATTACTCACACAAATCAGTAAAACAAGCTGCCATTTTTGACACCCCATTGGATTTCAGATCTCAGGTTATGGGTAGCTGGTTTTCTCATTTGTGTACTAGCGGAAACATCTGAAGTGGCGGCAGTAGATTGATTGTTATAAGAAACTTGCAGCCTCATTGATGACAGTGACTGACAACACTGTGTAGTTACTCTGAAATGGTTACATTCCATCAACTGGATGAGAGGTGCACAAACCGCAGTTTACAACCACAAGTCTGTTCTTGGTGTCAATTTCAAGAGTCCTCAATTACAAAATTACAAAATATAGTGACTGCAAGGAGAGACTTCTTAAAGTTGATAGTTTAGAAAAAAAAAAAAAATGCACATACTGTACTGCAGGAGAAAAAAATGTGCATTTATTTTTATTTTTTTCACAGGAGCCTGCAAAGCGTGTTGTACCCGCAATCAGTGAAATGTCAATGCAATGCTCCTGCAAACTCTTCTTTCGGCTCTATGGCCAAACAGAGCTATGAGCTTTCAGCTGGAGAGTGGCTGGAAGTGTCAATGGAATTAATGCAATGCTTACTGTAATCATGTTTTATTGAGAACTACAAGCCCATCTGCTGCAGTGGCAGAGGAGCCTTGTGGTTCATTCACAGATCTCAGCTCCCGTTTGCACCATGTTACACCCAAAATACAGGTGTTGTACAAAGGCTGGAGCTGACCTTTATGGAGTCTCAGGAAAGTTGCCATTTGAATCAAGGTTTGGCCATCATTAAGGTGTATGCCAAAGCACAAAAAAAGCATAGTTCTTACTCATTGTATACATATACACTTTTCCAATGTTTTTGCCCTTTAAACAGGCTACACTGCTGATGTGCTAGAAATAGGATTTGTCCTACCTTCCTCTTTGACATGACAATACACAAATTTTGGCTTTAAATTCCACAGCCGGTGTTGTCAGACCTGCCTACTTCATTTAGGGTTTATTATAAAGAACACAAACTTTGCATTATCATCTCCATAACCATCCCTTGTGCACAAGCAGGAAAGCTATTAGCTCACAAGATTTATGGCAAAACGCATGGTAACAAAATACATTGGGGTTGACTAAAGGCAAATAGTCTGTGCACTGCAAATGCAGTTACACTAGATCTGATGGGAAGCTCTGTAATGAAGGAAAGCTCTGCTGATTTCTATCATCCAATCATGTGCAAGTCGAAATGCTGTTTTTTTTTTTTTTCCCCCTTGCATGTTCTCCTCAGATCTAGAGCAACTGTACTTGCAGTGCAAAGACTATGACTATTTGCCTTTAGTAAATTAACCCCTGTGTGTTCTGGTGAAGTGTGCAGGTGCAAGGACTTGTTTGGTTCGATTTTAGTGTGTTGGACAGGCAATTTGAATCAATGGGCTGCCCCAATACAGTTTGCACTGTTGTAGCTGCTCAGTAGCCGTGAATGGAGCCTTATGACAGCTTCACACTGTCCCATTGAAATTCTGCTAAAGTTCAACTCTTGAATACTGCATCTTTGGTGGGCTTTCTGAAGCCACATCAAAACCGTAAGACATCATAGATGTCTATGGGAAAGCGCAACCAACCCACAGGTTAGCTGTGCTTTGGCCAAAGCAGAGTGGGACCGCATCGGGATAGTGTAAAGCTGCCCTTTAGCTGAAAAGTTAAACATGCAGTTGGCGCTCTTACCTGGCAAAGGATTTGTATCTCTGTCCATCCAATTCTGAAATTTACACAGCCTGGCCAAAAAGGATAGTAAGCCTAATGACCTCACATTTTTCTGTTGCAGTAAAGCAACCCAACTAGGTCACCCATCTCTCCCAGCCTATGACTGAACACTGAATGCAGGACACTCAAGTACCAACTCAAGTAGCAGGCCCAAGTACTGCCCCTCCTTTTCTACTGCTACTGTGTAGAGCTTTAAAAAAAGAGATGATGAAATAAAGTCACACTAATAAATATGCAACTACATTTTTTATTAGTATCCAATTAGAGTCCATCTTAAAGCCATTCATAGTATTTTCAGGACAGGTCCGTTTGCAATATGGTTTATTGGATCTACTAGCTCTGGGGTGAAGAAGCATGCAGTGATTTTGTATGCATGCAAAATCCATAAGCTTTACAAATACATTAAACGGCTTTAAGCAAGCGACTTGACTGTGGTTCTGCTGTCTGAACAGATGCTGCAGTTTAGAAGTCAGTCTCCGGAATGCATTCTAAACATACACCTTCATTACATCACCTGAACTATCAGGAATTTGTCTTTCACAATTAAAAGAACTAGCATGTAATTAAGACTCTAGCTCTGACATGCCATGCATAAGGGAAGGAAGAAAACAAATCATGCACCAAAGTGATATTAAAAACAAAGATGTGCCCTAGTAGTTTATTTTACCATGATAATTTGGAAAAGACCACAATTATCCTGTATAAAATGGTGTGATCTCCTTTCTAGGAAAGAAGACCCATTAGGCCTGGCAGCGCAATATACTGCTGTCCCCCTTCAGCAAAAGGGGTTAATAACACAGAACTGTGCATGTCACCCCAGGCGGTGAGCAGATGGGAACATTACACCAATACCCAGTCTCATTTCATTACATTTACTCCGTTTGTTTGTTAATCGATTCTAATTTGACCGCCGGGATCGTTTAAAAAAACAAAACGCGAGGAGTCTACTTCCCAAGCTGTTGCCTGCTCCTTTCAGGGACAAAAACGCAGCCACCGCCTCGGGGCAAATACAATTTCATCTAAACAAATTGAATTTGCTTTACGATAATAGTTCGCTGGCTGTGATGGTAAGTTATGGCTGTGAGCCCTGAATGAGGAGGAGAGCGAAACACGGCGTCACGGGCTAGGGCACTGCATAAGATAGACATCTCTAAAAACTACCAAGAGTAAGATAAACCATGCTGTGTTAAGGATGCATCATACCACTATTCAGTGCTTCCACTTAGACTTTAGCAGCATTTTCCCTGAATTGCGCATACTCTAGAGAATGTTCACAGGAAAGGTAGGGATGCGAGACAGTTAATGAACTGACTTAAGTGATCTCTCACTAACTGACACTTTAAGCCCTCATGCACATGGCTGCCTGGGCTGTTTGACATCAAATTCAGGAGTCAAAGGTGGTGCATACATCTGCCCATAGAAAGCAGCGGCTCTACACAGATATACGCCTCTATTTGAGTAAACATGCATGTGTACGGGTTGCATGTCTGTACATATGTGTGTTTATACAAATACTCATGCGGCCATTGCTTTCTAAAGACGGATAAGACGTGACTCACAGGCAAGAAAAATACACCCACATTTTAGGTGATACAGCGCAAGCCAGCTGTGCACATAAGGCCTTAGCGAGGCTGGTGAGGGGAAAAAAGTATTTGATTGCCTGCTGATTTTGTACGTTTGCCCACTGACAAAGAAATGATCAGTCTATAATTTTAATGGTGAGAGACAGAATAACAACAAAAATATCCAGAAAAACACACTTCAAAAAAGTTATAAATTGATTTGCATTTTAATTAGTGAAATAAGTATTTGAGCCCTTCGCAAAAAATGACTTAAGCTGGCCATACACCTATAGATTATCTGCAGATTTTCTATGGTTGGATGGAAAAAGTGCAACAGATTTCTCCATGTTCACTAAACTGTGTGGATGGAGGAATCTCCCACTTTTTCCATCTATCTGCATCTGCAGATAATCTATAGGTGTATGGCCAGCTTTAGTGCTTGGTGGCAAAACCTTTGTTGGCAATCACAGAGGTCAGACGTTTCTTGTAGTTGGCCACCAGGTTTGCACACATCTCAGGAGAGATTTTGTCCCACTCCTCTTTGCAGATCCTCTCCAAGTCATTAAGGTTTTGAGGCTGACGTTTGGTAACTCGAACCTTCAGCTATGAGTCACTCTTGAGCCCCTCCTTTGTGGCCTTGGTTGTGTGTTTTGGGTCATTTTCATGTAGGTTTAGGAGATATTTATTGGACCTACAGGTAAGCCTTAAGCTGGCCATACACGGGTCGAATTTCGAAAGATCTTTCTTTCGAAAATCTTATCCAAGAATTTTCATATGAATTTCGCACCATTAGTGGGCTGCAGCAACGGCCGATTTTCGTGCGGCCATCGAATTTAAAAAATCCAACATGTTGGAAATTTTTTAAAAAAACGAACGATTTTCGAACCAATGATGGGAGAATCGTGCGAGAAATGTAATCGAAAAAGAAATGCGCATGTGCAAGAAAAGAAGATTCCCGGAAAGAAAAGAAGATTCCCAGACAAGAAAATTCTTTTCTGTAGGAACATGAGGTGAAATTGAAGGTTTGGTTAGTCGAATTTCGAAATCAATGGTGGCATCATCGAATCACAAAATGCACGAATTTTCTGATTTTCAAAAGAAAGATCTGTATGGCCAGCTTTAATCTAGGCTTACCTGTAGGTCAAAGTGGTTTGTAAGGGTTTACAACCACTTTAAGGGGACAGGACAACTTTACCGCATCAAAGGGACCATGGACGGGGCCATGTACTATGCCTTTGCCTTGCAGGTTCCGTTTTTTTTTTTTTTTTTTTAAAAGAGGCTTTACTTCCTCTTTAACAGAAAAACAAACCCAAAGCATAATGTTTCCACCTCTATGTTGGACGGTGGGGATGGTGTTCTTGGAGTCATAAGCAGCATCCCTCCTCCAAACACGGCGAGTTGAGTTGATGCCAAAGAGCTTGATTTTCGTCTCATCTGACCACAACACTTTTACCCAGTTCTCTTTGAATCATACAGATGTTCATTAGCAAACTTCAGATGGGCCTGTACATGTGCTTTCTTGAGCAGGGGGATCTTGCGGGTTTCAGTCCTTTATGGTGTAGTGTGTTACCAATTGTTTTCTTGATGACTCTGGTACTAGCTGTGTTTGTGTTTCTTATTTGCGAATAATCTCACAAAATGTTGTCACCCTCTCACCAAGCTGCTTGGCGATGGTCTTGTATCCCATTCCATCCTTGCGTAGGTCTACAATCTTGTCCCTGACATCCTTGGACAGCTCTTTGGTCTTGGCCATGGTGGAGAGAGTGGAATCTGATTTATTGATTGCTTCTGTGGACAGGTGTCTTTGATACAGGTAAGCTGAGATTAGGAGCACTCCCTTGAATGGAGTGCTCCTAATCTCAGCTTGTTACCCATATAGAAGACACCTGGGAGCCAAAGATCTTGCTGATTGATAGGGGATCAAATACTTACTTCATTCATTAAAGTGCAAATCAATTTATAACTTTATTGAAATGCGTTTTTCTGGATATTTTTGTTGTTATTCTGTCTCTCACTGTTAAAATAAACCTATCATAAAAATTATAGGCTGATCATTTCTTTATCAGTGGACAAATGTACAAAATCAGCTGTTGTTACCTTTTGATCTCTAGTAGATCTCAAATTTTTTCCCCTTCCTGTAATAAGATGACAACCTTATTCATTCTGCAGTAAAACTGCACAGTGACATTGTCACTGTGGGGAAGTGTAGTTTTTGATGGACAATGAACTTTACATAAACAAAAAACACATTAACCACTTCAGCCCCGGACCAATTTGCAGCCAAAGGACCAGGCCCCTTTTGCGATTCGGCACTGCGTTGATTTAACTGACAATTGCGCTGTTGTGCAACGTGGGTCCCAAACAAAATTGGCATCCTTTTTTCCCACAAATAGAGCTTTCTTTTGGTGGTATTTGATCGCCTATGCGTTTTTTATTTTTTGCGCTATAAACAAAAATAGAGCGACAATTTTGAAAAAAATTCAATATGTTTTACTTTTTGCTATAATAAATATCCCCAAAAAATATATATAAAAAAAAAGTTTTTTTCCTCATTTTAGGCCAATACGTATTCTTGTACATATTTTTGGTAAAAAAAAAAAAAAAAATCGCAATTAGCGATTATTGATTGGTTTGCGCAAAAGTTATAGCGTTTACAAAATTGGGGATAGTTTTATAGCATTTTTGTTATATTTTTTTTTTTTTACTAGTAATGGCGGCGATCAGCGATTTTTATTGTGACTGCGACATTATGGCGGACACATCGGACATTTTTGGGACCATTGTCATTTATACAGAAATCAGTGCTTTTTAAATGCATTGATTCCTGTGTAAATTACACTGGTAGTGAAGGAGTTAACCACTAGGGGGCGTGGAGGGGTTAAGTGTGTGAGTGTGTTTTTTTTTTTTTTACTGAAGGGGGGGCGTGGCTTTGCGTCTGACGTCACTGATCGGCTTTCCCGATGACAGGGAACAGCCGATCAGTGTCAGTTGCGCTAGGAAGCACGGGGAGAGGTTTGTTTACACAGACCGCTCCCCATTCTTCAGCTCTGTGACCCGATTGCGGGACACCAGCGGCGATCAGGTTCGCTGGTCCCGCGGCCGCGGTCACGGAGCTCAGGACCGGGTCGCGAGCCCGCCGCCAGCAACGCGTGCGCCACCCACGGCTGGGCTCTTAAAGGGTCACGTACAGGTACGTGGTTGTGCCCAGCCGTGCCATTCTGCCGACGTATATCGGCGTGAGGCGGTCCTTAAGTGATTAAAGCCCAAGTTAAGATAACACAAACAGATAAAGCGGACTTAAGCTCCACTTTTGAACTTGTGCCTACAGGTAAGCCTATAATGTGTACCTGTAGGTACGTGCACAGTTTAGGAGATATTCACACAACATGCAGTCGGTGACGTCAATGGCGCATGCGCTCTGGAGGGACGGCATACTGTGCTAGACCTTCAGAGCTCTGTGCCGCAGCCGTTGCCTCCTGCGCACATGTGCGGGAGTGACGTCATACAGTGACTTATACAGCCAGAGGCCACAAACCCAGAAGAAAGACCAGGTGAAGACGGTGGTACGGAGGAGCCATGACAGTGCTACGCTGGAGGGCTTCATGTACAGGTAAGTCTGTCATAATTTGCTAGTATGCGTTGCATACTGGTACATTGACTTAAAGTGGATGTAAAGGCACAACGTTTACTTTCATGCATTCTATACATGAAGGGAAAACACCTTCTGTGTGCAGCAGCCCCCCCTCGATCCATCGATGTGCAGGAGAGCCCAGCCTCTCTGGGGACTCACACTCCTGATTGGCTATTGGCAGCAGTAAACCATTGGCTCCCGCTGCTGCCAATCACAGCCAGTGAGCCAATCAGGAAACAGAGAGGGAGGGGCTGAACCGCAGCTCCGTGTGTGAATGGACACACACAGCAGCGGCTCGGCTGCCCCCATAGCAAGCTGCTTGCTGTGGGGGCACCCGACAGGAGGGAGGACCCAGGAGCACCAGCGTGGGACCCACGAAGAGGAGGATTCAGGCTGCTCTGTGCAAATCCACTGCATAGAGTAGGTAAGTATAACATGTTTATTATTTTGATGAAAAAAAATAAAAATAAAGTGTTACAATCACTTCAGATCTGCAGGGGAGGCCCCATTGTTTTTTTTCTCTGGTGGTTTACTATCACTTTAAGCCATATGAATAAAAGCTGACTGTTGTAAGCACCTCCACCAGCATAATATGTTGTGTTTTTTTTTTTTTTTTTACTTTACTGCCTTTGCAAATTGTTGAATGCATGGTTGAAATATATTTAGGTTTATTGTTTTACTGGTCAAAAGATTTATAACTCTGGTCAGCCACGTTTGTGATATATAACCTCTTCTAGCCAGCGAGATCTATCTGCTGCATCCTGGGTCAGCACCTTGCTCTCTGGACAGAGTTAATGGTGCCGATTTACTGTCTAATAAGAAGGTGACATAGGCAGCTTTGTGTTTTTGATGGAAAGCCTTTTACAGAGTACATATATACAGTATCTCACAAAAGTGAGTACACCCCTCCCATATTTGTAAATATTTTATTATATCTTTTCATGTGACAACCCTGAAGAAATTACACTTTGCTACAATGTAAAGTAGTGAGTGTACAGCTTGTATAACAGTGTAGACTTGCTGTCCCCTCAAAATAACAACACACAGCCATTAATGTCTAAACCGCTGGCAACAAAAGTAAGTACACCAAGTGAAAATGTCCAAATTGGGCCCAATTAGCAATTTTTCCTCCCCGATGTCATGTGACTCGTTAGTGTTACAAGGTCTCAGGTGTGAATGGGGAGCAGGTGTGTTAAATTTGGTGTTATCGCTCTCATTCTCTCATACCGGTCACTGGAAGTTCAACATGGCCCCACTCTGGCAAAAAATTCTGAAGATCTAAAAAAAAAAAAAAAAAAAAAAAAAAAAATGGTTGCTCTACATAAAAGATGGCCTGGGCTATAAGAAGATTGCCAAGACCCTGAAACTGAGCTGCAGCACAGCAGCCAAAACCATACAGAGGTTTATCAGAACAGGCCTTGCCATGGTTGACCAAAGAAGTTGAGTGCACGTGCTCAGCATCATGTTCAGAGGTTGTCTTTGGGAAATAGACATACGAGTGCTGCCAGCATTACTTTAGAGGTTGAAGGGGAGGGGTCAGCCTGTCAGTGCCCAGAACATACACTGCATCAAATTGGTCTGCATGGCTGTAATCCCAGGAGGCTTCTTCTAAAGATGATGCACAAGAAAGCCTGCAAACAGTTTGATCAAGTAAAGCAGACTAAGGACATGGATTACTGGAACCATGTCCTGTGGTCTGCTGAGACCAAGATAAATGTATTTGGTTCAGATGGTGTCAAGCTTGTGTGGCAGCAACCAGGTGAGGAGTACAAAGACAAGTGTGTGTTGCCTACAGTCAAGCATGGTGGTGGGAGTGTCATGGTCTGGGCTGCATTAGTGATGCTGACACTGGGGAGCTACAGTTCATTAAGGGAACCATGAATGCCAACACGTACTGTGACATGCTGAAGCAGAGTATGATCCCGTCCCGTCGGAGACTGGGCCGCAGGGCAGTATTCAAACGGGATAACGACCCCAAACACACCTCCAAGATGACCACTGCCTTGCTAAAGAAACTGAGGGCAAAGGTGATGTACTGGCCAAGCATATCTCCAGACCTAAACCATTTTGAGCATCTGTGGGGCATCCTCAAACAGAAGGTGGAGGAGTGCAAGGTCTCTAATATTCACCAGCTCTGTGATGTCATCATGGAGGAGTGGAAGAGGACTCCAGTGACAACCTGTGAAGCTCTGGTGAACTCCATGCCCAAGAGGGTTAAGGCAGTGCTGGAAAACAATGGTGGCCACACAAAATATTGACACTTTGGGCCCAATTTGGACATTTTCAACTTGCCAGCGGTTTAGACATTAGTGTGTTGAGTTATTTTAAGGGGACAGCAAATATACACTGTCATACAAGCTGTACACTCACTACTTTATATTGTAGCAAAGTGTAATTTCTTCAGTGTTGTCCCATGAAAAGATATAATAAAATATTTACAAAAATGTGAGGGGTGTACTCACTTTTGTGAGATACTGTATGTATTTCAATTGCCCATAGCTTTGCTTCATGGACACAAACATCATCAAGTATGGTCTAAATAGGACTTGTAATAATATAATATATTTCTCTTAGATTCAATACCCTCTTATTTAAAGGTGATATTGTCTTAAAGCGGAACCTTAGTCATTTTTTTTCCATCTATTGAATCTTCTGCCCTTGTTGTTTTAACTTTGGATAGTAAAACTTTTTTTTGTTCTGCCAGTAAATACCTTATACAGCCCACTTCCTGTTTCTTGTCTGGTTAAAAAAAAAAAAAAAAAAAGCCTAGGCTTGACATCATGCACAACTCTCACTCTCCTGAGAGTTTGCCAGGAAGGGAGAAGTCATAAGAGGGCCAATGAGAGCAGGTGGTGTGCCACTGTGTAAATCCAGGAAGTGAACAGACAGCAGCTTCAGCTGCTCACAGTTAAAATGGTTGCAGCCAGACTCAGTGGGAGATTTCTGCATAAATGGCAAGTACAGAATCACAGTATATATAAAATAATATGCAAAATGGTTGGAGGGAAGCTTCAGAATGGCAAAGATGTTTTTATTACAAATAACGTGATCAGACTGCAATTCCTCTTTAACCACCTCCCATCCGCGCTGTAGCCAAAAGACTGCTACAGCGCGGACCTAATTTTCTGGGAGGGCGTCCATGGATGTCAGCCAATGACAGCTGATCATGTGATGTAAACAGATTGGCTATTTTTTCTCCTCTTGCTGATAGCGTGAGGAGAAAAAAAAGCCGATCACCGGCGACTTGTTATTGGTCCCAAACTAGGAGAGCAGCCGCATGCTCATCTGTGCCACCTAACAGTACACAACAGTGCCGCCTACCAATGTCCACAGTACCACCCATCAGTTCCCACAGTGTCACTTACCAGTGCCCATCAGTGCCACCTTATCTGTGCCCATCAGTGCAGCCTTTTTTTTTTTGTTTAACAAAAAATAAAAACCCAAGCGGTGATTAAATACCACCACAAGAAAGCTCTATTTGTGTGAAAAAAAATGATAAAAATTTTTAATTGGGTACAGTGTTGTATGACCGTGCAATTGTCATTTAAAGTGCATCAGCGCTGGAAGCTGAAAATTGGTCTGGGCTGGAGGTGGGGGGGGGGGGGGGGGGGGTGTTTAAGTGCCCAGTAAGGAAGTGGTTAAGGTAAAAAATAAAAAAAGCATCCTTGACAAGTATTGTCTCCACATAAATATATACATTTATGTGGAGAGGTTTCACCCTTAGCCACTTCAGCCCTGGAAGAATTGCCTGCGCAATGACCAGGCCAGGTCGTGCAACGCTGTACCCAAACAAAATCGATGTCCTTTTTTTCCCCCATAAATAGAGCTTTCTTTGGTGGTATTTGATCATCTCTGTGGTTTTGATTTTTTGCTCTATAAAAAAAAAAAAAAAAAAAAAACGATATTTTGTACTTTTTGCTGTAATAAATAGCCCCAATTTTTTTTTACAAAAGAGCTTTTTTTTCCCCCTCAGTTTAGGCTGATATGTATTCTTCTACATATTTTTAGTAATAAAAAAACAAAAAACAAAAAAACATATATTGATTGGTTTGCGCAAAAGTTATAGCGTCTACAAAATAAGCGATAGATTTATGGCATTTTTGTTTTTTTACTAGTAATGATGGCGATCCACGATTTTTATTGAGACTGCAACATTATGGCGGACACATTGGGTCGATTGACATTTATACAGCGATCAGTGCTATAAAAATGTACTGATTACTATATAAATGTCACTGGCAGGGAAGGGGTTAACACTAGGGGGCGATCAAGGGGTTAACTGTTCCCTAGGTGTGTATTCCAACTGTGGGGGATGGGACTGACTATAGGAGATGAGAGACCATGGTTCCCAGCTCGTAGGAACTCGTAATCTCTCTCCTCCTCACAGAACTGGTATGTGTGTTTACGCATACATGTCCCTGTTCTGCCTCTCATGCCCATGACCGCCGGTCACGAGCATCAGCACCCCCGAGGTGCAGTGGGCGCATGCCTGCTATCCCACCTAAAGGGACCAATGTACAGCTAAGACGGTTCGCGGGATCGTGCCGACCTGCCACAGTATAATGATGGCGGCTGGTCGGTTAGTGGTTAAAATATCCTTGAAAAGTCATCAGCATTGCATTAAAGTGATTGTAAAGTCTTTTTTTTTTTTTAATTAACCACTTCAGCCCCGGACCAATTGGCAGCCAAAGGCCAGGCCCCTTTTTGCAATTCGGCACTGCGTCGCTTTAACTGACAATTGCGCGGTCGTGCGACGTGGCTCCCAAACAAAATTGGCGTCCTTTTTTTCCCACAAATAGAGCTTTCTTTTGGTGGTATTTGATCGCCCCTGCGGTTTTTATTTTTTGCGCTATAAACAAAAATAGAGTGACAATTTTGAAAAAAATGCAATATTTTTTACTTTTTGCTATAATAAATATTCCCAAAAAATATATAAAAAGACATTTTTTTTTCTCAGTTTAGGCCAATACGCAT
This sequence comes from Lithobates sylvaticus, assembly GCA_028564925.1. NCBI lineage: Eukaryota > Metazoa > Chordata > Amphibia > Anura > Ranidae > Lithobates > Lithobates sylvaticus. The sequence goes on along the minus strand of CM053027.1, from coordinate 494,659,315 downwards.
TCTTCTACATATTTTTGGTAAAAAAAAAAAAAATCGCAATTAGCGATTATTGATTGGTTTGCGCAAACGTTATAGCGTTTACAAAATAGGGGATAGTTTTATAGCATTTTTTATTAATATTTTTTTTTTAACTAGTAATGGCGGCGATCAGCGATTTTTATTGTGACTGCGACATTATGGCGGACACATCGGACATTTTTGGGACCATTGTCGTTTATACAGAAATCAGTGCTATTTAAATAGCACTGATTCCTATGTAAATGACAGTGGCAGTGAAGGAGTTAACCACTTGGGGGCGGGGAGGAGTTAGTGTGACGTGTTGTTTTTTTTTTTACAGTAGGGGGGCGTGGCTGTACGTCTGACGTCATTGATCGGCTTTCCCGATGACCGGGAACAGCCGATCAATGACAGGCAGAGTAGGAAGCGCGGGGAGAGGTTTGTTTACGCATACCTCTTCCCGTTCTTCAGCTCTGTGACCCGATCGCGGGACACCAGCAGCGATCGGGTCCGCTGGTCCCGCGGCCGTGGTCACGGAGCTCCCGACTGGGTCGCGAGCGTGACCCACGGGCAGACAATTTAAAGGGGACGTACAGGTACGTGCTTTTGCCTGCCCGTGCCATTCTGTAGACGTATATCTACATGAGGCGGTCGGGAAGCGGTTAAAAACAACAAAACCAAACATGTTATAATTACCTGCACTGTGCAGTTGGTTTTCCACAGCGCACCCCCAATCCTCCCCTTCTCTGGTCCCTGGCTGGTGCTCCTGGCCCCGCCCTCTGTTGAGTGCCCCCACAGCAAGCAGCTTGCTATGGGGCCACCTGAGCCGAGCTGAATCTCTGTGTATCCATTCAGACACGGAATTGCTGCCCCCACCCTCTCTAACTGACTTTTATTGACAGCAGCGGGAGCCAATGGCACTGCTGCTGTGTCTCAGCCAATCAGGCGGTAGACCCCCGGACGGCCAAAGAACTAGTGGAGAATGCTGGACAGAGATGGGGTTCAGGTAGGTATTAGGGGGTACTGGGGTAGCTGCTACACACAGAAGGCTTTTTTATCTTAATGCATAGAATGCACTAAGATAAAAAAAAAAAAAAAAAAAAAAAAACTTTCTGCCTTTACAACCCCTTTAACACATGTTCAAAAACTCATTACGGTCTATAAAAATACAGAGAACCTGTAGCAATGTGTCCTTTATCTGGATACAAATGATTTTGCAGTTTGTGTACAGAAAGAAATACAGGCAAAAAAAGTAAACATAATTAACGGGCTTAGAAATGAATACCTCATCACTTCTGCTAGGGATCATTTCTGTAAATGTAGATATTGCTCATGATTACACACTAGATTTTTTTAAAGGCCAATTCCAGCTACAGAAGAAAATCTATAGTGCCAATACAAATGCCCAGACACGCGATAGCTTTTTTTTATGATAGATTTACTAACCTAGAAGTATGACTGCAGCTGTTGGTTTGGGTTTAGGGTGACCCGTCGCCCACAAGCCCCCAGTAGTAGAGCATTGCATGCAATATGACAAAAGGAAAATCATGTAAGGGCATTCTCAGAGGAACCATAAATCTACTTTGCCTTATTTAGTATTGTTGTGCTGTTGCTTTAAAATGGCAGAGATACTGAAGCTCCACCTTCCAATAACTTGTCTGATGTGAAGTTTACTATGACAGTAGGATAGCAGGGGTAGAAAACAAGGGGGTTATTCATGCTTTAATATGGTAGGACCAAGAGCAATGATAATGTGTTAAGTTTAACTTTACTTCCCTTTCTCTTCAGACACAGAATACATCCTATGATCCACATAAAACAGAACGTTCACCAATCTAAACATCCCTGAGAAATGAAGCCCTATGTCAGTGGGTGCCAGCAGGCTACCAAACACTACTTGTCAATGAATGACTGGGAGAAGTACTTGTCTTGTATGGATATTTTCAGCCATCAGCATTCCTTTCCCTGTAATATGCACCAGAGTGGCCGAGTAGTGTTTCTACACACTTGGATAATATCAGTGTACGTGCTTACAGAAAGGTCTTTTAAAAAGATCATTAGGTGGTCACGATTGTGCCTAGTCAACCAATTACCTGTGTCATCTATGGTAAGGTCTATCTGCAATTTTGTTGGACAAACACTGTCTAGAAGTAGTAGTGTATGTTGGCTACACACAAGCAAGACATTAGAAATGAATAGAATAATTCTCAAATTGATTAAACTAATGCTCAGGGGAATCGAAAAGGAAAGTCACTACCACTTCTGGTGCTGCGATATGCCCAACTGAGAGAATTTATAGGTAGGAATTATACATATATACAGTATATTACAATGAATGTACACACAACTGAACCTTTTACTTTTAATGTTTGGAGCTCATAAAGATGGGCGCTTAAGCCCATCCTCTCTGCAGAGCCTCTGGCAGATGCATGTGCATCTACCTCAGAGCTGCATGCAGGAAGCCCATAGTTTAACATGTGGGCAGAAGCGGATGCACAGATCTGAACGTAGCAGCTGTGTTCACCTGAATGAGCCCTTATAGTAAAGTGCTGGGGCAAACAAAAAGATTTGAGTAAACATCATTATGATTACTTCATGTCTTCCTTCTGGTAAAATGTTGCTTCTTATACAACACCACATTCCCTGACTCTTCAGCAAAAGTCATAGCCATAGTTTGTCATGTGCACATCCCAAAGGCCAGCTGATGGTAGGATATTTGTTTTTATAAGTGCTTAGAGTCCCAAGACTATCCCACACAAACAGGTGTAGGGGAGGGTACTTTTGGAAAACATGGCTCTGCATAGCACCATAAAAAAAAGCAAAAAACACAGAAGACAGGCATGAGTTGACCATAATTAAATGTTATAAACTCCTATTAGCCCTTACTTATTCAAAGCAATAGATTTGTTGTCAAGGTAGCCATTAGTATCCGAGGAGGTTTGTCCTCTTTGACCTAAGGCTCCATTCACACCTGAGTGTATTGGCTTATGGTTTTGCAGTTTTTTAAAAACCATTTTAGAAGCGTATTACAGCTTCAGCCATTTTTGTTTAGCCAATAGAAGACACTAGGGGGAGGAGAGAGCTGCTATTTGAGCAGAAAACGCTCAAGTCTGGAATTTTGATTTAAGTCTATGGAGCCCAAAATGCTAGTAATCTGCCAAAAAGAAGCTCATGTACTTTTCTGAGCTTCAGGTGACAGAACACTCAGATGTGAACAGGGCCATTTAACCCCCCCTGGCGGTAATCCCGAGTCTGGCTCGGGGTGGGAACTTCAGTACCAAAAGCGGTAACCCGAGCCAGACTCGGGCTCGCATTGCAGGATACAGGGGAAGTTACTTACCTTATCCTCTGGATCCTGCAATGTCTCCCCGCTGTGTGAGCGAGCCGTCTGCTCGCTCGATTCACACAGTGCCCGAGTGCCGCTGATCTCCGTTCCCTGCGACGTTTCGACGCACGGGAGCGGAGATCGGCACCAAATCCAAAAAAGTTTAAAAACACATACAGTACTGTAATATTACAGATTACAGTACTGTATAAAAAAACACACCCCTTTGTCCCTAGTGGTCTGCCCAGTGCCCTGCATGTCATTTTATATAATAAATAGATTTTTTTCTGCCTGGAAACTGGAGATTGTCCATAGCAACCAAAAAGTGTCCCTTTATGTCAAAAGTGGTTTTAGACCAGCTAGAAAACACCGATAATAAATTAGAATTACAATTCATCATCAAACACTAAATTTAATGACAGCGACTATTCTGCAACTGAGCAAATTTCAGTGTTTTTGATTTGATTACATTATTGAATCATTTTTATATATATTTTTATTATATTATAATTTATGATTTTGTGTTTTAAACTTTATCATACCCAGGATGTCTACTAGACTCTGGTTCGGACAGATTTAAGTGAGTTATTCATAAGAATTGCATGCCTACAATATAAAAACGCCAAATTCCCATGCAAAATAATTGTACCGCTTTCAGCACTAAATTCCAGACAGAATCATACCGCCAGGGAGGTTAAATAAATGGGATTTGGCTTGTTGAGCATTTTAGAGCTACAAGTTTCAAACAGAAAATCGCTCAGGAATGAATGGGGCCTTCATGATTGGCTAAGACTTGCCCCAGTGTTCATTTTAATTTCTGAATTTACCTGAACACAAATGATAAGCATCAATCACTATGTGGAGTGGCAGCTGTAAATGGAGACCCGATCACATAGCTTGCCTCCCAGGATAAAGCAGATTTTTATCTTAATTACAATTAAATGAATATACAGTGGGTATAACAAGTCTACACACCTCTGTAAAAATGTCAGAGGTTTTGTGATGTAAAAAAAAAAAAAAAAAAAAAAAAAGAAGGAGAGAAATGTCAGAACTTTTTCCACCTTTAATGTGACCTATAAACTGTACAATTCAGTTGAACAACAAACTGAAATCTTTTAGGTGGAGGGAAGTAAAAATAAAAATATGGTTGCATAAGTGTGCACACCTTTAACCACCCAGCATTCCCCAATAAAAAAGTGCCCACCACTGTGCCAATCAGAGCCCACCACAGTGCCAGAGCCCAGCAGTAACACATCAGTACCTCATCAGTACTACCTGTCGGTGCCAATCAGTACCACCTATTGGTGCCCATCAGTGCTGCATATCAGTGCCCCCTATCAGTGCCCATCAATTCTCCATATCAATGCCTCCTCATCAGTGCCCATAAGTGTCGCCTCAGTGCCCGTCAGTGAAGGGGAAAAAAAAAAAAAAAAACAAAGAAAATACTTATTTTTTTCAAAAAGTTGGTCTTTTTTAGTTTATCAAAAAATAAAAGCCCCAGTGATCAAATACCACCAAAAGAAAGCTCTATTTGTGTGAAGGAATTATAAAATTGTTGATTGGGTACAGTGTAGCACGACCGTGCAATTGTCATTCAAAGTGTGACAGCGCTGAAAGCTGAAAATTGTCCTGGGCTTGAAGGGGCGAATGTGCCTGGTATTGAAGTGGTTAAATACTTTGCTGAAGCACCTATTGATTTTATTACAGCACTCAGTCTTTTGGGGTATGAGTCTATCAGCATGGCACATCTTATAATCTCTTATAAGAGGGTGCGAACACTTATGCAACCACATTATTTTAGTTTACTTTTTCAATTGAGTTGTACAGTTTATAGGTCACATTAAAAGGTGAAAAAAGTTCTGAAATTATTGATCTGTCTCATTTTTTTTCCATCACAGAAACCTGACATTTTAAACGGGTGTGTGTAGACTTTATATATTCACTGTATAATAAAAGATGATTTATTCAATTGTTAATTTTTAAATGACTTGGTATAACCATACTGGTATCAGGGTAAGTGAATCCAGTCACACATGGGTGTTATTGCTTTTATTAACAGTCTACAGATGTCATCAAAATCTTCACAGCCATTGCTACGTTAGTAGAATCCACAGTTGTTTGAGAACATTAAACTGACCAAACGCCAATCTGAGTGTACAATCTTCTTTAGAAATGCCAAAACTATGTAATATGAGGACAAACCTAACCAATGCATGCAATACATCTCAAATTAGGCAGGCCCTTACACTTTATAGTCTATAGTAGATCTAAAGGAGAGGGTACAGACTGTATAGAGCATGGTCACCTAAAAGCCTCGTACACACGATCAGATTTTCCACAGACAAAACCTCAGACTTGTCCGAAGGCGTGTGCTTGGATTTTGTCTTCCATACAAACGTTAAGGAATTGTCGGCCAACAAACACGAACGTAGTGACGCACTACATGGTATTGCAGCTCTTAGGCGCCACCCTTTGGGCTCCTTCTGCTAATTTCGTGTTAGTAGAAGTTTAGTGAGTGTTGATTTGCGCTTTTCATTTAGCACTTTTCAGTTCGTTTCTGAAACGGTCGTTCGTCAACCAGACATGTTGCGGAATCGGAGGAGATAATGTGTTATTTATTCTTGGCCTTGGAGTTATTGCTTTGACCGAAGTCCAGTCCAGGAATAGGAGGAAGAGGCATTCTTGGACAAAAAATTGGTTGCTTTATTAATCGTGACCAATTATTTCATATGCCTTTGCTACGGGAGCTCCAGGAGAATAATCCAGATGATTTTCGGAATTATCTACAGATGACAGAACCCTGCTTTCACCAACTCTTGGCATTGTTGACCCCCCTATTAAGAAGCAGGACACATGCATGAGGCTTTTTTTTTATTTTTTGGTTGAATAATAATGATTTGATATATTTTCTATATTTTTGGATGCATAGAATGCACTTTTTGGTTCTATTGGCAGATAGCATGTCTAATTTTATTTATTTGTTTTCTTTTTTTAATGCACAATAAAAAAGTTTGTGGAGAATAATACTTGGCTATGTGTTTTACTTCAAATGACAGTTTGGGAGTAGGCAGTTACATTTAAAAAAAATACAATGTAAAATTGACAATGGACACCAACATAGTTGTAGCTTTGATCTTAAAATCTACGGGATAATGGTGCTATGGTAAAAAAGCATAATATTATTCTTGATATCACTAGGAAAAAAAAAAAAGCCTTTGAAAATTTGTTTTCAATAACTCCATCAGTATCACCAGCAAAGCAGCTTCATTATTATCCCACTAAAGAAGAGAATGTGCGCTGCATTTCTAGATTTCATAATTTGCCACGTCACGATTGTTAATTCTCCATTACGAACGCTAGTTTACAAAACCGACCGCTTCCGTCTCGTCCTTGCTTCCGAGCATGCGTGTTTGTACTTTGGACTTTTCTGACGGACTTGTGTACATACGCTCGGAAAATCCGACAACAGACATTTGTCCACGGAAAATTTTAAAACCTGCTATCCAACGTTTGTCTGCGGAAAATCCAACAATTGTCCAATGGAGCGTACAAACGGTTGGATTTTCCACCAACAGCCTGTCATCCCACATTTCCCATTGGAAAATCCGATCGTGTGTACGCGGCTTTAGAGGTCTTGTTGGAAGCTGGACCACAAAAAAGCAGGAAAGAAAGTATGAAGGAGTTGTTTAATAACGAAAAGGCAGAAAAAAAAAAAAAAAAGAATGGACAAGAGAAAGATTGCATAGGGCAAAATGGAGCAGCTTTCTTCACAGGGTCTATCGACTTCTAGCGCTCATCAAATCCTGGCATGGGGAAGACACGAGCAAACTTCTCTACACGCTGACGAAGGTCTGCAATTTTCTGTACTGTCTCCTTGTCCTCTAGAAGAAAGTTCTTGAAATCTTGAAGTTTGGCTGCAAAAAAAAAAAAAATTTGAAGTTACAAAAAAAAAAAAAAAAAAAAGAAGAAGAAGAAGAAGAAGGTCAGTGGGGATGGCACTGCTCAATTTTTAAACATAAAAAGTCACAAGGCCTGAGGCTTCTTAAAGGTCATGAAACTCTTAAAACCAAAAGCATCTCAAAGTGAAAAATTAGGGGATTACAACAGCAAATGCAAAATAAAATAAAGTAAAATGTAATTGGGAGGAAAAAAAAATACCAAGCGGATTCTTTGTCTTGCTTATAATTGGGCATCTAATATTCAACTTTTAATACACACATACAAAGGAGATCCACATGCAGGAAAGCTTCCCGGCAGCACATAGTCTCATTACCTAAAAGGTTTAAATACTGGACGTCATTCAACCCAAGGTTGACCTACTCTAGACTTTAGAAGGGAATGCCTGGGAGGGGGGACAGTGAATGTCAGAAGGGGAAGATTGTAGTAAGAGTTGCTCTTTTATAAATTGTGGGCAACATTTTTTTTTCGAATTAAACAAGAATTGGGTTTTAAAGTGTAAAAAAATGGATAATCTGATTTCTAACTTTAAGCAAAATAGACCGTTCTTCCATCAGGCACTTTAATTTAGAAGGCCCTTTCCCCCCCCCCCAAATTTCAGGCGCAGTTCAGTAAACCATAACACATGTTACCTGCCTTAACAATAGTATACAGAACTGAGCCTCATCACAGGATACTAGACAGGTATTCATGTCAAGTATATATAGGTCAAGGAGCATGCACATTAGATACGAGAGATAAGATAGTCTATATATTTCTGATCCTAGCTGGAAATACTGTATCGGTACATCTTAGACCATAACTGATTTACCCTGCTCTACAGGATCAGAATGACAATTAAAAAAAAAAAATTGTATTCAGCTTCCCAGTTTCTGGATTCCACATGAAACACAATCCAGGCTCTGCAATCAGTGTATGTTTGGTTTCCCACTGAGCAGAGTTTGTTATCTTACACGGCGAGGAAGTGGTTTCCAGTGAACTGAAGAAACTCAGCAGTCACCTGATGGACAAAGACACATTTTGCTTAGAGCCAGCTAAGAAGTTCTTCAGCTCAGTGCATTCAATTTTCGTTCTCATAAAAGCCACTCAGAGTTAGACGATGGATATTAAAAGCTGCAATGCTACCAAGCGTATGCAGCAATTGATTAGCAATATATATTAACTGTGCCTGCTGACAACCTGGAAAATATTATATATATATATATATATATATATACACATACACACACACACACACACACACACACACACACATACACACAGACATAGGATATAAAAAGTCAGGTTTCTGTGATGTAAACAAATTAGACAAAGATCAATCATTTCAGAACTTTTTCTACCTTTAACGTGACCTATAAACTATACAACCCAATTGAAGAACAAAAACTGAAATCTTTTAAGGGAGGAGAAAAATAAACTAAAATAATGCGGTTACATAAGAGTGCACACCCTCTTAGAACTGGGGTTGTAGTCGTGTTCAGAAATACTCAAATCAAATACAAAAACAAATACAATACAAAAGTGCCTCTGATTAACCCCAAATAAAGTTCAGGTCTTCTAGTAGGTCTTTCCTGACATTTTCTTAGTCGCATCCTACAGCAAAAGCCATGGTTCACAGAGAGCTTCAAACGCATCAGAGGAATCCCCTTTGTTAAAAGGCATCAGTCAGGAGAAGGGTACAAAAGAATTTCCAAGGCATTTTATACCATGGAACATAGTGAAGACCGTCATCAAGTGGAGAAAATATGGCATCTGAAGTCTCCCAAAAGCATGTGGGAAAATGCGTTATGGTCTGATGAAACCAAGGTTGAACTTTTTGGGCATAATTTCAAGAGATATGTTTGGAGCAAAAATACTTCACATCACCAAAATAACACCATACCCACTGTGAAGCATGGTGGTGGCATCATCCTGCTTTGGGGCTGTTTTTCAGGGGCCTTAACCTAGGTAGAGGTAATTATGAACAGTTCCAAATACCAGTCAAAATTGCACAAACCCTTCACGCATCTGCTAGAAAGCTGAACACGAAGAAGAACTTCATCTTTCAGCATGACAACGACCCAAAACATACATCCAAAGCAACAAAGGAATGGCTTCACCAGAAGATTATTAAAGTTTTGGAATGGCCCAGCCAGAGCTCAGACCTGAATCCAATTGAAAATCTGTGGGGTGATCTGAACAGGGCTGTCCACGAGAGATGCCCTCGCAATCTGACAGATTTGGAGTGTTTTTGCAAAGAAGAGAGGGGAAATATTGCCAAGTCAACATGTGCCATGCTGATAAACTCCTACCCAAAAAGACTGAGTGCTGTAATAAAAGGGTGTGCACACTTTTGCAACCATAAATTAGCTTTTATTTTTACTTACCTCCACCTAAAAGATTTCAGTTTGTTGTTCAACTGAGGTGTACAGTTTATAGGCTACATTAAAAGTGGAAACATTTCTGAAATGATTTATCTTTGTCCCATTTTTTTACATCACAGAAACCTGACATTTTAACAGGGGTGTGTAGATTTTGTATATCCACTGTAAAATATCTATTCACACACACACACACACACACACACACACACACACACACACACACACACACACAGTACTTTGCAAATATTTTAGGCAGGTGTGAAAAAAATGCTGTAAATTAGTATTTCTTCCAGAAATAGACGTGTTAATAGTTTATTTTTTTATCAATTAACAAGATGGAAAGTAAATGAACAGAAGAGAAATACAAATCAAATTGATATTTGGCATGACCACCCTTTGCCTTCAAAACGGCATCAATTCTTCTAGGTACACTTGCACTCAGTTTCTGAAGGAACTTGGCAAGGTATGCTGTTCGAAACATCTTGGAGAAATAATCACAGATCTTCTGCGGATGTAGGCTGCCTCAAATCCTTCTCTTCTTGCAATCTATGACAGACTTGATATTTAAATTAGGACTCTGTGGGGGCCAAACCATCACTTCCAGGACTCCTTGTTCTCTATCTACACTGTAGGACATAGACTATGTTTGGGGTCGTTGTACTGCTGCAGAATACATTTAAGGCCAATTACACATCTCCCTGATGGTACAGGTGGATAAATATCTGCCATAGCCTAGTGGTCAGCCAAGGAAATTGAATGCAGCAGGTGAAAGACATCATGCTTACTTCTAGAGCTGCATGATTAATCGTTAAAGAATCAGATCACGATTCTAACCCCCCACCCCTCACGATCTTAACAAATCATTTTCCCGATTCTATGTAATAAGTGCATAGAGTTCTCTGCTCAGAGCTGACAGCTGTTTAAAAAAAAAAAATCCAGGCAGCATGCCAAGTTTATGACAACATCGCTTAGATCAGTAAAAACAATCAGTAAAAATATATTTACATAGTTAGTAAGGTTGAATAAAGACACCAGCCCATCCAGTTTAAACTGAGTGAGTTTGGGTGTGTCTACAATTGTCCCTATACATTGTGTCTCATTAAGATGCTCATCTATTATTATTATTTAAAGGTACCCATATAGCGCCGTCAATTTACCCAGCGCTCCACACATACACCACACCAGTCCCTACCCTCAAGAAGCCCACAATCCAAGGTCCCCAACTCATTCATATACTAGGGCCAATTTTGGACAGAAGCCAATTAACCTACCAGCATGTCTTTGAAGTGTGGGAGGAAACCGGAGTACCTAGAGAAAACCCACGCAGGCACAGGGAGAGCATGCAAACTCCAGGCAGGTAGTTTCGTGGTTGGGATTCAAACCAGCGACCCTTTTTACTGCTAGGCGAGAGTGCTACCCACTACACCACTGTGGCAGCATTCAAGTATACTGTTCTCAATGTTTTCTTGTTTGTAAAGAAGAAAAAAGTCAAAGGCCTCATTTATAGGTCCGTATACTGCGAACAGCTTTTTTTTTCCCCGGTGTGTTAAGCATCCAAGTGGCCCATTGCAGACCATTAGGGCGCAGCGCTGCATGTGCACAGTCACTCTTAATATGACACGCGTGTAGGTGCGTGGCCCCGAACACAGACAGGGTTGCTTACCAGCAGGCCTGTCACATTAGGATGAGCAAATGTGTCCCTGCAGCTGCTGCACCTAATCTGAGATAAGCTCAGGTAGGTTTGGGCACATGCCCCTTGTATGTGTGCTGCTGTGGGGCAGGGAGTTTGTCTGCTGCCTGTGAATGGTTGCTGGCTTTGACAGCTACTAGGCAGGATAACTCGAGCAGGTCTGAACCCCCCTGAGCTCATCCCTAGCCCCAATAAACTTCAATAAACTGACTGCATGCAAGAACATGGAGGCCAAAAAAAAAAAAGGGCAGTATACAGGCCTCAGTACCCATGTGAATGAGGCCAAAAGTGAACAGATAGTAATTAAAAATAGAAAATAGATTCCTGGGCATTGATCCAATTCATACATACTGTATACAAAAACTATTCAAAGAAGAACTCCAGCCATAATGTAGCTCTCTACTCATAATAAATCAGGAATGCTTTAGCCACATATTTTTCACTTGGACAAATTAGGCTACAGTGTAAAATGGGGGACCCATAAAAATCATGTCCCCAACCCATAGTTCAAGAAACACTGTTCTAGAAAATTTTACAGTAAAGGGTTTTGCCGTCAATAGATCAAATGAGTAAAATGAAAAAAAACAGAAGCCTACTATTCTACTCCATTGATACTCACATGTTTTGCTTTTCACATCAAGCCCAATCTGAATGCCTTCATCAATAAAGTCAACCACTTTCTCGAAGTCAGTCTCTCTGAAATCACGGGATGTAAGTGCGGGGGCACCTTTTAGGGAAGAAAAAAAAAAAAACTGAAAATGTGTAATCCAGATCTCAATGGTAAGTTGAGTTCTGTCATATGGTATAAAAACATGTAGTGTTAAAAAGGCAGCCTTACTTTTATACTACAAGCCACTACACTCAACATCAATAAGGTTTACAGAATAGGCGACCTTTAATAATGTTGGAACATTTTCCACAAGCAACCTAGCCCCATTCAAAGCTGGTTTTCTCTCCAGAAATGCCAACCTCCAATGATGAAGCCAACAGCATGCACTATTCACTGGTCCAGGACTGGCTTTAGACGTTAACAGGCCACCTGGTAAATGCACCGAAGTTATGCCAAGAACCAACATTCCTTTCTATGGTCATTCCTGTAGACTAGCGGTCTCAAAAACATTGGCGTTTATTTACGAAAATCGCTGTAGATCTGAGGGGAAGTGCTGAAATTAGGGGAATCTCTGCTGATTTTATCATCCAATCATGTGCAAGCAAAAATGCTGTTCATTTTCCTTGCATGTCCCCCTCGGATTTACAGCGACTGCACTTCCAAGTGCACTTGCAATACACTTGGAAGTGCTCAGTGGTTTTGCCTTTAGCAAATAACCTCCATTGTCTTTTGGAGAGAAGGCATTACTGGATAGGGCAGATCATATGGCAAAAAACATTATAGGAGTATTTTAGGGTGGGTATTGATGCTGGTGTTGAGGGAGAGTGGTTGCTGCCTTTTAGTGTAAAAAGTCTAACTGCACTTTCATATCGTTTTATTTATTTTTTTCTTATATAAAGCAAACATGGAGATGGATACGTAGCTGCCCATGGTGTCATCTGTGACAAAACAGGTAAGGCGGACCCGAATACATGACTGAGCATGTGCAAGGGAACGGCGCCCATCTTTGATGCTTAGTTCCATTTTGCTGTACCATTCGATATGCAGTGTTACTTCTGCACATCACCAAAAGTATTGCGACGCCTGCGTTTACACGCACAATCTTTAATGGCATCCCAGTCTTACTTGGTAGGGTTCAATATTGAGTTGGTCCACCCTTTGCAGCTATAACAACTTCAACTCTTCTGGGAAGGCTGTCCACAAGGCTTAGGAGTGTGTCTATGTGCATGTGACCACTCTTATATGGAGGGTCGCATTATTTGGCAAGCCTTATGTGTGACCAATGACACCTGGGAGACCTTACAAGTGTTTGATGGTGACGGCCTGAGTAGCTCATCCTATTTTCTCATCACAGCTTGTGGGACCCTTTATATTCTGTCCTAGTGTATTTTCCAGTTCATGTGCCTTTATATGAATTCTTGGAGTTAAGCTCTTTGTCGATTTATATTTTGTATATTACCACAATATCATGGTTTATGTAAAGCATTTTGATTACATATTGCAGTTAACAATAGACATTGGGACTATGACCACACCACACATTGTGCCCGATTTCATAAGCTAAGTAGGGTGGGGCCTGGTTAGTACTTGGATGGGAGACATCAGGGGTAAGGTCTTGGCGATTCATAGGATTTTTTATCATTACTATTTAATTTTATAATTTTAGTTTTGGGTTTTTGAGTGCTGTACTTGTTATATACCTATCTGTCGTGCTGAGTATCTGGGCATAGTGTCAGCAGCGAATATATGCATAGATTCACCTGGGCGTAGGTATTTCACTTCTATTTTTAACCTCTACCAGTAAATTCCCTCAAAAAATAGAACCATTATCATTTATAAGAAACGCCACTGTAGATTACTGGATCTATGGAGTATAGTATTGCCTTTAGAGATCTGGAAGGATTTTCTTCCTGTTGTAGCATATTGGACCATGCTTTATAAGGGGTTGTGCCGTCTAGTCCACTGTGGGGTAAGGGTTCTGAGCAAGCGAGGGTTATTACATTTTATTTCTGTCATTTAATTTAATTGACTTTTTTTTTTCTATCTGACCAATTATATAATTATGTACGAGTTCCCCTCAACATATAATAGATAGAAAAAACGGACAGAATCAAGTTATCCAGAGGGACACAGGAAAATATGCCCTTTTCCTCGCTATCCTCATTCTTCCAGGGCTCTGGCACATTACATAGCTTTGCTGCAGGACTTTATTTTTTTCATTGTCTATTGATTGAACAAGGCCCAGGTGGATGTTTTCTGCATCTGCACAGCTTCATGATAGATCACTTCTTCCACTGACCTGACCTTCATTTTCAAGGTCAACCTGCATTTTAAAATTCAAGTTACCTAGTGCCATACACACACTAATAAACCTTGTTTAAATTTTGACAAGTAGAGTAAAACAAAAATGCATTTAAACTGACTAAAAAGGACACTGCCTACTTGCCGAGTGTCTTGAATTCTGATTTTGGTGTCTTAAGCATTACAACATATCTATTCCACTAGCTAAACCCCTTTAACTCCCAGTGCTCTTAAGTGGTAAATGGCACTTAATCTGACTTTATAACAAAAGAAGACAAGTGAACACCATGGTCCAGGAAGCATACCACCTCATTACTGGAACGTGAAAGTGAGTTTGCACTGAATTATAATACAAAAGGCTGTATTTCCTTGGACATGCCCTAAAGCAAGCCTAATAATTATGGCTAGCTTGGACTCTTTGCACACATCTAATGTTTCCTAGATAACATCTGTCCACTGTTGATTTTACTAGTAAAGTAGAGATGCAATTTTAAAAGGGTAAAGTTCACCTTTTGCCCAAAAAATTATAAATGCACTTTTTTTGCCAGTAGCTTACATGTTACACCCTGAATATGGGTGTAACATGTTATGAAAAGTGAACTTCTCCTTTAAGTCTCATGCTTTTAAAGCTCATTTTTAGATACAGATAGAGCTTTAAATCACCACTGTTTTTTTTTGCTAAATAAACAAACAAAAAAAAAAAATATTTGCTTCGGTTATAAAATTTTGTAAAATAAGTAATTCTCCTTTACTGATGTGTGCTGATGAGGTTTGCACTGGTGGGCACTGAGGAGGCGACACTGATCATCTTAATAAAAATGTCCTGTCACACTTGCCAGTTACTGGCTCTCCTCATGCTGTGACAGTGCATTTGGAAAAGAATGCGAATAACCAGGTAAGTTTGTGTACATGTGATCAGCTGGGATTGGACACAGCTGATCACATGATAAAGGGCGGCTGTGATTGGCCCGTTACCATGATCTGTAAACAGCGGTGTTCGAAGGACACGACGATCACAGAATGCATCGGATAAGTGCTCCAGGGGGCACGCAGGGGGTGTGGTTCTGGGAGGATGTTCATGGATGCCAGATGTAGCCATCTTCCGGCCATAGCGTGGGCATGATGTGGTTAAAGAAACAAATTTAAACCTGCTCAAGCAAGCAGTGACCGAAGTAAACCAAATGCGTTTTTCAAAATGATACCTTCAGGATTTCCAGACTTCTTGCATTACAGGCATTAGACCAAGCATATACTGCCATAAACGTTACCACTTGGTGCAGATTGCAGCCTCTTAAAGAGTTTTATAAACTGCCTGCAGTAGGGCTGGATGGTGCACCTGTGCCTCCTGCCCACATGAAAATTCTGTAACCTTCTGCACATGAGTCAAATACCTAGTGTTGCAGTGTGTGGAGGCCTTAAGTGGCCCCTTTTAAAATGAGGATACTGGAAGTGACACAAAAATGCCTTAAAAAAATAAAATAAAAAAAAGTGACCACCCACTAAGGGGACTTACCTAGTCGCAGACCTCCAGGGGTCAGAGCACTCTTATCACCAGGGCATGTGTTCTTGTTGGCAGTTATAGATACAAGCTCAAGCACCCGCTCCGCTCGTGCTCCATCCATACCTTTAGGCCTGAGGTCTACTAGCACAAGGTGGTTATCTGTTCCTCCTGAAAGGGGAATGAGGTTATAAAAGCCATGACTCAAAGTATGCTGAACAAAAGGGTCAGAAAAGACAAACCAATCAATCATGTCATTAAGTATTCCCAAACAGTTAGAAACTATCTTGGTTAATGTGGGTACAAAGTGGCAAGGCTCAGGTTTTTAAATACAATTTTCTTTTGGTAATGAATTACTCAACATCAAATCCTATTCCCTTACATTGAGCAGATGACATTTTCTAGTTTAAAAATTGAGCTCGCCATTTCACCTCTACACTTCCAGCTTGTACATAGGGCAATCAGCATTATCAGCTCTGTCAAATTAGCAGGAAGGTGATCCAGGAGGCAGCAAAGCAGAAATTAATAGTGTTGATCTTCCTGACTGTGCAGTGTTCCAAATGTGTAAATCACAAGATAATCGGAACAGAATTACAAATCTTACAGCAGTAAAAAACAGTAAACATATGTATTTTAACTATTTAGATACATGCCTGGAGGTGTACTTTAAATGCGATTGTGATGCTTTTCTTACTAGAAATGGTATCGCCAGCAAAATTCTTCAGCAATGTGATTGATCACTATTGATGGCGTCAAGATGGAATTTTTGAATCCCCACGGTGATGATAAATTGGCAACAGTCTCACTGGAATTTGCTTTCTTCTGTATAAATACTATTATTTTTTTCTCTATATTTAACCTAACTTTATTACTGCATAAACGTTGCTTCTTTACAAGAGCACAACTAAGAGGCTCTGCATTTGCCTGTCTGAAGCAAGAGTTTGGAACCCTCCACCTTGTGGTGAACCAGCAGGTGGTTTAGATTTTATGACAAAAAAAAACTTTTCATAGAAATGTAGTTTTGTTTTGATCAAGGTCTCGACTAAAAAATAAATTCATCATGGTCAGGATGATTTCGTTTTTTTCATCCAGGAGACTGCGCGCAAAGCTCCACCTTTTAGCTGCACTATTGAAGAAATGTTTTGTGTACAGAGCTCAAGCATACAGTTACACAACTGATTGATTTAAACCAGTGACAACCCCTTTCCTCACCACTGCCTCCTGCTGATTTGATCAGTATGCCCTTTAGAATTTCTATAGAGTCTGAGAGTGAACATATCTGCCAGGTTTGCTGTGCTTTCCCCCCAGAAAATTCAAACAAACTTTCTCTGAGAATCCTGTGTCATTGGCACGTCACGGACATTTTTTGCAGAACATATATTCAGTAGTAAGAAAAAGTGTATGAGCCCCTTGGAATGAACTGGTTTTCTGCAGTGATTTGCCACAAAATGTGATCTGATGCTTATCCAAGTCATAGTAGACAAACAAAATGTGCTTAAGCTGACAGCACACCAACAACTCTAATTGTTGTCATTTTTATTGAACAAACCCATTAAACATTGGGAATGCTGGAGGAAAAAGTAAGTGAACTCAGACTAATTACTTCAATAGCCAATTGAAGTCAGTAGTTTGCACACCTGGAGTCCAATTAATGAAATGAGACGGGAGGTGTGGTTTAGAACAACTTTGATAAAAGACACTTAAACATTTTAAGATTGCTGTTCATAAGAAGCATCAGCTGATGTGAACGATGTCTTACAAAAAAGAGCACTCTGGAGACATACAATCAAGAGTAGGTGAGCTTTGAATGGATGCAAAGCAATATCCAGAACCTTCAAGGCAGTAAAGAACCCATGAGTAACAGCTAAAGGTTTGAAGACATCACTGGAACTGAAAAACACTGTTCATGAGTCTACCATACATAAGTCTTTGAAAAAGCAGTGCGTCCATGGCAGAACACCATGGAGGAATCCACTGCTCTCTCCGCTGCGTGTCTGAAGTTTGCCAATCAGCACCTTGGCTAACCTCCAAGCTACTGAGAAAATGTTTTGTGGATTAATGAAACAAAAGTTGAATCATTCAGGAAAAAAAAAAAAAAACAACTCTGCATTATGCATGGTGCACAAAAGGCACAGCTTACCAACATCAAAACATCATCCCAATGGTGATGTATAGTGGAGGGAACATCGTTATTTGGGCTGTCTATGGGCATGAATTTCCACGTTTATCAAAATATCCTTACAGATACTGTCCAGCACTATGAATGTTTAATCGGTGTGTTCAATAAAGACACAAGGAATTCGAATGGTTTGTGTGTTATCAGCTTAAAGTGGATGTAAGCCCGAAATTTTTTTTTATGTCATAATGTATTGTATACGATTTCCTATCATTTGAGCCCAGTCTTCCCACAAAAGAGTTAATCCAGCTCTGAGCAATCCTCTTATTTTTCAGTGAGATAAATCTTGACAAAACTTTATCAAATCCTCCCCCTTGCTGTGAGTGACAGGTGATTTACATATCTCGTGCACTAGCCTGAGACATGCATTATTTTTTAATTCCCTCCCACTCTTTTCTTCTGCTGCTCTGCAAGGATTGGCTGTTCCACACCTCAGCATGATTTTGCATGCTGAAGTCATGTGGGGACTTTTCTGGGTTTTGATTGGATGTTAGTGATCATAGCAGAAGTTCAGTGTAAGAAATACACAGGAGAAAATGCATGTTGATAAGGGAAGTGTAGAGGTGGGCGGGGACTCCACCCACTGAGCCCTGGCAAAAATCCCATAAAATCTGCAGTTTTTCAGGTCTCATAGCAGACAGAGGGGAGACATTTGACAGATAAGTATACATGCAGGAGGCATGTATATCCTTCTAGATAACCAATATTGCAGTAGTTTAGAAAGGATGAGAGTGGGTTTACATCCACTTTAAGCAATTTATGTTTGTCTATAGGGCTGTTACTGATTAAAATTTTCGTGTTCGATAAATCAAATTTTTTTTTAAATTGACTAATCGACTAATCGACTAATTTCAATTATAACGCACATACAAATCCAACTACTTTTATCTGATCTCCTTGCATTGCAACTCTGCATTAGTCAGTGGTAAATGTGGTATACACAATATACAATCACCCGACACTAGTTAGTTTCCACAATCCATGACTTAACTTCACAGTTCACAAATACGTTTTAAATTAAAACTGTAGCACTGACTTAAGTAATTTTTTTTTTCACAGTAGCATGACAATCCCTCCACCTCCGGTCTAACTAATCACCCTCACCTTATGGCATGGACCCCTGTGCAAACAGGTGGTCATGCAAGTGGATATCAAAAGGGTTAACACGTCTCCTTAGATCTCAGCAAGGACACTAGGTCATGGGTAGAAAAGATCTAAGTGCTCACCGCTTAAGTATAAGATTACATTTTTGTGTTCAAACACAAACTACTCACATAAAGATGATAAAAACACAGCATGTAAAGCTGACAATCGTGTTCGTTCCGTAGGGCAGCAGCGGGTGACTTCATGCGTAGCTCCTCCCCCGTACGCGTTACGTTCAATCAGAACTTCAACTTTACCAGACTCCTCCCCCTTCCCTTCGTTAGCAGACGGAGGCACTTGGGGAAAGGGGGAGGAGTCCGGTGATGTAGATGTCTGACGTCAACGGATCTCAGACGGAACTCCCTGAAGACCCGGAAGCCGATGGAGAGGCGAGTACCAATCAAAAGAATTTTGATTGATCAAAAAAATTTATCGATTAATCGAGGAATTAATATTTCCACAGCCCTATCTGTCTATAATTGTAACTTAGATGAGGATCAGATCACATTTTATGGCAAAATACTGCAGAAAAACAATTCCAAGATGTTCACCTATGTTTTCTTGCCAATGTATACATTTCTGTTTGAAAATATATTATCTTTATAAAAATTCAGACATCCAGTATAGCATCCTTCAAATCATAACATTTCCAAAAATACAGTATTGATTATTAAATACCTGAGACAAGTGTGTACCCCTTCTTAAGTAGGGAAGAGGCCATTGCCTTAGCATTTTTTAGGACCTGCAGCGCATATTCATGGAACATAGGCGAACTAGCCTGTGGATTAAAAGAAAAGTTCAGTATAACATTTAACACTCAATACTAAAAAAGCATCAGTGTATGGGTTATGTTTATTCCACATTCTATTATACAAATATCTTAAACTTAAGAGCTAATTCACCTTCATAAATCTTTCTACCTATCAATTTATAAGGGTAGGTTCACCTTTACAGAAAAATCTGTAAGGTAAACTTCCTCACCCCCCCCCCCCCGGTCCCGCTGACCTGGAGTCCGGCAATCTCTCGCTATAAGAGCTCGTACAGCCGTTTCACCGGTCTAGGCTTAGAAATCCCCTCCGGTTAATCTCTAAAACATACCTCGTCAGGAGGTATGTTTAGGAGCATTCCAATTGGTTGGTGTCGTCACACAGGCGGCACCGTCCAATTTAGAACCCCGCTTAGTCCATCCTGTCAACGTGGGCGAGGAGAAAGCCACGGGGGATTTCAAATCTCCTAACTGGTAAAGTGGCGATATGATGTGTCAGGCTAGATGATTGACGCTCTCCAGGTTAGAGGGACCAGGTGCGCAGGGGACAGAGTCCATTATAAGTTCACGTTACAGATTTTCAGTAGAGGTGAACTTACACTTTAAAGTAGAATTCCAGCCTAAAGTCAACTGGTCTTAAAAACGCTCACTACCCCTGCCTAACACCTATGCTAACTTCTCTGTGAAAGAGAGCAATATATACTTACCCTTTTTTAGCCCGTTTTGGTACGCTCACATGATCCCCTGCATCAGCCAGCAGCAGCAAGGGAGAGGAGAGAGCACTTAATGGCTAGTAAAGCCTGTGATGACATTACCCTTATCCACTTGCCTACCAGGCACCAACACCCCCCTCCCATCCAGACCAATTTTCAGCTTTCGGTGCTCTCACGCTTTGACTGACAATTACTCAGTCATGCAACACTGTACCCAAATGAATTTTTTGTCCTTTTTTCCCCACAAATAAAGCTTCCTTTTGGTGGTATTTGATCACCTCTGGGTTTTTTTAATTTTTTGCGCTATAATTGAAAAAAGACCGAAAATTTTGAAAAAAAACGCATTTTTCTTTGTTTCTGTGATACAATTTAGGAAATTATTAATTTTTCTTCATAAATTTTGGCCACAATTTATACTGCCACATATCTTTGGTAAAAATAACCCAAATTAGTGGAAATTATTTGGTCTTTGTGAAGGTTACAGACTCTACAATCTGTGGTGCGAATTATACAAAATTGATCACATCTGACGTACTGGTGGCCTATCTCATTTCTTGTGACCCGAACAAGCCAGGAAAGAACAAATACCCCCCAAATTACCCCTTTTTTGAAAGTAGACATTCCAAGGTATTTAGTAAGAGGCATGGTGAGCTTTTTGATGTTGTCATTTTTTTCCCACAATTCTTTGCAAAATGAATTATTTTTTTATTTTTTTTCTACAAAATTGTCATTGTAATAGGTTATTTCTCTCACATGGCATGTGTATACCACAAATGACACCCCAAAATAAATTCTGCTACTCCTCCTGATTATTACGATACCACATATGTGGGACTTTTCCACAGCCTGGCCACATAGAGAGGCCCAACATGCAGGGAGCGCCATCGCGTGTTCTAGGAGCATAAATTACACATCTAAATTTTTGACTACCTATTACACTTTTGAAGGCCCTGGAGCACCAGGACAATGACACGTGACACTGACGTGGCACTGATGACACGTGACACTGACGTGGCACTGATGACACGTGACACTGACGTGGCACTGATGACACGTGACTAATACGGGGCACTGATGACACGTGACACTGATGACAGATGGCACTAATATGTGGCACTGATGAGAGATGGCACTCATACATGGCACTGATATCACGTGGCACTAATATGTGGCACTGATGCGAGATGGCACTAATATGTGGCACTGATGACACATGACACTGATACGTGGCATTGATGACAGGTGACACTAATATGTGGCACTGATGACAGATGGCACTGACTACAGATGGCACTGGGGATGTCATTGGGCACAGATGGCATTGGGGAAAGATTGCAGTGGTGGCAGTGGGCACAGATGGCATTTGATTTTTTTTTTTTTTCAAACTTACGGCGCTGCAGCCGTTCATCTCCCCCTCCTCACAAGCTGTCTCTGTGAGGAGGAGGAGCGGCGCTGAGAGATGATCTCATATGTTTACATATGAGATCATCTCTCATTGGCCAGGGCGATCGCGCTGTAAACGGCCACTGTTATTGGCCGTTTACAGCGATCTGTGATTGGCCGTGTCCGAGGGACACGGCCAACACAGAATTTCCCTGCTGCGCGCTCGTGAGCGCGCACAGGGAACGAGGAAAGGGGAGGCCGTCATATGACGGCCTCCCGGGATTTGGCATCCGCGCTGTGGCCGTCATTCGGCTACGGCCGGATGCGAAGTGGTTATACTACTGCAGCCCATCCGTTGTCTGCACTCCCACCTCTCTCTTGCAGTCGACGTTGTCCAACACAGGAAAACTGGTTCACGTGTATGAACTGGAGCAGCATGAAAATAGGTAAGTATATACATCTTTCTTATACAGGTTAGCCAGCATTAGTGTTAGGAGGGGAAAGGGAGATTTTTTAAGACTAGATTTATCCTGGAATTCTACTGTAAAGTATTACTGTGTTTTTCATTATTTTGTTTTAAATACATTTTTTCACAAATCATTTTGCTATGCATTTGGCCCCGTTTACTTTTTTTTTTGATCTTGTTGGTTGTCATAAGCAAGCTGTACACACTTGGAGCACTGGTGTTCAGACATAATTCCCGATGCAATCATGTGACCCGATTTTACCTGTCAATTAAGTCAACAGAGTATGTAATAAAAAATAAAAAAAAATAGTACCAAAGCACAAGGACATACAAATAGCACCTGGGAAAATTCCCCTGAAAAGTAGGACACCTTTATATCTCCATGTTTGTTTTTTTCCTATGTGGTGGTGTTTTGGCAGATTTGAGAATATTTTTTTTTTTAACTAAAAATAATAAACACGTTATTACTTACCTGCTCTGTGCAGTAGTTTTGTACAGAGCAGCCCTGATCCTCTTCTTGGTTCCCCAGCCAGTGCTTCTGGCTCCTCCTCTTCATCCAGTGGCCCCATAGTAAACCTACTGGCCTGAGGAATGACAGATCTAAAAGTAGTTTTACTACTGCTTGTATTATCTCTTATGGTCCTTGGGGTACATAGATGGAGTTGGTTTACAGAACTCGATTCTTCCTGCTGTGCTTCATTCTCAATTCTCCAGTTCTGCCCTCTTGCAGCAGAGAAAAAGTGAAATTTCACTTCGACAGAAGCAGCCCACTTTTACTAGCTATGAGGATTACGTTAGCCCTCTACAAATGTTAGTGCACCGACAAATTCAGGCGTTCATTTTCCTAACTCCAATGTGTCCCCCTTTAAAAAAGGACAATGTTGCATCCCTCGCCAATAAAAAATTGAAATGGGTCCTTCAGCATGCATATATCCACCCCAGCTATTGTGTGGTCAAGTAAGGTGACTGGTCTTTCAGTCTGGCGTCACAGCCTCTATAGCAGGGAAAAGGAGCGAATGGTAAGAGGAGAAAGTGAAAAAAAAGGTAGCAGATATTTAAATGCAGATTATAGTACCTGCCCCAATAGTATACTACCCCTCCAGCTGTTTATTTTTGCTGCCATTTTTAACTAGATGCTTCTATATACAGCTCCCTTCTTGTAACAGGTATGTGTTTACTACATCTAATATAAATTATTCTTATACACGATTTATATAGCGCCAATAGTTTATGCAGTGCTTTACAATGTAGAGGGGGAACAGCACATTTACAGTACAGTTCAATACAGAAGGGACAGGTGGGCCCTGTTCGTAGAGCTCATATTCGAAAGGGAGGGGGTGGTGATACAAAAGGTAATAGCTGCAGGGAATGATTTAATGGGGGTGGTTCTGGGGAAGTTGTTATTAGGTGGGTGTGGGATAGGATTCCCTGAATTAAATTAGTTTTCAGGGATTTCCTAAAAGGTGTACAGGTTAGGGGCTGATCAAACATACCGGGCAGGGAGTTCCAGAGGATGGGAGAGGCTATGGAGAAGTCCTGAAGGCGAGCATGGGAGGAGGTAACAAGGGAGTTAGAGAGCAGGAGGTCCTGGGAGATATCTGCAGATAAGATTGGTGATGTAGCTGGGGGCGATGTTGTGGATGGCCTTATATGTTGTGGTTAGCATTTTGAATTTTATATGGTGGGATAGGGGAAGCCATTGAAGGGATTGGCAGAGAGGAGCAGCAGTCACGGATCGGTTAGTGAGATGTATTAGTCTAGCAGCAGCATTCATAATAGACTGAAGGGGGGATAGCCTGCATAAGGTTAGGCCATTAAGGAGAGTTGCAGTAGTCAAGGCGGGAAATAATCAAGGAGTGAATAAGTTGCTTTGTGGTGTGTCAGTCAGGAAGGGTCGAATTCTGGAGATGTTGTGGAGGTTAAGGCGGCAGGACTTAGCCAGTGATTGGATGTGGGGGCTGCAGGAGAGGTCAGAGTCAAGGATTACACCCAGCACCCTGGCGTGTGTGGAGGGGGGGGGGGGGACCGGGAAGGAGAAAATATAACAAGGTCAGCTTTATAGTAAGGAATTAAGGGTAGAAAAGAGTTGGCGAGGTTTGGATGAGAGGGTTTTGATGAGAATGTGTTGTAGGTTTGTTTAGCAGTGTGGAGGCAGGAGTTGTATTTGAGAAGGGCAGATTTGTAGGGGGTAAAGTCTTGCAGGGATTTAGAATTACGACATGCTCGCTCAAGAGCACAGCTGCATCTCTTGAGACCTCTTGGTGTCCTCGGTTTGCCAGGGTTGTGACTGGTTCTGCATGTAGAAAGTGGAGCAAGTACGTCTAGGGAGGATGATAGTGTGTTGTAGATGGAAATGGTTAGGTCTGGGCAGGACAGGGGTGTGATTGTCGTAAAGGCCATCAGTAGCAGAATGAAGGGAAGGGTTGAGGATGCAAAGCTTTCTGCAGGTAGTGGTTTGGCAGCATGGGAGGTAGGAGACAAGGAGAGTGTGAAACTGATAAGGTTGTGATCAGAGAGAAGAAAGGGGGTGTTAGAGAGGTTGCAGGGAGTGCAGCGATGGGAGAACATGAGGTTGAGATTGTTGCTGTTGGAGTGTGTGGTGGTTTGTGTCCATTGTGTTAGGTTAAATAAGGAGGTTAGGTTGAGTAGTTGAGAAGTGGTTGCAGTATTAACACTGATTGGAATGTCAAAGTCACCTAGGATGATGGCAGGTACTTCAGAGGAGAGAAAATAGGGTAGCCATGCAGAGAAGTCCATTCAGAAAGCGTGGCATTGGTCCAGGAGGTTAATGCGGTTGTTAAAAATCTGAAAATGTAAAAAAATATTCAGCAGCATGATGCCTCAGCACCAAACCCGTCTGTCACTGTATTCCACAGAAGAGTGCTTCTAATGTATCTGGCTCCTAGATTCTGGTCAGGTTTGTTCAAGTCTATTTAAGCATACCCAATTTAAAAGTAAAAAATATATTGGAAATATGATTTTCGCCCTAAGGGCTCATTTACACTTGCTTTGGCTTCAACACACATTAAAGCGCCTACGGCTTCAACATGCTTTTATGATGTGTTTTTGATGCTTCGTGATGCATCGGTAATGCTCTTTTGAAGCTTGGCAGATGTGTGTGTGGGGATCTCATACCTGCAATTTCTCCAAAGCAAAGCTAAAGCTGAATTAAAACCTCTCAAAAGCTGCAGGTGCTTCAAGCGAGCTTTGCCATAGATGGCTGGGCACTGGTAAGGATGCATTTGCTGGGCATGGGTAAAGATGCTGAAGCTGGACAGGAAGGAGTTGAAGGGGGAAGGTACCCACCAGCAGGTGGTACAGGTATTGCATGGGTCCAGTCAGCAGGATGTACAGTAAAGCAGCAGCTTGAGCCTCTGCCTCCAAGCGGGACACCACGGCCATTTTACCTACAATAACACATAATGTCCACATTAAACATATCACCTGGCTCCGGTGTGTCTCCCAATCCAGCAGCTCATTCCTGCCTGCATGTCACCCCTGATCAAAGCGAGTTTAAAATGGCATCCAAAGTTCAGCTTGCTCTAGATGTTTCAGCCAGACTGGCCTTACTAGGAGTCCTCTGAGTCTGGGTCACATCAGAGACCGTGCTATGGCTCTGAACCTAGAGAGTGCACCATGGCTGGGTTGCTGCTATGTAGAGACTAGCTTAGGCAGCATTTTGAAGTCTTGATTGAAGTTACTAAAGTAAAAAACGGTTGCAAACATCTTTATATGGAGGCTGGTTTATGTTTTTTGTTTGCAAGTGTGCCAACCTCCAGGAGTCGGCAGTAAGGACTGACTGTTTAAGAATTCTTAACATTGCTGTATCCTCAAAATATAAGATAAAGAAAAGCATGTTTCTGTAGGAAATATATCAGCACACAAGACAGGTCAAAGTCTTTCATTTTTGAGCTGCAAGGGTGAACTTACAATTTAAGCTACGAGCCCCTGTTGCTTTTCAATTTAATCTTTGTGTTTTGTAGCTATTAACCGCTCGCAGAAAAACCTCCCCCTCATTTATGCATCAGAGCTCCATTTGTACAGACAGTCCGCAATTAGTGATTTCACAAGGTGCCACGGTTATTTTGTTTTGCAGTATTCCACAGCGCTGTCACATTTTGATTAATAACTGCATTTCCTGTTGGAATCACCTGCTCTGTGGTTATCGGCCAGCAGGTGTTCCACACACAGGAAAACTGCAATTCCATTTAACAGGGAAAAGGCTTACAGGAAGACTACTGTATGTCTAATGTAAAGCATGTGCGGTAGCAGCAGGCCATTCCAGAAATCAATGATCGCAACATGCATGGAAACTAGGGATCTTCAAGGGGACCCAGAATACTTGAGATTAGTTTTCATCTCTCTACCATACAGCATATAGAGGAAAAATAAATAAAAAGGAGAAGAATAACACTTACTGGGCCTCTAAGCAAAGAAGTCAACACATGCATGAGAATCGACTGGTCCTACTACATGCATTAATAAAAATTCATTCAATTCTGATGACAACTTCTCAAAGATCCATGCTGCAATAGTTCACCAAACAATGTGCCCATCATGGGTCAGTACCACTCCATGCATTGTATTGCATTGATGGGCTTGTGTTTAGAACTCACCGACAAGTGCATTAGACCTGCAGATGATCTCCTCCTAACCTGCATTTGACAAGCAGGTTTTGCATTCCCAAAGTCTAAGCAATTGCAAAACCCGTTCCAATGGAACAAAGGCTTGTCAACACAGGCACTAACTTTTATTATTTAGGATTTATAAAGCGCCAACAGTTTGCACAGCGCTTTACAATTTGAGGGTAGACCGTACAAATACAATAGGAATCAGAGGACCCTGCTCGTTAGAGCTTTAAAATCCAAGAGGGAAGGTCAAGAGATACAAGTGGTAATAACTGTGGGGGATGTGCTGATGGAGAAAATAAATGTACAGTTGTTAGGTGGGGCCAAATAGGCTTCTCTGAACAGATGAGTTTTCAGGGATTGTCTGAAAGTGGACAAAGTAGGAGAAAGTCGGACAGATTGAGGTAGAGCATTCCAGAGGATGGGAGAGGCTCTGGAGAAGTCCTGAAGGCGGGCAAGGGATGAGGTCACAAGGGAGTTAGAGAGCAGGAGGTCTTGAGAGGAGCGAAGAGGACAATTTGGTTGGTATTTTGAGACCAGGTTAGTGATGTAGCTGGGGGCCAGGTTGTGGATGGCTTTGTAAGTTATGGTTAGTATCTTGAATTTAATTTGTTGGTTGAGTGGCAGACAATGCAGGGATTGGCAGAGGGATGTAGCAGACGCCGAGAGGTTTGTAAGGTGGATGAGCCTAGCAGCTTTCCTGACTGAAGTGGGGGTAGCCTATTTAGAGGTAAGCCAATAAGGAGGGAATTGCAGTAGTCGAGGCGAGAGTTGACCAGGGAGTGGATTAAAAGCTTTGTGGTGACATTGGTTAGGGAGGGGCATATCTTGGAGATGTTGGGGGTTGAGGCAGCAAATTTTAGATAGCGATTGGATGTGGAGCAGACAGAGAAATCAGGGGAAGTGGCACATGGTGGAGGAAATATCATGAGCTCGGTTTTGGATAGGTTGAATTTGAGGAAGTGATGCGACATCCAGACTGATATGTCTGTTAGAAAGTTGGTGATGTGTGATGAGACAGATGGGGAGAGCAGGGAGGTGGAGAGAGAGATTTGGGTGTAATCAGTGTAGAGTATATTTAAAGCCATGGGAGGCAATCAACTGACCCAGGGAGGTGGTGTGGATTGAGAAAAGGAGAGGCCCAAGAACAGAACCTTGGGGGACAAAGATGGAGAAAGGAAGAGGAGGAAGTATAGTTGTAAGTGACACTAAAGGAGTGGTGGGACAGGTAGGATGAGAACCAGTGAAGAGTACAGGGATTCCTACATAATTATCAGCAATTTACCAGCCAATTACAGAGCAATTTTAGTTATGTATGACTCAAACTTCTGACTGTGGATCACTGGTTTAGAGTAGTATATGTCACCACATAGAGGAGGGCGTCATGACGTGATAGCGTGCACGCGGCTCGCCTGAAGCACCTGCTCGCACCTGCTCCCGCCCCGCCACGCTGTAGACTCTGCTTCGGCTTCCCCGCCACCCCAGGCACTACATCTCATGCCGGAGATGACCGGGGAGGAGCGGGGCTGACCTGCCCGCCACCAGCTCATCGACCGCTCACCGACCGCACTGAGGGATCTTCTCCACCCGCTCGTTGTGGGCCCTCCCTCGCCACGCTGGAGGACACCAGAACCCTCAGGCAGTGGCCACGACATCCACGGCTTCAGGTACCCTTCGGAGTAGCCCCAGCTGTAAGTGGACCGAGCCGGACCTGATCCCTGCAAGGACGCAGATCCCCGTCAGAAGCACCGGAAGCTTCTGAGAGCAGCAGAGAGCGTGGGTACGAACCTGCAGTGGATGGACTGAACCCCGACCCCCTACCTGATGCCAGAGTGGTGAGTGGCCCCCGGGCCAGTTACAATTTTTCTGATATATGCTCCACCTGAGAAGCACCCCCCCAGGAGACAGGAATAGGCATAAGGACTTTTAGGTTAGCAGATGAATATCCCTCCTAGTTAGGGGGGGGGCGAGCATAGGAACACAGGTCAATCCCTGCAGATCCAGATCCAGCAAAGTTACAGCCCCTATTCCGACAAGACCAGTGGAACGCTGCACGGCCCCCCCCGCCCCCCCCCACCGCCAGCTGGCCAATCTATTTTAAACCCCAGTGGATGGGAACGACGCAGGGGGATGGTTTCAGGGGGGGCGATATAATAACTAGAACAAAGGTACCCCTACCTCTACTTCTAAAGAAAGAGGGAAAGAAAAGAAAAGGGAAGCCAATGGGACAGCACAATTCAGCATAATTCAAGGATGGACACTAGCCAACCCTGACAGTAATTCCTCTACCGGGAGCAGGAAGAGCTTAGCGTCCCAGGAGGGGAACTTTCCACAGACAATTATATCCTACCTTAATGGACTGGGACCTTTCTGAAGCAAGAGTGGCCTCACAACAAGAGGGACAGGAGAAGGGGCCCTAGGAGGGGATATATCAAGAGGAACGGGGTACCGAGGGATGGATTGCTGGAAGCCGATAGCAACAGCCTCCTGAGACCCTCAGGATAACCCCGGCATTACCTTAGCTGTGTACTTCCCCCCCCGTCACCTAAAGCGCCTAAAGCGCCAGAGTATACCAGGACCAGGAACTCCGAAAGGAAAATATTGTTGAGAGACACTAGAGAGGGTCAATCTGGGGTGCAAGTACAGACCCCTAGGGTTAACTCCCAAGAAACCCCCAATCCAGAGCGAAGAGAGCGGGTACAGTGAACATGGACTGTCCGGAAAACCCTCATCAAAGCAGGGGCCGTGTCTTCCACCTTGCCTAGACCCGCCTGTACCCCCTTCCTTCCTTTTTTTTTCTTTCTTTTTTTTTTATTTTTTTTTTTATTTTAGCCCCTCCAGTCTGCACAGGCTCTCTCTAACATTCGGCCCATTTGTCCCTGTCCCCACACTCTACTTACGGCCCCTTTTTTTTTTCTTTTTTCTCCCCTTTGGAAAGAAGGCCCTAGAGACAAGGGCAAGAGACATATTAAGCCATCTGACAAAAGTTGTTTTTTCTTTCGTGTTTGCTGCCTTTCCTCTGTGGTTAATCCTCCCGCCTGGTGTCTTTTGTATTTTGGTCTACAGTATAAATCTACTCTAGGTGGGGTAAAAGTGGGGGTAAGACGTGGGTAAAAGGAATGTAAAGTTATTACATCTGATCGTACCTTGATCTCGATCGAAGGAACCCATACAAAATATACCCCGTACCCCGCACCTCCCCAGGCAAACCCAGATTAGCAAAGAAAGAGGGGATAGCAAGGGGAATATAAGAGGAAGTATAGGCCCTCGTAACTACCCTAAGCAGAAAACAAGGACGGCAATGAGTATGAGGGGTAAAACAAGTAAGACTGGCAAACCCATACCACCAGCCCAAAGCCCGGGAGGTATCCAGAGATATATGGCCACTAACACAAGCACGATGGAGGAGGGACAGGGGGGCCCTAGATTGAGTCAAGGAGGAGCACCCCTAAGATCAGGCTTAAACAGGCAGAGAGGCCCGGACGAAAGCAAAGGAGGGAAGGCAAATGGAGTAAAAATACCGGGATCGAAGACAGATGATAAAACCCCACTAAACCCTACCCTAGTACAAGATGAAACCCAGACTAGAGAGGTGGAGAGGGGAGCGGAGGGAGGAGACATGGAGATAGGTAGAACCACGCGGCCTACACCCCAAGAGGGGATGCCACAAATTAGAGAGATGCTTTCAGAGATGTTCTCAAATTTAGAAACATCTCTGAAAGGGGAAATTGCAGCCCTAAGGGGAGACATAGGATTAGTCCTGGGGAGAGTAGAAGAGGTGGAAGATAGGTTAGAGACCTATGACCAAAAGCTAGCAGAAATAGCAGAACAGATGAATACCCTCCAGAGATCTAATAGGTTGTTGCTATATAAATTAGAGGACCAAGAGAATCGAAGCAGAAGGAAGAATCTCCGTATAAAAGGTCTCCCTGAGTTATATGGCAGCACGGAATTGAGAAATACTGCACAGCAACTATTTAATCCCTTCTTAGATAGAGAAGCTACAGATACTTTGAAAATAGATAGAATACATAGGTTGGGGCGAGCCCCGAGAGGAAGTCCAGATGCCCCGAGGGACGTAATAATAAGGTTCCACTATCCGGAAGAGAAGACCCGGATTATGAGCAAAATTAGAACACTCAAAGGGGTCCCATTTGGGGGAGCAGAGCTCCAGATCTATGCAGACCTCGCCCCTGAGACGCTGAGAAGAAGGTGGCGGCTTAAACCCCTGACCTCATCGTTAAGGACAGCGCAGATCCCCTATCAGTGGGGGTTCCCAGCATGTCTAGTGGGGGAAAGGGATGGACGATCTGCGGTCCTGCGCTTCCCGGAGGAAGTGGGAGGGTTCTGCGAACGCCTAGGAATTGATCCACCCCCAACCATGTTGGAGTGGGGAGTAGAGGAGGGTATCTGGCCCCCTCAACACGAACGGCCTGGGAGGGGTGACGGGAGGGGGAGAGCCGGGGGGGAGAGAGGAAGCTGAGGATCCTCCAGAGGTCGGTGGGACTTAAGTAAAGAAAATAGTAATCTAAAGATGAAATATGGAGGACGGGGGGGGAGAGAGGGAGGGCATGCATAGCCACGGAATGAGCCCCAGGGAGAAGATGGAATGTAGGCGACACTATGGAAGAGTCAGCCTGATCCATACATCAAACGATTACGGGGGGTTCTGTCCAACCCGTCAGGGTGTATCGTTTCAGAAGAGGGGTGGGAGGGGAGGAGTTATGTTTGTGGGTTCTCTTTTTTTATTTTTCTCTGGGGTCTCGCTCACCCCCCGCCGACACAGTACAGGAATTGACCCTGGCTCCACAAAGCGCTCTACAGGCTACCCCTCTAAAAAACTAATATGGAGGGGATAAATTTCATTACATATAATGTAAGGGGACTAAATTCAAAAAAAAAAAAGGCATAGGGTAAATGACGAACTTCTCTTCCTGGAGGCAGGCATTGTATGCCTACAGGAGACACATATAACCCACAGTTCAGGCATTAGACTAAATTCGTTTCATTTCCCACTATGGTATTATGCGGACTCTCCATCGCCTTACTCGAGAGGTATAGCAATCGGTTTTAGTAGGTTAATGAAATTTAAGTTGGAGGAGCGTCTTGTGGACCCGGAGGGAAGATACTTATGTATAAAAGGTATGTTACACAATATGAAATGTACAATTGTGAATGTTTATGCACCAAACAAAAACCTGGATAAATTCCTCGGGAGAGTATTAAACAAACTCGAGGGGTTTAAAGAAGGTAAACTTATTCTGGCAGGAGATCTTAATTGGAGCATAGACCCAAAATTAGACACCTCAGTAGGTAGGTCCCAAGCTACAGAACAAAGGAAGAAAAAAGTCATTAAAGCATTGGGTAATTGGCAGTTACAAGATACTTGGAGAATATTACATCCAAAAGATAGAGACTATACCTGTTTCTCCCAGGTCCACAGTTCCTTCTCCAGGATAGATTATATCTTTATAGAACATCAGCTGGTCCCGCTACTCAGGAAAGCAGAAATAAAAACAATGACCTTGTCTGACCATGCGCCAGTGAAAATCTACCTGGATATAAAGGGGGACTGTGGACAGGGAACAAACTGGAAACTTAATGTCACATTGTTGCAAGACCAAGAGTCAATTAGTAAGATAGAACACGAATTAGAAACTTTCTTCACTTTAAATGAATCACCAGAGGTCTCGGCCTCAACAGTTTGGGAAACTCATAAAGCGGTGATAAGGGGAAGCTTAATAGGCATCGGAGCAGGCAAAAAAAAAGCAAGGGTAAAAAGGAAAAGTGAGTTATATAAGGATATATACGAGCTAGAGCAAGAAACAAGACCTAAAGGAATCCCGGAGAAACAAGACCTGATTGCCAAAAAAAGAGAGCTAGCAGAATACGTTGAGCAAGAGAGGATAGCCGCAATTCATATTTTAAAAAGAGAGAGATATCAGTGGGGGAATAGAGCAGGTAAATGGCTGGCCAATAGGGTCAAGGAAAAAAAGAACAGAACGTTCATAGAGAAGATTAGAGACGCAAACGGCGAGATCTTGATATCATCCCCGGAAATAGCAAATACATTCCATAAATACTACAGTACTTTATACAATATTGAACACAAACAAAATGAAGGGAAACGGCGGGAGGAAATTAGGGAATACCTTCGACATATAGACTTCCCAAAGGGTAAAATGGTAGAAATGGAGGCACTTGGAGTACCGATATCGGTAGAAGAAGTAGAAAGAGCAATAGCCAATACAGCCCCAGGAGGTAGCCCGGGTCCGGACGGGTTCTCTATTATATATTATAAAAAGTTTTCCAAGCAGCTAGCACCTAGACTATGCAAATATTTTAATGCAATAGGGATAAGCGAGAAATTTAGAGACGAGACATTACTGGCACATATTACTCTAATCTTAAAGGAGGGGAAAGACCCGATGGCAGTAGAAAGCTATAGGCCAATCTCCTTACTAAACTCGGACATAAAGCTATATGCAAAAATAATCGCCGAAAGATTGAAGTCATATCTGCCAGAATGGATACATAACGACCAAGCTGGGTTTGTGCAGGGGAGGGAAGGTAGAGATAACTCTTTGAAAGCAATAATGCTGATTCAAGAAGCCGTCAGAAGAGGTGCGCCTTCAGTCCTAATGTCAATTGATTCCGAAAAGGCCTTTGACCGGGTCAATTGGGTATTCTTGCTGGAAACATTGAATTATATGGGACTGTGCGATAGGATGATGAAATGGATCGGGGCCCTCTATCAGCATCCGACAACAAAAATAAGAGTCAATGGGACCCTGTCTTCTCCCCTCGACTTGTTTAATGGGACAAGACAGGGGTGCCCACTTTCCCCTCTTTTATTCATAATTACCCTAGAACCCCTATTGTCAGCGATCCGTAAGAATCCTGATATTCAGGGAATCCGAGCTGGAGATAGGGAGTACAAGGTATCGGCGTTTGCGGATGACCTGTTGCTATATATCTCCAACCCCAGAATATCTATCCCAATGGCTATGAAAGAATTAAAACAATACGGCAAACTGTCGAACTTTAAAGTGAACATGTCTAAATCGGAGATATTAAATCTAACCCTACCAATACAAGAACAGAGCGCCATACAATCTAGATTTCAATTTAAATGGTGCAGAAAGGAGCTCAACTATTTAGGAATAAAATTAACGTCTCAAGTAGATAACCTCTTTAATCACAACTATATCCCGCTGATCAACAAAATTAAAAAGCAACTTAGAGGAATGCAATACAAAGTCCTCTCGTGGATGGGGAAGATAAACGCGGTCAAGATGTTCACTCTCCCCTTATTTATTTATACCTGCCAAATGATCCCAATTTCTCTCCCTCAGCCATACCTGAAGAAAATAAAGTCAATAATAACAAAATTTATCTGGGCGGGTAAACGGGCGCGCATCGCATTTGATACATTAGTAAGAGAAAAAGGAAGAGGGGGGCTTGCTGCCCCGGACTTCAAAAAGTATTACGAAGCGGTTGCAATCGCTAGAATAATAGACTGGAGTCACAATTACGAGGATAAAAGTTGGGTGGAACTCGAAAGAAAGTTAAGCAGAACAAGATTAGGAGAAATTATATGGATACCCCCTCACTATAGACACTTAGCACTAAAAACAACAGCACTCACAAGGCACTCACTAAAAAATTTGGGATGCTATCCACAAAAGGCACAATTGGGATTATAATTCCCCACTAATTCCATTATTAGACACAAACTTTTTTCCTCCAGGTAAGGAGGAGTTTATATATTTTAGTAGATGGTTCAATAAAGAGAATTTAAGGTTGATAGATGTGATGGAAGGGAATAGAATTAGCACTTATAATGAGATTATTATGAAATGGGGACATAGAACACTAGATAAATGGCGCTACACCCAAATACAACACTTCACACAGACACTCCCAAAACCCCTAGAGAGAGAATTTAGGCCCTTAGAAAAATTAATGGATTCCCCCAACAACCGCGAGAAAATACCTAGTTAGACTTACCGGTGACGGTATTTCTAAGAGCCTTTC
This sequence comes from Lithobates sylvaticus, assembly GCA_028564925.1. NCBI lineage: Eukaryota > Metazoa > Chordata > Amphibia > Anura > Ranidae > Lithobates > Lithobates sylvaticus. The sequence continues at coordinate 494,624,262 of CM053027.1, read as the reverse complement.
AGGACAACCCTGGAGAGAGCGCAGCTCCGCCCACTTTGAGGAAACACTTGCATTTTCTTTAAAGCTCCTCCTCTTCCACCATGGCCTCAGTTATTGTTACCTCCGGCATACTGGAAGATAAAGCACAGAGAACACAAACAAACCATGACAGATACTTGTATCATCTTTAAACATAGAACACAAGGGAGGGAACTAGGCGTTGTCCTGAAAGGCTCTTAGAAATACCGTCACCGGTAAGTCTAACTAGGTATTTTCTCCAGTCGCCTTTCAGGACAACCCTGGAGAGGATAAACGAGAAGCTTACCCTAGGGTGGGACCACTGCCTGCAGTACCTTCCTGCCGAAGGCTTGATCCGCAGCTGACAGCAAGTCCAGTCTGTAGTGCCGAAGGAAAGTTGAGTAACTTGACCACGTGGCCGCCTTGCAGATTTGATCAGGCGTAGCACCGGCCCTCTCGGCCCAAGACACTGCTGTTGCCCTAGTGGAATGGGCAGCAATTCCGGAGGGAGGGGATTCCCCTCTAGCTTTGTATGCCTCCGAAATTGCCTCTCTAAGCCACCTACCTAGAGTACTCTTGGAGGCTTTTTCCCCTTTTCTAGTACCTGAAAAGATTACAAACAGAGCATTCGTCTTCCTGAATTCCCTAGTAACTGCTAGGAAATGGAGAAGACACCTCCTTACATCTAAGGTATGAAAGGCCTCCTCCCCTGTGTTGGTAGGGTTGGAGGAAAAGGTAGGCAACACTATTTGTTGGGTACGATGGAACTCTGAAGATACCTTGGGAAGAAAGGCTGGGTCTATCTGCAGCACTATCCTATCGGGAAAAATCTTTAGGAAAGGCTCTGTAACTGCCAGAGCCTGTAATTCGCTCACTCGTCTAGCCGACGTAATGGCTACTAGGAAAATTGTTTTTAAAACTAAATTTTTTAAACAAGAGTCCTTAAGAGGTTCAAACGGAGCTCCCGTTAAACCCTGAAGGACTATGGATAAATCCCAACTGGGAAAATTCCTGAGGGGAACTGGCCTATTCCGTGCCATTGCCCTGAAAAACCTGGAAATTAAAGCTTCCCTGGAAAGGGTTTTTTCTAAATAAACAGAAAGGGCCGCCACCTGAGTTTTCAGGGTGCTGGCTGCCAAACCTTTCTCCATTCCTTCATGGAGAAATTCCAGTATTGAACTGGTATTTTTCACCTGGAACCCTCTAAGAGTACAATACGAGTTGTACTTCTTCCAGACTTTCAGGTAGATGGCCCTAGTCACTTCTTTCCTGCTTGAGAGTAAAGTCCTTACTAGTCCCTCGGACAAACCCTTAGCTCTTAAGAGATCTTCTTCAGAAACCAGGCGGTTAACTGCAACCTGCCTGCCTCTGGATGGACCACTGACCCTTGTGTCAGAAGGTCCTGCCTGACTGGTAGCCTCCACGGGGGTTCTGTGGCTAGATTTAGAAGAGCCGAGAACCAGGGTCTTTTTGGCCAGAAGGGCGTGATGAGAATCATGCTGGTCCTCTCTTCCCTGAACTTCCTCAGGACCACCGGTATCAGAGGAAAGGGGGGAAAGGCATAGCACAGACGGTAATGCCAAGGATGGGCTAATGCATCTAGACCTATGGCCTGATCTTCTCGGTGAAGAGAAAAGTATTTTTGGACCTTGTGGTTTTGCTGATTTGCAAACAGGTCCACCTGGGGGAAGCCCCAAGTACTGGCGATCATCAAGAAGACTTCCTGATTTAGGCTCCATTCTGCTTCCACCAGTCTCTTCCTGCTGAGAAGATCTGCCCAGAGATTCAGAGAGCCCTTTAGATGGACTGCTGAGAGGGAGGCCACGCTTTTTTCTGCCCATGCGAATAGATGCCTGGCTAATTCCATGAGACCCCTGCTCCTGGTCCCCCCTTGTTTTAGGACATATGCTACCGTTGTCATATTGTCCGACAAGATCTGTACATGCTGTCCCTCTACTACGTGCTGAAAAGCCCGAAGGGCCAGCGACACAGCCTTGAGTTCTCTCCAATTCGAGGATCTCCGAGACTCTGCCTTGGACCAAGTCCCTTGGACCGTCAGCCCGTCTAGGTGGGCTCCCCAACCCCAGGCACTCGCGTCCGTCGTCAGGCGCTTGTCTAGCGGCCAGAACCAGGGAAGGCCCTTTGTGAGATTGGCTGTGTCTCGCCACCACCACAGAGCCCGTTTTACTTTTGAGGTGAGGCTGAACTTCTTTTCTAGTGGAACCCGGTGAGACCAGACCTGCAGGATTTCTGCCTGAAGAGGTCTGGAATGAAACCGGGCCCACTGGACAGCTGGGATAGAGGCTGTAAGGAGACCTAACACCCTCATGGCTGATCGGACTGAAACCACCTGGTTCGTCTGAATTTGTTTTACTGCCGTCAGGATCTTTTCCACCTTTTCTTGCGGAAGAAAAACTTTTTGCAGGGTAGAATTGATGGTGTACCCTAGAAAAACTACTTCCTGGCTTGGAACCAGGTTTGACTTCTCCAGATTGAGAAGCCACCCTAAGTCCCCCAGGTGAGCCTGTGCTATCTGAAGATTCGACAGCACCTGTTCCCTGGAGTCCGCAAAAAACAGGAGATCGTCCAGATATGGGACCACTGAGATTCCCCTCAATCTCAGTGGTTCCAGGGCTTCCGCCATGACCTTGGTGAAGATCCTGGGGGAGGACGACAGCCCGAACGGCAAGGCCCTGAATTGTAGGTGCCAGACTGACGACCCTAGATTCACTGCCAACCTGAGGAACTTCTGGGAGGATTGGGCGATCGGGACATGTAGATAGGCGTCCCTCAGATCCAGGGAGGCCATGAAGCAATTTTTGGATAACAACCTTGTTATTGTATGGATTGTATCCATGCGGAAGTGCTTGTATCGTATCGATTGATTCAGAATTTTTAGATTCAGTATCAATCGATATTTGCCCGAAGGTTTTCTCACTAGGAAGATGTGAGAATAAAACCCATGGCCTTCCTGTTCCTTTGGAACCTGAATGATCACCTCTTGTTGAATCAGATCCTCCAAAAGGCTCCTCATGGCAGAGGCTTTGTCCTGATCCCTCGGAAGGGTTGTGACATAAAATCTGTTTGGGGGAATGTTGGAAAATTCCAGGCTGTATCCCTGTGCCACAATGTTCCTCACGAATTGACTTGAGGAACACTGGCTCCATTGCGGAAGGAAGGCGGACAACCTTCCTCCCACTGGAGCAGAGCAGTCACTTATCCTTAGGGGGTTGACTGGAGGGAGTTTTGAACAAAATTCCTCCTTTACCTCTACCCTTCTGGGGGTTCCAGCGACTTTTGCTGTCTTCCCCACCCTTACGGGACTGTTGAACAGGACGAAAATTCCTCTTTCCTGCCTGTTTTTTCTTTGCAGGAAAGGCCTTCTTTTTGTCTGCCGTTCTGTCCAGCACTGTTTCCAGCTCTGGCCCAAACAGCAGATCCCCTGAAAAGGGCAGACCACACAACCTGACCTTGGAGGCTGTGTCACCTGACCACGTTTTAAGCCAGACAGCTCTCCTGGCGGAATTCACCAGGGCCGCAGATCTGGCTGCCATTTTGATGGACTCCGCAGAGGCATCAGCCATGTATTTCACCGCTCTAAGGATTAGTGGAAAGGATTCCATCAAGTCCTTACGTGGTGTGCCTGCTTCCACGTGGCTCTGCAATTTATCTATCCAACACTCTAAATTCCTAGCCACCACCGTGGATGCCATAGCTGGTTTGAGGCTGGCAGATGCTGAATCCCATGCCCTCTTTAAAAGAGTATCTGCTCTTTTATCCATGGCATCTTTGAGTACCCCCATGTCCTCAAAGGCCAAGTCTGTCCTACGCGATACCTGTGAAAAGGCTGCGTCCACACGTGGTTTTTTGTTCCACACCTCTGACTCTTTTTCATCAAAGGGAAAGCGTCTTTTCTGGCTCTTAGAAAGGAAAGGACCCCTCTCTGGGTCCTTCCATTCTTTTCTAACCGTGTCTGACAAAACTTTATGAACAGGGAAAACTCTGGATTTAACCTCATCCAGCCCCTGATACATCCTGTCATGTACAGACAACTGGACCTTTTCCTCCTGGATGTCCAGGGTCGTATAGATAGCCCTCAAGAGGTCATCTACCTCTTCTAAAGACAGCTTGTACCTGGAACCACGGCTGTCATCCTCCTCTTCTACCTCCTCCTCTGAGTCTCTGAGGGAAGGGAGAGTACTTGCCCCTTCGTCCTCTGAATCTAACACCTCCCTCTGCCTGGAGGTAGATGCTCTAGGACTTGATGGTGGTGGTTGCTGGCTACCGCCCTGACTTGCTGGGCTCTGAACCAACAGAGTCTTGACGGAGCTTAGTGAGCTTGCTATTTCTCGCACAGATGAATACAGTTCACCATATTGCTGAGAGGACTCCTCCTCCACTATCTCCTTAATACAGGACCTACATAACGCCTTCTGCCAGGATTCCCGTAAGGGGTTCTTACACACAGGGCATCTCCTTCCTGGCGGGTTTGCTTTCTTTACTTTCCCTGATACAGTTTCCTAGGGAAAAAACAAAAGCTTGTCTTACTACCAGAGTCTGGACTAAACATACCACCACCAGAATAAAACAGACCACCTGAGTGCAGCAACCACCAAACTACAGGTCCAAGGACAGTAACCTTTTGACTCTGTAGTGACAGGACCCCCCACAGGGAGGAATAAACAAGTGACACAGAAAAAAACAGCCCATAAGGTGAAGAATAAAGAGTACCTTTGTACCCCTCTTACCTGGGCCTGACCGGTGCTTGGGGTGCCTGCCTCCACCGTTGCTGCAGATCTCTCCTCCATGTTTGCAGAGAGCGCAGCGGGGCTAAAACAAACAGCCGTTTTTAAATCTTCCCGGGCACGGCGTCACTACGCACGCCGGAAGCGGAAGTACCGGTCTGTGGACCCGCCCCCTGACCCTTGCGTTCCGGGCGGCTGGAACCAACGCCGCCCCGCCCGAACAGGAAGCCGCGTCACTGGCCGCCGCGTCATCCGCCCGCCATGTGACACCTCCCAGGAGCCTCACCGCGCGGCGCGCGAAATTCAAACCCGGCGGCTCCCGGGGGCATGGACGCCTCGACATTCCTGCCGGCCACTGCTCCTGTGAGCTGGAGAAGGTCCGGGACTCCGGAACCCCCCCCGTTCGTACTAGGGGGGGGCTGGGATGGTCTCTGCAGCGGCTCCTGCAAAAAGGTAGGACTACCTCCCCTCCCCCTGGAGAGAACGCAGCCCTGGTTCCCACAAGTGCTTCCATCCATGGCGGAGGAAACACAATAACTGAGGCCATGGTGGAAGAGGAGGAGCTTTAAAGAAAATGCAAGTGTTTCCTCAAAGTGGGCGGAGCTGCGCTCTCTCCAGGGTTGTCCTGAAAGGCGACTGGAGAAAAGAATCTCAAAGACGTACAAAATTTTGTTGCGAGCGGCGGAACACGAATATCCCACGTATTTAGGCAAATGGGAAAGTGAGATCGGCCCACTAAATAGCGAGGATCAGAAGATCAAGATTTTAGGACGGGTTTTCTCAACAGCAAAAGACATACACTCAGTCGAAATGTCCTATAAACTCCTAGCTAGGTGGTATGTAACTCCTCAAGGAGCGAACGCCTACAATGGAGATGTTTCTCCTAATTGTTGGCGAGGGTGTGAGGCTGTAGGTTCCTTCTCACACCTGTGGTGGTACTGCCCGAAAGTAAAGGAATACTGGGAGCAAATAATAGAAATAATTTTTAAAATAACACAAGGGTGAAGAAGCTTCCATGGGTATGTTTATTCCATGATACAGAGAGTGGGGAGGGAAGACACTCTAGGAACCTCATCCCCTACCTATTAAATGCAGCCAAAGCCCTAATCCCCTGCTACTGGAAACTTCAGGAGACACCCTCAATGAAAGAATGGGTAGAGAGGGTGGAGAGGACAAGAATAATAGAACTCTCGCTATACACCTTAGAGAATCTAGAAGAAAAATATCAGAGGATATGGCAACAATGGATTGAGTTCAGGGAAACAGAACAATATTTTAGGATAATGGAAGGAAATACTGTGGGGAACGGGGGAGGGTGAGCGAGACGGGGTAGGGTTTTTTTTTTCTTTTTTTGTAGAGGGGGGGGGGGGGGGGGGAGAGGACTCGGGGTTGGGGGGGGGGGGGGGGAAAAATGTAATCGAATTTGAATAGATGTATTTGTATAAATAATTGATTATAAATGCAACGAATTTTGTATATGAAGAAAACTGTGAAAATAAAGAGTATATAAAAAAAAAAAAAAAAGAAGAGTAGTATATGTGTATAGGTTTTTCATCCTTTAAAGGGTTTGTAAAAGTCAGTTTTTTTATCCTAATGCATTCTATGCATTAAGATAAAATGCCTGTGTGAAGCATCTGCCCTCAGCCCCCCTAATACTGACCTAAGGCCCCTCTGTCCAGCGATGTCCACCAGTGTCTCAGCTGTCTGAGATTCTACCTTCTGATTGGCTAAGACAGCAGCGGCGCCATTGGATCCCACTGCTGTCAAAGTCAGCTAGCCAATCTGGAGAGTCATGGCTCCATGTCTGAATGGACACACAGAGCTGTGACTCAAGTCGAGTGCCCCCCATAGCAAGCTGCTTGCTGTGAAGGGCACTGAACAGGAGGGCGGGGCCAGGAGCACTGAAGAGGGACCCGAGAAGAGGAGGATCCGGGCTGCTCTGTGCAAATTCACTGCAATAGAGCAGGTAAGTAGAACATGTTTGTTATTTTTATAGGGAAAAAAAACAAGAGACTTTACAATCACTTTAAATAAATAAGCAGACTGATGCAAAAACTGTGCATGGTCACTGTGTATTTCAAGACTGGCTAATAAGTGTTTTATAGACTATGCCTCATTAAACATGGATTTGGTTTTTATGATCCCAGGCAACCAAACACTAATTTTCAATACCAGTTCTGAAAAATGAGAAGCATAACAGACACCACATACAGTTCAGGATAACAAAACATTTAGGTGTCTTTTCCCTTACCTGTTTTAAAGCTATTGCCACAGCTGCAATTGCATGATTGTGCGGCCCTCCCTGAATTGAAGGGAAAACTGCAAAGTTGATTTTGTCTTCAAAGTTGTAAAGGATGTCTTTTCCAGTTTTCTTATCCACAGCCTTGACACCTTTTCGGTAAAATATAAGTCCAGATCTGTTTTTAAAACAATAAAAAACATTAAGTTTAGAGCGGACCTTTACTCTAAAAAGGTAGGTCATAAATTATGCAATTTCCAACAACGATGGTGTTGATGGGGGAATCCCCCCGCAGCACTATTGTATTCTGCCAGAGGACAGCCTTCCCTACTGGCAGAACACAATGAGTAGCGTTGACGACTATATCCGGCGGCACTAATTGCTGTGTACAACCAGCATGCCCATACATGGATTGAAATTTGGCCAGTCCAATTTCGTTTCATGAATGGCCAGCTTATAGTTTGAGGCATTGTAATCCTTCACCTTCCCCTTTCAACAAAAGCTGCAAATTATATATTTTTTTTACCTTTTTGTTCTTGCCTTACCTGCTGCCCTTGCCCCCCCCCCCCCACACCACTATTCTCACCTAGACGAGAATGACATTTATTTTCCTCTTGCAGCCCCCTGGGATACCAGCACATATCTCATAAGGATTCAGGAGGAAAATTCTTCCTATTCATGTAAAGGAAATGTAATACCTTCTAAATGGGTGTTGTCAGTATTCCAGGAGGCAATACTATTCTCCATCCATAGAACAGCATTAATCAATTCACAATGCCAGATCTGTCTGCGCATGTGCAAGATCCAGATGAAGAATTAAGAGACAAAGAAAGAAAATGGTGGCATGGGACAGGACCTCTGTGAGGAGTGGGGAAAGAGGACGACTGCTCTGGATCCAGTTGTGTCATTTTATTACATGAGGACCCACACTCAACGGTTACCTTTACCTCAGTCGGTGCCCATGAATAACGCCAAGCATTCTATCACAAGTGACACAAGGGAAATTTTAAAAAGTACTTTTTACTAAAATGCTAACTCCACTGCAGTAAATGATCCAGCTGCTTTTTACAGCTCCCTAGTTAAATGTGCCTTTATTCTTTTTCTATAGGAAAGTTACAGGTTGGGTCCACCCTTGTCTGCACTACTCCTGGGTGCACGTCCAGCTAAACTCGAGGTAGAGGGTTAAAATGATGGATGACCGTACTTCCAGTACTTTAAAAGTGCTCCTTTAAATATACCAATAAATGAACCCTTGACTTCATAGTCATTTTTTTTTTTTTTTATAAAAAAAAGGTGAACTTTACCAGTAATTATTTTTTAGAGTTAATATAGTATTATGAATGAGACTCCATTTTTCATTCTTTTTTGCTTTCTCGCTTTCGCTGGCAATCTTAGGAGGTTAAGAAAAATGCAGATAACCAACAAAATACACAGTGGTCCTTTTTACTTAAACCCAAGGATTGGAATTTCCCAGAGAAAGAGTCCATGCCCCTGGGTGAGCTGAATAAAAACATAAGGTCCATGACATTTTTTCAAGGAAAACCAGATCCCCAAATCCACCAGACAATAATTATACATACATGATTTATATAAAACCCCAGTTTGCACAGCACTTTAATATATAATGACAGACATTACAGTTACAATACAAGAGGGTTTCCTTATCCAATGGGGAGGGGAAAAGGGTAGTTAACTGTGGGATGAACGAATGGAGAAAGCAAAAGTTCAGCTTTAAAGTTGGAGATGGGATAGGCTTCCCTGAAAAGATGACTTTCCAAGGATTTATCCAATGTTGTCCAATACAACCGACATGTGCCTTTCACAACTTGAAGAAACATGGTTACATTGTCAATTCTGGGCAAAGTGGCAGGGTTTGTGTAAAGCCCACCATTTAACCAGGTCGTATCATTCCAGCACTAACCCACCACTCCTTTTTCTGTGGCTGCTTATGCAAAATACAAGTATGGAGGAGTATGTGACTTAGTCCTATAACGCAGTGCTGGGGCCCAACAGCACAGTTGCATAACGAAGGGGGTGATGTTACCACTTCCGCTCATTATTAACCGCAGGTATTTTGGTAGTGGCTACGACAGAGCACTGGGGTGGTCAGAATATTCTAGTCAGGCGAGGGAAGAATTACACAGACATTGTCACTATGCACTGAACGGGCAAGGTGACAGTGTTCTCTTTAAATAGTTTGTTGACTTTTAGATGGAAAAGAACAGAAACGAGCCAGTCCATTTTCACTTTGTAAAAGGAAAATGGACCACAAACCTGTATATTTGTGTGTTTTACTTCCCAAATGCCCAAACAAATGTATTCATGGTTGAGCTACATCAATAGTGTGTTTAGATTGAATTCTTGTTTCAGACCCACCAACAGACACATCATAGGACTATACAGTAAAACCTTGGATTGCGAGTATAATTAGCTCCAGAAACATGCTTGTAATCAAAGCACTTGTATATCAAAGCAAATTTTCCCATAAGAAATAATGGAAACTCAGGTGATTTGTTCCACAACCATTTATTCACAAGTCCTTCAGTTTATAGTCCATAGAATAAGATTATAGCAATGTGATCGGTTGTGTAACCATAAAATGTTCAGCCACAAATGAAAGCCTCCACAAGGGGGTTAGAAGCAAAATCCAGCAGGAGCTACAGTGTATAAAAGAGAAGAGAGGTGCCTCTAATTGTAGCAATATGGTTACATTTAATGAAGGTACAACATTTAGCAACTCGCATGGTTGATGATTAAAACAACAAACAAAACTTAATAATTTGCGCCAAAGGGAATGCACTACAAGAAAAACGCTTAAAACACAATAAGCTGAATAAGAAATCGCATAGAACACACACACACACACACACACACACACACACAACTGCTGCTGCTGCCTGCAAAGGTTACATAAACTTTAAAAATGAATAGAATATATAGGCTGCGCTAGCGGATATATATCACCACTGTGAAAAAAATATATAAAGATCATATGCGATAATGCACAAAAATTATAAAAGTTGAAAAAACAGAACAGAAAGAATAACATGTGTGGCATCGCTGAAAATAAACCTGGAAAACCCTGTGCTATAGTAACTCACTACAGGGAAGACAAGGATCAGCGTGTCCTGGAGGAGGGGCGAAACGAGTCGACGTAACTTCCGGTTTGAGAGCCAGTGACGCTGCTTCCTGTTCTGTTGGAACGCACCCGGAACACGCTGATCCTTGTCTTCCCTGTAGTGAGTTACTATAGCACAGGGTTTTCCAGGTTTATTTTCAGCGATACCACACATGTTATTCTTTCTGTTTTTTCCTCCACGGCATCTATTCATTTGGAAACTTTGCTATTTCATCTGGAGCATTACTGGAATCCCTGACATCATCCACCCCCCACCAAAACGCTTTAAAGACCCTAGGACTGCAAAGCCGTGGGTCATTTTCCTCTGGTGAGTGGGGTTTCAGAGGGGACCATCGTTTAGTGACCACCTGCAAATCTTATTATCAAAACCATCCAAATAATATTAGTCTGTATATCCGTTTGCTTTTTCATCACCAATTATGCAGTATTGATTATTGCTTTTTGACTATTTCTCTTTCACGGTAGCCATTGCTGCGCAACTTTTATAATTTTTGTGCATTAGCACATATGATCTTTATATATTTTTTTCACAGTGGTGATAGATATCCGCTAGCGCAGCCTATATATTCTATTCATTATTGATTAAAACAGGCACATCTAAGTATGCTGGCATCCGGGGTAAAGCTGTCCACATAGACCATCTTCCTCACCGCCGGCTCTCACCGCTGTCAGTCTGCAATCATGACCGGGAAGACTACCCTGCAATAGATTTGAAAGCGAGGCTTGAAGTACTCATGGAGCGCAGTATGGAAGGGATGACGTAGATGGTGGTGGGGAGGATGGTCTATGTGGACAGCTTTACCCCGAACGCCTGCATACTTGGATGTGCCTGTTTTAATCATCAACCATGCAACTTGCTAAATGTTGTACCTTCATTAAATGTAACCATTGTGCTACACTTAAAGGCGCCTCTGTTCTGTTTTATACTCAGTTGTGACATGATGCTACTTGTATATCGAGACAAAATATACTGTATATACTCGAGTATAAGCCAAGTTTTTCAGCACATTTTTTTGTGCTGAAAGTGCCCCCCCCCTCGGCTTATACTCGAGTCAAGCATTTTTCTGCAGCAGAATATGACATTTTCCGACCCGACTTTGGGGGTCCCGCATCTCGGGGCCACTTGGTGCTAGGAACCCCAAATTTGGTATGCCAACCTAGTGGAATCAGCACTACAACATATATTGGGGTTCTAGCACCAAGTGTCCCCGAGATACAGGGCCCCAAAGTCGGTTCAGAAAAAGTCACTCTGCTGCAGAAAAGGGCTTGACATTTTCTGACCCGACTTTGGGGCCCCATATCTCGGGGCCAGTTGGTGCTAGGAACCCCAAATTTGGTGTGCAAACCCAGTGGAACTGTCAAAACAACATATCCAAATTACAGGGCCCCAAAGTCAGTCAACTGTGTCCATCTGCAGCAATGTCATTTCGGGACCCTTTGGCTGCAGCTAGGAGGCATCTAGGAACCCTTAACTACCAAGTTTGAAGTTTGGGGGACCTATGGCTGCAAATGGGCACAGTGAGGCTGCAAATGGGCATTGTTGACCGGCTTTTACACTTACAGTAGCTGTGCATTTCTCACCCTAGGCTTATACTCGAGTCAATATGTTTTCACAGTTTTTTTGTGGTAAAATTAGGTGCCTCGGCTTATATTTGGGTCGGCTTATACTCGAGTATATACAGTATTTAAATATTTTTGCTTGTCTTGCAAAACGCTCTCAAACTAAGGTTTTACTGCATCTTAATACCATACACCATAATATCATATACCAAGTTTTGAATAAAATTAACAATTAAAACACCATTCATCTAATCAATACCTGGTACACCTTCTCCCCAACACCTAGAGACCACACTTTAAGCTCATTTTAAAAAAAAAAAAAAAAGAAAAAAGAATAAGAAAAAAAAAAAAAAAACAATAATAATACTAATAATGATAAGAAAAAAAAAAAAAAAAAGGGGGAGAATTTTTTCCTCTGCCGCCTCCACCTGTATTCACCTCCTCCAGCCCCCTCAGCCCCCCCCCCCCATCCTCCCATCCCCTCCAAATATCAACCTCTACCCATGTTGGTTCATCTTTTATTTTCATTATCCCAGGTCTCTACCCATCTTTTCCAAATAGCATCAAATTTGTCTCGACTCCCTCTATGTGTATAAATAGAGACCACACTTTAAGCTCATTTTAAATATACCAGAAAACTTGCAGAAGCTTTGGCAGAAACAGACACTATATACACTATGCACCAATGCAGCTTTGGCAGAAACAGACACTATATACACTATGCACCAATCATGCTAACCTAATCCATCCCACAAAAGAAAGCCAAGCAACAGAATTGGTGGCTCTACCTCGATATGATTGACAAATCAATTGCCAACCATTGTTCTGATGTGTCCAAGGGCCATACGATCAAAGTAAAGATATAAAATGGGTACCAGGTCAACAAATTATGTGAAAGAATACGTTTGACACTCCTACACAGAGCCCTGGCAGAGACACATGGTTTAACTTTACCTGAAGAACCAAAATTAGGCTTCACCATTTCTACAGTTTAAATCTATTTTACGATCAAGGATATAGCCTCTTTTCTCCATTTTCATCTACCACTGTTGCGCTATATGTAGAAAACTTCTTCGAAGTCGCAACTCTGATTTCAGATCTTCTCTTTTGGAAGACTATTCATTGCTTATATTGGACCTTTTTAATCAGGATCCTCCAACAATCATAACACTCACTCACCCAACGTTATGTTGCAATAATTACGTTTTTATTCAAGCAGATAAATACACAGTAGGATTATGCGCTAGACACCCCCCCCCCCCCCCCCCCCCTCCATACCACACTGCACAACCAAGCAATACACTTTCTTTGTTGATCTCTGCCAGCATGGGTGTCATCCCTCTCCCTCCAACCTGCGCACTGGACAATTAAAAGGCACAAGACCTAAAATGCAATGAAGCTGACCCATAAAAAAGGAGACATTTTCCTGTCTGTGCAGTGAGGCAGAATTGTGGGAATCACAATGGTGACTGAGCTGAATTACCTATACTGGGCATATTTTGGAAGATAAAATAGCAAACATAAGTATATTTAATGGTTCGTCTGGAGTTCCACTTAAATAAAATAATGTCTATAGAAGAGTGTCTCACTCTCAAATACAGTGGATATAAAAAGTCTACACACCCCGGTTAAAATGTCAGGTTTCTGTGATGTAAAAAAATGACAAATCATTTTAGATTTTTTCTTTCCACCTTTAAATGTGACTTCTAAACGGTACAGCTCAGTTGAACAACAAAACTGAAATCTTTTAGGTGGAGGAAAGGAAAAATAAAAAAATAAAATATGGTTGCATAAGTGTGCACACCCTTACACTAATACTTTGTTGTAGCACCTTTTGATTTTATTACAGCACTCAGTCATTTTGGATAGGAGTCTATCAGCATGGCACATCTTGACTTGGCAATATTTGCCCTACTCTTCTTTGCAAAAACATTTCAAGTCTGTCAGATTGTGAGGACATCTCCTGTGCACAGCCCTCAGATCTGGGCTCTGGCTTGGCCATTCCAAAACTTTAATCTTCTTCTGGTGAAGCCCTGCCTTTGTTGATTTGGATATATCATATTGACTGGTATATGGAACTGGTCATAATTCCCTCTACCTCGACTAATGCCCCTGTTCCAGGTGAAGAAAACAGCCCCTTGAGCATGATGCTGTCATCGCCATGCTTCACTGTTGGTATGGTGTTCTTTTGGTGATGTGCAGTGTTTTTGCTCTAAACCTATCTTTTGGAATTATAGCCAAAAAAGTTCAACCTTGGTTTTAGCAGACCATAACAATTTTCAATTGAGTTGTACAGGTCACATTAAAAAGGTGGAAAAAGTTCTGAAATTATTTATTATTGTCTCGTTTTTTTACATCACAGAAACCTGACATTTTAACAGGGGTGTGTATGTTTTTTTATATCCACTGTGAGATATAGATATAGATATAGATATAATATAATAATAATAGATATGGTAAAAGAAAAAAAAAAAAGCCATGTGTTGAAAACCTACAACAACCCCTTTACATTTGTCACTATCCATACGAGTAACCAGATTGTTTAGCTTTGCTCTAACACATACGGGCAGCAATACATTGTAAGAAGACATTTTTCCATGTTGCAGAGATCTTGGCAAAGTGCTGTGAAAGGGTGAATGAAGCACGATGAGAAGGATGAGGAATCCTGCTGCTCAGTTTCACAGTTTCCTGCTTCATGCTCTACTCCAGGGTGTGAAACCAACGGAAACAAGAAAGGTGCAAAAAGAAAAAAAAAAAAAAAAACTCTAGAGATCAGGAAAAACCAAGGGAGTTAAGGGTAGAGGCATACGTGTGCTGAGACCCGTTTGTTAATTACTTTGATTGGAAGGTGTAGAGAACTGCACAAGGAAATGCTGGCAGAGTTCTCACCACTCGCTGAGGATTCTTATCACAAGGCTAGCTGCCGACTCCCTCATCATTCAAGGCAAAACACAGATGCTTAGAATCTGCAGTTGGCACACACTGACAAGGAAATAATAATATGTAACCGAGATTTAAAAACGGGAACGGATGATCACATAGAATACCTATGTTTGGGGCTTTTAAGCTATACAGTGTTCAATTTTACTGAAGCTACATTTATGAGTGTTGTTTGAAAAAAGTGAGACTGATAATACACCATATGCATAACAAGGTGTATAAATATAGCTGACATAATATCACTCAAACATTTTTTTGTTTTTTTAATTTTATTTAAAATGCATGAAAAAAAGAATACCCGAAAAGCTCTAATTTACTATACTGGCATTTCTCTCCAGAGCCTGGACCTCCCTAGCTACAGTATATGCCTATGGCTGCACACTGGTGGGGCCAGACAATCTTCTGATAGGTGGGCCCTCACTCCATCTTCTCATTGCCCATCACTTTTCTGATGTGTTCAAGGGTCTTTTTCAAAGCCAAGGAAAGTCTTTTGGCTGCTCAATTTTCACCCACCACTATTACTATGTAGGAGTCATTTTTACAATATAAAAGCAACAGTATAATTTTCTCTATCTCCCAAATATTGTTGGCGCTATATAAATCCTGTATACTAATAATAATATAAAATCATAGTAACAGAGTGCCCTTACTGAGAGAGGCATCATCAACGGACAGATGTTTCAGATTAAGACACATCAATGCTTGAATGCTTGCTGACTGAACAAATGCCTGCTAAAATTAGACAAAGTATCTGCTGTGCCCCTCTCGGATTTAGCTTGATTTTGTTACCAGGTCTTAAATACCGTCAACCCTGAGTAAATAGCTATGCCCTACCAACTATCATTCCACTGTGGAACAATAGGACTGTGCTCTCAAGGGTGGCAGTTGGATGATCTTAGCCTTGAAGTTAGGACCCAGAAACAAAATTAAAACTATATCAAAAGCAATCTTTTCTGGCTATTAACCACTTCCCACCCGGCCAATGTACATATACGGCCGGGTGGGAGCCGTCTACTTCTGAATGGACGTTCCGGAACGTCCTTCAGAAGTAGAGGGATCGCGCGCGCCTGCGCAGCGGCGGGATCCCGATGCGGCCGTGTCACCCGGACACGGCGCATCTCGGATCGGCAGGAGGGCTCGGTGGTTGGCCCTCCTGATCACATGACGGCCGTGTCGAATCATAGCCGTCATGTGATGTAAACAAACAGCCGGTTGCTAGGCAATCGGCCCTCCTCTCCTCACACGGATGTCGTCGGTGAGGAGAGGAGAGGGATCGCTGCAGCCGGCTGGTGATCAGTGAGTATTGGCTGTTTTTTTTACAGCTTTTACTCACTGATCACCCGTCTAGTGTCCCCACAGTAAAACACACATGTCCCCAAAACACACATGTCCCCAAAACACACATGTCCCCAAAAAACACATGTCCCTCACATATGTCCCAGTAAAATAACATGTGCCAATGATTATCTGCACACATATGTCCGTGATCACCTGCACACCCCTTTTACATGATCATTTGCGTACATATGTCCGTGATCACGCGAACCAATTATTATACACTTAACGAATTTTTTTTTACAAAAAACATGTAGCAGAATACATTTTGGCTTAAATTTATGACAAAATTTGATTTTATTGGATTTCTTTTACAAAAGAAAGGAGAAAATAGTTTTTTTTCAAAATTTCCGCTATGTTTTCGCTTATATCGAAAAAAATAAAAAATGGAGTCGCGAATAAATACCAAACTAAAGCTCTATTTGTGCGAACAAACTGATAAAAAATTCATTTGGTTACAGCATTGCATGACCGCGCAATTGTCACTGAAAATGCGAGAGCGCTGAAAGCTGAAAATTGGTCTGGGCAGGAAGGGTGTTTAAGTGCACAGTAAGCAAGTGGTTAAGGGTAAGGCTTGGTTCAGATTTATGCGTGTCAGGAATGCAGACAAAAATCTTAAATACCGCCCACCGCATATATACTGCAACAGGGCAGCTCCATTGCGTGAAACGCTGATTGGCCAGAGGGGGAGCCAATCAGCGGGTCCAGCGGACCGCCGATCATTTCCCAGAGAGGCAGAACGGTGATCTGCCTATGTAAACGAGGCAGAATTCCATTTAGACAGGGAAGTACATAGTGATCTTATGTTCCTGCTAAGCAGTAACACGGATCTCTGTTCTTCCAGTCAGTCTATCCCCCCACACAGTTAGAAAGGATCCCCTAGGGACACACTTAACCCTTTGATCGCCCCTTGTGTTAACCCCCTTCCCTGCCAGTGTCATTAGTACAATAACCGTGCATATTTTTTAGCTCTGATCACTGTATTCGTGTCACTAGTTCCCCAAATAAGTGTCAAAAATGTCAGGTGTCCGATTTGGCCACCGCGATGTCGCAGTCCCGCTAAAAATCGATGATCGCCACCATTACCAGTAAAAAAATAAACATGCCATAAAAATATTTCAAAGTTTGTAGACGCGATAATTTTTGAACAAACCAATCAAAATACACATTTTTTTTTTTTTTACAAAAATATGTAGCAGAGTACATATTGGCCTAAATATATTATTATTTTTACATAATTGTATTCGATATGTTTTATAGTAGAAAGTAAAAAAAAAAAATTTCTTCAAAATTGGCAATTTTTTTTTTGTTTATAAAAAAATAAACACTACACAGGTGATAAAATGCCACCAAAAGAAAGCTCTATTTGCGAGGGGGAGGACATTTTATTTGGGTACAGCGTTGCATGACCACGCAATTGTCAGTAAAGCAACGCAGTGCTGTATCGCAAAAAATGGCCTGGTCATGAAGGGGGTAAAACCCTCCGGGGGTTGAAGTGAAGTGGTTAACAGAGGTGTGGGGTCATTCTTAATGGCACCCCACGCATTGGCAAACCATACAGTTTGATGCAGTGGAATTTTAACCTGCCTGCCATATAGCATAATGACGTACGCAAAGTGGTTAAGCTATCCTGACTGGACGCCATATGACATCCAGCAGGATAAGCCGCATTTGCACACGAGCAGCGCGGTGATAGTTGGCATCACCGATCTCAGTAAAGAGCCTCTGACGGAGTCTCTTTACCATGTGATCAGCTGTGTCCAATTCATAGATGATCCCAACGTAAACAGGAAAAGCCGGTTGTATCGGGTTTTCCTCCACTCGCGCTGATAGACGCGAGTAGAGGAGAGCCGATTAGCTGCTCTCCTAAAAGGGAAGATCTGTTCTGATTAGTGCACCCCCCCCCCCCCATGATGCCCACCAAGGATGTCCTCCCATGCCCATTAGAGGCACCCATCAGTGCCACTGATGACTGCAGCTGCCGAGAGCCTGAGCCAGCCGCTTCCTCCATAGCCCAGCGCTGCAGTGAGCGTGGGGAAGGGGTCAGAGCAGAGAGCTGCTGAATGACAGTCAGCAGGTTTTTGCTCAGGGCGCTGTGAGAACTGAGCATTCAGCGGTGTGCGATCGCTTGGTTCGAAGTGTTGGAGGCAAGTATGATTCTCAAATAGCTATTTGTGTGTGAAAAAAAAAAAAAATAATAATATATAATAATAATAATATATAATATATATATAATAATAATAATAATATATATATATATATATATATATATATATATATATATATATATACACACACACACACACACACACACACACACATATATACATACACACAAAATTAAAAATTTATATATATACATACATTCATACATACACACACACATTTTGTGTGTACACACACACAAAATTAAAAATTTAAGTTTTGATTCTTATAAAAAGTTTTAATAAAATGCTTTTGGAGTAAAAATCTATCTATAGTTTTCCATTTAAGATATATTAATAATTTAGTTTATTCAGCATGAAATGGTGCTTAGTTATGTACAGAGAAATATATTCTGAAATATTTACAAAATTTTTGTTAAACTCATTCAATGAATACAATCTCTGCAAGTTGATATACAGCATTGATGCATTCACACAATTTCACAGTAACCATGAGACATAACAAAGTTCAGGAATATTCCTTTAGCCTATTGTTTTGCAATACTATGTAGACTACAAACTGTACGATTTAATCAGTTCTGATATCGCTGTTTTACTAACCTGACAGCTTATTATTCTAAATAGGAAACCTTCATTTTGTTTGCAAATAAAGATTCTACCAGGGAGAATATGTCCTTACATTTAAAGAGCACCTGTCATTTCAGATCCATCATGGCAGCACCTGTTAGCGGGCATCCACTCAACTGCTGTCGCCACCTTGTTGGGTCACTGCCACATCACCAGCCGTCCCATTAAACTGAATGGGACTGTCGATGAGTCAACAGCGGGTCAGAGATGACAGTTGCTCTTTAAAAAATTACGATTTAAAATAGAGTTGATTTAAATCTAACCTTTACTAGTGATTTAACCACTTGCTGACCGCTGCACACCGATATACGTCGGCACAATGGCAGCGTGGGAAAATGGGTGTACCTGTACGTCCCCTTTAATTGACAGAGCTAGCTGGCGCATGCCGTGTACAGCGTTACCGTGCCCCGGGGGCTATGTCTGCCGGTCTCCTGGCAATCGTGTCACGAAGCGACAGAACGGGGAGATGCCTATGTAAACAAGGCATAACCCCATTCTGCCTAGTGACATGACAGAGATCACTGCTCCCTGTCATCGGGAACAGTGATCATGTGAGTGAAAGACCCCCCCCACAGTTAGAATCACTCCCTAGGACACACTTAATCCCTTGACCGTCCCCTGTTTAACCCCTTCCCTGCCAGTGTCATTTACACAGTAATCAGTGCATTTTTATAGCACTGATCGCTGTATAAATGACAATGGTTCCAAAATGGTGTCAAAAGTGTCTGATGTGTCCGCCATAACGTCGCAGTCATGATAAAAATCGCAGATCACTGCCATTACTAAAAAGAATAAAAACATTTATAATAAAAATGCCATAAAACTATCTCCCATTTTGTAGACGTTATAACTTTTGCGCAAACCAATCAATATATGCTTTTTGCACGTTTAACCAAAAATATGTAGAAGAAGAATACATATCAGCCTAAACTGGGGAAAAAATTTGTTTTTTGTTATATATTTTGGGGGATATTTATAGCAAAAAGTAAAAATGTTTATAGCGCAAAACGTAAAAACCGTAGAGGTAATCAAATACCACCAAAAGAAAGCTCTATTTGTGTGAAAAAAAAAAAAACAGACGTCAATCTTTTTTGGGTGCAACGTTGCACAGCCACGTAATTTTCAGTTAAAGCGACGCAGTGCCGAATCGCAAAAAGTGCTTTGGTCAGAAAGGGGGTAAAGTCTTCCAGGGCTAAAGAGGTTAAATCATGATTTAAATGAAATCCACCCCGGTACACCTCTAAGTGAAAATGTCCAAATTGGTCCCAAAGTGTCAATATTTTGTTTGGCCACCATTAATTTTCTAGCACTACCTTAAAGCGGTTCTGCACACACTTTTTTTAGTAAATATCTTTGCCTTCCAAATCTGGCAAAGAGTACTAAATGGCGTTTTTTTTTTTTTTTACTTACCTTGTAATTGCTGCCGGTCTTTCCTCTGTCTCTTTGGGGGTGGGCGAGGTCTGTGCGGGGATCCTCGTCATGCCGCACTGTCTCCTGGGATCTGGTGTCATTCATCCCAGGAGTCAGTGCGGACATCCGACCCAAAATCTCACGAGATTTTAAAGCGGAGCGACACCCGTTTTTAAAACCTATAATAAAAAAAAAAAAAAAACTCACCTTCCTCGATCCGAAACGGCATTTTTTTTTTTTTTTTTTTTTTAACTTGCCTTTAGTTGTTCTTCTTTCCATCCATCGCTTCCTGGTTCTTGGTCCCTCGGAAATGGGCGGGGATATTACGGCTATTACGTAATATCCCCTAGCCCGCACTGTCTCCTGGGAGCTTGTGTCATAGCTCCCAGGAGTCAGTGCGGCTGCCTGGCCCGAGGTCGCGCGAGACTTCAAACCTAACGTGACGTCATCACGACAGTCACGTTCGGTCTCTGCTATCACAACAGGGCGGGACTTTCGACGCCGCCGCCGTTGTGATGGCAACAGGAGCTGCTGACGGCGCTCCTATGAACGTTGTACTGCGCATGCAACAGACTAGAAAGAGAGGCGTGAATGAAATCCAGGAAGACAATCAAAGTTCCCTGGCCAGTGGGCGGGGCTGTATACGACGTTGAGCGGCGGGAACACCCAAATTGAAATTACATCACTGTGTTCCCTGCGCTGCGCTGTAAAGATCCGGGGTCTCCTGTTCCTCCTCCCCTGCACAGGTAGGCACGGGGCTGCGTGGCGGGCACGGGGCTGCGTGGCGGGCACGGGGCTGCGTGGCGGACACGGGGCTGCGTGGCGGACAGTGGGCAGGGGCTGCGTGGCGGACACGGGGCTGCGTGGCGGACACGGGGCTGCGTGGCGGACAAGGTGGACACGGGGCTGCAAGGTGGATACTGGGCACGGGCTGCATGGTGGACACGGGCTGTATGGTGGACAGTGGGCACGGGCTGCATGGTGGGCACAGGCTGCATGGTAAATGGTGGGCACAGGCTGCATGGTGGATAGTGGGCACATGCTGCATTGGTGGGCACACGCAGCTTGCATTGGGCACAGGCAGGCTGCATTTTTTTTAACAGAGACAGGCAGGCTGCATTGGTGGGCACAGGCAGGCTGCATTGGTGGGCACGGATAAAGTTGTTGTTAATATTTATTTTTATAACTTAATTCTGCATAAAACATTTAAGTGTCATTTAATGAGATAATTTATGAGGGCATGTTTAGGGGCGGGGTTTGGTGGGGCAACTGGTGGCGAGTAACCCTTGAGGCCTGGCTGGTAGCTCAGGACTTGAAATTTTGAGCCCTGTATATCTATCCATCTATCTATCCATCTATATATAGGGTTATTTAGCCCAAGTGTTGCACCAGCTAACGAGAACAGTCCACACAAATGTTTTTTTCAGGGCTCATTGGCCAACTTTTAGGGTTGAGCGAACCCGAACCCAATTGACTGTATGTTCGGGGTCGGGTCCGGTGTTCGGCGATGTATTGGCGCCTTTTTAAAAGCTGCAGGGCAGCCAATCCACGTTTGTTTCACTAGTGTGCCCTTAGAAGCCATCACAGGTGTATTCTGCTATTGCAAAAAAAAAAAAAAAAAATTGTAGCGTTTTCTGCATGTGTGCAGGAGTCCGACATTCAAATCGATCTAGATTTCTTCTATTGTGCTATCCCAAAAAAAAAAATTGGAGTGAAAAATGAACCAGTGTTGGCTACCTCGTCCTCCTCCACCGCCGCTTCAACCTACACCGCCATATCCACCGCCACCTCAACCTCCTACTCCATATGGACCTCGTCCTCCTAGGTCAAGATTATAATTTTTTTATTTTTTTTAATTTCCAAGTATTTTATTTTCCCACTATCTTATCCATTAAATTGAATAATTTTTTCCAGAAAGGGCGTATTCTGGGGCATTCCCACCATATGTGTGGCATCGTGCTGTTGAGTTTCTGAGGTTCTTAAGGACTCCCTGTACCTCTTCTGCTGAGAAGGGGGGCTCCAGCATATTATTTTTATTTTTTATTTTTTTAATGTTATTTTAAGTTATTTCCCTATCCACTTGCCATGCTCTTAACAACATTTTGTTGCAATTTGCAGCCCTCTAGCCCTTTCCATGACTTTTTTACAGTCATTTTAGTCTTCAAAAGTTTGGGTCCCCATTGACTTCAATGGGGTTTGGAGTTCAGGTCACGTTCGGTCCCAGACTTTATTCCGAAGTTCGGCCGAAGCCGAACATCCAGGTGTCCGCTCAACTCTACCCACTACCCAAGATCAAACAAAACAGGGTTTCCCTCACAGGGGGTTTTCACCGTGAGCATCAGCATTAAACAACAGTACGTTCAGCCTCCTGGGTCACACATGCAACCTTTCAAACAAGAATACCGAGCTGCCTGGCTCTCTTCAGCAGCAGCAATACTTCTCAGGCTCCCACATGGAGCCCTCCTGACTCCTGTCAGCGACCTCAGACTCGGGTCTCTGGCTTTCAGTTCTCCAGTGCACATCTGCACTCTCCCTTGCAAGCCTGGACTCGTCGGGAGGTTGGAGCCCAGAACCATGGTCAGGTGTTCTCAAAATAGGCCAGCACACACATAACCAGTCAGTGTGCTGGTGAGTCTCAAAATCCGGACCCAGGACAGGGGATTTTCATCCCACCCGATCGCTACAAAATCCCCAGGCTCAAGGTCCCAAAGTGGACATTACTACATGAGGAAACTGAAAAGCCAGTTTCCTCCCAAATAATCCTCCGCAAATACACTGGAGCCCCTCAACCTGCCTGGTGGGGTACTACATAATTAATAATATATATATATATATATATATATATATATATATATATATATATATATATATATATATATATATATATATATATATATATATATATATATATATATATATATATCTCTCATTTATTTATTTTTATTCAAAACAAAAATTACTATCTTTTAGGACGCAATTTATTTTTAGTAAGTTTAACCAACATGCCTAGCATGCATGCTTTATATTAAAGTGGTTTTAAATGTAAATTAAAAGAAAAGAAATATAACAAACAGGTTTGTACCTGCAGAGAATGTATTACGGATAAACCTTCAGCCTTTACAATCACTTAAGCTTTTAGATAGTGTCTTATTTGGGGCCACGGGGCATTAACAAAACATTAAACAGTATTTCATACAAACGCCAGCTGGACGGTTTCTTTTAAAAGTGTATGTGACATTTATACAGTTCTACCAAACTTTGAACTTTACAAGGTCACACATTTCCTGATAACTACAAGAATTATATTTTGCAAAGTTGTGATCATGCTACCCATTTAATTCAATTGACAATGCAAATAGAGGCAGTCATTGATTTACAGTTTTTATAACCATGGGGTGATAAGTAAGCTAACAAATTAATGAAAATGTTTTAACACTTCTAGCTAGCATAGCAAAACTGCATACTACGGGGCATATAATATTCATTATAGAGCAGAAAAATTAGACTTGCATTACTAGGGAAAAAGTGAGCGGAATAATGTTAGATAGTTCTATGAATATATTTGTAAGCGCTGGAAAGTGCACCAAGATTTACCTGGCTCCCCGTAGAGTCTTGTGCGTTGTTGTTGTGACCACATCAGCATGATCAAAAGGTGATGGAATGACACCAGCTGCTACCAGCCCACTAATGTGCGCCATATCAGCCAGGAGGTAAGCCTTCACCTCGTCACACACCTGCAGGAGAGAAAGAGCTCATCAATATAGTTAATTACTCATGTTTTCCAAAACAAAAATGCTATTAGATATACATACCCTAGGGTCACTGTCGACTATAAGGAAACTGGGCTGTGCCCCACCAGAAGGGCCTTTGTTCCCTCTCCACCTACGCACCCTATCCATCCACAGTCTTTACTTCCTGGTTTGTCACTGTCTTTAGTACCCAACCCACTCCTCAGCTATATCCAAAGTGTCTGAAAACTCCATCTTTTACTAGGAAAGGCACACACAGTGTTAACAGCAAAGAGTGGTAGCAAATAGGAGGTGCATGAATGGACATTTTGGTGCCAAAACCAAAAATGCAGTATGCGTGTCGCTAAAGCCAAAAATGAAATTTCTTACAAAAAATTATATTATATTCCGCTTTTTTAATTACCATCATCAATTTACATTAATATGAATTTATTGTTGGCACCATTAGTGCAAGAAAAGCTCAAGAAAAATGCAGTCTGCAGTCTCTTGCATCATGTCTGCAATATTTTACTTAAACACATTGCTAATAGTATGAGCAAAATTTCCATTCAGTGCACTTCTAGCAGACATGATACAGGAGATGGTCAGACTGCAGACATGATACAAGAGAAATCAATGCAGCCCCACTAGTGCCTATCAGTGCCCGGATCACACAGAGCAGAGCTCTCCGGCTGTGTCACAGAGCTGGGATTTGAATTTCCCGGGCTGGGCTGCCACAGTAACAGTCTCACCTCCTATGATACACGTCACGCTGATTCAATTTCCCAGCATTGGATCAGTGTGCCTTCTATCACAGGAGGCCGGACTTTGTTACAGGGCTGCCGAACAATTCAGCTCCATGACAGAGGGAGATCGCGGCTCTGCGTGATGAGGAGGAGAAAGGAGAGAACTTGAGTATGCTAGGATGACACCGCCACAATGTGTGGCACTCGGGGCGGACCGCCCCCTTTTCGGTGCCATCATCTGCACCTTTTCTTCTTTCGCCCGAATGGGAAAAAAAAAAAAAAGAAAAGTTTTTCGCCAATAAGTTCCGGCTGCCAAAATTTTGGTGCACCTCTAGTAGCAAGCACAGGAACTTTAACAGTTCAAACTCATTTGGTCTCCTACTCTGCCAGTCAGCATTACCTTTCAAAGACCACCACATAGCTTCTCAGACATATGTCCTTGCATATAACGGTACATTCATTTTTGTGCTACAAATACATTCTTGGGGGCGTAGTCCAAACATTATGTTGTTCACAGAGCACCATAACATCTAACCAGTCACAACCCAGATACCAGTTTTCAGATAATGGATGCGGATACAGGGAAAACGAGAATGGCTCCCAAGTACTGGGACCATTTCTAACTTTAATGATCAGCAAGAAGGGATTTTCTGTCTAAAGTCCTTTTTAGAGGCAATAGCACCACAATGTGGAAGTGAAGCTGGTTTGTTAATAAATCAGATTCTACGGTTCCTCTCAATACAAAACCTCTGTGTTACTAAACATTCTTTCATGTACAAGCTCCGTGATCTTTAGTAGGAATTTTCCACCAACCAATGTTCTCATTTAGCAATTCAGAGTTAAGATCAATTCCGCTCCCATATGTCTGCTATAAATTTAGCCTTAATTCGCTCTTCAGAGAGGTTTTTAGTCTTGTAAGCTCGCAGGTTGAGACTTCTCTGGTTTTCCTCCTAAAACTCCAGAGACTTTTTGTACTCAGACTGGCAACATTTTGCTTAAAATAGCCAAACATCTTTTTTTCCTCTGGTTCATGATTTATACCCAAAGGGTCTCAAGACAATGAAAGACTAACCCAGCCAAGATGCTGCACCTTCTGTTGTCTCATTTGGAGAAGAATTTCTGCATAAACACAAACACAATGCATCAGTCTACAGGCATGAATCAGGTCCCCCAGGTACTTGCCTCTGATGGAACACGCTATATTAGTCTGGATTTTCTATCAGCCCTGTACCAGCTTAAGAACAAACGAGAAAGAATAGTACTCTCTAGTAAAACTGCATAATATAAATGAGACTTTCACATTAGATGTTCATGTTATAAAATAGCAACCACTTTAAAATCAATTGTGTTTGCTATTTTGCGTGGGTTCCACCTTTACTGAAAACCTTCCTAGCTCCAATCTTTCATTCTGGCCAGCTTTAGTAAGGACGAAAAAAACTGCTGTGGTGCATGTCTACCATCATTTTTAAAATATTAAAATACTTAAGCGCTAGTGAGGATTAAAATCAGAGGACCATTAGGGTTTCAAGATGGCCAAATGATACAGCTGCAAACCCATAAGAAAGTGCTCCCACACGTGAGTGATATGTTAAAAGTACACAAATAAATGTGTGATGAGTGCGCTTGTATCAACCTTAAAACAAGATGCAAAAAAACCTGTACAACACTTAGAATATATAGTGTATACACCGTGATTAATAAAAACCTGTGTAGTGCAGTGATTTAAAATACGCTTTTAGACCTCCATAAAAACAAGATGAAACAAAAAAACCTTACAACACTTAGAATATATAGTGTAGCTCACAATATGAATGGTGCACAAGTAAAAGGAGAAAAAAAGAACACAAAGACAAAAAGAAAAAAAAAAAAAAAACTGACACTTTCCTTTTCTGCTGACACCTCCAGGTGCTGTTCGTTTTCTGTCTTTTACGCTGTGCTTACAGGCACTTCCAGTCAGTTTGCATATGGGGAGAGAAAGAAACATACACCATTGCGCAGTATTTCCTAAAAAGAAATGTGTGTGTGTGCTGTGACCAGTGAGCGGTAATCTACTCACATACACCCGGTAATGGTACAGCGATAGCCGAATGCTTGTCAGGCTTTTTTGCTACAGGGCTGGATGCCCTGCTCGTCCACACTCTGCGTGCTGCGGTGATGTCACTAGGCTCCTCCTCCTGACACGTTGCATTACAGTCACGTAACGTTTTCAAGGGATAATGAGCCCTGTGACAGCTGAGGATATTTATAGGGCAACTCATGGCGTGCGGGTTGCCATAGTAACTAATTTGTGCTCATCATCCACAATCAGCACACCACTGTGACCAGGTGCTGCGGAGATCCTTCACTTAACTGGTTGTATACCAGATGGGATTCTGTGGAATAGGCAGAGAAGTATTGGCCGACAAAATTGGTCTGTGTGTGTGTGCTGAACTTTATTCGAGATTTTAAAATATAATTAAAACTTAACAAGTGATTAATGTGTGTGTGGACCATGTGCAAATGTGAAAAATGGTGTAGATATGAAATTAAAAGGAAATATATGTAAAAAATGTAAAAAGTGTAAAAATAAAATAAATATAAAAAAAAAAAAAAAAAATAAAAATAAAAATTGTACAATGAGATATGTAAAAAATTAAAAATGAAATTAAGATTGGGTATGAATATGGAATTAAAAATAAAATAAAAATAAAAATGAAAATTATAACAAATACAAAGGATAAAAGTATACAAATAAAAATAAATATAAAAGTATACAGAAAAAATGGGATGTAATGAGAAAGCAATATGAGCGGTACTGCTTGCTTAGATCGGGACAACAGAGAGAATATATCGAGATGTAGAATAATAACTCAAAAACAGTCCATTTTGAGAAAAAACTGTATAACTAGGAATATTTATATGATTTGGACCAGATTCATATGCTTTGTATAGGCAGGCTGCCACGAGCACTGTGGTTTGTACATTGCAGTACAGTGAAACTACGATATATCAAGAAT
This sequence comes from Lithobates sylvaticus, assembly GCA_028564925.1. Classification (NCBI taxonomy): domain Eukaryota; kingdom Metazoa; phylum Chordata; class Amphibia; order Anura; family Ranidae; genus Lithobates; species Lithobates sylvaticus. Next base: position 494,596,635 of record CM053027.1, on the reverse strand, counting down.
GTATTGGAAATATAAATAAATATATATAAAATATATATATATATAAAAGGCACTATTAAGTATATAAAAAAATATAAAATATATATAAAAGGGAATGCATGTATACAGGATAATTTTGGAGGGTAAAAATAATAAAAATACTACTAAAAAGGTAAGTATTTTTTAACCGCTTCCCGACCGGCCACTGCATATATACGTCAGCAGAATGGCTCGGGCAGGCAGAATCACGTACCTGTACGTGATCGTGCATGTGCCTGCCCGTGGGTCGCGCGCGCGCCGCTAGCGGCGCGCTCGCGACCCGGTCGGGAGCTCCGTGACCCCGGCCGCGGGACCAGCGGACCCGATCGCCGCTGGTATCCCGCGATCGGGTTACGGAGCGGAAGAACGGGGAGAGGTCTATGTAAACAAACCTCTCCCCGCGCTTCCTACACTGACTGTCAGTGATCGGCGGTTCCCTGTCATCGGGAACGCCGATCAATGACGTCACACGTACAGCCACGCCCCCCCCTACTGTAAAAAAAAACACAACACGTCACACTGACTCCTCCCCGCCCCCTAGTGGTTAACCCCCTAACTACAACTGTCATTTACATAGGAATCAGTGCTATTTAAATAGCACTGATTTCTATATAAATGACAAATGTCCCAAAAATGTGTCAAAAATGTCCGATGTGTCCGCCAAAATGTCGCAGTCACAATAAAAATCGCTGATCGCCGCCATTACTAATAAAAAAAAAATATTAATAAAAATGCTATAAAGCTATCCCTATTTTGTAAACGCTATAACTTTTGCGCAAACTAATCAATAATCGCTAATTGCGATTTTTTTTACCAAAAATATGTAGAAGAATACGTATCGGCCTAAACTGAGGAAAAAAAATGTTTTTTTATATATTTTTTGGGGATATTTATTATAGCAAAAAGTAAAAAATATTGCATTTTTTTCAAAATTGTCGCTCTATTTTTGTTTATAGCGCAAAAAATAAAAACCGCAGGGGCAAACAAAAACCACCAAAAGAAAGCTCTATTTGTGGGAAAAAAAGGACGCCAATTTTGTTTTGGAGCCACGTCGCATGACCGCGCAATTGTTAGTTAAAGCGACGCAGTGCCGAATTGCAAAAAGGGGCCTGGTCCTTTAGCAGATATGAAGCAGTTTAAATCAAAATCGATGTTTAATCCTGCTGGCGCAAAGCTATTGATCTCATATATCCATCTTGACTCACTTTTGCTGAGTTCTCTGACCTTATGACTACCTCTCCAATTTGGTTTATATTTCTCAATTGCCCAAAACTGCATCTCTGAAGGGTCTTTGTTGTGTACTTGTGCAAAATGTCTGGATACACTGTGCTTTGGAAAGCCAGCTTTGATATTTTGCACATGTTCCCTTAAACGCTTCCACATAGGTCTTTTTGTTCTTCCTATGTACTGGAGGGAACATGAACACTCAAGCATATACACGACCCCTTCTGTTCTACATGTGATAAAGTCTTTTATCTCATATTCCCTTTTGGTACTTGAAGACATGAATTTATTACATTTTCTTCCTCCCTGTTTTGTGTTTATGCACGCATGGCAACGTTTACAGGGGTAGAAACCTTTTCCTTGGAAGAATGACAAATTATTATTATTTTTTGGTGGATCCGGGACATTTTTTACTATTAAGTCACGCAGGGTTGGGGCTTTCCGATAGATAAAACGTGGTTTTGCGGGTAGGATTTCTTTCAGTTGTTTGTCCGCTTGTAATACTGACCAGTGTCTTTTTATTATTCCCTCGATCTTTTTATGCTGTATATTGAAATTAAGGATCATGGGAATTTCTGCATAATTCTGTGTGATGCGATCCTTATCCTTTATGAGTGTTTCTCTGGAGATCTGTGATACTTCTATTTTTTTTATTTATGAAATCCGCACTATAGCCTTTCTGTTTAAATTTGTTCCCTATTTTCATAGCTTGTTCCAGGTACCCTTCTTTGTCGCTGCAGTTTCTCCTCAGTCTAATTAACTGCCCCTTTGGAATATTTATTAGCCATGTAGCAAAAAAGCCTGACAAGCATTCGGCTATCGCTGTACCATTACCGGGTGTATGTGAGTAGATTATCGCTCACTGGTCACAGCACACACACACATTTCTTTTTAGGAAATACTGCGCAATGGTGTATGTTTCTTTCTCTCCCCATATGCAAACTGACTGGAAGTGCCTGTAAGCACAGCGTAAAAGACAGAAAACGAACAGCACCTGGAGGTGTCAGCAGAAAAGGAAAGTGTCAGTTTTTTTTTTTTCCTTTGGTCTTTTTTTCTCCTTTTACTTGTGCACCATTCATATTGTGAGCAGCAACTTCCTGCATTCAATCTCCTTTTTCTGCATGTAATGATACAGATTGATTCAGCCTGGTAGGATACCGGGTAAATGCATAGAAATATTCTTCATTAATTTGAGCATCGGTGGCTGTAACAAAGACAGCAGTTATTTATGCATTAATTTACCCTATTGTTACATACTCAAATAATTGTTCATTTATTGGCACCAGCTCTACATTGAGCAATAGGTAATTGATACCTCTCACCAGCAATCATTCAAGTGCCTCATTAAATAAACTCAGGATAATCACCAAAAATGTTTCAGAATCTATAGGAGAAACTTGACACATTTATATCCATTATTTTAACCCTCTATCCAAACAACAATTGGAGGTCTAAAAGCGTATTTTAAATCACTGCACTACACTGGTTTTTATTAATCACGGTGTATACACTATATATTCTAAGTGTTGTACAGGTTTTTTGCATTTTGTTTTAAGGTTGATACAAGCGCACTCATCACACATTTATTTGTGTACTTTTAACATACCATCATTTTTAGTTAAATTTTTTTAATAAAAGTGGAGGGCTCATATTACATAGCAGCACGTTTCAATCAGTTCAAAGGAATAGTGGTTTCTAAAATTTTCTCAAACGTGTATGCAGCATTGCAAAAGTCCATCCGAACCTGTTAGTTTCTTCTCAGAGGGATAAACAAGCATTTTCAAAGGAAGTGGCCATGTTAGAGTTCTTTAACCACTTGGCGACAGCGAATTGTACACAGCGGGAGCCTGTCAGCAAGTCCCGTCCAATGATTCACGGTTGGAACCTGCTAATCGGCTGTGTGGTAAACTCAGAGCTCAGTACAGAGGGAGTGATCTGTCAGTTGCTCATCCCTACAAAAGGCATAAAAAATTTGAAACTATGGGCTGTTTATTCTCCAATAGTGCACCACCACACTGGTCAGGTGTATATAACACACACACTATAGTTAGACTGTGTAAATTATATATATATATATATATATATATATATATATATATATATATATATATATATTACACACACACAACCCCACACACACACACACCCTATTTAGCGGCGTATAACACGCACCCCAAGTTTAGGTGGAAAGTATCAGGAAAAAAAAAATAAACTATAATACAAAAAAATTTTAACCACTTCAACCCCGGACCAATTTGCAGCCAAAAGACCAGGCCCCGATTTTTATTGTGACTGCGACATTATGGCGGGACACCAGCGGCGATCAGGTCCGCAGGTCCCGCGGCCACGGAGCTCCCGACCAGGTTGCGTGCGCGACCCCACGGCTAGGCAATTAAAGGGGACGTATATATATATACACACACACACACACACACACACACACACACACACACACACACACACACGTGCTTTTGCCTAGCCGTGCCATTTTGCCGACGTATAGTTACATGCGGCGGTCGGGAAGCTGTTAAATGCCCATTAATGCAGCCTTCCCCAAAATTGCAGCATGTTTGGGTTTTAAATTTAGAACCGCCGCCGAGATATTCGGCTCCTCTCATCGCCGACATAGACCGAGCCGAGTGTACTGTGTACTCAGCTCCGCTTGCAGTCACGCCCCGGTCCCACCCCTTGGCCCGGCTCCTATATATCTTATGATATATAGCCTATTAATTATATACAGACATACATACAGTATATTTGGACACAGTATATTTTCAAATTAATACAATCATAAATAAAATGGTAATTTTTAATGGTTTTGTTGAGAATCCTTTACTTCAGGAAGTGAAATGCATGCTCAATTGGGTTGAAATCAGGCTATTGACTTGGCCATTGCAGAATAGTCCACTTTTTCTCCAAAGGCTCCTTGGTTTCTTTTGCAGTGTGTTTTGGATCATTGTCCATCTGTACTTTTTTAGATGCATTTTCGCAGTCTAATCTGGCTTTTCTATTCTTCAGGCTTATGAATGGTTTGCACCTTGTGGTGGGACCCTCTGTATTTGCTCTTGTGAAGTCTTCGACAATGATACGCCCACCTCCTGAAGAGTGTCCTTCACTTGTCTGGATGTTGTGAATGGGTTTTTCTTTACCATAGAGCGGATCCTGCGACCATCCACCACTGTTGTCTTCCGTGGCTGTCCAGGCCTTTTTATGTTGCTGAGCGCACCAGTAAATTCTTCTTTCCTCAGAATGTACCAAACTGTTGATTTGGACACTCCTAAAATGTTGATGCTATATCTCTGATGGATTTTTGTTTTTGAAGCCTTACAATGGCCTGTTTCACTTGCATCGACAGCTCCTTTGATTGCATTATCTAGGTTCACAGCAACAGATTCCAAATGCAAATACCACACTTAGAATCAACTCAAATTCTTGAGACCGTAACAAGCCAGGAAAGTACAAATACCCCCCAAATGACCCCTTTTTGGAAAGTAGACATTCCAAGGTATTTAGTAAGAGGCATGGTGAGTTTTTTGAAGTTCTAATTTTTTCCCACAATTCTTTGCAAAATCCAGATTTTTTTTCTTTTTTCAGATAATTGTTATATTAGCAGGTTATTTCTCACACACAGCATATGCATAGCACAAATTACACCCCAAAACACATTCTACTAATCCTCCCGAGTATGGCAATACCACATGTGAGACTTTTCCACAGCATGGCCACATACAGAGGCCCAACATGCAGGGAGCGCCATCAGGCCTTCTTGGAGCATAAATTACACATATAATTTCTTGACTACCTCTTACACTTTTGAAGGCCCTGGAGAAACCTGTGATTTCAACTGACAGAAGCAAAAGAGTGGAAAGCTTGTGTAAGCTTTGAGTCTCTCTAGTTACAGCTTACATAGAGCAGAGTACTGTCATGTCCAGGGCCAAAACTAGGGCCCAAAATTGAGTCTGTCCAGGGTAAAAATAAATAAATAAAAAAAATGTATAGTTTCACCACTGGTCATGTCCTCCATATGACAGCGCTATACCATTTACCAACATGGCTTCATGAAAGAAAGGGGAGTGAGCCACATACTTCTCCATACCTGGACATACCAGGTATCTTTGCCCCCAGTGGCTAACAGAGCAAGGTGGGGGAGAAGTGACAAAGTGCACATTTTGCTTTGCTCTGCATAGGCAAAACAGGTTTGCTTAAAGTGTTACTAAACCCACAACAGTAAAACCTGTTTGTATATGCAGCATAGCATGCTTGTTATTCTCACTGTAGAACTTAAGGGGTTAATCCTCTGCATTGTGTAAAAAGGCTGTTTAATCCTGTATGCATAGATCCTCCCTCTCCTGCAAATCTGGGGAAAGCCACCCAATACAGGCAGGGTAGCCAACCTGAACATGCTCAGTTGTGTCTTTTATGCTGGAGAGAACATTTACTTGTTCTGAGAGCTAGCCAAGTCACATGATATTGGCATCACACATGTGGGCGTGTATACAGGCTGTAGTGGAAATCTCCTCCTACCTGAGCTCTCAGCACTGGAGAAACTGAGGTTTATCACTGACCGTGGTATACAGCTCAGCCAAAAAAAGGTATATAGTGGCAATATATGGCTGTGGGCACTGTGTGTGTGTGGGGGGGGGGGGGGGGGAATTAACTATTTTCATATTACTGGGTTTAGTAACTCTTTAAAACGTCCATATGAAAAGCCCGTAAACAAAAGTTACATTTAGGGTGTTGCAAAATGTTAAGTGCACCAATATGTTTTTTTACCAACATTCTTTTTTTCAGTAAAGCAGTTCTCATTTGTCGAGGCGGGGAGTACCCGCCTTTTAGATGGATTTCCTCGCTCGACCTGTGTTTGGCTGTACAAGGAGATGTGGGTTGTCCCTTGTGCTTCCCCTTGCGGCTTTTCACTGTACATCTGTGACGCCGTCTGGGGGAGGAGCAGAGGTGTGCATGCCGATGACCGTGCCACTTTGTGACGTCACACACGTAACGGGCGTTCACATCCCTGCATGCACTGATGTTTTTGGATTCTCTTCCGGTGGTGGGGGTACTTAGGACGCCCTTTGTTTTATAATTAGCACTACATCCCTAGATGGTGGCACAGTCGCATGGATCGGTGAGCAATGTTCTTTTTGATCTAGGCTTTGGTGTTTTTCCTGGGCATTTGGATACCTCATTTGGGTTACAATGTGCTTAAAGACAGCTTTGTCTGATTAGACTTGCCCTTCTTTTGGCAATGTAATCCTCTCTGTGCCAGCTTTTTATTAGATGCCAGGCTGCCTTTCCTTTATTGATGTTGCCTTATATGGCATCACCCCAGTATCATTCCTTAGAGCGGTCGGTCGGCTAGCTCGTAATAAACGATGCGGCTCAGCATCCACTCAGCTGTTATTACAAGCAGTGAGAGGGGACATCCCATGCCCCCCTCCCTGCTGCCTTCGCCGCTCGCACGGGCTCTACCATCCCATCGGGAAACCCAAGCCACCAGACGGCACGTCCTCCGGTTTGGCTGAAGACCCGAACAAAGCCTATGCTTTTCTCGTCTCTGATCTAGTAACCCAGAAGTGATGTCATGACATCACTTCCAGAATACTGGCATCTTAAAAGGCGCCAGTTTTTAAAAAAAAAAAAAAAACTAAAGTATTCTAAAAAGGCCAATCTTAACCTTTTGAATACTTTCAAGCGCAGTGATATATCTGCATTTTCAGTTTTAGGTTTCTGGATATTATAATCTTGACTAAAGAAAACCACACTATTGTTAACAGTAAAGATATATTGAAAAGGTCACACAATGCATGGAAACATATCATCGATGAGCAAGAGCTAAAACATTGCACAAGAACCAAAGGATTACACCAAGAATCATGGTGGAGCAAGCTGGAATAATGTCATTAGCAAATGTTAACCTCCTGTACAAGAAAACATATTAGAAAATAACACACTAGAATAGAAAATGTTAGAGGGTATACCACCTACCTTTCTCATCCTGGCATAATCTATCAGTCGTGCATATGCACTGGTCCCAGCAATAATGAGTTTTGGTCGGAAGAGACGAGCGGTCACCTCTAGTTGGTCATAGTCAATTAAGCCAGTCGCTGGCTAAAAAAACAAACAAAAAAAAAAAAAGCTACAATAAGTGGATTGCAAACATTGCTGCACAAAACAGATTTAGAGACAAAACTAAATTTTGGCTGCTATCAAGTGAAAACCTTGACAGTTCCTGTATTTAAAGTGGTACAAAAGTCTAAAAATATTTATATATTTTTTTTTACCTTAAAGTGGATGCCCCATGTCTTTCTGCTGCTCAGTTCCTCTGTTATCAGCATAACTTCTGAAGTCTGCATTTATACGACAGCGTTTTGAATTGCGGGCAGATTTGCTGCAAATCTGCCTGCGATTTGACAGCGCCATTGTGTGAATGGCAAATCGCAGAACTCGCATTTGAGATACCATTCAGAATCACCTAAAAATCGCGGTGCCGGTCTGCCGTGATTGTCGTGCGATAAACCGTGCTGCTGGCGCGATTGTCGTGCCAATCTGCATCGCAGCTAGCACGTTGCCAAAAAAAAGTTCAGGAGCTTCTTTTGGGCAAAATGCTTCCTGCGATGCGGATTGCAGCGCGACAATCGCTGCAGACCCGCACCGCGATGAGGCGTCATTCAAATGAATGGCATCTTAAATGCGAGTTCCACGATTTGTCATTCACACAATGGGGCTGTCAAATCGCAGATAGATTTGCAGCAAATCTGCTTGCGATTCAAAATGCTGTAGTGTGAATGCAGCCTTAGAGAGAGATAAGCAGAGAGCTGGTCTTGTCACAGCACAGCTCTGCAAGTATCTTCGTTCCTTTTACTACGTGGAGGGGGGGGGGGGGTGTGCCTTTCCCTCCAATCAGCTCACACACAGTGAATGCCCAGACTCCCCTCCCACTGCTGAAACAGGAAGAAAGATTTCTAACACGATATGCACTTTCCAAAGAGTGTAGAAAGCTAAAGACAGCAGATATACATGTAAAACTTATGTAGGATGATTTGTTTAATCTCTGCGTATCATCTGAGGTTCTTCACTTCACTGGAAGCACGAGTGCTGCGAGTTCCCGAGTACCTGTGTATTGTATTGTTGAGTATTGGTGTCAGGAAGCTAGTTGTTAGGTAATTGGACAGATCATAATCCCCAAGCCCCATTAAATTAGTAGGTGCGATGACCGGCGGGGTTGGAGATGCAATTCGGTGTACATCTTGCGGCATATAAGCAAGTTGTTTCCCTGGAAGCCCAGGTTCTGAATCTAGGGAAGCAACTGTCAGCACAGAAAAGAATCTCCATCCCAAAAGAGAGCTGGGAACGTACCCGGCAGGGGCCAGAACAGAGGCGGGTGGAGAGAAAGTTTTGCAGGCACCAGAGAAGAGTAGTTGGGTGACAGTCAAGAAGGGTAGAGAGGAAAGAGTCAGGGAGGCCGATCCTGAGCTGGAACATCCCAATAAGTATGGCCTGTTGCGTGGCATTAGGTGAAACCAGTCAGGGACCAGAACTGCTGGAGCAAAGTGACGCCGCTAGCTGCCAGGGGAAGAACTCCTCCAGTCAGAGTGGGGGGGGGGAAGCCAAGGGTAAGGAAAGGAAAATTTTGTTGGTAGGGTACTCAAATTCTCAGAAGGCCAGAGAGGGCAATCTGTCACAGGGACATGAAGTGCTGAACTGTATGTAGTCTACCGGGTGCTCGGGTTCGGCACATCACAGATATGGTTAACAGATTGTCATTGGTGCCAACGTGCACCCCGGTAAAGTCACGATTGTAGGCATTTAAGAGCTAAATTGAGGAATAGGACCTCCAAGGTAGTATTTTCTGAAATACTACCAGTACCTCGAGCCACACCAAAAAGGCAGAGGGAGATTAGGGCAGTAAACCAGTGGCTGAGGAGCTGGTGTAGAAAGGAGGGGTTTGGGTTCCTGGCGAACTGGCAGAAAAAAAAAGGAAAAAAACAAGTCAAAGGGGCTTCAATATGGAACTCAGCAGTATAGATGCAAAGTTTATTAAAAAAAGAAACAATACCAATATGTTGCTAACATCCAAAAAACAATAAAAACCTTCACCAATATTATTAAAATATTGTGACAACGTTGTCATGTTTTAATATTGGTGAAGGTCTTTATTGTTTTTTGGCTATTAGCCACATGATAGGCGGGGGGTCCAGACAGAGATAGCCGGTGTGGAATATATTACAGTAGTTAGTATTGGGGGCAGTAGTGGTAGGTTGGCTAAAAAACACCTAAACCCATGGTAAGTATAGTAACAAGTCCTATTTGCAACCGCAGAACACCCAATAAGTAGATTGTATACATCCGGACAAAACTACGAGGAATGTTCACAAATGCCAGGAGTCTGGCGGACAAGAAGGGAGAACTAGAACTGCTACTGTATGAGGAGAAATTCGATTTAGTGAGAATTTCAGAAACCTGGTTCAATAGCTCTCATGATTGGCTGGCAACCATTCAAGGGTATTCCAGATATTGTAGGGACAGGGAGGGTAAAAAAGGGGGAGGGGTATGCCTGTATACAGGTGAATGTGAGGGATGACATCACTAATGGAATCCTTATGGGTAGAGTTACAAAGGGAGGAAACTAATGAGAAAGTAATACTTTGAGTATGCTATAGGTCTCCTAACCTGAGGGAGGAGGGGGAGACGGACCTCCTATCACTGTTTGGCATGGCAGCAAGGATGGGAAGTGTCATTATAATTGGGGGGGGGGAGTGCCATTATAATGGTGGAAGTGTCATTATAATGGGGGATTTTAAATCAAAACAGACAAGTCCGCACATTGATCTAAGGCTCGCCATTTCCTAAATGTCTTACAGGACAATTTCATGGGTCAGATGGTAAATGCACCAACTAGAAACAATGCGTTACTAGACCTACTGATTAACCATACAGATTTGATCACGGATGCAGAAATATGGGGCAACTTAGGAAACAGCGATCACAGGTCAATTTGTTTCAACATAGAATCATACAAATAGGAAAAACTTAAGGGGAATACAAAAGACACTGAATTAAAAACAAAAAAAAAAGCCAACTTCCAGAAACTACGCTCCTTGCTAGAAGATAATATATGGGATAAAATTCTAGGAACCAAGAACACTGGAGGAAAAATGGGTGTTCTTTATGAGCATATTGAATAAGGGTATTAGCCAGTGCATCCCAAAGGGTAATAAATTTAAAAGAGCTAATAAAAGCTCTGGGTGGCTTAACGTCAACGTAAAAAATTAACTTCTTTGCAGGATGTGGAAACCATGCAAGAAGATATGAACAAATTAATGGGGTGGGCAACTACATGGCAAATGAGGTTTAATGTATAAAAATGTTAAATAATGCATTTAGGTGGCAAAAACATGAATGCAATCTACTCACTGGGGGGAGAACCCCTTGGGGAATCTAGGATTGAAAAGGACCTGGAGGTCTTAGTAGATAACAGGCTCAGCAACGGCATGCAATGCCAAGCTGCTGCAAGCAAAGCCAATAGAATATTGGCATGCATAAAAAAGGGAATTAACTCCAGAGATAAAACAATTCTCCCACTCTACAAGACTCTGGTCCGGCTGCACCTGGAGTATACCGTCCAATTCTGGGCTCCAGTCCTCAGGAAGGATGTCCTGGAAATGGAGTACAGAGAAGGGCAACAAAGCTAATAAAGGGACAGACTAGAGATTCTGTGCAATTAAAGCCTACATTCAGTGTTATTTTTTTATTTATTTATTTGAAATCAGCACAAAAAGGACAGTACTTCAATTCAATGAGAAGTGTCCCTTGTGCTGGTGGCTGCTTTTTTAGTTGAAGTCTGAAGTCCTCTATACCCCCACCCCCTTGCAGTGCTGTGGGGATTAAAAGCTAATGGACCCATCATAGGTATTCAACAAGAGTGCCAACTATGCCCACTTTTTCCGCCTTCCTCCATTCACAGAAGCTGTACTATTGCTTCCAACAATGAAAAGTGCTCTATGAATGGAAGAAGTGGATTTACATTCATCCAACCATCCTCCATTCATAGATAGCTTTTTATTGCTGGAACCTATTGTACAGCTTCTATAAATGGAAAAAGGAGGGCGGACATAGTCAGCACATTTTACAAGTACGTATGACAGGTCCAGTGTCTAATAGTCCCCCTCAACACAGGAAGATAACCGCTGGGTAATGAGAAAGATTTGTAGCAGACTGAAGATGTCAATTAATGTCAACTAAGCAGCCACCAGGACCTTTCATTGAGTGCAAGTCCAAGTGCCTTGCACTGAAAATAAATAAATACATTTAAACTTGGGCTTTAAGTTTACCCTTGGGAATAGTATGATCCCGAATTGTATGTGGGTACACGTCACGTCGACGGGGCAGAGGACGGTGCCCGTCGACGGGGCAGAGGACGGTGCCCGTCGACGGGGCAGAGGACGGTGCCCCTTTATTTTTTACAATATTTTTTTGTCACTTTTAGCAGCCCTGTTGGGGGACTTTGGTGAAATATCCTACATTTATACCTACAGACCCCTGATATAACACTTTTGAGACAGAAAAAAGGACTGAGGACATATTTCTCCAGTCCCTTTCTCTGCAGCTTCAGTGCACTGAACAGTGAATTAATGGGAAGTGCTCTGTGCTGAGCTGCTTCCTGTTCATTCACAAACTGAAGCATAGCAAACAGTTCACTATACTTTAGTTATGAATAAACAGAGTGATCGGCATAGATCACTCACTGTGTTCATTCAGAAAAGAAAGGGATTGGTAAATTACATATTCCCCTTCCCCCTGCTCTTCATCCTGAAACATCCCGTTATGTGCCCACAGTAGCAGGAGAGGATGGAAGTCGGCAATGCTGCGGGAAGGTGGGGTGGGGAGCCCAGGCAGCAGGGGGAATCTGCCCGCATGGGGCGATTAGGGTGTTCCCAGGCACACCCTGTGTGCATTCCTATAATTATATAGTCTTGCATAGAGTACAATTGCAAAGCAGTAATATCTAATATATAACTTTTTTGTTATCTGCAACTCACTGATCAGACTAATGTTTATGTCAACTGTAGATCAAAATTCTACAGGGGTTCCCCAATATCTTAAATTTTTTTTCAAGGGTTACTCCTGAGTTAAAAGATTGCGAAAGGATGCTCTAGCTGGTAAAATAAAAATATACATATTCAAACAAAACAGTGCATTTGCCAGAAGGTCCACTTTAAAATATACCAGAGACAGGCGGCATGGTGACATTTAGGACACCACATGGAAAAAAGGGAGCAAGGACACAGAAAGGGACAAGGAAACAATAGGGGACACAGAGTGCTATAAACATGTCAGGTAAAGAAATCGCACAATGTTATGGGACAAGCAACAGTGCACCAATGTTCTACCGTGGAACCTAAAGCTGGATGAAGATACAAGGACCCTGCAAGACAAGCAAACAAGCATTTGACATTTATTTTATATCAAGTCCGATTCCCACTCTCTATCCACCAACATGCTCCTTCTCTTCCTTCTCACATCGCTGTCTTCTATCCTCAAATTAGCCTTACTTTACCCAACTTCTCTACCCTGCTGCATGCACATATCAACCTCACTCCTACCCTCTCCCTACTACTGCACCCATCATCTCCTGCATTTACTGCACCCACATGCTGACAAACACCAGGGCCACTAGACACGTGCGCTCATGCACATCCCACTCCCAGCTTGCCTTCCTCACCTCCTCCTCCTAATCTTGGTCTGCCATTTTCCAACTGCAAGCCACATATCCAATACCCCTCCTCCTCTGGCAACCACCGCAATCCACTTTAATTTCTATCCCCCTGCTTCCTCAAAGCAGCCCACCCATCTCATGCGCCCTTGGAAACGCCCTCTCCATCTGTAACAAGCTAACATCTGTACATGACCCCTTCATCTCTCATGGCTTTAACATACTTGCCATAACCGAAACCTGGCTTCAAAATTTTGACTCAGCTTCTCCTGCTGCCCTCTCCCATGGTGGCCTCTATTGGACTCACTCCCCCAACAGACAGAAAGGAGGTGGAGTTGGATTCCTTCTATCCCCACAAAGGACCTTCCAAGTCCTTCCTATCCCTCCCTCTCTATCCCCTCTCATTTCGAGATGCACTGTATTCGTCTGGTTTCTCCTATTTCTCTGAGGATTGCAGCAATTTAAAATCGGCCTCCTGGACCGGTATCGCTCTTTGATGACTTTGCTGCCTGGCTACCCTAATTTCTCTCCTCTAAAATACCCACGATCATTCTTGGTGACTTCAACATTCTTGTCAATGTCAACAGTCCAACTACAACCAAACTTCGACTTAAACTTTTGACCTAACCCAATGGACACATACTTCCACTCACTCCAATGGTAATACACTTGACCTTGTATTCTCCCATCTCTGCAACCCTGGCAACCTCACAAACAACCCCCTTTCCTCTCTGATCACAACCTCATTAGTTTCACTGTATCCTTGCATCCAACCACCCATCCCTTCAAGTAGCAAACAATTACTTGTAGGAACATTCTCCACTTTAACCCTTCTCTTTATTTTGTTACTGACCACCTATATGACATAATCTCTCCCCTCTCTACAACAGTTCACTCATCACTAGATGCACTTGCTCCACTAACCACATGCAGAATCAGGCCCCGACTGTTACAACCCTGGCAAACTGACAACACTAGAAATCTCAAGAGACATTGCCGTGCTCTTGAACGACTGTGGCGTAAAACCAAATGCCTGCAAGACTTCACCCTATATAAATCTGCCCTTCTAAAATACAATTCCTGTCTTCATGCTGCCAAACAAGCCTACTTTGTCTCTCTTAATACTTAATACTTTGTCATCCAGTCCCCGTCGGCTCTTCTCAACCTTTAACTCTCTGCCCTTTACCTACTAACTCACTCACTGCCCAAGAGATTGCCAACCACTTCAAAAGACGAGATTGATGCAATTCATGAAGACACCTCCACTGTGCGTACATCTTACCCACTCAACATGCCTTGCCTAACAGCACATTCAGCACTCTCCTCTTTTGAATTGGCTACTACTGAAGAGATTACAAAACTTCTCAGATGCCCACCTAACCAATTGTCCCTTGGTTCCTGTTCCCTCACAACTACTACGGTCACCCTCTTCTATCCTATGCTCCCTCACTCACATCTTCAATCTCTCCCTCTCTAGTGGCGCCTTCCCCTCCTCTAAAACATGCGCAGATCACTCCCATACTTAAAAAGCCCTCACTGGACCCCACCAACCTGAACAACTTAAGATTCATCTCATTGCTCCATTCACCTCTAAACTTCTAGAACGCTTAGTCTACAACCATCTTAGCTCCTACCTCAGTGAAAATAACCTTCTTGACCCCCTTAAAGTCTGGTTTTCGCTCACAGCACTCCACAGAAACTACCTTACTAAAACTCACTAACTGCTAAAACCAACAGCCAGTACTCCATACTCCTACTACTTGACCTCTCTGCAGCCTTTGATACTGTTGACCACCCGCTCCTTCTCAAACTACATTCCCTTGGCCTCCGAGATTCTGCTCCAGCCTGGTTCTCTCCCTATCACAGCGCTCCTTCAGTGTCACCTACAACTCTGTGCCCTCCTCTCCATTGCCCCCTCCTGTGGGGGTCCCCCAAGGCTCTGTTCTTGGACACATTCTCCATCTACACCTCCTCCCTTGGTCACTTGATAACCGCCCACGGCTTCCAATACCACTTATACGCCGATGACATCCAAATCTGTCTACTCCTCAACTCACTCCTTCAGTCTCCTCTCGCATTACTAACTTACAAACTGACATATCAGCATGGATGTCGCACCACTTCCTTAAACTAAATCTCCCTAAAACTGAGCTATTACTATACCCCACCGCCCATGCCCCCCTCCATGACTTTTCCATCAAAATCAACAATGTAGCCATCAGTCCCTTCCCTCACACCAGGGTACTGAGTGTAATCCTAGACTCTGACTTGTCATTTCAGCCCCAAGTCCAATCGTTGTCAAAAGTTTGTAGAATTCACCTCCATAACATCTCTAAAACTCACCCTTTTTAACAAATGAAACCACCAAGCTCCTCATTCACTCCCTTGTTATCTCTCGTCATGATTATTGCAACTCCCTTCTCATTGGCCTGCCTCTCTATAGGCTATCCCCTCTTCAGTCCATCATGAATGCTGCTGCCAGATTTATCCACCTTACCAACCGCTCAGTGTCTGCCAACCCTCTCCTCCAATCCCTACACTGGCTCCCAATCACCCAGCGAATTAAAATTCAAAATACTAACCACAACATACAAAGCCAGTTCACAACTCTGCCCCGAGCTACATCACCAATCTTGACTCCAAATATCACCTAAATTGTCCTCTACGCTCTTCTCAAGCTCTCTCGTCTGCTCTTCCCATGCTCGTCTCCAGGATTTCTCCAGAGCCTCTCCCATCCTCTGGAACTCGCTCCACTGGTCCGGCTATCCCCTACTCTTGCTACCTTCAGGTGATCCCTGAAAACTCATCTCTTTAGGAAAGCCTATCACGTCTCCAACTAATCCTTTACCACTTCCATCCCCACAGTAACAACCTTTTGTACCACCTGCCCCACCCTATTAGATTGTAAGCTCTTCTGAGCAGGGCCCTCTTAATCCTCTTGCATTTTATCCTATTATAAGGATAGTGTCCTTTTTATCTTGTAAAGCGCTGCATAAAAACTGTTGGCGCTATATAAATCCCGTATAATAATAAAAATGAGTGGTCTGTAGCTTAGAGACCTGGACTTAGTGCCCTGTCTAACCTGTGTCTGTGCTGGATCAGTCATGACAATAAATGCAGGATGACCAAAATTGGACAAGTCAGGGAAGGCAACACTAACCAGACTGAATTATTAAGTTGCAGTCTAGCGACAGTGGCCCCCAGCAACCAATCTCCAGCAGTTTAGCAGCATAACTCACCTGTCCTTGGCTAATTAAACCAAGGACAGGTGAGTTATGTCAGCTACAGGCGAAAGATAGTTTTTTTTTTTTTTTATGGAGGCACAAATCAAGTCTTAGGTGGTGAGTGAACACCATGGCTGTAATGCAGAAGTCATGCTTAATATCAGATCTTTCTGCCATGGATGACATTGTGTATCAAAATTCATATAATAACCTTATGATGGGTGCCAAATCCTTCAGTGGGAAATATACTTTCTATGGAGAGGAAGTATATTTTACAAAAACATTGCAAGGCAATAAATTGTACAAAAAAAAAAAAAAATCATCATGGTTACTATAATTATTATAGGTCCATTAGAACACATCAATTGTACATTAATAAGGGTAATAATGCCTAATGCCATGGAATACATTTACATGCAGATTTGGAAACAGCAAGACAGTTCATGTAATATGCTGCAGAAATGTTATATGGAGATAATATAAATAAAAATGCTATTTAGGAAACAAGTAAGCTCAGAATACTGATTAGGAACACACTTCTTTCATAAAAGTATTATATAGATACGTGTTAAAGGCTTTTTTAAGAGTAATTTTGATCTTTAAGTTTGATGCTTGTAGCAACCAGTAAAAAAAATAAAAGAATATTACATTGTAGGATAAAAACACTTGGACACTTTCAACGCACACTTACAGCACTTGTGAACTAAAGGATGTATAAAACTTAAGTGCGAGTTATTAAAGGAAAAGCAAAAGTTGCATCTCATTAATGTGGATCTTTCCCCCCTTAATAAAAATCACATCAGCATACAGCTCTGCATGCGGATATGAAATAGTCTTACATTCATTAAACATTTTTGCAGTTCCTTACAATTATGTTTTTCCACTTCCTGGTTGAGTGAGGCCCTGGTGATGTCATCTTGGCCTCACATATGCATCCAGGGAAGTTCCAGGAGACCGACCCAGAGTTCTAGGCAGATATCAAGGAAATAAAAGGATATGGACTCACCTGCCCTTAGGCTGCCCATAGATGCGGTGAACTACTGGACGAATTTTGATCCATGTATGGGCATTGCGGTTGAACCAAAGTTAAAGTTTATTTTTTTTTCATGCTTTAAGATGATTGACATTTAGTCCTTATTTTTCACCATTATATTTTTCTTTATATATTACAGTGAATACGCTGTACACAGATAATTACAAATCTCCTGAAGAAGCTATATAGTCTAGCGAAACATGTCGAGAATTAAATTTTTTGTACAGTAGTTATATTTAAATGCATTAATGTTTTCGTCTGATCATGCAATTTTAAACTAAAGATTGTCATATCTTAACAAATGTATTCAATAAAAATGTGCATAATATATATATATATATATATATATATATATATATATATATATATATATATATATATATATATATATATATATATATATATATATATATATATATATATATATATATATATATATATATATATAGCCCGCCATCTTAGATATTGTAACCTATGACTATCCATTTTAAGATAAATATATTCACATAGAGTCGGTTAGGAGTTAAGTTCCTCTTTTTGAGAACAGTCTGTCAAGAACAACATCTATTCTCTCTTCTATCCTTTCCTGTGGCTAGTTTCTATACGAATATGAGGGCATAATATTGTTTCTGTACATATTCAGTCATTTTCCACTGCTTAATTAATGTCTATTTTATCATATATTAACCACTTGCTTACCAGGCACTTAAACCCCCCTCCCATCCAGACCAATTTTCAGCTTTCGGTGCTCTCATGCTTTGACTGACAATTACTCAGTCATGCAACACTGTACGCAAATAAATTTTTTTTGTCCTTTTTTTTCCCCACAAATAGAGCTTTCTTTTGGTGGTATTTGATCACCTCTGGGTTTTTTATTTTTTGCGCTATAATTGAAAAAAGACCGAAAATTTTGAAAAACTAAAAAAACGCATTTTTCTTTGTTTCTGTGATACAATTTAGGAAATAATTAATTTTTCTTCATAAATTTTGGCCACAATTTATACTGCCACATATCTTTGGTAAAAATAACCCAAATTAGTGGAAATTATTTGGTCTTTGTGAAAGTTACAGACTCTACAATCTGTGGTGCGAATTATACAAAATTGATCACATCTGATGCACTGGTGGCCAATCTCATTTCTTGCGACCCGAACAAGCCAGGAAAGTGCAAATACCCCCCAAATGATCCCTTTTTTGAAAGTAGACATTCCAAGGTATTTAGTAAGAGGCATGGTGAGCTTTTTAATGTTGTCATTTTTTCCCACAATTCTTTGCAAAATGAATTTTTTTTTTTTTTTTTTTTTTTTTTCTACAAAATTGTCATTGTAATAGGTTATTTCTCTCACATGGCATGTGTATACCACAAATGACACCCCAAAATAAATTCTGCTACTCCTCCTGATTATTACGATACCACATATGTGGGACTTTTCCACAGCCTGGCCACTTAGAGAGGCCCAACATGCAGGGAGCGCCATCACGTGTTCTGGGAGCATAAATTACACATCTAAATTGTTGACTACCTATTACACTTTTAAAGGCCATGGAGCAACAGGACAATGACACGTGACACTGATGTGGCACTGATGACACGTGACACTGACGTGGCACTGATGACAGATGGTACTAATACGGGGCACTGATGACACGTGACACTGATGACAGATGGCACTAATATGTGGCACTGATGAGAGATGGCACTCATATCACGTGGCACTAATACATGGCACTGATATCACGTGGCACTGATGACACATGACAGATGGCACTGATAACAGATGGCACTGATATGTGACACTGATGACAGATGGCACTAATATGTGGAACTGATGACAGATGGCACTGACTACAGATGGCACTGTCACTGGGCACAGATGGCATTGGGGACAGATTGCAGTGGTGGCAGTGGACACAGATGGCATTTAATTTTAATTTTTATTTTTTATAAAACTTACGGCGCTGCAGCCGTTCATCTCCCCCTCCTCACACGCTGTCTCTGTGTGAGGAGGGGGAGCGGCACTGACAGATGATCTCATATGTTTACATATGAGATCATCTCTCATTGGCCAGGGCAATCGCGCTGTAAACAGCCGCTGTGATTGGCCGTTTACAGCGATCTGTGATTGGCCGTGTCCGAGGGACACGGCCAACACAGAATTTCCCTGCTGCGCGCTCGTGAGCGCGCACAGGGAACGAGGAAAGGGGAGGCCGTCATATGACGGCCTCCCCGGGATTTCACATCCGCGCTGTGGCCGTCATTCGGCTACGGCCGGATGTGAAGTGGTTAATGCAAGGAGGGTTGGGCTTTCTTTGTGAGGTAATTTTGCCCTTATAAGCTGGAGTTCAATATTAAATTGTCAGACCACTTTGAGAACTGTATGGTGTCCGGATCGCATCGCCCGTGTGAAAGGGGCCTAAAGTGTAATTTTACCTATAAACAACTTGATAAAGCAATGTTTTTTTAGCGAGGAATATACATTTCACATTATTTGCTTCACCCCCGGAAGATTTTACCCCCTTCCTGACCAGAGCACTTTTTACAATTTGGCACTGCGTCGCTTTAACTGACAATTGTGCGGTCATTCGACACTGTACCCAAACAAAATTTGCCTCCTTTTTTCCCCCTCACAAAATAGAGCTTTCTTTTGGTGGCATTTGATCATGTCTGCAATTTTTATTTTTTGCGCTTTAAACAAAAAAAAAGCGACAATTTTGAAAATCTTTTAAACCAAAAATATCGCAATAAGCGTATATAGATTGGTTCGCGCAAAAGTTATAGCGTCTGCAAACTATGGGAAAGATTTGACTTTTTTTTTTTTTACTAGTAATGGCGTTGATCCGCGATTTTTAGTGGTACATTGCGACGGACAGATCGGAGACTTGACACTTTTTTGGGGCCATTGGCATTTATACAGCGATTGATGCTATAAAAGTGCACCGATTACTGTGTAAACGTCACTGGCAAGGAAGGGGTTAACACTAGGGGGCTATCAAGGGGTTAATTGTGCATTCCCTCACTGTGTTCTAACTGTGTAGGGATAAAATTGACTAGGAACAAACGATATGGCTCCTCTCCTCTGACAGCACAGGGATTTGTGCGTTTATACACAAATCCCCACGCTGGCGCTCGTGATCGCGCGTGGCCGACTGCGACCGTGCCCGCCGACCACGTGCATCAGGGTCCCCCGCTGTGCAGCAGGCACGCCCTCTGGTGGCCGAAAAAGGGTAGGACGTACTCGTACGGGATTTCAACCAGGAGAGCCATTGTGTCGCAGTATATCTGCGTGACATGGTCGGGAACCGTTTATTATTATTATTTTGCTGAAATCCAGATTCCCTGAGCAGCAGTAAATCTTTAGGCTGTCAGCAGATTGGCCCCTAGTGGCTCCAATTTACAGCACCGTGCCAAAAATGGAGAGCAACTAAGCATGAAATATTTTAAACAGTAGCTATACCTCCAAACGTGGCCAGCCTGAAGTGATCTAGCAGGACTTTATTTTCTGACTAAAGTTCCACTTTAAGGCTTCATTTGCGCGGGTGTTTACACATGCTGCGAATCTCAGCAGCAAGAATCAACAGATTCTTGCAATTGGAATTGACACCTGTGTGTATAGTCAAAGCCATCGAGCCACTGAGCCCATTCAATGCAATGGCAAGCTGCTGCTGGCCACAACTATTTACGGCTGTATTTGCTGTGATTATGGTGGGACAAAAAATGCAGCAGCTATCAACACACATCTGTCAATCCCATCAAAAGGAATCCGCAGAGTCTTGCCTCTGGGATTCTGAGCGTGTAAAAACGATTGTGCAAATGAAGCCTAAAGGCATAATCAAATTCTAAGTTATGTGACAAATGACCTATAATAGCTTCAAAAGAGTTGTATACTATGTTTGAGATCTGAAAGTGCTAGATTACAATGTTTAGCAACAACACGCCAATTATAAATTACTATACATTAAAGAAGAGCTAAACCCACGGATTTGATTTAACTGCTTTTGAAAAGGAAGCTCAAGTCCCTGGGTCTTTCTACCTAAATCCTCTGGAGTACCAGAGCAACACTTTGGTCTCTGCAATGTCTCCATTCCACACAGTATAGTAAAATGTATGTGTGATAGATATATGTATGTGTGATAGAGAGATATATATATATATATATATCTAACAAAACTTTACCACTTCTTTAAAAGCCTAAGTGCAGCCAAAAATCAAAAAAGAGAAAAAAAATCAGCACAAGGGACATAACTAAGTCAGTAGGATGTGTCCCTTGTGTACCCAAACAACCACCCCTGCTGCTGTAATTTTCTGGTATGGCGGAAAACATTGAAAATGCAGGTACTGATCATTTCAGCTACCGGGCTTAGTGTTGAATGCACTTTGTTACAGATAGTTGTCTATATATTCTTATGAGCCCCAGAAAAACTAAATCTGGTCATACACTGCTCAAAATTTTGGCTGATTCCTGCTACATTGGCCCAAATGCGAGCTGTAGGTGGCCCTGTTTGTACCACCGTGAAATGGAAAGCGATCTATGAATGTAGGATGGGTGCATGATTGATAGCCCTGCCCCCCTCTACTCATAGAAACGGATTCTACGAATTGCAGATCTAGGCAGAACGAGCAGACAGGGTCTGTCACAGGCTCTTGGCGAGAGCCTGTGGCAGACAGTTGTATTAATCCCCGCCATACCAGAAAATTACAGCAGCAGGGATGGTTGTTGGGGTACATAAGGGACATATCCTACTGACTAAGTTATGTCCGTTGTGCTGATTTTTTTCTGTTTTTGATTTTTGGCTGCACTTCTGAGTTAAAGAATATATATATATATATTAT